>OZ010581.1:88339054-88494054 GCA_963932145.1 Acanthosepion lycidas
CATGAGTTACCTTCATATTCTGCAAAATTGACTGTTATTCACCTGGCGAAAAGACATTCAAATCGAGTGGTCTTCAGTGAGTTCAGATGTCACACTAAAGACAACCAAGTGGCCTAATTTTAATATCGTTGGATATGAGAAATCTAGACAATATTCAATTAAACTACAAGGAAACAATAAAACCTGTTACAAGTAATACTCAATTCAAACGAATAGAAACGCTAACAGATAAATGTAAATAATGTTTGTTTGTTTGTTTGGGTTTTATGGCATATAAACCACTGTGGGTTATTTAATGCCAAATCCAGTTTATATGAATTTTAAATGCCTATTTTGTATGGAATAAAAAATGTATAGCTGGCAACATTATTGTTTCAAAAACTTAGAGCTGGCAACATTTATTGTTTCAAAAACTTAGAGCTGGCAACATTATTTTTCTGAAAACATTATCTGAGACCTTGCTGTTGGATGCAGTTTATCGCCATAAGCAGGACGCGGATGTAGTTTACCGTCATACCCAGGACGTAAATAATGTTTGGTGAAGGTTATATCGCTGAGACGATATTAACATATCAGATAATTAATTATTTTATTCTGTACAAGGAAGTCTGAGTTAATCAAATATATTTTTGACTTGTATATTTTGAATTTAAATATAAATAAAATATTACATTGGACTTGAATGTTTGAATTATAAACAGACAACATCTGTAAAACAATATTGATGTAATTTTAATAAGTACAGACATAAGTTGAAATTGACGCGACATATATTGTTCATACAAATATAAAACTATCCTGAAAACTTTAGCAACATTCATTCATTTATACAAGTTCAACAGTGAAAAATGTCTTGCTTAATAAAATCCAGGGTATATCTGCAAGATTGAGGTTCGAGCCTGCTTATCGCATTTCAAAAAAGTCATTTAAAGTAAGCAGTTCTTGGTTGACATGTTTGAAAATATCGATGTTACCAGTTATTGCTGTTTCAGTTGCTTTATCGCAAACTAGAAATGCGAATTTATTTGGTCAGATTTAGAAAGCTATTGAAAGCAATCATTTTAGGGATCATTCCAAAGAATATGATTCCACAAAAGATACAAACTTGAAATACTGTGTTTTTAGTATCCCCGAGTTAATGATACTGTATTGGTGCTTATATAATAGTACATGATACTTGATAGAAAAGCTAAGCATAAACAGAGAAAATCCTCTAAAATTCTATGTACCATTTTAGACAGAATAGTAATTTTGTTTTCTACTTCCATGGTTTGATTCAAAGTGGACATTTGATATTTCGTGTATTTTTGCATGTAATTATATTGATTAGATTGATAGAGTCAACATTTCTCATACCAATCTTAAATTGTATCCAGTATTTATGACTTGTTTAAGAATTTCTATGCTGCTATTTTTAGATTTTTAATGCGAAGAGAATCACAGAACTGATTATAAAACATATAATCGAAGAAGTTATTTTAATAACATCAAATACGAACATATTTGTCTGAAAACTACAGGCAACTAGAATAAAGATAATAGTCTGAAAATTATAAAATTAAAAAAAAACTTCATTTCAAAACTTCAAAAAATTGCTTGTTGCTAAACATTTTTGATCTTATTTAAAGCGAACTCTGATAGACATTATTCCCCTTTCTTTCTTTCTCACAAACCACACACGATTTGATATATATATATATATATATATATATATATATATATATATATATATATATATGGTTATACATATATGCATTGTCTGAAATTGCAGCAATTTATAGCTCGGGAGGAACGAGAAAAGAATCAAAGAGAATCTCCGAAACGTAATGAAAAAAATAAAAATAATCCTTTGATCAATATGAAGCGGAATAAAAGTACAATATTTTTTGTAGACGCTTTCAAAACATGAACTGTGTTTCTTAGTAAGACATCATTTTATTTCATCGTGTCGACCATGCATTTAGAACTTTATATCCTAGCAGCCACACTGTTCATGCATCGTGCAGATATAGCTTTATTGGATGTAAATTTCTGTGTGATTTTATAATTTAATTCATTGCTATTTAAAGATGATGTGATATCATGGATAGTGATTTTTAGGCAAAAACACCAAAACTTATTTTTGTGAGGATCTATGTCATACTTGTAAGGAAAATTGGATCATTTAGATTTATGTCCTACTTCCCCAAGTTGAATCTTATGCATTTTCTATCATAACAAAAATCTTTAGTATTAGAGAAAAAATGACATTTAAGTACATTTACAATTTCTAACGAAATTTTCTGTTGGAGTTTTTACATTAGCAATAAGAAATAACTTCAAGAATAATATATTAATAACAGAATAATGCTATTATTTAAAGATAAGACAAAACTGTTTTTGGAAAAAAGTTCAACGGTAGCTGAGAACACAATCTGTTACTGAGTAGTTAAATTTAACGTGTTAAATGTATCAGTTATATGAAAAAAGAAAGATTGATTTTGTTAAATTATACGTTGTTATAGAGAGAATAGTACTTCAGAGAATGCCTGAAATAGCATGGCTTGTTGATAGGTCAGGTTTAGTTGAGGAATGCTCAAAAAACGAAAAACGAACTATGTCTTGGATGGCCAAGACATATTTCCACCAGTCGTAACCTTCACAACTATAACTCACCATGTTACTTTCACGCAATCAAATCATACTCATTTTATCCGGATTCCAAATCTAATTCCCACTTGCTCGGCTTTTTCAATATTGATTTCAACGATTTAATGTATTTTCCCAGGATGTTACATAAAGAATAAAATTTTTTGTATTGTTTTATTGTATTATATAGCAAACTCAAAAATCATTTTCTAGGTCTTGTGATAACTTGAATAAATATTTATTGTATTCTTATTGCATTCTTCATATTATTTTTTTAATTTAAAACATTTCAATATAAATTATGTAGATTTACACAATATATTTGTACGTACAATTTTGTCAGATATTCAGATTCTAGTATTAAAATAGGTAAACCAAGAAACACATGGGAATAAAATCGTATTTTTCATGGAATTATAGAATATTCTAACGTTGTTTAAAATAGAAAAAAAGGCTTTTGATAGGATACCTAACGTATATTTCTTATTATCTTTGTGCCTGTCTAGTAAACTTCGATCGAAGTACAAATTACATTTTTTTTTACTTTTACATCAGTGATTTATTTTCAAAAAAGAAAGTGAAGAACGATAGTCAATGAGAAACTAGCGAAAACTCAAACATAAAAAAATTATGCAGTTCAAGATAGATGCGATAAATTATTTAAGACACTCACCAGATGAATCCATTATTCCTATCTTTTTTTTATTTCCTCGTCACACAACTCATTTACTTCCAATCTTGAAGTGTTTTTCTATAGATATTTTATTTATGAGTTTTTGCTGAACTGTCTGCAGATATATTTATTTAGTATCTGTTTAATAAACATTATCTGTTTTCTTAATTACGCAAGTTGTATAATTTGGTTACGTTTCATCATCATTGTATGAATATTGTAAGTGATTTGCATAAACATATCGTCTTAATCTGGCATCAATCAGACGGTATTTATTCACTTAAGCACAATTCTGATTATGACACAAATCACATTTTTAATATGCAATATTTTAACATATATTCACTTCATTCTCTTTTTATTTTTCTTATTCTACTAGTTTTTGTCTTTTCAAATTTAGTCAACAGGTATGAATAAAGAAATATTAATTGATATTGAATTTTTTAAAGGAACTGCTGTACTTTTAAGGCGAATGTTGTACGTTATGATTGAAGGAATCGATATTTCAAAAATACGTATAATACTAAAAGTTTGTGATTGCGTGCTTGTGTGGTACGTGGTGTCCGCCCGGAGTATATTGATTTAAGTTAATCTAAGATAATTGAATAAGATTTGAAATACAAGTTGTTTATACAATAAGTATTTTATTTTAACTTTCTTGAAACAATCAATTTTGTAATTAAAATATTTAAAATTTGAGGACAGACACAAAGAGATCCTGCTTTGCGGTTTCGTCTTGTGCCTTATAGAGTAATTATTTATATTCCAGCTTTCTTTGAACAAACAATATTTTAAATATTTAAAAAAAAAGTATATGTTTTACCATATTTAAAAATATTTTCAAGTAAATAATAGTTAAAAATATTTTTGGCGTATTAAAAAATATATTTCAAGTCAATCTGATTTAAAAAAAAATTTTTTTTTTCAAGTGAATAAGATTTTAAAATATGAGTTGTTTATACAGTATTTTTATTTTAACTTTCTTCAGACAGACAATTTTTTAATGTTGAAATGCACTTCAATATTTTATAACCTGAACGGTCAGTGACCCAACAGGTAGTCTAGATTGTTAATGAATTTCAGGTGGTTTGCATCATATAAAACTGAATATCAGCGCAGCCTACGTCCTAAATTTAGAATTCTGATGCCATAGGCACGCGAGACACCTCGTGTTTTGAAAAGGATCAGGCACATCATGTTGTAGGTTAGGAACTAAGTTGAGGCCTCTGGTAGAATCTGGTTTTCGGTGCCTAAACGATTATGTTCCGGTCTTCATCAGTTCAGTGAGAGCCATCATTCCTCAAGGTTAGGTGCTCCAGAAGCATTCTACTCTCTATCATATTGTTCATATAAATAAAGAGAATATGCCATAGAATTCAAACGATCATGTTATTCCGAACGTGCGAACTTGAATCCACTGGACCTCCACGTTCCAAATTTGAAAGAGAAATAGATAGATAGATAGATAGAGAGAGAGAGAGAGAAAGAGAGAGAGAGAGTGAGAGAAAGAAAGAGAGAAAAGACGAAAGTAAGGAAAAGCGCACTTTTACAATATCCAGGATTCGTCGGAAGTTTCCATCATGGTTTATATGAACGAGATTAGGCTTGTAGTTTTCAGAATCACACCGATACCGAGAGGATTGTTATTGAATAAATGTATACAAATTCTATTTTCTTTTCTTTATATTTTTCTCAGTTACCTGAATTAGACTAATGTGATAATGTGTGTGTGTATGTGTGCCTTAATGTACGTATGTATTCTTTTGGGTATGTTAATGTGCTTCAATACATAGATTCTATACATTTCTATTTGAATTTCGGGGACACGATTTGCAATTGGTATAAGTTAATCTCTTCGAAATAAAGTCCTTTACTTCTTTCAATTACAACCTTTTGGCTATCCACACATATTAATGATTTTGTAGTCTTTTGATATTGAAAACCGAAAATTCCATTCAGTCCACGTAAGTAGATTTTACATAATCTTTATAGTTAGATATCTCATATCAGTTAATTCTTCAATATTAATTCTTTCTTGCGATGCAATGTTTTCGTTTTCCATCAAGCAGTACGTAACACAGAATTAAATCTTAGCCAGAAAATATCTAAATGTTCCTGACTAATAGGTCTTTTTTGTCTATGAAAAACCTGTATTGGGATTTTGGAACCATGAACAATTTTAGTATTTTAACTCACGAAAAACCCTCTTGTGGGTTCATTTCTTTTGATTAATTAATTTCTTCGGATTACTTGAATTGTAATATCTGATAGATATCCTCTTGAATTGAAAAATAATTAAAAAAGAACTCTGGTCTTTCCTCTTAATAATAATTTAAGCATTTAGACGATAAAATTTTGTTTTCGGCAAGGTTGGCGTCTTTTTCATCAAGCTATGCTCTTTTTTTTAGCGATTTCGTGGAGTTACCTACTTTAATCATTACTATGTTTCTCGCTATAATAGCGTTGGATCCGAATTGATTAATGGTGGTAAATAACTCGCATGGAGCTCGATGAACATTCAACTTATTCGAACTACAACACTAAATTTGATGCGAAATATGACTGTATGGCGTCATAAAGCAATTCCAATTCAACATAAAATTCAAAGCTTTTTAAACGAAATTTAAATTTTAACATTATATCCTTCCTTCTCCATACATTTATCTCAACGCTTATCTATTAATCGCATAGATTGAACATTATGCATAAACCTTTCAGGTTTCCAAATTAAATAACAGTCAACTATTTATTTATTCAAAAGAACATGCACACATTATATCCGCCGATGCTTCAGTTATAGAAGTGCCTGCCCTAAAAAAAAAGGAGGGGATAGAGTTTCGATTCCTGTCGAGCGGCACAATTTTTCTTTAATTCGATTTCTCGCTCGAGGCCGGCTGATATTCATTTAATTGTTTAGGATAATATACAAAAACAGGCATGCCAAGACGTCTCTCTCTCTCTTATAAATAATATATAAATTCTGACGTTCACAGCATTAATTTAAAAGATGGCTGAATACCAATAGCAGAGCAATAATTATTCATTATAATTTTTTCATATAGACAAAAACAATTTACTCACAACGAAAGCCTGCTTACAAACAAAATTGTTCATAACCATTTTAGTTCTCAGCTGTCGAGGTGCAACTAAATGCATCAAAACGAATTTGCATCTTTGTCGTAAGTAAATATGAAAAAATTATAATACATACATACATACATACATACATACATATATATATATATATATATATATATATATATATATATATATATATATATATATATATATATATATATATATATATTATTTGAACCCGGACAAATGTTAAACTTATTAATGTGTAAGATAGATTCTCGTGTTAATAACAGTTATAATGAACCGAATTTTCTTGCAATTGATTCAATATAATCGTTTCACTTCACGTCACGCCAAGTAGTTCCAGTGAGCTGCCTTCCTGGAGGTTAGCATCAGCCATACTGATGGAAGGTACAGAGGTTCTTTGGAGGTATTAAAATTAAAATTAAGAAGCCACTTCTTTTACCAGTTGAAAATAGATTGAAGTACATTTTCGAGATCAGCTTCCAATGTGATTTTATCGTACCAAACAGATTTACTATTAAGACAAGAGTAAATGGTTATGCCATCAGCATAATTACAGAGTCGAGAAGTGATGACATCTGGAAGGTCATTGAGGAAAATAAGGAACAAAGTAGATCCAAGAATAGAACCCTGGCGGATACCCGCATTAATGCAAAACGATCTCTAGAACAACTTTTAAGAACTTGATCTTCAAGACAACTTTAACTACGTTATTTGATAAGAATGATTGAATAAAATCAACGAAACAAGCAGAAACGCCATATCCCTTCAACTTGTGAAGAAAACCAATGAAACAAATGAAAAGTGAATTATCTGTGATAAGAATTGCGATGTGAGATGATTAAACAATTTCAAGTTGATTAGAATCTCTTTTTCTTTGTGAACATTGAGGTAGAAGACTAATAGGTTGATATTTCGAAGCCTTAGGCGGTTCGCTAAAGTTCTTAAAACAGAAACTACAGAAGAGCTTTCGTTCTAATATTTCAAACGAAATATCAACAAACACTAGAGCGTGATCCGAATTACCAAGATGACAGAATTGCAATGCAGGACAAGAGCCATGAGAGGAGAGAAAGAAAAATTGAATAAAAATAGGGAAACAAATAGGAAAATCTATTTGAATAGAATCTTGAATTGAACAATTGATTGTCTGAATACCGACGACATCAGTAGCATTAGAATGATAAAGTCACTTGACATGATGAGCATATAATCGCCAAAGATGTTCGCAGATTAATATAGAGAGAGTCATGTCCATACTGTCAGATAATTTCTCTAATATCCCTGGGAAGAAGCAATAAAGAAAAAAACCAGATAGCGAACTGAATGTAATAATGAAAGTCGAAAAAATCGTCCAGGATCTCAAGGGAGAATTTCCTGGCCACTGGAAGGTTTTTTTGTTTTAAATATAAACACCAAATTCATACATATGTACTCTAAAATCCTTTCGACAAAGGAGATGATATAAATAATTTAATAAAGAACAACTAGAAATACCTTCATGAATTTAACAGGCTTCATTATTTATTTAGTTTCATTAGAAATCTGGGAAAGTGTATAATGTGAGAAGAATATATGGGCAAAAGTGTATAATGTGAGAAGAATATATGGGCAAAAGTGTATAATGTGAGAAGAATATATGGGCAAAAGTGTAAACACAAAAAATGCCTTATCTACTTCAAGAGCCACATTTCAAGAATATACTCAAATATAGAGGGTATAAATTAAAATTTTACATTTCATACAATAAATATATATATACATACATACGTTATATGTTAGAAGATACCCATGTCTGAAATAGACGCAATTTTTGTTTAATTTTAACAGTGTGTACTACGTCCTTTGGCCTGTACCCTCGAGAAAAATTAAATAAAATTTGCTGAACGTTTGAAGAAAGAATAATGTAAGATAAAGAATAAATCCATTAATTCTTTATAGATCACATACATACATATTAAAACCATGAAACAAACAAGAATTTTCCACTTTCAAAAATTTCTGGTGACGGTAAATAAATTAGAAAAAATGTTTTAGATTTAGGAAGTTTTCATATGTGTTACTTACTTAATCGTTTTATCGGATTTAACCATAAATGCAACTCTCTCTCTCTCTCTCTCACACACACACGCACACACACATATATACATACTTACTTACATATATATATATATATATATATATATATATATATATATATATATATATATATATATATATATGCATATTTCTGTGTGATTTTCGTACCGTTAATTAAAATGCCACTAGCCTATAGAAGAGTGGAACATCTCGTGTAATTTCAAGACATGCTCTAAATTATGGTTTATATCTTTGATGATTTCTTTCTCGAACATTCTGCTGAACTGCCTTGCAAGATGAGCATTGGAAAAATCACAAACATTAAACCCGCCTTTCTATAGTTGTTCCAGTTTTGTATATACGTCTTCAGTAGAAAAATTCTCTCTATCAACCTGTTTTCTTTTTAGCCATCTAGATCTGTGTTCCTCTTTCTATGCATCAATGTATTGATCGACCAATTCATCGCTTTCTGCTTATACCCTATTCCTTTCCATTTATCCTGTTTAAAGAACCATTGAGTATTTTTATGGTGTCTTTTATGACTTTCAACTCAAGGGTTCACTACCTACTTACCATCTTTTGGTCGGAAGTGTTTCATGCAAAACAGTCTCATTAGGGCCAATTCAGGACCGACTGCGTTGCATTTACGAGTAAAAATTGCAAAGTGGAGGCCATTTTGAATAGAAGAATCTTGCTTACATCTGAGGTTATACACTGGCCACAAGCCTAGCAATTATTCCCCAAGTTGCTTTCCATATTAAGTACTCGATTTCAAACCGGTTAATAAAATGAAACCATTTCCTGCAATAGTTTTTCGTCTGTCTGCGAATACAAACAATACAGTAATTTATTTATTTATTTATTTATTGTGATCAGATCTTTAAAAATGTCTAGCAATGCTATAAAATTCTTAGTTTAGTTTTCAGTTTCAGTGAGAGCTTGCTATTAATAATTTGTCGGCCAAACTTTGTAACATTCCAAAGGGGCATTGTGTTTATAAGAATGAAACTTTATCCATCTTATTAATCAAATATAACTTTTCTTTCTTTTCGTTAATTCTTCGGAAAATCTACCTGTTAACGATTATGTATTTTATTGACGATGACTAACAATGAATATTTTGTAAAGTTTTAATTCAGTTTTTCTGGTAGTCTTGCAATGTTTCCTTTATGAAGATTACATATGTGTGGAAACACTCTTAGATCTCATGAATTAAAAATGTATTAACACTTGAAAAATGTCCCTTGTCCATTGCATTCAATGAAATACATATAAATGAAAGATTGCTGCTCCCACACATGATATATTTTATTTATTTTCTATTTTAATTGTTTTTTAACAGAAGTCATTTATTAATATGTCTATTAAGATTTCATTTTCTTCATTTAAGAATTACATTTTGTTCTTGAAAATAATCATTTTTATGAATTTGTCTAAATTTTGTTATTATTGATCTTTTCCATTATGGATTTTCTAGGTCTTTATTTTATCTTATTTCATTCATTAGATTTTTAATCCTTTCCTATTTAATATTAATATCTTATTTTATATTTAATATAATATGCTGCAGAAATACTTCCCACAAAATAGTATGACATTAGTGACAACGTTGTCTTCCTCTAGCTAATTGCAGTGGAGTAAATAGTACACCCCTGGTGCCAATATTAACTAGAACATAACTATAAATAACTATTCCAGGTCAGAGGAGAAGAAGAAACCGTTTAGTGTCAGGCAGTTCACTGCTAGGCTCGCGGCTGACTTGTCGAACACTCTTCCAAAGGGCAGACAGGGACCAAGACGAGGCTATGCCTACGGGCAGAGTCCTGTCTGACGCGGTAGACCTGACTCCGTGTATGCGGGACCTACGGAGACATTTTCCTCGAGCCTACGGGCTCGGAATCACTCCACATAAAAACCGGCCTTGTGCCATATCTTGCCTTGTGTGAGGTTCGGTAAATACCAGAAGAAGCCGTTTGGTGTCAGTCTTCAGGCTAAATTAATACAAGCGTCACGGCAAGTTACCGAAGCTTTACTTATATCATAAGCGCTACGAAGCGCTTTTATACAGTAGCGACGAGGGAATTGAAACTCATATGATTTATAAACGTTGTGACGAAGATTCAGAACTCTTACTACTTGCAGCAACGAGGATCAGCAACTCCAGAGTAAATTTTTCAGAATTAACGACCATAAATACGTACAGAAGATAGATTAACAAACTTGCTTTTTGGAATAAATGTTGCAGCAGCTATTTTACCAAGTTATAGATGTCATGCTTGCGGATTACGATTACGCAGTGGCGAATCTGGACGACATTTTAATCAAAAGTGTATATAAAAAACAACATGTTGGGCATGTGAAAACAGTTTGGAAATGTAAGTGAGATCAGTGAAGAAATATGCGAATTGTTTTTACCGAAAATTAAAGACCTCGGTCAAGTTATTGATAAAAATGGTTGTCAACCAGATCCGTCGAGAGCATGTGCAATTAAAAATATGCCTCCACGAACAAACGTGACTACGTGACAAGATTTTCTAGGATTGGATAATTACTGTCAAATATATATACATAATATGCATAATTTGAGCGCTTCACAGAACGATCTAATTAAAAAGATAGTAAAATGGAACTACAACGATAATTGTCAAAAGTCGTTTGATGAAATAAAAAAAAAGACTTACGTCAGATCCAAAAGCAGAAATTATAGTGGCGTCAAAGGCTAATAAGTACTATATTGTAGCGGTGATTTTACACAAATACGATGGTGGTAAAATGAGGGTGTTCGCTAATGCCTCACGCTTGCCTCTAGCGTCAGAGAAAAATTACAGCCAGATATAAGAGGCTCTACCAATTATATTTGCTGTGAAGAAATTTCATAAATTTATAAATGGAAACAATTTCAGGTTGCAGCAGATCACAAAACATCTATTAACAATATATGGCATAAAGAAAGCATACAGATAATAGACTACAACGCTGGGGTAAAAACTTATTAAACCATGATTTTACAATGGAATACCAACTGTCTGAAAATTAGGACATGGGGATGGATTGTCGAGATTAATACCTAAAAATGTGGAACCAATTGAGGACACGGTCATTGCTGTACTACAAGAGAAATGGAAAAAAAAAATTGTACAACGTAGTGCAAGAGTTACCAGTTACCCTAAAAGGAATAAGAGAAAAGGCTGAAAATGACGTCATTATTGAGAAAATAAAAAAGCAATTGAAAGAAAATAACAAAAAAAGAAATCGAGACTTAAACGCTTACTCGCTATGACACGATGTTGTAATTCTCGGGCAAACGACTGTAATACCTAATGTGATGCAGAAGCGATTATTAATAGCGGACATCCTGGTATTTCAAGAATGAAATCTTTGATGAGAAGTTACGTATAATGGACAAGAATGGACCAAGATATTGAAAAAAAATAGTGAATGCTTGCATATGTAGTGTTCTGGGGGCGAAACTACCTACCTCAAAGAGAGAACCCTGATATGAGACCGAAATTCCGCGGTCAAGAATGCATATAGATTTTACAGGTCCTATGAATGGATTACATTATTATCTTGTGATAGTTTCACTAAATGGCCTGAAATTTATAAAACATCCAACCTCTTCTGTGATAATTAATTTCTTGCATGAACTGTTTGGGAGATATGGCATACTAGATACCATAGTCTCTGATAACAGAACACAATTCACAGGTAAAAGAATTCGAATTTTAGAGTACATATCTATGAATTTGATCCGAGACGAAACGCTACAAAGTCAAGTACGTTGGCGAACTCTTCAGAAAGAGGAGGGGAGATAAAATAAAAATATTTATAAAATTATTAATCTCGAAAGGGCGATGCTGTGGAGTAAACAGTACACCCTCGGTGACTATATGAGCTAGCCCATAACTATAAATTACTATGAACTAGCCCATAACTATAAATAAAGTACTCCAGAGAAGACGAAGCCGTTTGGAGTCAGGCGGTCCGCTGCCGGTCTCCGATTATCACGCTCTCTGTCTTCGGGCAGAGGGAGACTCAATCGTGGCTCTCTCTACGGACAGTATTTCTAGGAGATATTTCTGTCACACCCTGCATATCTATATTTTCCAAGTATTTTTGTATTTAATAATTTACTTGTGATTATTAAATTTATTTATATTTTTCTTCTAGACAATCTGCAGTTTCTATTAATTTTGTAAGGCTGCATCTTTTTATTCAGCATTTAATATTTTTGTTAATATTTTCTCCATTTTCGGATCATATGTAACCAGAAAGAGTTATCTTATTTACACATAATTTATTTTCAAGAGATATTTTATGATTATAATAGCTTCTTAATTTTTTTCTGTAGCTCCTAAATTATTTTAACGTTATTAGTATTTGCGGCTTTGTAATTTAGATTGTCTTATAAACATTTTTATGTAATGGGTATTTTCCGTTATTACTTATGACATAAAATACATCATAACTACCTTTATTATTATTATTTATATTAGTAATATTATTAATAATTTTTAACTTAAGAATTTTTATTTATTATGTTTCATGTTATCTAAGCAGATACACACACACATATATATATATATATATATATATAATATATAATTATTAACAAACTAAACCCAGTTATCTAAATTAGCTTAAAGATATTTTTATTTGTTGCATCACTTTTTCTTTTTTATATTCCTACCGACTGAACGAAAAGTACAAGCTAAATTCTTCTAGCTGCTCTTTCAGAATTAATTCTTACATTATTTTTTATAACTTTAAAAAGTTCTGCTTTTAAAACTGAAATGATGTTTTCTGCATTTGCAACTTTCATCTTTGCTATTACTTTATGAGCAAATCCGATCTCATTATCTCTTTCCTGTAATATAGTCATTCATTCATATTTTACACTCTTTTTTTATCTAACAAAATGCCAATAATATTCTCTTTCGAGTTTCTAACACATTCTTACTCTGGTACATTGGAAACAAACATGAATATTATCCGGTGTAGGGTATTCAGCTGGAGCAGCGGCGAGATATAGTAAAATATGAAGTTATGTTCAAGGGAAATTACTAATAAAGAAAAAGTAAATAAATGAGTAAGTAGGATTACTAAGGAAATTAATTTAGTCACATTCCATTAAGCAATGTCTGGATCTTACTCAGGTAATTACATTTAGAGAATCTGTTTAAATTGTTAGTAAAGCTCTAAGCGTGGATATGTGTGAATCTGAAAACTAAGATCTTCTCTTGCAAGAATATTTCCTCCGTGAATAGAAATTCTACTACCTCTGTCCCGTAATTGTCATATTTACATACACACAATGGAACATAGGTTGTATTTATGGATTAATTATTTATAAATTACGATTTAGTCTGGCACAAGGCTATAATCAGACAGACATCTGTGAAAAATGAACAAACTAAAATCATCTGGGAAACGTCTTTGCTATGCTCTTTCTTCTATCTTAATATTTATTGAATAAATGTTCGACTTGGATCTTGGTAAATGTTATAGTAGAAGTCTTGCATACTTTGACGACGAGCAATGATTGTTCTAGTATGTCCTCACTGTTGTAGTGTACCGATCTCCATACGCCTGGTCTTGTTCCATACAAACCTACGTTTGGTAAATATCAATATACATCGATCGATTATATAAAAACAAAGACACGACTCTGCATTCTGCTAACTGGATTCAGACAAATCAAGAAGAAAAATATAAGATCAACTTTAAGTAAACTTTATTTCCAAAGAAAAATGAACGACTTATTTATTCTTCTACTCTGCTGCAGAATCTTTTAAAAAGCTTGTAACATTTTTATGAAAAACATGAAAACTTTTGGCAAAAGTGAATATCCACAAATACAGAAATCATTTTTGCAAATAAAGGAAAATGAATAGAATATCTTTGAGCGGAAACGTTCTTGTTCCTGCAGATTAATAGCATAGTTTGAAACGACCACATGTCTCTGAAAATATATTACATCAAATTGGTTAATATCATAAACATTTTGTACATATCGATATTGATATTGTCCTATCTTATTCCATTTTCGTCCGTGTCCTTTTCAAAGGTACAGCAATGAACTTTCTAAAAAAATAAAAGCCGCAATTTAAATGTCTCCTTTGATTTGAAATTAAATTTCGGTTCACTTTGAAAAATATTTGCATAAAGCAAATCCTAATTAAAATAAAAAATAATTTTCTTATATAAATAAATTTTTTCACATGTTTAAAGCATTGGCATAAAAATTATATTGTCAGCAGCAGCCGGAGTGTATAAAAACAAGTGAACTCTTAAGTAATTCTCACTTCCTCTTTTCCTCCTTTCGCAGTATGCCAGAAAATCTTCATACCGACGCGAAAAGATCTGTGGACACAAACACACTTACACAGGCAAGTCACACTCAGGTACATTCATTAACAATTTTCGTTGTGTATTGAACTAATTTCTAGAAAACTCTTAAGGCTTCAGTTTGTTATTTTTGAAAAATTAATGTTATCTTCATTGCAAATCAATCAGGCTCTGTGATGTACTCTTTTAATTCGTCTACTGTGTTGGGATTTCTCTTGTAAAACTTGTTCTTTACTACATCCCCATAAAATAAATCTGTTTAGTGTTATGTCAGGTGAACGTGGTGGCCATACGATGCTATACCTTTTCCGAACCAACGCTGTGGAAAGGTTTAGTTAAGGTAGTCCTTTATTGCCAAAGAATAATGCGGAGGTGATCCATCTTCGAATCATGATTTGGATAAATTAGATGTAAAACGTGAAACAACTGTAAGCCTACTTTTGGCCCACCCTGCATGTATCTATCTATCTATCTATCTATCTATCTATCTATCTATCTATCTATCTATCTATATGAGGAGGAAGAGATACACATACATAGATATAAATTCGTATGTTTAGTCATATATGAATAAGAACGTATGCTAATAAACATGCAATATGTATAAATTTCAAATATTTCTGCACTGTTTAATTCATTTAATATAGTCCGTCATAAATCAGATCTGCAGTAAGAATGTAAACAAAAAAAATCCGCAAAGATGTGGAATTAAATATTTCAAGTGAGGATCGAACCCCTTGATTAACGACTGCCTACCAAATCAATTTAACAACGTCACCATGCCGACTAATCTTTATTTTATTATATTAATTAATATCTCTTAAATAAAAATATATTTTTGGTTATTACATTTTTGTCGACCTAAATTATATTTTTCTTTCTTTTTTAAAAATTATTAACAGAGAAAAAAAAAGCTACCATAAAAATACTTAGTCGCAATATTATTTAGAATATTGTACTGGGGGCTTTGTCTATTTTCTTAGGAGAGGTCAATTTGATAGCATTTTCAGATGTAAAATCTGTATAAAAAGAGGGAGGTCGAATTTCCCTCACGTCAGTGCAGTATAACAAAAAAAAAAAAGAAATTATAAAAAGTATACAGATCGAACCAAAATTGCTCTTGATGAAGACTGCGGAATATATCAACCAGCACGTTATGACAAAAAATGACAGTAAAAATGAGTTCAAAAGAACGAACTAATGTTGGAAGAATATTGATTCGTCTCATAATTAGAAGAAGTAAATATTTTTCCTTTTTCACACATTTCCGAAATGTCTTTTCTTGTGAGCTATACCACCCAGATACTTCTTTAAACCATTTGGTTTTAATCTTGGCTTTAAGAAAGTGTAGTAAAATAAGAAAAATTCTTTATCACTGTAATTTATAATTGTTTCTTATATTTCATTCATTTTTCATTACTTTTCATTAATTCATTCTTGTCTTTACACGTCATTTATTTTTTGCCGTAGTTTTTCCTCGAATCTTTTCCCTATTTTCTTTCATCTCTTATTTAATCACGTTTTCAGATTTACTTTCATTCTACAGTTTTTAATTTATTTCTTATTTCTTTCATACTTCCTATATTCCCTTCCCATATTTTCATTAATTTTAATCACGTTTACAGCCAAGAAATTACCATTCAAATAAATAAGAAATTCAATTTCTCTCTGCGTTTATTAAATTCTGCTTGGTGATTTACATAATTTCAAAAAGAAGACATTGTTGTATGATTAGTTTTCCGACAGAGAAAGTTATTGGAATCCAAATTGATTCTATTGTATAGCTAATATCTGTGTTAAACTCCCCTTGTTTTCTTGCTTCTCAATAACCACTAGACAAGTAATGAAGAATAGCAGCAACAAAACAAAATAAAAGAAAACAATTCTAAGAAAAGCAATTCTTATACACAGAAAAACTCAACAACGTCCTAAGGGAAATGTTAGTTTACCATAAGTTTTAATTTAACTTGAGTCTGTTAAACAAAACGATTACTACTACTACTACTACTACTACTACTACTAATAATAATAATAATAATAATAATGATATCAATGTCACACTGAATCATTAGAGGTCATGAAGTCACTATTCATTCAAACTTGCATTCTCCTAGGTATAATAGTGTCATCATATATGTGTGTGTGTGTAAATATTCTCAGATAGAGTATATTTGTACAGGAGACAAAATCATCTCATACCTTTGAAGATGTAGAGTACATACGTCCATCTCATATCATAATAATCTATTCAATATTTAAACAATATTCTTAAAAAACTCTTGAATATTTTATTTTTTGCATTTGAATTATTAACACTTTGTATCATCTACATGCTTTGACTGACCTTTCAATCACCTGATAGACATTCATGAACGTTCTCAAATTTAAAGGTCTTGACAAACCAATGACATCCTCACCTTTGTGCAGCAAAATAAATTCTACATTTACTTTATAAAGTTTCCCAAGGGAAGAAACGCGTAGGCTAAGAATAGTTTTCCTCTTGTCTGTTTCTATTCATATATATATATATATATATATAGATATATATATATATATATATATATATATATATATATATATATATATATATATATATATATATAGAGAGAGAGAGAGAGAGAGAGAGAGAGAGAGAGAGAGAGAATGAGAACACAAGATTTTGGTATTCTCGTCAGAAGAGAACTATGAGGGTGAAGACAAAGATGGGGAAGCAGGAAAGGTAAAAGAAAAAGCTAAAAGGAAGAGAGGAAGTAGTAGTGGTAGAGGGAGAGTTAGTGAGATAAGAAGTGGGAGAGGGAAGACACCCTTTCTTTATGGCTGCTTCGATATATTGGATCAAGTTACATTTGTTCTGATTTCATTCATCATTTTGTCTTTTCTTCTAGACCATGCCCATTGCTCTTCGTCTGCTATGTCTAGTTCTCTTAAATTCTCCATGATTTTCACACTTTGCCATTCTTTGTCGCGTTCTTTACCATTGCTCTTGTCTCTTCTTTTGATTAGAAACAGTTTCCCTTTATGCTCCGTTTTGCTACTCGCCTTTTAGACGCCTGAACTAGGTCTTTAATGGTGTGGAAGATTATTCCTCCTGACCTCCCCTATTTATATAAACTTTTTCGGTTTCTTTTCTATTGCGTAGAGCCCTGCTCATCGTCAAATGTTCTGGTCAGTCGACCTATCGATTTAAATCATTTCTTGTCTAGACTAGAAACAGTACTAGAAATACCACCCACATATTATTCAAGTTTATCAGATTTATACGCTTCAGTTAATAATAATAATAATAATAATAATAATAATAATAATAATAATAATAATTTATACTATAAAAGATGGGCTGTCGGTCAGGTTTTGTTTATGTGTGGCTTTACATTGCGAATATGTAAAGTTTATCCGTGTGTTTCTTTTGTGTGTGTGTGACTTATATGTGTCTTTGCTATTTAATGTACACGCAGACACACGCACAGTCAATTTGACTGATTTTGAAACAATATTTTTGTGAATAATATGAGTTCAGCAGATGTACAAAAATAGAAAGGTATGTAAAGCAAAGTTTTGTCTTTTCAACTGATTAATTATACAGTGAGGCGATTCTGAGATAATTAGAAATCCCACCCGTATTAATTAGTGGTGTCCACAATCTTAACATAAGATATGCAAATGACACAGTGTTGATAGCTGACACAGAAAAGAAAACAGAACTACAAAATCTCTTACAGAACGTAGTGAAGGAAAGGGTTAAACATCAGCTGTAAGAAAACAGAATATATGGTTGTTAGCAAAGGGATTAGCCCAAAATGCAGATTACAAATTGGATATATCAAAATCAAACAAGTACAGCAATTTAAATATCTGGGAATTGCTTTAACAGAGGACGGAAAGTGCGACACTGAAATCCGAAGGCGCATTTAGATAGCCAAAGATACTTTCCAAAATCTGAGAAAAGTATTAAATAAGAGAAATATTTTGTTAGAAACAAAGAAAAGAGTACTGAACTGTTACGTTATATCTATCCTCTTATATGACAGTGAATGATAGAAAATTTCCTCACAGATGAAGAAGAGACTTGAAGCAACAGAAATGTGATTCTACAGAAGTGGCGTGAGGTTACTGTGAATCGAATATATGAGCAACGAAGAAGTTTTAGAGAAAATTGAAACAAAAAGGCTAATTATCTTAACATCAGGAATAGAGAGTTGATCTTACGAGGGCACATAAAGAGGAAAGAGGGCTGAGAAAATCTGATATTCACCGGGCAGACTGCAGGCAAGAGGGGCGGTGTAAACAACGCATAACTTAATTATCTTGAGTAAATGGATATCAGAATAAGGATTAGGAGAAATAACAAAAATACAAAAATTATTATGAGCTACCAAGAACAAGAAATTTTGAAGGGACTCGCTTCATAAAAACAGAAAAGACATTCCTCGGCCACTCGGGATAATCCCTACTCTGGGTCAGCAATAGAATCATAAATTTGGAAACAAGAAAGAAAAAACACAGGGAAATAAACAGCTTGATTTCAGTCAAAATGTCTCTTTGCAAACACGTCTATATGTCTGTGGAGAAAAATGAAACTTTTTCTGGTGCCTATACTAATTAGTGCATTTGGATCAGTACCATCAAAATGGATTAGACATTGGATGAAGATTTAACACTCTCCAGACCACGCAGTGTTGGGTGCCTATGATATACTTAGAACAATCCACTTACACAGTATCCAGCGACATATACCATTCAACTGATAAGAAAATAATAATGAATTGAAGAACTAACAAGTAGCAAACAAGTGAAAAGCAAATAATTATATTGTAAAGCAATAGGCATCAACTCTAAAAGAGACAGTAAATCAACGTATCCAACTAAAAGAACGAATTTATAGGAGGTAAATTATTTTTATGAACAAAACTGAAATTTCGAAAGTTGAAAGGAATTATTCGATCGGGAAGATGAGAGATTAACGAGGCTTTGTGCAAAACAAACCACAGCAAAACAAGTGTGACAATTCTAGAATAAATTTTGAGAAAATTAATGCAAGCATAGAAATATAAATGAATATATGTAACTTCATAGTCACACAATCTGTCAAAAATAAATAATGGAAATCCTCTGGAATAGATTAGGGAGCTAACTTCTAGTTAAATGTTTTTCATTTGTGAAAAAAATAGCATATCTATTTTCTAATGTTATCAATAGGTAGAGAAAAAAAAGCCATAACAGTTAAGAAAAATAAACTGATGGCAATTCTAATCGAAAAAAATAGCCAATCAATCAAACATTTAGCCCCCGATATATAAAACACTTTTAAGTGAAAGAAAGAACGGCGTAGATTGTTCGAGTTCCATGTGCAATGTCTCTTACGGATATCTTAGTTTCAATTAATTCATTTTAGTAACTCATCTCTCGAAGGTTTAGTTCACCTCTGCTCTGACCAAGTATTGAACTCACAACTCTTTGGGTCAAGTCACTGGATTACTTCAACCAACGCTTTTATTCACTGGGACATGTGTCCAATCACCTGGAGAATACTGGAGCGTACAGTGACTGAGACATTGTGAACATGACAACAAAGATGAGGACAACAGTTTCAACTATATATAGTATTTACTATATGTAAATAGTGCAGATAGTTACAATACCTAATTTCAGAAATATAGACAAGAATAAAGAAGTCACGAAAATTAATGAGAATTTCAAAAAGTTGAAAAGTGCGAAGTACAACCTTAATACACAGTCACCTGAACGGTAAATTTAGGTTTGATAACTTAAGATCAAGAGTGGAATATTTTAAGTAGACTCTCTTCCCGCTATTATTGCATAGCATTGCCTTTATACTCCTCTCAAACGAACAACGTACCCCGCAGGTGATGGACATAAATTATTTAATTTGCCAAAAACGATAATGAACTATAAGATATGCTGGCAATCATAAAGTAATTGGCTGAATTTTCCATGGGAGTTCAGTTGAGCAATAAACAGACCGTGGACGAAAATACAGTAGTGGCGCTGTTTTTCCATATAAAAAGAATGGACACGATAAGCAGGTGATGACAAATTATCGTTAATCATAGCATACATCTATTAATAACCAAAGTAGGCGAACAAAAAGTTTTAAATGAGAGAGAGAGAGAGAGAGAGAGAGAGAGAGAGAGAGAGAGAGAGAGAGAGAGGGGGGATTGTAATGAAGTTACAGGAACAGCCTATTATGCGGTACACGGGCCTTCAAAGCTGGAAAGAGTCATTTCGATATGCTTAGTATTTTCCATGCCAAAATTCAACGGAAAATTTAGTAAAATTTATATAAAAAAAGTAAATCAAAAGAAATACTAATATTGATAATAAAAATAGCAATAAAACTTAAGGATGTCTATATTACAAAATGACGCAGCAATATTTAAAAAGAAATGTGGGAATGCAGAGAATTGATTACGCGTTCACTAGGAGAAAAAAATATAAAATAAAGCATAAAAGATAAATATACTGTACTGTCCTTGAAAACGGATTCAGTAGCATATCTCAAGATATATTACTGAATCCGTTCATTGCACACAAGTTAGAAAGTCAAAATTGAGAAACACAAACGCAACAATTTAACGCTATTCTCGAATGAAATGAAAGGAATATATTCTAGGAATTCCGACTGCATTATCCAAGACAGATTCGATAATCATATATTCTAATCTTAACCCCACCTTTCATCCGAATGTTAATTCTAACCTATTCCAGCAACTGTAACTTTAATATTAAGAATAAAATAAAATTAGCCTAACAAAAATTAAGTATTTTTGTTTATTCTAGATATAAGCACACCCATAAATGCAATGGTGTCACTATAGAAAATATCAACTTCGTAAAATGCCAAGAACGTGTGTTTGCCGATGCCATTTGCAATGAAGGAAGTACGCATGTCTCAATATTAATTTGTAAGAATACAAAATGTGGCACGAGGCCAAAGAGGGCGGGTGGGGATGCTGGTAATCGGTATTCTAGCTTAGGAAGTCACATTCACTGACCCGAACAAACTTTAATGTTCCTTTCTCCATAACAACTCCATACAAGTAAAATAAACACCAAAGGAAAGCATCTTCTCGATGAACCTCTAAGATAATACCGCATTCTCTTTAGAAACATATAATCGTATGTAAAAAGTGGGGAGTGAAAAAATGATTTATATTTGCATCTTTAACAAAAAATGATTATATACAACGAATATGAAAAATCCGTTATTATGGGAATTTCCACACTGCCTAAGAAATAACAGATAATCAAGTTAACTGGGAACCTGTATAAAAAATAATGAAAATAGAATAATTAAATAAAACTAAAAAGTCTTCTCACAACTCCAGGGTGCTCTGTTTTCTGTCATTTAACAAGGGAAGCCTGGGGAAGTGAAAATAATTAAAACAAAACCCACTGACGATTTGATATCTAGATAAGTTAATCATTTAAAAAAAAAAAAAAAAAACTATAACAAAACTATTTCTATTTTTAACATAATTTGGGGTGGGCTGGGCCTACACATGTTCTCAGAATAACAATTCTTGCACAAAACAGTGTAATCACGGATTGCAAGTACAAAAACAAATATTGTCTCTTCTTGTCCAATGATCGACCCATATTTTTACAAACAGAATGGGCCCACATGATACAAATTTTCCGTGCAGCATGCGAATCATATAGATTTTAGTAAGTTCATACATCAAAGACACGATCGCGCAGAAGGCATGCTCGATACACTACTCTATTTCACTGCAACAAAGGCACTCTGGCAATAGAGTAATCTTCGCAAAGCCGAAATGACTTTCTTGACATTCTCAGTTACAGTTATCATCATCTTGTTCACACATCCTGCCAAGGAACTGCAGGCGCAAAGTATGCCGACGTGTCTTAACATTTGTCATTCCAAGGCCGTCTTCGGAAGAATGAAGTTAGCAGATCTTGCGACGCCCTTTAAGAGCTGTTAGACCGCATTGGATTCGAAACGGAATTATCTCAAGTTCAGTTGTCGGTGAACGGGAGGAGTAGCACGGAAAGATGGTAGAGGGGGAAGATGTAGATAGCATACACCTTCCTGTCCGATTTAAGGAAATATTCCTTCGGAGCCACAGCCTTCGCCTGTTCCAATAATTCCGACGAACTCGTGTGCAGTTGAAATTCTCTTTCGAAATCGACGCCGTCTTTTTAAGGACGGGCGTTGCAAGATGCGAGGCCCGTCCGTCTATCGGAAGATGTCTCCGCATGAAAACAAACTTTCCATGAACTCAACTTCAAGCCAACACACATCGCGCAGTTTCGTGGTCCATGCAACAGTTTTTTTACCGACATCGATGTTGGTATTACTGGTTACAAACGTCGTCGACATAACCAGTTTACCTCGCCGATTCTCACACATGGTCATGTCATCCTGCGTATGACCGGATTCGGCGTCAATCTTCACAGGAAACGCTCGAGCATAAGAATGTACAGCATAGGCGAGAGTAGAAAAACTTAAGGAATAGATTTGGATGACATGAAATTCCTCGATGTTCACTTTTCCCAACCCCTCCCCCCATCGATTTAGCAAGCCTTCTAATTGCGAATCTAGTGATTTTGTACTCCTAGTATATCTAGATTGAGTCGTCTGCTATAATCGTCAGCAAATGTTATTTTTCTCTTAAGGTTTTCCCATCCCTTATTCCCAAGCCAAGCCCTCGTCAATTTCAAATTTATGATTAATAGTGGCTGGTTCTGAAAATCCCTCGTATTCAATAAGGATGTCTTGAATATCTTTATCTTAGCCTTAGGCTTGTCTATACTTATTCGAACACGGTCAAGCATATGATCCGTATAAGCTATAATATGGAAACTTGACTAACCTAAGAGCTCTGTGTCGACTTTCCTAACCCGTTCGATGTATGTAGATAATTGCACAGTGTCTGGGCCGCCACTATATCCACTCTACTCGCCTCGGATATTCATTTCGGAATTTTTCGACCAGATCAGGTCTAGCTATACATACACGAAAGTTCTTTTTATATCATTCAAATCTCAAGTTATATCTAAACACAGTCTCACCCCTTCTCTATACTAAAACCGAAATACTAAAATTTAACCCATAAGTTAATACTAACCCAAACCCAAAATCTATTAATAATCCAAACCCGAAATCTGCTAATAATCCAAACCCTAAATTTAATATTAATACTTACCTTAATCTATAATCGCTGACTTATAATAGCTCCTTAAATCTAGTACGAAACTTAAATTTAAACGTAAATTAATCGTAACCATAACACCGCATTCATATTTCCATATTTAGTCATGGTCCACAAGTATGATATATAATATAAATAAAACTGGCTTGTTCAAACGGAATAGATAACACCTATAAACTATCACTAACATTAAATCTAATCTGGAAACAAATCAATGTATAACACTTAACCGAAAGACAGGCATGAAACTGAAACGTCAGATGTAAATTAACACAAATCCTGAACTAACAATCACGATACCAAATCCTAACGCTAAAAATTACTTGAAGTCGAAAATTAGCAGTAAGCATCAACGTAATTAAAAATGAAGTTTAATCACACACTAGCCACACCCATAAGGCATACAACCATTCTTACACATAACCTTAAATCCTACCTTTAAATCCAAATCATAAAATTACAAATGCCCTCGCACCAAAATGTAAGTTCCAGACACTAAAATGTAATTTATCAATAAAGATAACCATAATATTAATCTTAATTCAAAATCAAATAATTCAGTTACTAATTGTAACCTCCACGTTAACCAAAATTGTAATTTTAACACGATCCCTAACCGCTAAACATATCAGTTAATATAAGATTTTCCCTAACACTTAATTTAACAACAAACCCTATATTCTTATCCTATGAATAGACCTAATGTAACCGAATCATAAGCGTACTTCTAAGTTATAAGAGAAAAATACTAACGATAATTGTTTCTAAAACTTAATAATGCCGATGTTGCTAACTCTAAATCTGAATCTACACCTAAACGTATTAGGTTGGTGCAAAAATAAAGTCGTTTTCTCACATATGTTACTATGTGAGAAAACGACATTATTTTGGCACCAACCTAATACCTGCACCAATAAATACTACAATGTAACATGGTATATAACTCTGTTTCTAAAACTGGTGAACATACTAACACTAGATAGACTAGTCAAATACACATTCTATACCTAGTCATTAAATCTAATTGAAACCACTACAGAAGCCCTAAACTTAACACTAAGTCTAAACCTAAAACCAGACCCCAACCACATAACATCAGAAAACTATACATAATCCAGATCCTAACTCACCCCTACCCTTAACAGGTCAATATTAAAGTAACATAATCTAAAATCTAATCTTCACCATAATCCTAAAACTAATCGTAATTGTAACACACTACATAACGTTACACTATCTTTGGATGATGATATCAATTCCACGACAGAAATAGCATTTACCTGAAAAGTCAAAGGATGCAAGATATTCGGGTTACAAAGATCATCTACTGATTAATATGATGTTACTGGAAAACTGTCATTCGAAAAATGGAGTCGTAATCAATGTATGAATGGACATTAAAAATAGTTTTGATAGAGTATCACATCACTGGGTCATATAAACTTTAAGAGGGATCGCTCTGCTTCTTATTAATCTTTTGTTAAATGCAGTATGAAAATGTGGAAAACTTCTTTAATCCATTTTAATGGTGAACTGAGGAATATTTCGTGTTCCTTCTACCTCTATAGTTCTTTATAACATTACAAGCGCTACTTATAAAGTAAATAATACAACTTCTGGTAAGCATAGGTCTAAATGATTCGTTCACCATTTATTCTCCACGAACAACATAAAAATAGTTTAGCTGATGTGCTAACCGTAACAAAAAAGGAATATGGTTGAGAAAATATGCTTAATAGACCTTCAAAAGAGGTACCTTAGCAGGAATAATGATTAAAATACTGACATTTGTGATTCGTGAAAGAAAACAAGAAAAAGAAATACTGGTACAAATGAAAACAATGAATCTAATATTCAAAATGAAGGAAAATTAGAAAAAAATGTTTTAGGCGAATAAGTACGTTAAATAAAATAAATTCCAGAAAATATTTTCAGTCTATTAACAACTTATATATATATCCGTTGTTACATATTTGACTTATATAGACAAGAATATTTGAAGAGATGCGAAGAATAGATAGAAGCCAAAAACTCCATAGACATAAAATTAATTACCCCAAAGAAGATGCAGGCGAGGCGTAGGTGCTTTGAATAGATGGCTGTAGAGGACTGACCCAATTAAAGTTTACAAAACTAAAACTGCAGGCTTGAAAGATTTGTACAGACATTCACCTTTTTTACAAACACAGGGGAAAACTATTAACCATATAATATCTGGATACTCTGACCTATCCCCAAATTGATTTACAGAATTGAGTAGTGAAATACTTGCAGTGACAGATATGCCAACATTATGACCTTCTAGATGCAGAAAAGTAGTATGAACAAAAACACAAGCAGTGCTAGAAAGTATTCATGTTACAGTTTTGGGAATTTCACCATGTATAGCAGTCACGCTATAAAAGCCAATAGAACAAGTATAAAGAAAAAGCATACTTAGAATCAACACAATTTCTATCTCATACATATGTTCATCCCATCAGATAAATCATCCCAGTTAAATAATTTAACAAACTTGCAAAATATGACGGAAATAGAAACGGCAAAAATGTGGCATTGAGACACAATCATTATTGAAATAATAATAGGAGCACGAAAAATGATTAAAAAAGAATATATTGATAAACATGTTAGGAAAATTCCAGAAAACATATCACTATCTGGGATATAAAACATTTGCGCTTGAACAGAGCTCATAGGAAAAAATGTTTCAATATAATGTGCTCAATAATTTTCCCAGAAGGAACCTTCCTTTACCTCAGGTCTAAAGCAAAAAATAAAAAATGGTTATGGATTTTATCAAACAGCAAACCAAGAAAACTAGGAAAAATAATAATGATGCGTGAAGGCCTGAGAAAAATTGAAAGCCTCCAGCCGACGGCATGATTAAAATAAAAAAACGAATACAAACATAATTTCTATATTGATCAGATTGGCTGTCATTTGATTTAAAGCGATGATAACGAACCCCCGACCCTTGTGTGAATGTACAAAGAAGTACAAGCAAAATAGAAAGACAATTTCATAATCGTAATAACGACTTCAGGACAATTAACAGAATTAGAATTTATTAATAATTTCGGATTCGTTAATCTTACAGATAGAACAAAGTTATTGAATCCATTTTTCTGCATCGACTGTGCCAAAAAGTCTCGAAGGTATATTCTTCTTCACGCATTATTATGTGGTTTATTTTTCTTTTTTACTGACATTTTCAACTTTCTCTTTTGTTCTCGTTGGCCTTCTAGGGTTTCTTTCAAAATATGAGTGTTTTTCATTTGTCTTTTTAAAAATTCTTCAGATATTTTCCATTTGTCTTATTTTTTAAAATGCCGCTTTCTTCTCTTCCCTTCTCATTTCTTTGGGGTTTTTTTTTGTTTTGCTATTTTTCATTGTTTATAAACATTTCGTTTTTTCAAAAAACTTTATTTACTTTTTAGTGATTTTATTTTCCCTTTTTCTCTATTATTTACATTCAGTTTTTCTTCAATTTTTGTCACACATGCCTTTATTCAGTTGAGATTTTCACTTTAAATTTTTACTCCATTTTGTCTTTTTGTTCTTTATTTCCATTAAATCAATATTTTAGCATTGTTCTTCTATAATAATAGTCAGATTATATTATAAACGAATGGCTGATTATCTGTCCGTCCCGTACTGTTTGTGTATTTCCTATGGGAGGGGTTCTTTGGGATTAGGCTAAAAGCCAGGATTTCAAATGCCGTTTTTAAGACAAGCACTCTCGACTTAGAAGATTGGCGTAACTCCTTACTTTGATGCTCAGCCCATTTGATCTTGTATTGCAAACTTTTGTAGAAAGATTAAATGCCACTCTCTTAAATGCTGATTTAACTATGTTAATGTATAATTCATACTTTCTCAATAATGTTCTTTTTGACTTTGTGCTGATTTTAAAAATACTATAAAGGCTGAATTAGCAAGACTAGAAACTTTATCAATGTTGTTTTTATTTCTGGATGTTTCAGTCTGTGTTTTCTCCGGTTTTATGTGTCGTTTCATGTTCAGAGAATTGAATAATACCATTACTTTTGAAATTTGCCTGATTAGTGTCTTTACATTCCTTATTTTATATGACATAATATCGAAAAGCGTTCTCAGGTGCAAGATAAATGTTTTTATATTTGACTTTCATGCAAGTCATTTTTTGAAGATTTTCAAAAGAATCAATTTTTTTTTTCAACTTACAAATCGGGACAATGAAATGTCGTGTTCTTGCAAAATCTCTATTATAAAAAAAAATGCTGATTTTCGGTCCGTAACGCACTGTTTGTGTGCGATTTGAGAGAGCGCAGGTAATGTATATGGTTATGTCTGTTATGCGCACACGTGACTTACATGTCCTTGTGCCATTTTTTATACACGCAAACGGACACACGCAGAAACATACATAATTTACTGCGTTTAAAATAATTCCCTCCCACTCAGTCAGGGCAACCACTACCACGAGATGAGCAATAAAATAATAAATTTGAAAACAAGAAAAAATGAGAGAAAACTTTATAGTTTAATTGCCCATCAAACTGTCACTTTGTGTATGACTACGAAATAAAATTAAAAAAATCAATAATTTCGGCGACTTTATTCTGATGATCACAAGAAATTACTATTTTGAAAACCTGTCGTGGGGCATATTTGGTAGTTTCATATGCAGCATTTCACTAAAATCTACCATCATCATCATCATCATCATCATCATCATCATCATATAATAATAATAATAATAATAATAATAATAATTAGTAATAGTATTAGTAGTATTAGTAATAGTAGGATGATGAGGAGGAGAAGGTTTTGGAGGAGTTTGAATTTCGGTTCTGGTTACTTAGCTGACAGAATGATGGCCAAATTTTAGGTCTCCTTTGTGATAGAGGCGTAGTGAATATAGGAGTTGACTAAATATATTGCACTGTCATCTAGTGGTTGTGAGTTGAAGCCTTGGATCAACTCATCCTAAAACAGCAAGAAAGAACAATGGCTGGCATCATAATGCTAAAATAAGAGACTAATCAACAGATATCTCATATCAGCTAAACAATGGACATCTGATGATGGCCAGAGGGTTATTTGCCAAAACTTTGTGTCTATAAACGGATATATTTTCTTTTTCTACAGGGAGTTAAAGGGATTAATTAGATACAAATAAAAATGCGAAATAAATGTTGGGTGAATTTAAGCCATACCTCCGCAAAACATAATTTTTTCGTACGCAATCAGTCATCAACTTTATTCTGATGAACACAAAAACATGCTATTTTGAAAGACTCTCGCAGGACATACTTTTGTAGTTTCGAATGAGGCACACGCCTCTTGTTTTGTGCAGTCATCTAGAGAAACCATCAAAATAGTTTTCTATATCTAATGATTTGTTGCTATTAGTTTACATAAATGATGCATGTTTTATTCTAATATAAAAACATACATTATTATTATTATTATTATTATTATTATTATTATTATTTTTATTATTGAGTGAAACAGGAATTACACTAGATTGCAAATGTACAAATCTCCATATATCCATCATCATAGTCAGTCTGATAACGGTATATCAGAAATATGCATCACACACAAGTGTGTGAAATATGACCACAACTTCTGATGAAAGCAAAGTATATGCTTACATGTGGGGCATAGTTAGAAATACCATCAAATCGAGTTTGCTAAGACGGTCTCCGATTGAGGGTGTTTACAAATATTTAAATGTGACCCCCAAATCACCTTACCTACTTCATCCTTCAGACTTGAAAACAATTCTCTTGGCATCTTGCTTGACGCTACTCCAATTCTGATATTCCTGAACAGAGGCTCACAGTGTATCAGCCGCTAAGGGGCATAACCAAATGGTTAAGACCAGACAACATCAATACCTAATATAACTATATATATCTCAAACCAATAAGATCAGAAACCATGTGAGCCACGCACAATGTAGCAGCAGGAAATGATAATAATAGCTAGAAAATACCCGTGAATATTTCACGGTTTTTTTATTTCAATTTTCTGATTAATCTTAATTCTTAAGTTAATGATAGAATACGATTATGGCGAGTTCTACAACAATAACATATCTGTAGAAATTCCTCAGTCACGTCGTTAATTATTTGAGCTTAAAAACTTTAGCAAAATATTGTATTAGAAATTAAAAGTATGAATGCTGGATACAAATAAAAATATTTGAAATTGAGAACTTTTTCCATTTCGCTGAAACTAACGTTAAATATTTTTTATCTTCCCTTCTTTATTTCTTTCATTTTCTCACTGAAACCAAGTAGCGTCATGACGTAACGTGTGTGCTAAATAGTAACAATAATAATGATAATAATAATAATAATAATAGTAATAATAATAATAATAATAATAATAAGAAGAAGAAGAAGAAGAAGAAGAAGAATTCTTTCACAAGTAATATTCAATGTTTTCCCTTCATATCAAACGATAAATATATATATATATATAAAAACAAATCAGAATCCCGTTTGAATGATCAAGTAACTTTTATGTAGCTTTCATGCGGGACTAAAGCAATATTTGGTATTAGGTTGGTGCAAAAATAATGACGTAATAATGTCGTTTTTTGACGAACGTCGAAAAACGACATTATTACGTCATTATTTTTGCACCAACCTAATATCTAGTCATATATATTTGAGAAAATCTCTGAATTATTTGAAACATAAAAGTGGAAAAAACGATCGATATAAATTAAAGGCCTTATATTATGTTTTCTAAATATATCGTTAGCTGTAAATATGTTTGTTTGTTTTTATGCTAATTATTTAATGCGAAAATTTGATGATGTCGGCAAAAAACCGTTAACTCCTGTCTATTGTTTAATAGATTTTTATTATTTAGAAACTTAATAATGTGTAGTTTTTCATGTAGGCATAGAGGGCATGGGTCATCACAAGTTTTACAAGTTCTAGTTTTGTTTATAATTTTTGTTTATAATTATATTCCATAGTCTAAATAAATAGTTTAAAAAATTTGCGTCTGTGTGTTTGTATATATGTATATATATATATATATATATATATATATATATATATATATATATATATATATATATATATATATATATATATATATATATGAAGAAAAATATTTGGAAAAAACAAACAAAAATCCTTAAATGCAATTATGTTGTTTTAATATGAATGAAATGTCAACATCTGACGTTTCGGTTTAATAAACCTTCTTCAGGACAATATTCATTAAAATACAATTAACATAATCAGTTCAACATGACAAAGACGATGGACATAAAAACAAGATTTATCCAAAACAGATAACTGAAAATTTTAAATGATTAGGTTTCCGTTTAAGCGTGGTTACATTGTCGTCAAATGGGCGACGCTTTCAAAACGTATTCCTAAAATTTGAGTATTTTGAATGAAAACGAAAAATGAAAAGAATTCTATTATGATCTAAAATTAATATGTACGTTTGTCGAGCATTAATCTCGCTATAAAAGGGGAAATATTAAAGAAGCCAGGTCTAGTATTCACCGTGCGTGAGATGGATATTATACCTGCTTCATAAATCCTCCTAAGATTTTTATTATGAAAATATTTTAAAATCTTCACGGAATCAAAATCGAAATTATGATCTGCTTTAGTTATGTGTACAACTAAAGCATTGTTTAAATTTCCGAGGCGAATATCTCGTTTATGTTCGCAAACACGAGATTTTACGGACCTACATGTTTCACCCACATATTTTAAGTCACAGTTTTTGCATGAGATTTGGTAGATGCAAGCATCGGACGTAATATGTTGTTTGCTGGTGCTATTTAATAAATTACGGATAGTTCTAGTAGGTAATATTGTAGTTTTAATTTTTAACGCATTTAAATTATTGGAAATACATCCGATGCTTTTCTCATATGTTATGTTAAACGTAATGCGAATAATACAAACATCTATCTACATCATTTATCTGTTGACTTATACGATTAGTCAATGTGTATTGGTTTGGCTAAAATTTTCGTTCGGTTTATTAAGTAAATTTTCTACTTAATAAAGGAATGAACGTTTTGGTCAACCCAATAATTTTTCGATTGATTTCATTGAGATTTATGAAATTTGTAATTAATATTTTTGTAGATAAATTGCATGTTTTCTTAAGGATCTCATAATATTGCATATTTCTCGTTCTGCTTACGTATATAGATACTTACTTACCCATGCATAAATATCTGTTTTGGAATTGAGTTTATGTGAACATATAAACTATAGCAAAGTTCTTTTATATATATAGCAAAGTGGAAAAGTTTCGATGAAAACTGAAATATAGATTGGATGTTATTTTAAAGCAATATAGAAGACACTGTCATCAACAAAACTTCTATCGAACAACAACAAAAAAATACTGATATGCGTAATATAAGTCCAATTAATCCATGATTAAGTAGAAGTTCGCTGAGTGAAGAATATTAGAAAATAGATTAAAACGGTATTGAAAATAATGGGTCAGTTACATAGAAAATATCAACGATGCATAATTAATAAATATGCTAATATTTCTCGCTAGTGAATGAAAAGTTAGCATTTTGACCTAATATAACCTATATATAGCTGCCTCTACCTGATGTTAAGCATAACGTTCCTTTTTGTTTCCATTTTCTCCAAAATCTCGTTGTTGTTTACATATTCAGTCAATGATTTCCTCAGTATCTTTCTGTAGAAAGTTCAATAATACTTTTGTCGATTTCGCATTGTACTGGATTAAGCAACAATAAATAAATAAATAAATAAAATTAAAAAAACGAAGCTTACAAGATTTAATCAATCTTTATATATACCACCATCATCTCGCAGAACAATTCTCTCGTAAGGTTAATCCATATGATGTTGCCTGCTTGTTATGGTCCAGGTTAGGACCAAGGAAGAACAACATGAACACAGTAGTAGAAATAACGAAGGTATATTACACGAAATAATAATACAAGATGTGGAAGGTGTTAGTATGACTGTCAGTCTGGTTTGGAGTGAACTACTATCGGCTCGACTCGATTCGACTCTCTCTCTTGAGAGGCGTAGTATACATAGTATTAGGAAGAGGTCATACTGTAGTTATAGGTAAGGCCCCATGACACTGCTATTGTGGAGTTGCGTTAAACTGAGCTAAATAAAAAAAAAAAAGAGAATGAAGATAGATTCCTATTTGCTATTTTCATCGATGTATTTAAACTGTTTGGCTCCCACTGATTTTTTACTGTTGCAAGCAATACTTAGTTGTGGTTTTAACGCTAATATATATTTTCTTTTAAACAATGAATGCTGATAGGACAGTTGTCACAATACAATGAAAAGTGATCAATGTGAATGAAATGAAAAATTAAATACACCTACAGTTATTTAATGACAAAAGGAAATGAAAAAGCAACGCTTGAATCAGATTGTATAAAGTGATACTACATTCTTATTAAATGCAGATATTTAAGATTAGGTATATTAAGAAATATCTAGATGTGGTTAGTACTTTTTCACGTACACCCCTTCTACCGCAATGTTGGCACAAAATATGCTCAGCCTATAAAACCACCAGCAGTTATTTTACCTCTGTTATTTTCTTTCTGATTATGTTTTCTTATTGATCATCTGAGTATGAATTACGTTCTCCACATAATCATGTATGTATAATCAGGATGTTAACTCGTCTATAACATCAGAAAAGATCAATTTGAGTTGACGGAAACAGTTGTAATTTTTCTTTCATAAGATGACATGATAATGCAACCATGATCTTTTTGTGTGGCTTTCTCTTAATATAAACGGCAAAAATTAATGGACCTTATTTCCGTAAGATAAAAGGAATTTAAATGGTTACTTTTTTTACTTCGGTGTGTGCTAATGTATTGCTAATATTTATTATCATGAATATACGAAATGCAGCAAAAATAAAGCAAGAAGAATTCTTTACATAGAGGAAAATTAGAAATAAGTCCTTTGATCCGAGCTCATCCAGATACACCAAAAAATCACAATCAAATAAGATATTCCTGGAGAGAAAGAACGTAATACTTCATCAGAGTAACGTTAGACTGCCTGGTTTTGAGGGACCTGTTAGATTAGGCCAGCCATATTACCGTTTATTTTGATCGTTAAAGAATAACTATATTAGAATATTAATGACAACAGTACACTTCAATAGAAGACTGCAATGAGCGTATAGAGCTGACAATGAAAAAAAATATACTGAGAGGGTGGAATTAGAAATAGGATGGATAAATATCTGAAGATGACTGAACGAAATTTTAAATAAAGATAAAATAAACCTTTAATGAAGATAATGTAAAATAATATTACAGGGCACGTTAGAAAATATGTAGCGACAAACATATTTAATTATTTTATTCATATACAGGAAAGTAAAATAATAGAAAACTTATTCTCATCTGAGTACTGAAGAGCAAAGCATAGCGAAACTCTAAGTCGATCTTCGATAAGTAAAGTATACATTTAATATTTTTGATACAATAAATACAGCAAAGTATGTAGATGATTTCTTGGAATGAATAATTTATGAAGAATTCTATATGGCGATATGAATATAAAATATTAAATATCACAAAAAGAAATGTGGATGTCTTGCGAAATAATGCTAAAACTAATTTCAGAATGGCAACTATTGATCAGAAATATATGGCTACATAATACAGAGATAAGATGGCTTGGCGGGAGTTTGGCTCATTCAGAAAAAAAAAGTAAACCAACACAACTTCGGAAACAAAAAAGAAGGATAGAATGTTTTTTTGTGATAATATTATAGGAAGTAAAATGATAGGTCTTTTTAAAGTTAGAGATAGTGCCAAGATGAATGCAGATAATTATTGTAGGCTGTTGGAAAAGATGTTTTGCAAGTGATATAGATCTTACACAAGAAATGATAAAGTAAGAAATATATATTCATACATGTAAACATTTTGCATTCTGCAAAATAGAAATTTTTCCAACCTTACTAAATACAGTTTCATTCATAATAGATAAATGGAATGATTCACAGTTTCTCTCCAACATTATTCCAATAGATAATTTGTAATCTATTATGAAACTGAGGGAAAATATGTATTGTGTAGAAAGACTGATTAACCTACTTTACATCCATTATTGAGATATAGACTCGTCCATCTGCTACGAGTAGAACGTCTACTCATGGAACAGTAAAAGCAAATTGGGCCGCAAAGGCGTAGCGCTGTGCAGTCATGCCCTTGTCACACTGAACTACTGTATTTTCAATCGATGTTCTCATGTGATTAAATCCGTCTTCACTCAATCTTTTGTTTCCAGTGTCTTACTAACCAGCAACTATGAGCGTTATATGAACTTTATAATTGTGACGACAAATATTCGGAACTGACTTTTGAAAAAAGAAATTCCAATGCTGCGAGGAATTTTGATCTCGCGTCAATCGAGGATTTAAAATAAACTAGCAATATGAAGAATTTTGCAATCTTGATAAAACATTTTCTACAAAAAGCTACCAATATTGGAACACAATGAAGTTTAAAGCAATATTGCAGAAATAAAATGAAACAAGTGCTACAGCTGAATTCACTCTTACTGAGGTCGCAAACTCTATTAGTGAATTTTTATATAACCCTGAAGCGTTTACCTTTTTATTGGATTACAGAAGATAAAAGGAAATTTTTTAAAAGATTGCCTGGGTTGGCTAGATGAAAACAAAGTAGACGAAAAATAAGTGGCCGAGTAGACACGCTTCGTATGATCGTTGTTCACGGCAATATCAGACGACCAACCGCCTCCCCATCCCCGCATCGACATGGACAAGTTTCACCCTCGCATACAGAGTACGTTTAACCAGCAAGGAAACACCTCTGACCAGCTTATTCCCATATGCTGAATAGACGACATAGTCGGTAGACAGTACACGAGCATTGACCCCACAAAGTGTTTCCTGAACCACAGCCACATCTACGCCGAAGGACAGGAGATCAGGAAGCAAGCGGGTAACCTTATTCCGATTTCTCAAGCCCTTCGCATTGAAAGTAGATATCTTGAGAAACATTTTTCAAGTTTGTTTCCCCTAACCATAGACTGGACGGAAATATGCGGATGAAAGGACCGCGTTGAATTGTCCAAGACTCCCTGTCTCCATCTCTGTCGTCATACGTCCATCCAGACCAATGCCGCCAACGTTCGTGAGATAAACGTGTTTTAGAAATAGGCGATATAAAAGGGATTTACACAACTTAAAACCAAGATATGCCAGTGAAATAATACTCCATTAAAGACGCGCCCGTGTTAGTACAAGACAAAGAATTCATCGGAAAATATTGGAATGGAACTCTTAAAGAAGAAAATACGTATTCAAAAGCGAATGCATATCTTAAAAGGGATGCGTTATGTAGAAAGACTGCCTAATCTTCTTTACTTATTTATTATTGAAACATGAACTCGTCCATTGGCTATGAGTAGTACGTCTGCTACTGGAACAGTGGCAAAACTGAGTTGTAAAGACGTAGCACTTCGCAGTCCTACGCTTGTTGTACTGATCTGCTTTATTCCCATGTTCGAAACTGATTAAATCCTTCTTCACTTACCCTTTTGTTTTCACTGTTTACTTACATTCTTACTATCCATCAATTATGAGCGTTATAAAAAGAGTAAAACACTATTCAATATGGCAATCATTCTAGTAAATAAACCCGCGTCATCAAGAACCGAAGAAATGATATAAATTCCAATAAAACGGAAAAAAGCCAAATGTCAAACAAGTTACAAGATGTCATTAAGATAGAAAACCTAATTGCAAATTCATAAAATTATCAATATGATGAAATAGTAGGAAAGTATAGACTCGGGTTGCATAACAATCGATGAGAAAAATGTGTTCTTCCTAAACAGTTAATGAGTAACTAATAACCAATATTTAGCTTGAAGAACCCAGAAGAGATTTAACATACTGAAATGCTCGTTAAAAGATATTAAAAAATTAAAAAAAAATACTTAATAATAAAAAATGATTGAGAAATATAATGTTGCATTCTGACACATCACGGGACTGATTATGGAAGGAAAAATCTACGCATTATATGCAAATTGTATGCAAATTGTAGGTAAAATTACAAAAATTAAAGAATTACAAAACAATGTCTAAACGAAAATACAACCAACTCAGCGGAAAACAGATTAGAAAAGCAAAAAATTGCAGTTAAGAAATAGTTTTGAATAGATCAGAAACTTCAAGTTCGATAGCTGAATGAAAATACGAGAGGCAAAAGCAGAAAGAAAAGCAAAAAAAAAAAAAAAAAAAAAAAAAGAAAAGAAAAAGAAAAGAAAAAAGAAGTGGATAAGAGCTGGAACTCTTGGTTTAAAGAATACATGCGAAGAGATCGAAAACTTACAATGATCTGTAATAGCAGGATAAAAACGTGATTTTCAGCAGGATGTATAATTTTGAAATTGCGAGAAGAAATCCAGTTCGTACAGCCAAGATGGGACGAATATATCGGAGACTTTCAATACATAAAATAGTGAAGATAAATTGACAATGTCGAAAGAGAAAGTCAGTCAAAGCAGCAAGAGCAGATTAGATTGTAAGATGGATCCTGTGGTCTTAGATGATTCAGGGTATTGATAAGATTTATTTAATTGATAAATGAAATATATAAAAACAAAAGAAAATAATTATGTATAATAATACCTTCTACATATATAGTGTGTATATATTTGAATAAGGTATATTTAGGCATCAACTATTCAATCAAAATATTTGAATAAAAACAAATACTCCCATAACCGTTACGCATAACGTCAACGTAGAATGCTTCCTACCACATATGCACCACATTAGTCTTGAAAATGACTGAGAAGGAAAGTTCTTGAACAAACAACAACACAAACATAAACTTCGGACAGATTATCCACAATTTAGATGTTAGAACAAAATACAATAAAAATGAAACAGTCAGACATTGCCGTTATATATTTTTCAAACATATTTGGGTAGACATGTCCACTGTTTTCGCGGGAAAACAGCATAGCGTAAATGAAAAAGGCCACAAACTTAACTAAAATAAAGTTTTATCGTCAAAATGCTTATGTTATTATTAAGATGAAAGACCAAAGTATTTTTTAATTATTTTTTGAATTTTTAAAAATATTTTCTAACTTAAAATTTTGGTTAAAGTCTACTTTTGTTTACGTCATCGCGGCGTCATAGAAAATAACATTGTTTTTTTTTTTTTTGCGATTTATAATAATTATATAGGAAGAACAATATTGAATGATTTTTGTTCCCTTTGTTTTTAGAAATATTATTATGCACGCATGAGCGCCAACACATGACTATATGTATACAACTATGGTAATGTACTTGAACACAGATGCACCTGTTGATATGTACATGTATATGTTTTTATATGGAAAAGGAGGCATACCAGGGTTTGTTTATTTGTTGTTTTTTTATGTGAGTGTGGAGTTGTACAATTACATGGGTACCTATATGTTTTGCCATAGATATGAGAGAGAGGGTAATATATGTGTAAAGATATGGATAATTATACGATTGGGGTATCCATAATGTAATTAAATACTGATATAGTCTTCGAATGCAGGCATAAGTGGGTGTATGGGTGGACATGAGGATAGAGGCATGTACGTGTGTATATATGTGTACGTGCAGATTAACGCATATGTGTATGTAGATATGCTGCATATTATGTATGTATATGCATGTATGTGTGTGTAGGTATATGTATGTGTGTATGTATGTATGCATAGATATGTGTGTGTGTATGTCTATATGTGTATATGTGTATACATATATGTGTGTAAATGTATATATTCGTATGTACATGGATGTATATGGATAAGCAGGTGATTTTATGTGTATATATGTATATACGTAAGTATAAGTGAATGTGGAGATATGTATGTAGATATGTGGGTATGTGTTTCTCTGCAGGTGTATATGTGTAAATATGGGAATATACATATAGTTTTTGGTGTGGATGTCTGTGCAGGTGTATATAAGAACTCATATGTATATAGTGAGATATAGGTATGTGGATATAGATAGGGGTTTAGGACATGTGTAGAAGTGTATATGAGTATGGCTATATAAAAGATTGTAAAAGAAGGACCTAATTTTCTCCTAGTGACATTTTATCCAAATCTCTCCTCTAATATTCTCCTATTGGAAGTGAGTTTTAAATAGCACGGAGGTAAAGTTTAAATTGGTATTTTAATTCAAATTGAAATATACTACCCCATTATTGATGATAAAATTATTTAAATTGGAATAACCGTTGATAATTGGGTACCTAAAAACAACCTCGGGTTTATTTAATGAACAAAAATCAAACGAATAGATGTCAACTTAAAAACCAATAAGACAAAAGTTTAGAAAAAAAAGATTACTAAATATAAAATGGATTACTCTTTCAATGTACTGTCTATGAGTTTTTCCAATCGACTGTTTCATAGAAAATACCCAAAAATCCAACGACTTCAAATTAAATTCTTCGTAGATTGTTTAGACATTTAGATTTACATCAAAACTTAACCTTCCAAATATGCCCTTTAAAGTAACGCGAATTAACAGCGTCTAAGAATTTGAATGAAACCTGTCCTCGTGGAATGTAATTTATTAGGGTTGCTGTAGCTTCTTCCTTTAATGTCGGTCTTCTCCCCTTACCCATCTATATCTAGAGACAAGACGCATTAGGCTTGAGCAACGTCTAGCCGACACACAGTGGGGTTAAGAATAAGGAATTGAAATGGTACACCTAACCCACTCATATCTTATTTTCTCTCCCACCTTACTTCCTCACTTCGTTAATTTTACATATGCTTTACATATGTCCATCAAAAACGTGTGAATTTCTTTTCATTTTTCATTTCAACCTTTGGAAGTAAAGTCTGATGATCTAGAGCCCTGTTAAAGGGGTTGTGGTGAAATAACTTATTACATGGAACCTTAAAGTGTTCTGTTTTTATTCAAACATATATATATATATATATATATATATATATATATATATATATATATATATATATATATATATATATATAATGTCTATACTCGATTGGTGTAAAAAAACGGATAATAAAATTTGAAAAAAATAAAAATATATTAAAACAAATTGGTAATGGGGAAAAAATTGGAAAAAAAGAAAAGCTTAAAAACATACGAGTAGGCCGAAAAAAATCGCCCAGTGCAGTAATAACTAAAAAAAAAAAAAAAAAAAAAACAAAAAATCGAGAATATATATATATTGTTATGTATACGTGTAAGTCTGTGCGTGTATTTATGGCAAAATGTAAAAAAGTTTACAAGTAAACTTTTTACACTTTGTCATACAATTTCGCTAATTCTGTTCATTATATATACAATATATATACCGTTATATTACAAATATACATAAATATATATATATATATATATATATATATATATATATATATATGAGTGTGTGTGTGTGCGTGTGTGTATCAGATAATGATATATATTTTATCAAGAACAGTATTAAATATGAGTGGTAGTGGAAAAATAGAACTTACGGAAATCTGTACAAATAAGCAAACATCTGTAATCTTCAGGACAACATAATGGTCACCGCCATATATATATATATATATATATATATATATATATATATATATATGCTTGTGCATATGTTGATTTATATACACAAATGAAGCTATAAGTTTAATATATCTTTTAGAGAATTTTACAACATTCAACTTGAATATAAAATGATTTTTCTTAAAATGTCATTAATCATAAAAAGAAATAATCTTTTTTTTTAAATTAAAGTGAATAATTTCACCATAATACTTTCTAGGTTCTTCGTTTCTGTTTTTCTTTGTATCACGCTCTCTTTATCTCTTAATAAATAACACGTTCTTAAAAAAAAAAATCTTTCGGTCTACAACACATTTATTTCGTCTCCGAGTTTTGATTTTAAAGAAAAAAATTACAGCCTGATGATAAGGGCATGAAGTTCTTGAAAGTACTTTCTGCTCTAAAAAATACACCAGATCCATCTGACAACAATTTCATATATAAGGATAGCATCATTCAGTGGATTGTTAGTAGTCTAATGCTTATATTAATCAGTTAGTGAATAAATTTCGCCATTAACTGCATTTATATTGCTAATTGATTCAATGTACTATTATCTCTTTATAATATATATATATATATATATATATATATATATATATATATATATATATGTGTATGTGTGTGGGTGTGTGTGTTGCAAAGAGACTGGGTGATCATTATGGGGAATTGTTTCGCACCTAGGGGAGCTTCGAAATTGTCAACAATGTTCGATTGATCATTCCGACACTCTCGCTCAAACAAATATTATTGGACACCTACCCTTTTTTTAGCAATTATACATTGGCTCACGTTAAGATTCACCCGGAGGACACCAGTTAACAAAGTGTTCACTAAGGAACATGTTTAAATCAGTCTCTTGACAATCCGATCGTCTCTCAAACGGCTATAATTTAACAAAATGAGTATTTCACGACATAACTACATTATCGCACTAATGTAAGCGCTATTGTCTAAAGCTTAGAGATTGCACTGATATGAATGTCAAGAAATCACTTGGCCAAAAACATTGAACATTTTCTCAGAATATCTACTACCTTCAACATACATATATTGTACACAAGTTAACATCTGCATAGAACATCACACTTCCCGATGATGCAATTTGCGTCTCACATTTAAATCAGCCTATTGTACGTGTAGACATAATAAATTATGTGGAAGAAAAGATAAAATGTGGACGTTGAAGTGGTCAAATCTATGTAGAATTTAATTAAAAATACAACATTGTGGAATTTCTCTCTTCTAACAGCAGTCAAATTTGAGAAATTACAGTTATGGATGTACTTGGGGAGAATGCAGAGTACACTTCAGTATCTCTGAGTGAATTAACCTGAAGCAAATATGATTTCCCTCTGCTGATATATTCATATAATTCCATTCCAATGCTATTTTCCTAACAACCAGTACACATGATCTACCATCACAATGAGCTTTCCTCTGTAAAAATAGGATCCCATAACAGATACTGGGATAGAGGTGACATGGTAATTCTACACTGACCTACGCAACTTTGTATCCAGAGATAAAGTCATCATCCTCAGCGATTTTAATTTTAATTGACTCATGAAAGAACAGTTTTCGACAGAAACACGGATAAAAATGCAACAACTTCTCGAGTTCTGAACATAATAGTAAATAGGAAGTTAGCAACTTTACATGCATGCACGTGAATTCAAATCAGTGCCATAACATTGGTTACATTCTAGTGTACAGAGGCAAACAACGCGAAAATGTTATGTTGTTTGGAGGGCCAGACTGACCAAGCTTTGCCCAATGTAACCTCAGATTTGAATTAACTGGAACAGGATACGCAGGGGAATGCTCAGTGTCGGTTAACTAAAAAAACAAAAAAACAAAAAACAAAAAACCCAGAGATCATTACTTTAAATGATTAATTAAATATTTACATTCCCAAATGCAACATTCAGATGCCCGATGTACCCTTCTCCTGATACTCGTATGGAACATACAAAATCCACAAACATGGAAACTTTTAAAAACCTCCATGTTTAAAACAAAGAGTGATCCTGATAGATTTGACAAAAAACAAGCAACATATTAAGATAATCTTATCAAAAAAGGACATTCAAATATCAGGTAAGTCTCAAACAATGCTGTGAAAATAATTTTAACAGTTATTAAACAGAGTTTGCCACAATTTTTATAATGTACTGAGCTCATATATTTAGTGAGGTACCACCAAAGAAAGGGTTCATGGTTATGTCAATATCGGGGCCTGCAACAAAAATTTACTTGCTATATAGAGAAGCGGAGCACTTTCCCTAACATAATTGGGAGTTATTTCCACAACGGACAATTCTATATCTGGGACGTCTTAGAAAAATCACGCAGACCATTCAAATTGCAAAAGATGAGTCCGGTCGTTTTCCTAGAAGCCTAGCAAAGCCACAATTGAATAGGGAATCAACAGCATAATAAATTACAGAGTCAATGACTTGAAGTGTGTCAGTGGTTGCAGTGTTTGATGGCATCTCTTTAAATATATGAATTATATGGAAATCGTTGTTTGCAGACAAAACACCGACAATACGTTTTCTGTTAGTAAGAACAGGATAAAAAAAACCTGAGAACTTCAAAGAAGCATTTATGCTAAATCTTTAGAATAAGAAATAATCAACATGATTCAACAACGAGCGGATAGATAGCAAGCTCCATTCGAGGAATCTACTGAATATACGGAATCTCTTCGAGTAATCTACTGTATAAACTGGTACCAATCTTACCACAGTTCATTAGAGGACCAACGTGGTTTAACTGTTGGTCAACATGGGTTTTGCTTTAAGACGAATGAAAAATGTCTCCTTTATGTTACCTTTTATCTTTTTCGCCAGCGTAAGGAGATTAGATCTATAGAAGATTTATTGCTTTATAACTCTATTAGTTTTCAATATTCATGAAGAGTACCTAGGATAATATTAAAAGATAGCCGAAAAGAATGAAAAGCACAACCCAAACATCTTCTGGCGTTTTCCAAGGTCCACAGAAATTTCAGAAGATTTGTTAGAAACTGTATGTCAGCACATGACGCATCTCTAAATGCTTTGGCAGAATCAATTCTACAATTGTTAATCAATTGTTATCCAAAGACTTTCATCGTTTTGTAATCGCCTAAAGGATAATTCAATTCTCTATAAATTTACACCTCTTCTTTATTCATCAATCACTTCACAATTCTGGGATCTGCCACCTGTAAAATGCCATATAAATTATTGTCTAATTAGACAAGGGGAAACTACGTAGACAAAGTTTAATAAAGTGATCGGTAGATTTCACAAACATATCGGAGAGGGTGGTGTACGAACTTCAAAAATTACTCAAAGTCTACAAAGATGTTATATTGGCTAAATTCCTTTAGATTGTTGCATTTTTGTAACCTGCCTGCATTATCCGCGTCTCTCCGAAAGCTTCCGTCATCGTAGATGATAGAAGCGTTCGAGGAGGATGATTTGGAGTGTCTACTGAAAATACTGAAAACTCGCAAATATCATTACCACAGTAATTGATGTCATGCCGCAAAGAAATATAAGTTTTTATGAACATAAATTATTGATTAAAATCTATCATTAACACAGAATATTATGTCTGTCATAAGCTTTGGGACACAAAATGTATAGATGGTCTCATTAAAAATATCTGCATCATTTTTAGAATCGAATATAATCAGAGAACAATATAAAATGTAAACAAATGGCCTTGGTTATATAAATTGTTTCAGGTAACTTCTGTTTCTGAAGAAAATCACAAACAAAGCACGAAGAAGCATGAACAGTGTTTGTAAAAAGAATAGTGGCAATATCTTCAGCAACCGTTGCCTAAAGCAGACTTGCATTTTACATGCATTATCAGGTATTCAACGCGCTAGTACACAGACACACATAGATACACACGCATCCGCACAGGCATACACACGCGCATATATAAGCGTGTTTGTACGTGTGCCTTTCTATGATCTAATTCTATGGATATCACATATCAGACTTGTTTTTTTAATGTGTGACATGTTGAAAGCAAATAAATTGTGTTATTCTTTTTATCTTAAACTAAAGACATATTTCTAATCTGTATCTTTTCATTGATTCTAAATGCGGAACTGAAAGGAAGGTCTAGTACAATTTACTTTGGTAAATTGTGTTAGACCTTCTTTTCAAAACAACACTTCATCTAAGAAAAATACAAAATTCTCGAATAATATAAGATAGTTTATCCATGGGAAATTTAATCACACTGCTTTTATTGCTATCTTGCATTAGCGTGTATTCAGAATGGCCTTATCGAGCAGACATAAATTTGACAGTTAAATATCCTTAGAATCGCTATTCTCTCATTATAACCACAAGTACGTGATTTTAGGCGTGTACTAAACGGGTAGCTATTTCCAATCTAAGTCTGTATCGATAAATTGCTACAAGCGGATGACGAAAAGTCAGACAATTATTTTAGCATTTACTTAAATATTTGTATCTATAAAAATAACGTACAAACATATATATATATATATATATATATATATATATATATATATATATATATATATATATATACTCGCAATTCAGAAAGACTCTTCTCCAAAATACCTCCATGCTTTTCCATGAAAATAATAAAAACAAACTACACATTCTCGAAGCTATTTATATAAAAATATTGAATCCAAACCTCAATAAAATTAATTATGAAGACACTACAAACATTTTAAAAAGTGTACAATACATCATTTTTAAAATTTTAGGCCTTGTCATTAACAGTTTTTTTTTTTTTATCTAGCAACTACTTAAGCCCGAAACTTTCCTACAGCATACTGAGTTACCTCCTCTTAAACGGTGCCTGTCAACCAGCAATGACAGCATCCATGACTTCACATATAAAAATGGTAATCTTCGGATGATCACAATAATTTTTGTCCTTCACAATCATGAATACTAAATACTTACTCTATATTTAAGAGTATGCTATGTCGAAAGTACTCGGAATAAATACAGCCAACATGTCTCCTGTCTTTTAACAACCGCACAAAAAAAGCTTATTTGCGAATATGAAAGGATCTTATCGAAAATAAGTAGACAGAGTGTGTCTAAATTATTTATCGAAACCTGTCTGAGTATGTATGTATATATATATATATATATATATATATATATATATATATATATATATATATATATATCTGTGTGTGTGTGTGTGTGTGAAAATATTATAGAAAATAGGTTTGGTAAATGATATTTGAATTAACTTGAGTTAAAGTAGGCCCTGTTCCATCTTCAAGCGACATTTTTTTTGAAATCTCCCCCAAAAAATTCGCTTGAAGATGGAACAGAGCCTACTTTAACTCAAGTTAATTCAAATATTATTTTGAAGTTTTCGGCTATTGTTTTGAAACATGAGACCTCTTATGTAGCGAGTTGGAATCATATTTTTAAATAAATAATTATATATATATATATATATATATATATATATATATATATATATATATATATATAGATAGATAGATAGATAGATAGATCATACTGGCAACATGATTTGGTTTAGCAAAACTTGGAAAATAGGCAAGTGTTATGAGCTCACTTTAATAGTTTATCATTAATTCTCAAACATATCAGCTGATTTTATTTTAAATTAAATTTTTTATCATACGACTGGATTGAAAGAGTAATTCCATGTTTTGCAAATGCATTCATTAGGGTTAAACATCAGCCTGAAGATAATATAACAAAGATCTTTGTCTAACATGTTAGTTCTATTATAATACACTGATATTTCCTGAATGTCATATAACAACTCTTAGCCAAATAAGTTAAAAATTGTTCTATACTTGCATTGAATATAAGAACATTGAACAAATATTTGCAATTGCTATTTCTCAAGTAATTCATAAAAATATCTTGCCTAAATGTGAACACTATATTGAAATTTCTTGAATATCTCGAAAAGATAGGAATAAACAATATCTATAAATAATTGCAAAAGGTAATAACGATTATATTCTATGAAATTCCATCGCAATAACCTTTGGTGTGGCAGTAGGAGAAAGATCAACTGATAAGGGAATATTTTAAAAGCACAAGGTAATAATATGAGGGTTTGCACGGTCAGTTATTTTCCGTCTAAACGAAGGGTGTAGGAAAATGACATCACGGATTTGTCCAAATTAAATTGAATATTTTCGTTTTATCTAGATAGAAAATGAACAGAATTGATTGTTGCACAATGGATGAGGTTCATTTATTCCAGCAATGTGATTGCTGTAACCCATTTTTTAGGAAATAAAAACCGAGAGGAAACATGAATGATTCTTTCTTTTCACCTTTCTCCGTTAGTAAGCCTCTGGGTTATGAGGGCATTTCTGACCAATGGCGTGTACTATTTTTATTCAATCTTGTCATATTTCTGAATATGATGGACATGTTTCTTACATGTTCCATACAACGATAACCTTCTTTGGCTAAAAATTGGATATGTTAAATTTTCTATCTATCTATCTATCTATCTATCTATCTATCTATCTATCTATCTATCACTTTGTGTGTGCGTGAATTTTAAACATAGAAATAAAAAGTACAGTATCAGCATATTATAATTCTTTCAAACTATACTTCTTACCTTAATTATCGTAGACTTTATTATAGATACAGGGTTTCGGTCAAGTGCCCTCTAGCCATTTTTCGACTTATTGCTATTTTATTACTGTGAAGCCAATGCTTGTTCATTCTTCCTGGCACAAAGTATACTACATTATCCAGTGATTACAATCATGACATTTGGATGACAGTAACTCATGTTTAAGCAAATCGTTTATCTACTCCGCCACTGTCAGTGGTATATTTTGGAACATTTATATTCAGTTGATCAAGAAGTCGATCAAATATACCTTGTTTCAGCAGGAAAGAAGTAGTACTGTTATCACAGTAATATCAGCCGATATTCCATATCAGTCAAAAGAATAGAAACTTAAAGATGTACAAAGTGAAGTTGGTCGAAAGGCCTTGTCGATAATAGCGTGTATAATAATCAAGGCGAGAAAAATAGTTTGAATAAATTAATGCATATTGATAATTCTTTACTTGATAAATGAAAATAAAAATATGAAATTAAATCTATCTGGAGGATCTATTTATTGAAGGAAAAATATAAAATAAACGGATAAATCTGCCGATTGCTAATTTTCATTACTTTATAAATGAAGAATAATTTGAGGATAACATTTGTCCTGAACTGATCTAATTATATATTTAAATGTTTCATTACTTAGCAACTTTCGGTATTTAGCTATCAAAATGCATTTCTGTATATATCAATTCAGTTTCACTAATAGAAGCAGATTAAGTGAACCACACACGCAAGGAAATTGACGTTTTAGAATCGTCTCATCAAATGAAATTCTCTTACAATATTGGCTTTGCAGTTTTCTCTGTCTTCTATAGTCTATGCTTCTTACATAATTTTCTCTTTATTCTATTTATCTACTGTCCTTGACATTTTTATTTCGTTAACTGGGGCAAAAGATAGCTTGTTTTATTTTAACGCCTCCAAAACTAGACTTCTCTCCATTAATTATGTTAGAGTCTCCACTCTACCTCCCATCTGCATGGCTGATGTTAACCTCCATGAAAGTAATTTCTTTCACTTTCTCAAGAAAGTTGGCTCACTGTGACGTATGAGACATTTTTTTATTTCGGAGATCGAAAGTGAAAGAAGAGTGTGTTTCATAAATTGCGCAAAGCATTTGATAGGGTATGAAACACTGATCTTTTTGAACTGCTAGGAAAATTGTTTTATTTAGGAATAAACAATATTAGAATAATCCAGAACTTATATCGCGAGAAAACTGCATGCATATAGATAGTAATGAATTGAGTAAGTACACAAAATATAGACACTGTGTTGATGGCAGACAGCAAAAGTAAACTCTTAGACAAAGTAGTAAAAGTAAGTGAGAAGAAAGAAGCGGTCACCATATATCTGAGTTCAAGACCAAACGGCAACAGTCTGTTTCGTGCTTGAAAGCATTCTTCAGGCCATCTTATATGTAAAATACACACACTCACACTTATATATAAGTTTTATCTTATTAATATAAGCTTGTATAATAAAAAATATGTCTCCTGATAGGTACAATTTTTTAGATTTTTAGGCTGATAGACATTAAGTCCACTGTTTAAAAAATGGAGATGTCAACTCAAACTCGTGTATCCACTAAATATAATGTTTATGACGATAAAAAAATAATGTCAGCTAATAAATTCAGTAATTGTTGAAAGCAGGTTGGATGTTGAATAGTATATGTATACTAAAGAAATAAAAAATAAAAAAGAAACTACTTTTTGTTTCTCGAGATATTGTAGCTGATATGTAACACTTTAAATTTGATTCCTTTGACCATATATCATGTCTAATCAAAATTGAATAAACTTTGCCTCTCTTGTGTAAAGAGAAAGAAGAGAAAGAGAGGAATCTATTCTGATTGGATGATCGGATAGCGACTTATTCCCACGAATTCCAATTAATTCGACAATGTTTGACCTTCAAGCTGTGATTAAATCCAGAAATTACAAATCTTGATTTTGAGAAAGACAATCTGTTGCCATATGGAAGACAGATTGGCAAATATGCACACACACACACACACATACGCACGCACAGATACACGCGCACAGACACACATACACTCACACAGACACACATACACTCACACAGACACACATACAAACCCTTTTAGTACCCATTTTTTGTTTGAAAATTCTTGCAAAAGTCAAATAATTTTCAGATTTTAATGAAAATTTTAGGACTTATTCACAAATGAATGAAATTATTTTGTTATTTTTTAAAGAAAATCTTGGTATTTTTTTTACATATGTTACCCCCACCTACAATTAATTTCATGAAATTTCGCGAAATTAAATTTACTTTCCAAAAACTGTTTATTAGTTAAAAGTAGGACTCCTTGGAGAATGTAAATAATCATATCTTTTTACAACCTACTCCGCACTTCCTGAAAATCTGCTCCGAATCGGAAACTAAAAAATGTAATAAAACTATGACATTATTTAATTAGAAATGATTACAATCACTTTTTGCTAATAGGATATATTAAGGGCCCTATTGTCTTAAGAAAAAAAAAAAGTTCATTAATGAAGTGTCTACATTTTTTTTTAATTTTAAGTATAATAATTTAAAAATCTTTTAAAATTCTGCATTACATTCTTTCTTTTAGGTGATACTGTAATTAAGTGGAAATTATATTTACGATCGAAAGATTGAAAAGCTTAATAAGAGTCGTTTACCCCTAATATTTTAAAAAATAAATTTAAATTTTTTTAGTTTAAACATTTCCATTTTTATATGTATGGTAATGTATATATGACATTAGTTTTAAAAGGTCACGTGCCGTAAGAGTTGTTGCCATCCCTTTACTGAGAAATTCGCTTGTCTGCAATTCTTTATTTATTTCATGTTTACGTCTCAACACTCTTTGCACATCATCTCTTCAAAGTTTTAAAACTTTAAAATAAGTTTTACTATTTAAATTTCTTTTTCACTAAATATTTTTATTTTATGCATTTATTTTAGTGCGCGTCATAATTCACTTGAGTAAGTTTTTAAGAAACTACCTAGAAGAACTGCTCTTTTTTTTTTAGTTTTTTTTTAAACTTTTTTCAGTTTATTCTTTTTTTATAGTATTTTAAATTTTATTATAATTTTTTCAGAAAGGATCTTCGAATGTAGGGCCATAACACTATAGGAACTAAAAGTCAATAAAATTTTACATAATTCCTTAAAATGTTATTTTAATTTCTAAAAATTACAAGATAGTTAAATACCAAAAATAAATGCGTTCACGTAGATTTCGTAAATTTATGTCAATTCTGGTCATCCATACTTTAACTTTGAATTAGCTAATTTTCATCAGTAACGTGTCACAAATATATATTTTATTTTTGGAAGATTATTTTTGTTTTGGTTTACAAATGTGTCAACGTGAGAAAATGGGCGCTTTTAATCGATTTTGTGAAATCGAGCAAAAAATTAATATTCTTATCTATATAATTTCTATATAAATTACACCAAAGTATTTTGCTTACTGGAAATAGTCAATTTAATCATTTAGCTTTCAATTAAAGCTAAAATGAAATCTTCAAGAATGATTTTCCTTTTTTTAAGATTCATTTTGAACATTAGGTATCGAAAATTCACTGGAGGTGACTAGATTTAAAGTAATAGTATTTTTAACACTAAAATTTCCGTTCATTCAAGTACACAAATCTCTTGATAAAATAAGACAGTAATTAGCTTCACCTCTATGATTTAAATAACCTTTCTATAAACATCCTTCCGAATTAAGTTTCTGTCTTCATCATTATGATGTGTGTGTATGAATGTACGACTAAAATATCTGTCATCTGAAAATATCCTCAAATTTATTGTATCACTGCCTCCTCTACTGATAGCATTACTTTAGATACGTCCAATAATTCGCTGAAAAAACAGCATAACATGACGAAGAATGACCCCAAAATACATAAAACAAAGTTTTAACCACAAAATGTGTGTTATTATTAAGTAGATTATTGATTATTTTATTACATTTTTAATCTATTCTAGTACGTTCAAAATTTTGGATAACAATCTTGTTTTGCTTGCGTCAGCGAGGTCACCAAAGATTAGTATACGAAATTTTAGGGGCTTAAATTTAGATTTGATAATTCTAGCAAAAATCAAATAATTGCCGGATTTTAATGAAATTTTTAGGACTGGTTCACAAGAGAATTAAATTCTTTTGAAATATTTTTTTAAGAAAATCTTGGTAAATAATTATTTTTTTACATTTTTACCCGCCTCCATTTAAGTTATTGAAATTTCTAGAAATTAACGTTCCACGTTCTTCATATTTCTATTAGTTAAGAGAAGAATTTAAATCATCATTTTTTAAAAAATAGGGACATTATTTATTGAAAATTTCCTCTGAATTACAAAGTACAAAATGCAATGAAAGTAAGACATTATTTAATTAGAAAAAAAACAAAACTTTTAGTTGCTTTTATAAGATATATTAAGAACATTATTATCTTAAGAAAATTGTTTTTCGATGAATAATGTATTTTTTACAAGAATTGTCTTAGCTTTTCTTTAATTTTAATTAATTCTGATTAGAATAATTTATTAAGTCTTGAATCTTTTAAAATTCTCTATGTTTTAGATGCTATTATTTACAAATCATAAATGGAAAAGGTTAGTAAAAATCATCAGACACTAATATTTTAAAAGAAATGTACCGATATTTTTTATATACGAGCGACCATATATGACATTATCAGAAAATAAAACCCATAACTATAGTAAATGTACAGCCAAAATATTTAAAATTCAATAAAACATTAGATTACAGAGAATGCTTTCTTAAACTTTTAAGATTACTGAGTACTTACAAATTATATATAAAATGCGCTCATGTTAATTCTATTATTTTTAACACTTAAATCCCCCAGATCATCAAGTTGTTAAACTCACCAAGCTGTGAAACTCGCCAACATGTTAAATAAACAGCTATTTCCGGGATGCAAAATACATTTCTGCTATATTTTAACTTAAAATAAATAAGAGTTGTTTCAAATTACATTAACGATACTTTAAGTATCAGAAAATTATATTTTATTTTTGGAATGTTTTTAATAAAGAGAATTGCATTGCAATAAACGCGTGCTAAAAATGGGATAAATTCAACTTTTATAGCAAAAATAAAAAATAAAATTAGTTTTGAAATAGAGTCAAGTATGCAAATGTTACATTTAATCTATTTGCTTGAAGTTAAAAATAAAATAAAAGCTTCAAGAAAGCTTAGGTATCATGAATTCGTGGAGGTACCTACACTTATTGTCCCCATCTGAAAACTTGAATCGGAAGGTACAATGTGTCTCTTCAAATTTTGTACTTGACACAAACTTTGTACATTTTACCAACATAAGGAAAGAAAAACTGTTGAGACAGTGCATTGTTTTAGTGAATTCTATATCCGTGTACGAAAAATGAAGAGAATTCTAAGGAATCCTTAGCACTCGTCCCCCATCAATGCTGGTAAGATTTATGACAGTCAGTAACATATATTACGGTGTACCGCTTCCTATTCCTGTCTCTGAGGTTTTAAGTTTCGGTGAATCATGACGGATACTTCTATCTTCATTTTGATTATGTGAGGGGGGTAGATCATTTATATCCAGTGAATTTCTTTTTGTTCATTTTACCAAAGGAAAGGCAACAACGCCACTACGAGGCAGAAGGCCACTAAGTATAAAAGAATATAAGAAAAAGAAAACATTATTAAGGAACTGTAGGATATAGAATACTTTGATTTTCTTCTGTCAGTGAGTCTTTATTTTCTCGAGTTTCTAGAAAATTTGTCCATAATTTCAAGCTTCATTTGATCAATTTCATTAGATTTATTTTTTGTGAAAATAACTCTTGAAGATATCCATAGTTCAGTTGATAGATCGACATGAAAAAATTCAAGCAAATGATGTTTAATGTTAGAAAAGAAATTGGTATCCGGGAAAATTATGTCTGCATTAAAAATATTTGGAAATTTTTATTCTTTTATTTCTACCAACCACAGTTAGCATAATATTTGAGCCTATTAAAATCAGCAAAATTATTGGTGTCCAAAAACTTGAGAACACTCATATTTGATTGTAATTGAAGAACATGAATTTAATTGAAAGATCTTTTCATAAATGTAACAATTTGGAAATGTCGCTGAACTCAGAGGATCACCGTAATCATTTGTCGAAAATATCTGCTAAGGGATAATAATTTTCCTCCAAGAAGTTGAGGATTGTCCAATACATCTTGAAGCATGCGAATCAAAGCTTCAGGTTTTCGGTTGCTCATTGGAGATGCATTACAAACCAACATCTGAGTATTGTGCAGAAAGCCACCATGTTGCATCTACAGATGAAATCACACATAAACACACACTCACACACATATATACATACACACACACACACACATATATATAGGCTAAAAATACTACATTATATATATATATATATATATATATATATATATATATATATATATATATATATATATATATGAAATACTAAGTCCAAGGTTGGTACACATGGAATAAATTTCGAAAAGCAAAAGACACTGTTCTTAAATTTTTAACATATGCATGTTATAAGATCACTACAGTGGTTGCAATTTTCTTTCAACATTGCTAGTGTCTTATCAAGTGATGATTTTGAATGGAAAATAAAAGAGTTTCAGAGTTCAAGGCCAAGACTTATAGCATAACTAGCAGCATGGCCCGGCGTTGTCTGTGCTTGATTCAAAAATCGGACGACTCATACAGCAATCACTATCACTTGACTTAAAATATTTTGCCCTTCCTTGCCTTTGCCGTGCTGATGTTGCTACATGCCTTACTTCTTGCCTATATCACACTCCACATTTTTTCTAAGCTCTATACTAAAGATTAAATCTGTTACGAAAAAAGAACTAAACAAAATGAAAACAAAACGATCAGATTTATAAAAGAACAAAAACCAAATGAAAAAAGAATGTTAACAACAAATACTTTTTCACATCCAGCCCAGTTCTACGGAATCAGAATCAACGTTGAGTTTAAGCAAGCGAATGAGCCAATTGGAGTAAAGTGCCATGCAGATTGGGACGAATGCAGCTATCGACTTTTTTTGCATGCTAATATGCTAGTTAACATTCGTGTCAGTCAGCTGTTGGCTCTCACGCTGGCTAATAGGATCTTCTTGCCTATTTGTGGCAGCCAGCTATAGGCTCACACTCTGGCCAGTAGAAAATGGCAGCAAACTACATGAAAAGTGCCGTAGAAGCATGAAAAAATCGATTATTTCCACTATCGATGGGAGTTGGGAAATGTAAAGTTGGTCTTGGCCTTCCAGCTAACGCTAATTCACACATTTCTCGATAATGGAATATCATATTAGTGTGAATCTGGTAAAGTTACGCTAAACAAATATTCTTAATGTTTCCAATTGCATTTCAACTTCTTTTTCCTATATTTTTACTCGTTTGAGCTATATAAAAGAAACCATACTTTGTGTGTATATATATATATATATATATATATATATATATATATATATATATATATATATATAGTGTGTGTGTGTGTGTGTGTGTGTGTGTGTGTTAAATTTTTAAATATATTGTTTCATTATGATAAATGTAGAGATTGTTTGTATTCCTTTCATTTCAGGCAGCGAAAGGGATCAACATATTTTCTACAATATTATGATACAGGGGGTCCCTTGACTTACGTCGGAGATTCGTTGCTACGGTGAAACGTGACTTGATCGACCTTCGACGGAACTCATTTACAGTGGCACCCATGACTTTGTCTTACGTTTATGATCCTTAATGAAGACCAAAATATTCCCATTTACCGCCACAAAGATAGTGTTTGTAGCGGAATCCAATATGGCGTGCAGACAGTGAAGAAACAACACTCTCTTCCTCATATAGAGCCGCGTGACGGTATATTATATTATGGACGACGTAACCCGAGGAGCTTCTGAAATTTATTATTGTTTTTCGAATATTAACAATAACAACGACAACAACAACAATGAAAACAATAATAATAAAACACAGCACGTTTGTTGTAAAATTTGTGATGAATTTGATTGCGTAGTAGGTATGAGATTAAACCGAAAGCTGAGTGCAAACAGGTTGAGAAATAACTCCTAAAAACATAAAATATACGTAAACAAGAATAGTTGACCTAGAATAATCTATGCATATTAAATGAAATGCACAGTTCAAAATTCTGTGAGGATTAGGCGGAACGACCTACACATGACGAGAGCTACAAGGCGCAGCTGCTGAAACAATATTTAGAATGTAAATAATATCATTTGACAACATTTCACACCATATATATATATATATATATATATATATATATATATATATATATATATATATATATATATGCCTGTGTGTGTGTTGAGGGTACTATGGATATCAATGTTCAAATATATATCTATCTTAATTTATTTATTGATTTCAAGTTAATTTCACCTTAAGCTGTTCAATGTAATTCCCATCTATCAATATTTAGTAATTACTTTGTGCGTTTTCAGATAATTTATTCATCGAGCAATAAATACTATTAATAAATATTTACAAGAGATAAACCCCGAAAGAAAATGAATATAAAGAGATGAGTAAGAAATGCCTGTTGTAAATTTGTGATATGCACAATTACTAATTTTATTCAAGTTAAGATATTTATTAAAACGTGCAGCCCACTTTGAAATCAATCAGTCAAAATAAATCCTGATTGCAATTTATAGCACAAATAAAAAAAATCATACCTCTCTCACACCCACAACACCCACCCGCCCACACACACACACATATATATATATATATATATATATATATATATATATATATATATATATATATATATATATATATATATACATACATACATACATACATACGAGGCACAGTGGAGTAATGGATATCGGTTTGGATTGAGGAATCGGAGTTCGAAATCCAGTCGAATCCATTACATTCACTTACGTGCTAATGCCCTTAGGAAAGGTATGAATTCTCCCTCCAGCTATGGGTAAAATTCGTCCCTCCAAAAAGTGTGGATGGTCCTGCACGAGGCCTTCACCACTATAATCAAATCTCATGTGCCGGTGTCGGGCTGTCGGTTTCCTGGAAACTGATCTGCTTGACCCTCATACGTCGAATCTCGACGGGAGAGTCGATCATATATATATGGTTGGTGTCAATAAAACAGTGCTCGATGTAGTACAACAGAGCTATTAAGTATATATTAATAAATATGAATATTATCCCTCACTGATGCACCTGAAACTCCGAGTCGTGATATTGGTGATGGATAATTCTCTCTCTCTCTCTATATATATATATAAAAGAAACAAACGCTTTCTGGTCTCTGGTCATTGAATATAATATGAAAAGTTAATTTAATTTATTGCTCGGCTTATCTTCAACGAATTTTCCCTTTTTTGTTTTCATTCGAACCTGAAGAAGCCAAACTCGACACACACCGTATCGTCAACGAAACGCGTCGTTTAACTCATCTCCACAAGTGTGATTAAAAAGAACCGATAAGGTTTGTCTGGCTATTTTTTTTTTTTAATTATATTTTACAATTTTCGGATAAGATGCGAGACGGTGTAGTGCATGTGTACCCAATGTAAGTAATTTAGTGTTGTTTTTTTTATTAATTGTGTTGGAGATGCAGTCTTCCAGGTGGCATGAGAAGACATAGACAAAATGATTTTTACATAGAGAGGATTTATGAGGCCCGGTGACGTTGATAATAAATACATTATAATAATCAAAAACATTAAATATTTACATTGAGTACACTTTATAACACTGTCGCAGACTAACCTGTGCCTGTCGAAACAGTGCTATATGTATACACATCGACGAGCACATCATGGACGACGAAAATTCAACAATCTACATAAAACAAATATTTGTGGACAACACTAAAATACTTTACAGCACGCAAAGAAAGGAAAGACTCAAAAACCTTAGAAGTTATTATTATATAAAATAAACAGCCCACGTGAAATACAATACCATTCACCATAGGAGATGGTATTTTGAATTACATATGATATAATTAACATATGCCTATATTATGTTAGAATAAGAAAAATACAAATAAATAAAATATTATGTTGGTGCAAAATAATGTCGGTTTTTGACGTTAAAAATACGTCAAAAACCGACATTATTTTTGCACCAGCCTAATAAATTAAAAAATAAAAAAAATAGATAAAATACAATGAAATAAACAAATAATTGGCATAATTTCTTGTGTGACTTCGTTCATAATAGCCGTTAGACATGGCTTCACGCCATTTCAAACGTTCAGCTTCCCAAAGAATGTCAGTATTTAGACAAAGGAATTCTAACTACCACATATACCATATCGGTTCTTGATAATGATTACGAGAGTCGAAAGTACTTGAACAAAAATAAAAAATAAAAAATGAACTTCGGACTGTTTATCCAAAACTTGGAGCGCAATACTCATCACCTTATCCCGAAATAAAAACAATATAATAAAAAAAAAATAACAGGAAGTCCTTGGCGGTTATTTTTAGTCAAACTTGTTTATATATATATATGTGTGTGTGTGTGTGTGTGTCTGTGTATATATATAAGGATATAATATATGATATCTTATATTTCAATTCTCTCTTGAACGAGTATAAACACTGAAGCTCATTAAAAAAATGATGGCAAATCACGTTAATATATGAATCTTATTGCATGTTTACATCTTCAGAAATGTTCTGTGGATACATCTCTTGCTTTCAGAAACGTTTTTTTTTTGTAATTTGAAAAAAAAATTACTAAGTAATGCATGTAATGTTTGATGTTTGTGCGAATCAAATCTTTGTATTTGGTGCAAATGGCTTTTTTTTTGGTATCGACGACATCCATCGTTTCTGGAAGATTTACATTAATTCAGTTTGTAATTAAAATGAATCATTTCTTACGAATCACAATTATATCAAAGATTAAACTGTAAATAGATTAAAGAAGTTTTAAAGTCTGCGTCTATGTTGGAAAATTAAACTTATTTGGAAATAATATAAATACTGTATGAATGAGAATGGTGTCATGAAATTATTTTCAGGATGATTACTAGAGAGAAAAAAATTATTCTTATAAAGAAAGCAAGATACATGCCTGTATCTTAGAGAGATAGCTCTTTTCTTTGAGGTTTATTAGATTAACTAAACAGGATTATTATTTCCATATAGAATAGCGAATTAGGTACAGATGTAATGTTCTTTATACTTTTTCATGTCTAAGAGAGCTTAATCAAATGCTGTGTCGGTGGATTAGTTTATCATGATTAAAAGACGGTCTACAAAATATTATTTTTTAATTTCTATTTGCATGTATCTATTTTGTGCTTCTAATATAACTTTTCATAATTTCTATTTAATGCCATGAGGCTACCAAGCATTTCCAATATACTGACGTTTGCAATTTTGGAAGTATTCACGTAAAAATGCCTGCTTTGTGAATATGTGAGTAAAATCTACACACGTTGTTTTTTTTTTGTTTTATTTTGCTGTATATTTAAAAGTTATCGTAGACACAAACCAAAATACATTACATAAAACCCACATTTTACACACTTATATCACCATCTTCGTTGTTTTTATAAATCTGTCATAATTAAATGCTATTTTATCTGTCTTAAGTGTCCTCTTCACCCGGTTTAAATATATAGAATCAGATGGGTAAATCTTATATATTTAACTTCGCGAATGCGTGTTGTTTTTTATTTTATGAACTGCACAATAAATTAGAGTCAGTTGGGCACCGTCTGTAAGAAAAAGATCACCATGACGTAATTCACTCCACCGGAAACGGCATGCTGCACTGCTTTTAGTTCGCACCAGAAGCTCCAATACGGATATTTTAGAGTGTTTCGGGTGTCACGTGCAGAAGATTCGGAAAAAGTTGTATGAGTTTACTGATGATTACGATGAGGTCTGGAGTGATCTTAAGTGATGGCGCCATTATGCCTCCATTCATCTTTCCTCAGGGCCTCACACAACACAGAAGCCTACATTAAGTGCTTTGAAGAGGTAGTGCTGCCCTGGGCCAACAGGATGGATGCTTGAAGACACTATGTTTGGCAACAGGAATCTGGACCATGCCACACAAACAGCAGAACCCAGTCATGGCTGCCAGGCAATTTTGAAGACAATAGCGATGATATTGAATCTTTAGTATTTCAGGATAATTTTGTGTCGTTTTGGTAAATATATCTGTAAAAATGAGATGTCAGTATTATTCTCATTTTTGCGTAATTTCGACAACAATTTATACATCGCATCTTATATATATATATATATATATATATATATATATATATATATATATATATGTATATATATATATGTACAAGGTTTGTCAGTTAGTTGACTGATGTTTCCGCATCCCGACTCCAGAATTTCGTAGACGGACACCCCGGTAATTACTTCGTCCAAACGTCAATTAACTGCTTATACTTCTCGATTTTTCTATTTTATATGCGCTTTTCATTGGTACATTTTTTCTCATAAAATTGTATATTGATTTTTGGGGAAAAATATAACAGGTGGAATGAATGTTGTGTAAAAGTGATCAACCCTAACAAAAACCTGGAAAAATGCTCAACAGAAAAATGATTTATCAGGAGTTAAAGCAATAGTCATATCAAAGATACTATGAAGAAACGTTTTTGTATCCGCTATCTTAACGTTTTTGTATCCGCTATTTTTTAGGGCTGTGTTATAAAAATTACTATGTTGTCGAAATATTTCCTTATTAGTGGAGTTCGTGCTGATTCTTTTCTTTATTGATGTGGGTATATGCTTAATTATAGATGGAGGGTTCTTTGACTTAGGGTGTACAACCAGATGGTTAGCACTAAGCTAGGACATAAGTTCCTAGCTTTAATCGAAAAACACTTCCCTACTAAAAGCAGACTTAGCGAGATCTTTAATAAAAAAAACCTTAAAATTAAGTTACAGTTGCACTGAAAATCTAGAAAGTATCATAAAAACATAATAATGAAGTCCTGGAAACACAAGCGCGCCAAAACAATATTAATAAAAATCCTAAGCAATAAAAATCTTAACGTAAAAATCATACAAAAATATTGAAAAATTATGTGATTGTAGAAACCCTGAAGACGGCCCGTTCGAAAATAAATGCTAATAATGCACTATCTCATCCATTGATGATAGGATATACATTGGGTCAAGGAAGAATTACTTTAAAATTAGGTGGAGGCAGCATAAAAGCTCCTTCAATAATATTAGAAGTAGAAATCAGACATCTCTATTCAAATACTTTTGGCATTTAAAAGAAATGAATAAAACATCAAAAGTAAAATAATAAATAGAACAAGAACTTGTAAAACCTCGGATTACCCATGCCCTTTATGCCTACATGAAAAACTACACATAATTAAGTTTCTAAATAATGAAAATTTATTAAACCATAGACATGAGTTAACGGCTTTTTGCCGACATCAACAAAATTTCGCATTAAATAATTAGCATAGTAAAAAAAATTAAATTTCATAGTTTAATAAAGGACTAAAAAGAGAATCAAAGAGAAAAAACCCTTATGAAGTCGTCAAAATACATATTGTAGTTCAGTGCGACACATTTATACATGAAACAGCCTGTTGAAAATAAATAAATAAATAAAATAAACAAAATTATCCAGACACTATGGTGCCAAAATCTATCTTTCTCTGTGAATGAACAGACGATGCGCGTACAAGAAAGACTTAATCCGCTTTGAGATAGACACCCACCCTACCTCAGCTTGACATCTCTCTGAAGGTGACTGATATGTGGATAAAAATGGTCGCCCCAGCCGTTTCCATAGTAACGAATGAACACGCTTATAACGATACGTAAATTTCAAAATTGGTTATTCCTAAATTTTCGCTTGAGGTGGAAACAGGGCTTGTTACTTTAATTCCATTTAATTTTTAATAATTATATTGATGGTTTTGGCTCTCGTTTTTGAAACATGAGAACTCTTATGTAGCGAAGGAATCATATTTTTAAAAAATAATTATAATATCATATATATATATATATATATATATATATATATATATATATATATATATATATATATAATGAATAAAGATAATGAGTAGTTTCACAATGCTATTTAATAACTCGGACACAGCATAAGACAAAAGCAGTAAGATCTTACACAGAATAACTTGAGCAACAATAATGAAAATATTTCATTCCATAATTTCACTCATCTGTCAGATATGTATATTTCAACTCTTTGAAAATATAAGTGTCTGTTGTTTATTTTTTAGACACCTCCACAGATTCGCTGAATAATTAGAATACAATGATGCAAAGATGCGGAAAATTTTATAGAAACAATATTTTATCATTAAAATATTCATGTTATCAATAGAAAAAAAAAAGTATTTCTGATGATTAAATTATATTTTTATCCTTTTTTGAACATTCTAAATTTTGGTAAAAATCTTGTTTTTTGTGCCTCGAAGCGGGGTGGGGAGGAGAGGCAAAGATTAGTATATGAAATTACAGCGTCTTTTTTGCTGATTGATTTGAAAAATTTTTTACAAAAATCAAATAATTGTCGGATTTTAATTAAGCTTTAAGAAATTACTTACAATTTAATTAAATTATTTTACAAATGTTTTTTTTTATTTAGAAAATCTTGCTAAAGTATTTTTTTTGCATGTGTTACGCACACTTAATTTTATGAAATTTCGAGTAATTACATTTTGTTCCGCTTACTATTTATATGAGCTAAACACAGAATTGAAATCATCGACATGTTTCTGTAAAACATGACATCCAGTTACCGAAAATATATTCTGAATTGTAAAATGAAAAATGCATTCAAAATAAGATATTATTTAATTAGAAAATCCTCTAATTGCTCATAAATTAACGAAGCGGGCACATACTGTAGAGGATTCTCCATCACCTACGATCACACGCAGATCATTGAAGAACCTACCTGTGTTTCTAACGTGACATATCAAGCGAAGCATCTTGACCTCTTCCTCATCTCCGGACCTGAAAACTGCCTCGCAGAAGTGTTAGCTATGCATCAGACCACTCTCTAGTCAGTGTCAATGTTGATGCTAAATCAAAGGCATCCCCTGATAGACCATTCCATAGGTACATGTCATGTACAATCTTTACGTACATGAAAGCAAGCTGAGACAGCTCCAATTCTTACATGGCCAGCGCTACTCTCCCAGCTTTCTTCAAACACACTGCCGACAAAACTGCTTCCCTCGTACCAGAATGGATCCACACTGGAATGGAGAGTTTTATAACCTGGGAAAATACCGATAGAAAACGAACAGTCAGCCCTGGTTTCCCCCGAATATGCTGCAGAGCTGATAGTAATTACTACTACTACAATAACTATTACTAGAAGCGGTATAATAGGACACTTGCTACATTCAGAAGTGCCGAAAACTGTTACAGGAATGTTCTAGAAAATGCAAAGTGTAGCTATACTCGAGTATTCCAGGTTATGGTTGAAAGCAAACAAATTAGATCCCAGGATTTCTGGAAGTTCTGTAACCAAATTATGAATAAAGGCAAAGCGTCAGTGCCTACTGTTATAAATGACCCCGAAATCTCATCTTCGTTGGATAAGGCGAAGCACTTCGCTTCGATCTTTGAATCTAAATCAACGTTAGATGACAAAGGCCATTTCTTACCGACTTCCTGCGTCTCACTGAGCACAATCTCAGTAATATTTTCATTACTTCCCAGGAAGTTTCTCGACTTCAACCGGTCCATAGAAAATCCCTGTGGTCGTCTTCAATAATATTAACCCAGAGTTATTTCCAATCCCTCTCGAATCTATTTGACTGCTTGTTGAAGGAGAAATTCTTTCCAAGTCTGAGGGAACTGGAAGTGCATGTCCGGTTTTTAAGAATGTGGGTAAGCGCTCATTCAACTCACATTATAGACCCAACATTCTCCTCAGTGTTATCCGTAAATTCTTTGAAGCTATAATCAACAAGAAGCTTGTTCATCATCTCAATAGGTACAACCTCATAAATGGCATACCTAAGAGTATACTCCGATCATTTGCAGATGATAAACAGGTATATAGGTGCACCTCCAGATCATTTGATGACCATTTTGGCAGCTGATCTACTGATCTAACTGTAGCAGCTCACTGGGAAAAATATCTGGTCACTTTGGCTAGGATAGCGAAACTATTTTATCGGATCAGTAATTGGCACCAAGAATGCAAATACTTTCAGATGGCCACCCACTTGATAATTGGCGAAAATCTCGTTGACGAATTCCATATGAAATACGGCTATAATAGCGAAACTGTTTTATCGGATCAGTGGTTGGTGCCAGGAGTGCAGGTACGTCTGGGTGGCCACCCGCTTGGTGATGGCGAAAAACTAATTGACAAATTCCAGGTAATTCAGTTAAAAAATAAAGAGTCTCGGGGTGTGAGGTCTCGAAGAGAAGAAGGAAAAGGAAAAGTAAAAAAAAAAGGATAATTTTTTTTTTCTTTGGGCAAGATTTTTTAAACCGAGGCTAGTCTGGCCACACCCACGCCGCTGAGCGCCCATTGGCTGAATGATAGCAGGAGTATTGGGCGGAGGTAATCATGTGAAGAAGGAAGGGAGGCCTGTTGCCCCCCCCTTAAGGGATAGGTGTGAGATGCCACTGTGAGAGAGAGGGGAAACCCGTTGACACTATCTGAGGGAATGGTGAGATACCAATATGAGAACAGAAGGAGGTGGGAAGACGAAAGCCTTCCAAAAATGGAAAATAATAAAATTTTCCTGACCGAAACCAAATTGTGGGTTGAGAATTATCAAGGAACCTCAAACCCCGACAAGCCCACCCCGGTTTTGGTCGGCGTCCATATAAGCAAAGTCGCAGCGAGCCAAAATCAGTTCGAGTTAAGTTGCAGTTGGGGTTGGAGACAGAGTGGCAAGCAGTTGCAGCGAGCTGAGCGCTCTGAAGACCCGCCTCGCAGAAGCTGACTAAGATTCCAGGCATCACGACATCAACTTATAGCCAAGAACAATTTATTTTTGAAGAACGACTTAGACTCACACCACCAAAACAAGTTACACGAATATCGCCTGAAGATACACCAAGAAGCAGTTTCTTAAAGAAAAAACAACTTAGGATGTTAAGACTCGCCTAACAAACACAAAGTGTCACGAATCCATATAGCGGGTTGGGAAGTAGACGCAGTCCTGTATTCAACAACCAGATATAAAATATTGTTATCCTTTTTTAACATATTTGAAATTTTCGAGTTATTATTTTATTTTCCTTTGCAAATACTTGTGCGATATCACCCTTATTCGAACTCGGCTTGCATTACGGCCCGGCGACTGATTGATTTCGTCTGCCTAAAATCAATTCACAACGTGGGTAGGTTAGACTGGAAATCAAAGCAGTTACTTCGGTAACCAGACGTTGGAAGCGAGCTGGGAACGACAAGGCTGATACCGAATCTAACCAGATTCTCATCCGAATCACCAAAAGGTTAGAACGTCACATTTGGTGCCGCGACCAATACCAAGCCAGTTGGTCGTCACAGGACAGGATAGCACGACGGACGCAGCCAGGCAGACGTCACATTTGGCGCAGCGACACCGGGGGGGGGGAACGTCACAATTAAAATGACAATTTTTGTGACTAGATGCATCCAGCGTACGTGATTTAGAATATGACAGAGATTCACTGAAATACTGACTGGTCTACTGATTTGATTTTATAATTTCCATTTGATCAGTAATTACCAATTACATGGAAATTATTTTAATGCATTACGGAATAAAAATCAGAGAGGACTTCTGTCTCATTTACATTTTTGATATCTTTGTCTCCACGATGTGTTAATAAATAACTGGCCATGCGTTGTTTAAAATCCTCTATAAGAATTATAATTGACGCAATTTATTAAAGTCGCCGTCGATTTTCTTAGTCCTAAACATTGATAAAAAAAAATCTTTTTTATCCTTTGTAAATTCCACAAAAGTATGATTATCAAATTTCTTATATTTTCTAAACTTCTGCCTATATTTCTCTGGCCCCAGTTCATTAGCATTTAAATTCGCAGCTTTAATTTGATGCATCTTCAATACTAAGAATATATTCCAGCTGTCCAACTATCAAGGCACTTTGTAGTAAAATTGGCCAGAATTTTATTTTAATTTATTGATTATGTTGAGTGGGTAAAAAGGAAAAAGAAACATAAAGGCTGACCGGCAAGAAGTTAGAAATACTTTAGAATAACTGCAGTCAGGAATTGCTGGATTTTGTCACGTAGTATAGTTCACTTGTCAGGTCAGCAAATGGTAGTAAACGAATTGCTCTGAAGCGGATTTCTACATATAATTTTGCGAGTCAACTTGGTTCATTTTGGCGCCAACCAACAAGTACGGTCATCCGATCGTATCAAAGAGATCTTTGAAGTCTTTTTATCTAAATGACACTGACAACTAAGAAGTTTATTTAAAAATATAGATTCTATTAAAAAGTGACCCAGGGCCCTGTACATGGTGAACATCACTGTAAAAAAAATGAATAAGATATATTATGGGCTCTACTGCCTTCAGAAAAAATAAATTTCGAGGAATAATGAACTTTTGCAAGAATTGTTTTCATGTTTTTATAATATTAATTAGAATAATTTATAAAGTTTTAAGGCATGTAAATTCCTTTATTACTTTGACCTTATTAGGTGATATTGTTATTAAGTAAAATCTATATTTATTAATCATAAAGGGAAACAGTACAATTCATCAACCTCCAATATTTTAAAAAGAATTTTTAAATTGTTTTGTGTGAATAAATATACCGATTTTTTTAAAATTAAGGACGTCCCTACACAATATTAGCAGAGTATAAGAGCGATAACTATAGTAGATTTAATACCAAAGTACCTAAAAGTCAATAATTTTAGGTATTGTTAGTCAAGCTGTCAACACATTAAATAAACAGAAACCGTCGTGATACTTTAAATTTAAGGTAATATTTGTTTCAAATCAGATTAGTTAAACTTTAAATCAGCTAATATTATCCAAATAAAGTCTCTGAAAAGTATATTTTATTTTTGAAAGATTTTTTATAAAGAGAAGAACATTATAACGAAAGATGACCAAAAGCATTGTGCTAAATTAAGCGATTTTAACAATTTCAATAAAAAACTCTGACCAAGCAATTGAAATTTGTTTTGAAATACTGCAAATCATTTTGCTTATTGGAAATATTTAATGTATTAGCTTGAAATTAAAACTAAATTTAGAGCGTCAAGAGAGCCAAGAAAGTTTTTTTTTTATTTCTAAAAATTAATTTTACACCTTACGTATCGTGTTTCTATGGAGTACCTATTTTAGTTTATTATCATAAAAATCATGTTTGCTCAAATATCAGATAAGCAACACTTGATGAATATTAGTACCCAAAGCTTTTTTTAAAAATAGCCATTAATATTTTATAAATCGTTTAACTGGTTCTATTTTTAATGAATGTTTCACACCGACCAGTACATGAATATTAAATGTACATTAGTCTAAAGAGATTAACGGGGAACATCAATGAATGTTTATACTTTTATTTTAAAACATCATCATCATCATCATCATTTCTGTTCCTTGTCTCTTCAGAATCGTGGTTCTCCACAACTTCACCTTTAAGCAACATTTGACTCTAGATCTAAGCAACATTTGGCTTTTTAGCACCCTCCTTGTACCTGTTCTGCAAAATGTACACAACTTCATTAGCTAAATTACTCGCTGTCCGCTCTAGGTCTCTTCTCATCAGTACATCCTGAGAGTATTAAATATCCAAGATGTCCTTCCTCATAATATCTCGCAGAAATTTCAACTTTCTCTTTCTCTTAAGTACGGTTATCTTTCTAGTTTCTGTTTCAAAAGAAACTCTCAAAGATGTGAATATTTTTCAACTAGATAGATATACATATATACAAAACATTTATTCAGTATATATATATATATATATATATATATATATATATATATACTTATCTATATGCAAAAGAATATCTTACACACACTTACACTTGCATGCGCAAACACGTTGAAGCACACACATATATATTTACCTAATTTTATATTATTCTATTTGATTTTGTATTATTTTTATTATTAATCTATTCTATTTTATCTTATTTTGTTTCATTTTATCACGACATATTTTATTATTATTGATTTTAGTTAATTTAGTAATATTACTATTGATAATATTATTAATTACTCTATTGATTTTCGGAATAAAATAGAATTACCCCCCCCCCTTTGATTTTCTCATGTTAAATTTGATTTTTTTAAGTTAAGTTTGATTTTTTTCATGTTAAAAAGTAAGCTAGAAGAGCTAGCTTACTTTTTAACATCAGCGTCTCTCTAAATTTGGATTTATATTTCTTATTTCCAACCTTATTTTGAATCTAAAATGTTAATCTAGATCTAAATTCAATTTCAAAATTAAACTAGAATTCATTTGAACATTTTAACAACAATAATATTTCATCACAACAATTAAGTATCTTGAGAAAACTAGAATTTTTTTTAAAAAAACCGCCGTCAACACAAAATAATAATAATAATTACAGCACTTGACTATTTCTTCGGAATGAAACTCGGAGTTGTGCAATTAATGTAAGGTATTATGTATATTTCTTAATATATATATATACCCTCGTTATGAAATTGACTTCGACAGACATTGACAAACATTTAGGCGAATGGAAATTGATTTTCGTGTAGGCTAGACAGTTTATCTTCCCAATAGTTCTACAACATGGCGATATTTATTACGTCTTATTTTTACACAACCATACTCATAAAACATGCAATAAAAATTCTGTACTTTCTTAACATCTGTTCGAGTTTAACGCTCTTTTCTGTAAATATCTCAAATATTTATGATAGTAAAAATTAACCTCTTAAGTTGGCGAACAAAATAATTTTCTGGTTCATTCTTATGGACATGCTAAGTTTTTAATTTCCAGAATCAGTCCGGTCTCTGGCCTAGGAAGTGAAGGTTTACTTAGAATTGTCGGAAGAAAAATAAAATCTTGATGATTAAAGGAACCAGCGTATTACAGAAAACAATAGATGGATACAATAACTAAAACGATTTGCTAACAAAATGAAGATGATCCTAAACCTAACCTAAACATTTTTGAATTACGTTTTCTTTTGATTTGCGTAAGGACAAAATTATCTGTCCGTTTAGATCAGTGCTTCCCAACTTTTTTTCAACCTGTTTGACTTCCTGTCTAAGATCCTTACTTTAGGTTCCATGCTGCTTAGAAGTAATCGTAGATCTCCTTGTTTTGTAATCTTCATGGGGTTGCTTTGTTTAGTAAGAAGTCATGTAATTGCACTGAAACAATATTCAGCAATATATATGAAGTTGGAAAAGCAAGGAAGAAAGGTTTGAAAGCTTACTACATATTTAGATATCTTCCAGATATTACTTTTGAAGCCAATATTGAATAATTTATTTAAATTTGAAAAAAGTGGATAAATTTCCATCGCCTCACTGAGTATGTTCACTCCCCCCAAATGAAATAAATCTCTCAGTGCTCCCTTTCAACATAACACAGCCCACAAGGGGGGGGGCGCCAACGCCCAAATGGGAAGCACTGATTTAGAGCGTCTGAATGAACACCTTTATATTTCATTGGATCTGCCACAAAATAAAATTATTTCTCTATATTAAATATTGCTGCTTATTTTCGTTTTTGCTGATTATGACTTCAGAAATCCACTTATAAAATGTATGTCGGGAGAGTGTTTTATTTGATTAAATGTTACACTTAACAGCTAATCTAACGGTAACTTCAATATATGTTAATGTATTGAGTAAATAACACAATTTCTTGCTTAAATCGAGAATTCTTTTCAAATTGAATAATATATTTCTCTAAATAATTAGAGTGCAATGCAAGAATTCCCAATGGGAATAATCTGCATTTAAAACAATCTTGTCAGTTTATTTGACATGTATATAACGTATTAAATATACGAAATGCCAATCACGGAAATAATCAGGCGACAATTGTCAGGTGATATAGATGTATAACACACATTTTATTATGTAAATACATCCATTGGGACAGCTATGTAATTAATCGTAATCGTCATCATTGGCGTTGTTGTCGTCGTCATCATCATCATCATCCTCATCATCATCATCATCATCATCATCATCATCATCATCATCAGGCTTTCGATTGCTTCAATCGTTCGTTGACGGACCTTACGAGCGAAGAAACAAACTTTGATTCTTCTTCATCGTGAACTTTCAGTGGGCTTTCATATAGCTTAGTGGCGTCCATCTCGTCCACAAGCGACAGCCGAAGACCAAATAATATGGTGTACATCATCCTTGGTCCATATACTAGGCCCTCAGGTTTTGAATTCAGAGTTCTTCTTCTTCTAGAAGAGTTTCACCCCAAAATATAGGACCCAGTCTATCTTACTATTTACCCATATCTTGGGGAGAAGAAATGGATTCTTACTTTTCCTAAAGGCATTAGCACGTAAGTTACTGTAATGAACTTGACTGGAATCATTCAATACGAACTGATATCAATTACTCCACAGAATAACTGATATTAACGTTTCTGCATTTATTTTTATAGTGGAAATATTTTTAATCAGAATGTCATGACTATTTACCAGTATTGTTTTGATATAAGTGCACACGTATTATTTTACTGAACTGGCCAATAAGGAATAAGCCGATAAAATACAAACCTTTAAAGAAAAACTTTATATATTTAAATAATGATCTATTTCATTGGATTATTTGGCACATATCCAGGAGAATTAGAATGAAAATATGACATTTCATAAGTAAACATATGTACATTTTATGCTAGAAATTTAACATAAGAGACGTTTGAATGTTGAATGAAAATCGTATTGAAAAGCAAAACATTGTTGAGAAAATGTTTCATAAAATCAAGTTAATTAAATTGAATCTACATGTCAGATCTACTAATTTGTTATTGTGATTCGTGAGATGAGTGTGTCTCGTATTATTATGCAAATGAACTGATTGCAGCTGTCATCAAGCACTATGTCTCGCAGTCATAATTTTCCATACATGTATTTATCTGTCTGTCTGTCTGTTTCTCTCTCTCTCTCTCTCTCTCTCTCTCTCTATATATATATATATATATATATATATATATATATATATATGGGGGGTGTACGTGTGTGTGTGTGTGTTGAAATTGACACAAACGTTATGTTTGCAGTAGCATCTGATCGGACTTGAAAGCAAGTCTCTTCAATATTCCAATACACTCTTCAGTAATGTCGCTGATTTCAATAATTATGAATTGTTTCAATTAACCCTCAGACTGAAATATATTCTAGACCTTTCCAAGAATATCTGGAAATATTCCAAATCACTCCCGCATATTTGAATATAATTGTAGCCTACATAATCTCAAAGGTTTTAGTTTCCCATCTGTTGTTTAACTCTCTTTTAAAAATGTCTCTATATGTCTAGAACGGTTAAATATCATATTACAGATTTCTTTAAGATGTCAAATCTAGTCTCCAGGATTGGAAAGGGTGATGTGTTGGAAGTTTAAAATTTTTAAACATTTACACATTTACTGCGTCCCATGCCAGATTGTAGGCAGAAAGTTTTCCGTATACCTGAATTGAATTTTCTTATCTAACGGAACTAACATTCAAAGAATATCAGATTTTAAGTGTAAATTCCTGAGGATTATGGATTATCAATATTTCAACTCATCGAGTTTTTAAAAAGTAGTAAGTGGAGATAAAGTGGCAACAAATCCCATTAGTTCTCATGATTGTCCTTTAGTATTCTGGCTGATTTTAGTGATGCTGACGTCTGCATAGTTCGGCTTTTTTCACGAGTTTAAATTGTTTGAATCTCTATGGGAGCGTCCAGAATTTTCTAACATTATTATTCATGGGTAAAAATATCCCGTTAAACAACTTCTTTAGTTTCATACCAAATTTAAAATATTTGCTCCTTCTTTCTTTCCATTTTCCTCTGTGGCCAGTTAGAAAAGCAATGTCAGAGAGTTGATTAAACTTTCTGTTTTCATGGCCTGGAGCTGATTTCCTAGTTTAGATCAGTTTGAAAGATTCAGATAAACTTTATATATTTTCTAGTCCAGCTTGTAGGTCTTGCGAGCTCAAATACTAATTACACGATTCCAAGTGGAATATTCTCCCACCCAGTCATGTCTGTCCCTTCTGCTGCATTTGCTTATCCTGTGTTTGGCTGATGTTTCTCTCTCTCACAGACTATATTTAATATCCTGTTTCTATTAATAGAGTTTTATTCTTATAAAATTATTCATGGCCACTAAAAAAGAGAAATCCAATGTATCTCTTAACAAACATGTGTTCTTTTCAATTACTTTTGTTTTTCTTGAAAAATACGCACAGCAGTCTTTCCATTTCTGTTGTTTCATATTAGAATTTTCTGTTCCTCCAAGTGAGATCTTGTGCAAATTAAGTATCTCATAAGAAGGCATTGATTATATAACCTTGTATAGTTTTCAAGACCCTTGCTCATAGAGACGACAACTAACACCAACCATCCAGTTGACGACTTTCCTTTGCGCATGTAATCGACATTGTATATTTATGTGCAAGTTTTATACGTTCTTAACAATTTCCTGAGATTCATTCAAATTCAAGATTTGTGAAAGGCATGAATAAATCTCTTCTCCTTCATCTATAGATTAAATAACAGAATATGCTGGATTTTGATGGAAATCGGGTGAAAGAAAATTCGGAAATCCTAAGAAATCATTTTATTCATGGGTAATAAAGAAAAAGAATTTGTGGAGAGTCATAATTGAAAGAACATAGCATTAAAAATATCAACGGCTTCATTATTTTTGCCAGATTGTTTGTTTAGATTATGAATTATCCAGGTTACTTTCCAACACTTGCCTTTTATTTCTAATGTTTTTACATTCCCTTCTGCTTGATTGAAATCCAATTATTCTCGTTTAGCGGTATGATGGATAACCGGTCGGGTCTTTCAATTTCTTCTCTTACTGCATTTTTATAGATAATTTCTTGTTTTGAAGTGTCTGTTAAGCAAGAAACCAGAAGAGGGTTCCACAGGCGAGAAGTGCTAGAGAAGAAACTGTTAGCATAGAAACTAGGGCTACATCTATCCATTTCAACTGTAAAATGATATGATCTTACCGCCAATCTAGTATTGTGCCTAAATTTATAAAGTATATGTACCATAAAGGAAAGTTTATCAGAACAATTACCTTGAAAGTATTTATAGAAAAACACAGTTAAGCTTCGTTACGGCGATGGGAAAATGATTGAAGATGAGGTTCAAGGTCAGGAAAAATATGATTGCAGATTTTTCTTTGTATTTTAGTAATAACTTCTAAATTCATAGCAGAAGCACTAGATAAGATATTTAAAATTATTTCAGGTTTTTCTTATTTGTGAAAAATAGGTATTTGTTTTTATGGTTTACGTTGAACGCTATTCAGCAACATGACGTAATTTAAACTGGAACGCATTAAGGTTGTTGAGAAAAACAGATATGATAGCACACATAACCGAATAAGATTTCATTGTCTGGTACCCTTAGGCATGATGATTCTGACTCAAAGAGACATTCTGTTGTTTTGATTTTCTGCATAGACGACACGTGATCACTTTGAGTAGTATTTCATTAAATGTAGTCTTTGTCTTTTTTATTAAGGGTGCCTGGTGTAAACTTTCTGGGTTGGAGTGTATAATATTGCGGTTACTTTATTAGGAATGGCAAAGCGTTTCCTTGTTTTAAAAGTCTGTTATGACTCAAGTTCGCCGTAGACATCTAGTTGAACATATATATAAGATATGTCGCTATAGATGCTGAAAAAAACGTCGGTTCTTTGTACCATTTCAGAAAGTACATGACCAAATGATCATGCTCTAACTTTACAAGAGTCAGATCAAAATAACATGGAACATTGCTACCATATCCGTGTACTCCTCTCTTTCCAGACTTGAGAGAATTCATAAGGGTTTATGAGGCTTTATATATAAAGAATTATTTTTTACCATAAAACCACTTTCATAATGAGGAAAAGTCTTAAGATAGTAACTACTCTACTGCTATTTCCATGGAGAATTTTCTGACAAACTACATCATTTGATCACGCCCCATTCTCATTTCCTTTGTATTCCATTGCTAAGAACGAACTTCCATTCTGCCCTCCCAAAGACGTTGCCTTGTGAAACCGATCCTAGACAGGATGCTTCTTTGCTCACTACAATCTTAACCTTTTCAATCCAAGGGTCAACCATTATGTATCCTATATATAGTCGTAATCTACATTTCTTACTTCTTCCTCTGACGTCTATAAAACAACCTTATTCAGCAACACCCTAACTTAAGTGGCTCTTCAGGTGAACAATAATCTAAGAAAAAAAAGCTTTTCTTTGGTCGATTTATCGTTATATTTCCAGTCTAAGTCAGAATAAAGCGATGAATTCTACCAAGAACTGAACATCGAATGAAGATGTACTTTCTCTCGTAGCACTTCTACAATATGGGTATATTACATACCAATGTGATATGAGTTCATTTGTAATGTTTCGCAACAGCTCGTGAATATTCCACCGACAAACCTGTTTATATTGCAAATGTTCTACACATCAGGCTTTCTGCCAAGTAGTATAAACTGAAGTGCAAATCAATTAAAACCAGCAAAACACTTCCTCAATCTCCTGCTTATAGAAATATATTCAAAAAATGAAGCTTCTGTGTTTTGATACAAAATAGATATTGTAATTGTGAAAACCACAAGATAAGCATTGGATTTAAGAACGAAAAATAATGGGCGTTAGAGATTTGGGGCACATAATCTCCCAGGTGGCAAAAGCGCTAAAAAGTTTCTCAAGAATGAGTGGCAAGGTAAACCAGAATTCTGAAGAGGACGCCATTTGCAGATGGCTAAACGTAATGTAGAAACGGGTCCGATGGCGACTGACAGAAATCCTAAAATAGCAACGTAAACATTGCATCAAATCATATTCTGTTTCAAATATGGCATCTTTCAACCGTTTAGGCAACACGCAATACAGACAAATCGATAGGATAATGTTTTTAACCAAAAAGGGGCTCACTATTAATATTCTGGCATCAGTTATTGCGACATACTTGGGAACATACTGATTAAAAATTGGGAGATTTGGTGCTGAGTAGCTTTATCAAAAGAAATATATTTCTAGTTCCTCTGTGAGGGAGACGTCATAATGGTTGTTCTAGCTTGTCAACAGATAATGCTGGTTTTTGTTATGTTGGGTCTGTTCTTTTGGAATTCTCAAGAACCATTACTAAAACTCGAGTCTGTTTGATAGCCTTTTTTTTTTAAGCATTTCACCCCAAGCAAGGCGGGAAGCCACTAGGACGCAAGGGGTTACAGCAAATATAGAGCGATATCATATAGGAGTGATAGAAGAGAGTATGAGGAGAAGAGTAGTAGATAGATCAAGGCAACTGGAGATGTCGATTGACATTACACTTGAATAGCTGGAGATTATAGATCTCAGGGAAACTGGAATAGGGAAAGGAGTTCCACAGGCGAGAGGTGCGAGACATGAAGTTATTAGAGTAGAAGAGATGGCTACATTTAGGAGTTTCGACAGTGAAGGGAGGAGAGCGCGATGCCAGCCTCGTAGGACGCTTGAACTCATGAAATCTGGGAACCAGCGAATGCAGCTCCTCGGAGCAATTACCATGAAAGTATTTGTAGAACAGACAGAGAGAGGCGACGGCACGTCTGTGAGAAAGAGACTGTAGACGAGATGCCAGAGCAAAGCCAATTATATTGCATATCCGCCTCTGGAGCCTATCAAGAACCCCGAGGCAAACAGAAGGGGCACCAGACCACATATGGCAGCAATACTCCATGCAAAGGCGAATTGTTGATTTGTAGACCTAGAGTATCGATTCCGGGGGGGATTTCCTGGCGCGGCACAGGGAGCCAACTTTCCTTGCGGTGGACGAGGCATTTGACTTATTTGTGGATCTATTTGTACTCTCCATATTTCCAAGTGGCTGTAGTTTGTTTCAGAAAAGGATAAGACGACTACCATCATGCCCGGTTGAGATGAAAACACGGTTGATATCCAAATATTCCACTGCATCCCGCACTTGCCAGATTTAAAGAGCACTTAGCATTTGTAGAATTTGTGGTCATCATTAAATCTGATGCAAGTACACTCAAGAAATAAAAGAGAACGAAGAGTTATGGAGAATGAGCCAAATGAGATGCAACTTATCTTCAGTTTCAGTTAGACCCCATGCTACATTGCTTAACTCCAAGCAAAAGGAGTCGATACACATTATCTGGTAGATTTATTTTAATTTTCTGTTTTTGTATTCCATGTTATTTTATCCTTTTGATATTCGTTTTAGATTTTTCCGTGTTTTTCCCATGCTCAAATGTTTTGTTGTTTACTCTAGGGATTGATCCTCAAACAATTATTTCATATTAGAACTCATCGATAGAAGCAGTAATGACCAGTACACACAGGAATTGTCAGGCTTAGAGACAATATTTGTCATGTTTGTACATCAAAATACATTTTCAGCAACATTTCTATTTCATGAGTGAATACACGTAAATCACTTTTATGTTGTGCAAAAACGTATTTTCGTATATATTATTTATTTTAACCTGGGTAATATTGTGTATTCCTATATTGTTTTGTAAATAAGACATCTCCGATAACATATATGAAATAGGCAAGACGCCTTAAATAAAGAACTCAACGTAAATCGGAAGAGTTTCGTTGGAGTCAATCGAGACAGAATATTATCACCGCAAGGAGAAAGTTTAACAGTGGCGACAAAGGATCGAAACTCATACGGAGTAGGAAAATTATTTTTGCTTCGGCGCACATGATAACAGTAACGATATGAAATTAGAACCACGTAGGTTTCATTTATATATATATATATATATATATATATATATATATATATATATATATTCTTTTTCAAATATGAATATATATGCGCATACATGCACACGAACACGCACACACAAGCATATATATATATATATATATATATATATATATATATATATATCATTTTGTATCAAGTTTGTAGGTGTGAGTTTTACTTTTTCATGTATGGGGTTGCTCATGTTGTGCATTATGGAAGAGTGAATTGCATGACTCACACAATAATTACTTTCTCCTTCGTCATACAGAGCAACATGGATTTATTAATAAATCGAACAGAATAATTGGTGACCCGATGGAACAGAAATGAAGTGGGTTCATGCCTTTTCTAAGAGAATTAGTGTGAAGTAATCATTAGCAGCTTCATCCGAAAATCGAACTCGGTTCACTAATTCCGTTTTGAAAATTTCTCAGCTCCCCACAAATTTCCTTCTAATCAATAAAAGAGGGAAAATGTAAATTTAATCATCTATAAAATATCCAGGTTAATCTTTTATTTCGGTGTCTATCACATTAGGAGGTAATCATCTCAGAAGAGTTGTGCTTGCAGTTTCGATTTTCGAAATAATGGAGCACATATTTAGAAAAAAGCCAAAGGCAAACGAATCCGAAATCGAATCGTAACAAAGAAATATTTCCCGTGCTGAGAAGTGCGCACATAAAGCTTCATAGGAAAGTATTGTAGCTTGTCTTTAAAATATTATTGGCTCTATGGATACACTCCTTGAAATTTTCTTACATATTGGTCTCATCATTTATTTAGTGTTAATTCATTAGACTCTTTAATTTCATACTTCATAACCAATCTCTCTCTTTCTCTCTCTCTCTCTCTCTCTCTCTCTCTATATATATATATATATATATATATATATATATATATAAATCCAAACGCACACACGTACACTGGGTGGAAGATAAAAAGGCCAAACTTATTAGGAGCTTCAAATGGCAGTAAGTGGTAGTCATGATCCTGAAGGGACATTTCATAAAGAAGAAAAATCTTTGCAAGATAAAATAAGGTACAATTTTTAAAAAATAGAAATTGGAATGTGAATCTCGCAAGGGATTGAAATTAAAGCTTTAGGCTGGTTCCTGGGGCCGGGTGCTACAAACATGGAACCTAACTAAGAGCAACAAGCTTAACCTGGATTGAGGGCTAACAAACCACAGTTCGTTCTTTCACCACTACTTCAATTGTCAGAAAAGCAACCCAACTCTTCCCCATTTCACTTAAACCAAACAGACCTCATTTACCTAACTTGCACGAAAGTCTATTTTCGATTAAATCTAATTTAAATAAGGTTTTATTCCATTTTGATTGGCACTATTCTATTTTGAAAGTGTAATGGTATTGGAAAACACCACCCTAAAAATAGTATTTTTAATGTACCAGGCTGCACATTCCGTGTATGCTGCGTGGTATTTTGTAAAATTGTACCATTTCAAAAATCATGCTATGAGTTTGGCCTAAAGGCTTATAGACAACAGCTTATAAATTTATTTTCCATAGAATTCAGAGTCAACGTAACTCTTACCAATATGAGAAAGTGATTTCTCCTCAAGGAGAAAATGTTTTAATGTAATCATTAATGGCATTTCAGTTTAACACATAATTCAACACATTACTATTGTAAACTTTGTGCAACATTAATTTTTCAGGCAATTCATAGAGATGCTAAAAGTGCTTCAGCAACAAAACCATTAATTACTGATAAAGTTAACGGTATCCTTACATTTCGTTAAATAAATATATGTAGTAATGTTTTATGAGGGATTTTATTAACTTAAAATAATGTTTTGAGATTTAGATTGGCTTAAGAATAATATTATGGCATTGTTTTATGAATGTATTTCCAGTTCACAAAAGGAATCCCACAGCATTTCAAGTCATGTCAACTTATTATGTAAGAAAGAAATATAACCAAAATGTATTAATATCTTCATAAAGGAATTCAGTTTCCGAAGGAAAAAGCGAGCCTATATCTACATTCTGTGGGCAAAGTAGTTTTTTCGTCATAATTGAACATTGTCTTGTAACATTATTAGGGAACGGAATCATTGAGAAGGCTTGGAGGTAAGTACGATGTCATTCGTCTTCCTTAGTTGCTCATTTGATGATTATGAGAAAATTAATATTTTAATCATCGTTAAAATGTTATTTTGCAGGACAATGTGAATCTATTACCAACATAGCAGAATGATACCGTAAAATCGGTAAAGAATATTTTGTTTCGGTAAAGACATAATAACACGAAAAAAGATATTTATTATCAGAAAGATATATATATATATATATATATATATATATATATAACAAATGCAGAAAGAGTTATATCTGTTTCAAAGACGACGCGATGGGATTTGACAATGTACAACACAAAGATCTATTTGAGCTGCGAGGAAAACTGATTCATTTCGAATAGATTCTAGTAGAATCCAGAATATTGCATGGCAGTAGAAAATGAATTAAGCATGTACGCCAAAATAGAATGGTGCGTATGGCAAACATGCTCATTCAAATCTATGGGGAAATGAAGTGGGTCTCATATAAAATTCCCATGTAGGGGTTGCAGATGTTGTAATAAATGAGGAATAGAACTCTGCTGACCTCTGATTTATACAATTTGTAATAAACAATATTACAAATAAGTCCTTGCAAACGAAACTTATCTGCTGAAGAAGAGTCGACGTTTTCACTACCTACGGATTCTGTGGTGATAACCGTGTAGAGCAGGCTGCTTCTGCAAGTGCTAATTTTGTATGTCTTCTATGTCTTACCAAGAGTGAATGTTCTTCAAAAAAGAGTTAGAAAAGCGCGCCAATCAGCAACTGTAAGCTGATTGACTAACCTTAAACTGCCAAGTGCAGAGAAACATATCTCTTGTTTCTCATACACCGAAATAATTTAAACTTCATAAAGAGGCAATCGTAACAGACCTAGAAGTCTAACATTACCGACTTTCACAATTTTAACAACATAAGACTTTCAGATGACACCTTGTTGATGCCAGTTCTTTACGTGTCATAAGGCGAACTGCAGTAAATCCTAGAAAAGATAGTAAAAGAAAACACCAACACAAAATGCGAGCTACGGACTGCAGATTTTAAAATTAATAAAGTAAATAATTCTAAATATCAGGAAACTGTTTTAACCGTCTACAAAAACTATGACACTAAAATACATAGTTGCATTGGGATAGCAAGAAACCTTCCAAAAGTTAGACAAAGTATTAAGAAGCAGGAAAGTTTGGTTAGAAACAATGAAAAACATGCTGACATTCTATATAATATCAATCCACGTATACGGCAGTGATTGTTAGGTAATTTCCTTAAGACGAAAAAGATTGCGTTACACAGAATGATCCTGAGTATAAAGATCATATTATCAACAATAAATCTCTCCAAAATGGAAACAAAAAAGACAGTATATCAGAATCATAAAGAGACTGTTGAAATTTCTGGAACACATAATGAGAAAAGAGGTCTTGGAAAATTTGTGCACTCACCGAAGGTAATTGGGACACGAGGAAACAGCGTGTAATCATTTTAATGTACTAGCGAGTGATAGGGAGAAAAAAAACAAAAAAAAATATGGTTAAAAACTGCAAAATATAGGGTGTTGTGGAAAGCCATGCCAAAACACATCCTGAAGGGACACGTTACATAAGAGAAGATGCCGTAAATTAGGTGTATCTATCTATCTATCTAATATCTATCTATCTATCTATCATATTTAATTTAAAAGTCTTTTCAAAATATAAATGGTATTTTTCATGCTAACAAAGTGGGTATATTTTATGCTTCCCGCCATCAAACACACTTCACAAGATATTCAATAGAAACATAGTAAATATTAGCTACACCTTCAATGAGAATATTACACCAATAATAAAAAATATAAAAATAACTGCATAAATCATCAGCACAAACCAAGCCCACCTGTAACTGCAGAGCAAAGAACGAATGCTCTTTAAATGGCAATTGCTTACAAAAATACAATATACTAAGCCACTGTATAATCAGCATATCTTCAACTAACTGAAGGACAGTGGAAACAGAGCAATTACACACACTAAACATCCTTTACAACCAGTAAATAGGCGCACACAAGAATGCTTTATTAACATATGAGGAATTTAAAATTAAAAACAAAATTACACTAAAAAATAAGTATAACAACATCAGCCTACAAGACACGAAAACATATGTTTACTACGTTGCTTAAAAATCGAAAACTAAAGAGAAGGTCTTGTAAAATACCACCATGAAAAATGTAAATACCTGTGCTATATATAAAACTCGGATAATTTATCATACATTAGGCAACACCAATATTTTAAACTAAATGAATATGATAACACGCATGTTATAACATGTAAATCAATAAACAAATTAGGTAAACAATAAACACATTAAGAATGGACACAGAAACACAAGCAAATGTAATAATAATCGACAAAACATAATTAAGTAATAAATAATAAATAATGAGTAAAAGATTAAGAACATTATAAAATAGCTAAAAATAACCGCTTTCAGATCCACAATTATTATTACTCAAAAGCCTCTTGGACAATTTGAAACATAACTGTTACCGTTCACTCAATAATCGTTAGGATAATACAATAGACCTTCTACATACAATGCATCATCAACCAGCATATACACATAGCCTGAAGTTGCCCATATATATATATATATATATATATATATATATATATATATATATATAGGTAAAAAATGAAGTTGTCAGAAAGGTTCTGTCCAAAAACTTGTTGCATAGACTAAAATAAGAATTGGGAAAAAAGGCACCTAATATTTAAATTTTTTCATAATATATGTATTTTTACCTGTTTATATCACTGAGGTGGTGTATTATGATTACTTGCATTATTTATATTATTCGGACTGTTAGCCTCATCTTCATTGAGATATTCACAAAGTTTTGACCATTGTACGCTCTGGAATTCTTTTTCCTCAAGTACACATGGCCCAGTGGATAAAGACATTGGTTAGATCCAACGACTAGACCCAAATACAAGGCTACGGCGGTGAGGAACCAAAACTTAACTGAGGCACCCGGAAGAGGCATGACGTGTGGAAGTAGAAGAATCTCTCCCCGTGGGTGAAATAAAGGGTTCGAATCAAAATTCTAATCACCTGAAGAAGGCCGGAGTATAAAAAGGCCGGAATGTTGTGAATATGGGAATGAAGATGAGGATAACACTCCGAATAATATAAATAATGCAAGTAATGTATTTTTAAAGAGAAAAATTAAAATTAAAACTTTGTTACTTACAGTTGGCTTTTCAGTGGTTTTTCCTAGAAAGCTAATGTGTTGCTTTACTTTATTTGATTTTTATTACATGGGTCCTAAGGATTAAACACGTAACAAAATATTATAAACTTATTGCTTCTTACGAACACAACTTTTATCAATGAGAACAAGAAAAATGATTTTAAGAATATCATCAAGAAAAGAATTGAGAGCAACTAAAATGTCATCTTTAAGTAAGCAGTGTATGCTGGATGGGTGAAGAAATAGATTCCAAAAGATAAGGAACATAATAAGAAACGGGAAAGTTTTGTTAGAAACAAAGAAGGGTGGGGTAAACTGTTATGTAATATCAGTCCTCTTCTATATCAGGGAATGTTTGACAATCTTACCAATGATGAAGAGGAGACTTGAGGTAATAAATATGGTTCTACAGAAGGATTCTGAGAAACACATAAACTAAACATGTGAATAACGAGGAAGTTTTAGGGAAATGTTAATGACACTCGCTGTTAGAATAATAAAGAGGCAGTTGATATTTCGAAGACACAGAATGAGGAAAGAGGGCCGAGAGAATCTGACACTCACAAGAAAGACCGAAGAAAGCAGATAATGCTCTACCTAACATGATTGTGTAAATGGATGTTAGAAGAGGCATACGAAAAAATGAAGAAAACGGCAAACCATACTAATAGCTACAAAGGAGAGGAGGTTGTGTAGAGCGGATACCACCGAAAGAGAAGGCCAGCTGTATGGAAGAGGGAAACATATGATGTCACTATCTTGAGTCCTTTCTTGATTTTCAGATGAATGGTTTTTGTTCTTAGTCCCTAAACGTACATGTGTCTTAGATTATTTTTCTATTTGTTATTTCTTTTAAATACTGAATCAATTCATGAAAAAAGCAATGCCTTATAGATGTGCTGTACCTCTTTGCAAAGGAAATTACAAAAATGTACCAAAAGTCCATGTATTTTCTTTTCCGAAATATAAAACAGTATCAGATATTTTGATACGTTCAGTCAAAACAATGAATTATACACCTAATAAATTTAGCAGAGTGAGCATTTTTTGTGAGTTAAAAAGCAATTGAAATTTAATGAAATTATTTTAATTGTAATTTGAAAAATTAATTTTAATGTAATTCACAATACATTAAGACAAAGTTACAATAGTTTTTTTAAAAGGTAAAACCTCATTTTTTCTAAAAAATCTTTAAATAAATTGTCAATATAAATTCATAAAGGATGGTTTTTATTGACATAAAAATAATGCTAATAATTTCAATAATTTTTAGAATTGTATTCTTAAAAAAGTTTTTTTATTTATAAGTTTAAAAAAGTGTAAACTTTAAATATTCTGTATATTTAAAAAAAATTCAGATCACTTGTTCATTTTAAGAATGCAGCTAATATTCTGTTTCAAATTGTAAAAGTATTTTAAAATATCTTCCTCGCTAATAATTTTTTATTGAAATTATATTGCTTAAAAATGTCAGAATATTTCATTAATGTAGATTTTGCTTACTATCTTAGATTCTTACAAGAATTTAAAATATATTTGGTCTTAAAAATCTTTTTAGGTATGTGAACTACATTTTCGACCTGAAGACATAGGGAAGGAATTGTCAGCCTTTGAGGAAAAAACAGGAGGCACAATTTTAGTTAAACTTCAGGAAACATATCTTCATTGTGGTGCTATCCATCCCTAGAATTCTACCAAACTGTTCCTTATATTTATCTTCAATGACCACTTCTAGATAGTCACCAGCTTTTAAGAGAATTGGAATGGAGAATTCTGCCATTAAAAGTGATTTAAATCAACTTATTACTGATGACTTAGCATAATAAATTATAATAATTAATAATTAACAGAATAAATTTCATAATATTGATGATCTAGAAGGAAAATTAAATTTTCTTGATAGAAATTTCTGGAGTGTTAGGCAGCAATAGGCACTTATATGTGGTATCATCAAATCCTCATATCCAAAAATCAATCTGTCTCTTGTAATTGAATCTGATTTTGCAGAACATGTGTAGAGATGTGAAAAAATACAATAAGAGACTATAAGACTCCTAAATATATAATAGACCACAAATACTCTTGAAATTAGATGGAAAAAAATGAAGAAAATGAACAAAGAACAACAACAAACCAAAACTAAAAACGTGATTTTTATATTAAAATTGGTAATGTCATTTCTACTATTGGTGAAAGAAGTATCAAGCAAAAAGCTGTGACACGAGGGGAAGTGGAAAAATCAGGCGTGGCTGACCACATATGGAGAGAAAAGGGAAATTACCACCCTCTGTGGGACCAGGTTGAAATCATAGACATAGAATATCATTGGAAAATTCGTAAACTTAAGCAATCAGCACATATGCTAGACCACAAAAATCTCCTGAGCCGACCAAGCATAGAAATGAATACAATATGGGAACCAGTAATAAGGAGTACCAGAGAAAAGCAATAATAACAACGAAAATTGAAATATGAGCTCTGGTAAAAAATATGAAATGATAACAGCAACAATTTCAATATGAGCACTGGTAAAAATGATTGCTGAAGTCATTAGGTTTATAATACCCAGAAATTCATGCATAAATGTCCCCAGGGACACATGTCACAGTGGATAAAGTCGTTAGTTAGATCCAGTGAAGGATCCAAAGTTCAATACCTGGTTAAGCCGGTGGAGAACTTGGAGAGGGGAATTAACAAGAGATAACTGATAACTGGCATCCATTAGACATGGCACGAAGAACTAGGACAGTCTACCCCAGTGAGCGAAATAAAGGGTTCAATTCGACATTCCAACCACCTGAAGAAGTCCGGAGCGTACAACGGCCGAAAGGCAAGTTAAATATGGCAAAAAAGATGATAGTCCGAGCAATGTAAATAGTATACATAATACCTCATCTCATAAATATAGACAAATGCCAAATATTTTAATTTGATCAAATTTATATATGAGTAGCTAAACTTAATGACACAGAATAAATATGGTTATTCAAAAGAAATGATGATTTTTTTTCTTCATTTTAGTTTAACTGCTCCTCTAAACGTTACAGGTTGTTAAGAGCAAACACATATTTTTACCAAGCTATTCAACCATTGAATGACTAATCTTAACATCATATATGAAACCTTTGATTGAGCAACATAACAATTTTTATATATATTAAGAATAAACTTAAGTTACTAGTACAGAAGGACACCACATCTTCTTTATGATCAATGATAACATATAATAATGCTATAACTAATAAAAAAAGCTATATCATTCTTTTGCATTCCACCAAAGCTCTCAATTGTATATCCCCACACTGTTATAAAGTCTAAACCTCTTTTCCCCCTATTTGAATCAGTCCATATATTAAAATGCATTAGAAACAATGGGAAAGCAATTGCAAATAAATGCATGCTGTTCCCAAAATTTTGCCATAATGGAAATCATGAAGTAGATAGTATCCAAAGTGCCCCATTTTGTAACTTACAGAAACTGCATACCCAGGAATCTCAGTCAATTTTGAAATATTGTTGTAAATTGCCCTCAAAGACACTTTCTCCCACTAATCTTGAAAGATAAAATTTTAATTTAGTTCTGCAAAATTTTGCTGAAGTTGCAGAGTATATAATTATATTTTATACTTAGTGAACAATACTGAATGTAAAAAAACAAAACAAAAAAAAAGACATATAAATGTTGTCAGTATTAAAAGAATTTTTCTGAACTTTGTATCGTTAATATACACAATATGCGTCACGTGGTCGGCTCCAGAGTCTTTGGCGCAAATGTATTTTAGCTCGGGTCAAAATCAGGGCCGGCATATTCAGACGTAGATGACGACATATAATTGACATTTTTCAGCCAATTAGAATGAGTCGTTGTATTATTTAATATTGGAGCCTGTGATCTGGGGTTTTTACGAATCACATAGGATCTTGATTCTACATGTTTAAGATGATGATGTTAATAAATGTTCTTCTTGTTATACTTAGCAGGTTATTGCTGTTATGCAGTTTTTAGGAAAATTAAATGCAGCAGTTGCAAAAATTTAATATATGGAAAAGTTAATGTGCAAAAAATGCCTGAAATAAACAGCTATTTTCAGCGGATTAATAGAGGTTCTCTTTTATATTCAAATGATACAACTATAAATTTTGTTCTATATAATTATGTAGTCATTGGTAAACTGATAAAATTTATTCTTTTCTTCATTCAGTAAATGAAAGAAAATTAGCCATGCATATAACATTGTATGTTTCTGCAGATTATGAGCTTCTTTTTAATATTGACACTTGTGATGAGGGTCACAGTATAGACAAAATAGATTATCAGGAGTTCTACAAATACCCTTTGTTCTAGGGAAAATTATAAAATTACTAGTAACAATTTAAGCAAAAAACGAAAACTACAAACATTCAGCTAAAAATTCAATATCTATAATATATTTTTCCATAATAATTTTTTATATTCAAATTTTGAATTGCTGCTGATTGTAACTTTACAGAATAATTATTACAATTAAAATAAAAACATGCAAGTTAAAACAATGCTGATTATAAGAAAAATGTTTTAAAATCTGAAATAATTAAAATAATGAACGAATTTTCAGACTTTAAAAAATTGCATGAAATGCAACATGTTGTTTTGTTTATTTACTTAAATAAACATGAGTAAAAAAAAAAATAGACTTAAAAATAAGGTAAAAAAATCAGTCTCTCGCTGACGTAAAAAAACAAGATTTTTAAGCAAAATTTCGAATGTGTTAGAAAGATTTAAAATTTCTTTTTAAATAATTAAAATTCAATTTGGTCCTTCCCCTTAATAACATAAATATCTTGACGATAAAGTAGAGGTAATTTATAACGCAACATTCAGCAACAATATTTTTATTATTAAATTTTTTAAATGAATATTAAATAAAGTTCAGTATAAAACCCAACCCTGTTTCGTTCTTTTTTTAAACGTAATTTTAAAAAGTTTTCTCAAACTTTTTTTTGGTTTACAATAATTCTTTATCTTACTGCCTGTCTCGCTAACCACATGGACTATTTTGTGACGTCACTTCAAAATCAAGCAGGTCTTCTCATTCGGTTGTCTCGGTAGAGTCACGATTAACCACTTTCTGAAGGGACATACATCATAGAAAAAAGCAGCAGCAGAAGAAAAAAGAAGAATCTTTCTTGATAGATAAAGGTGGAATAATTTAATCAATAGTATTTCAGACAGTAGAATAATGAAATGAAATTAGTATAAGGTAAATAATTGAATTAATAAATATTTAAATAAATAACTGCTTAACTTCTTTTACACGACATCATTTTAATAGTACAAGAAACTTTTAACTAAAGCAACCATAGCTTAGCTTGACAAAAACTTTTCAGATACCAACATATTATTGATGTAGTCTATAATTAGGAGATATGCGTAGACATTAAATATTCAAGCAAAGATTTCTAAGAATCAATAAAAAATACCACAAATAATATCCAGAGGCAGAAATAATAAATGGAATCCCCAACATTGGGAACATACCGGAAGATGTCAGCAGATCTATTTTCGTAGCACTAGCTGAGAAACCAGGAACAAACGAATGCGAGCTCCAACGAACAATCAGCCTAATGAGCCACGTAACTAAACTCATCATCCGAATTCTGATGAATGGAGCACGCAGCAGAATTGGACCACAGATAGGACAAGAACAGTGCGGATTCGTTAAAGACACTGGACAAGGAACGCGATATTCATCCTTAGAATATTATCAGAAAGTGCAATATAAATGACGTGTACCTATGTTTCATAAACTACACAAAGGCATTCGGCAAAGTACACCACAGGTATCTTTTCGAACTGCTCAGCAATCCATAACCTATACTGGCAGTAAACAGCATGCATCCGCATAGAGAACGAGTTCAGCGAATATACAAAAATAGAAAGGGGCATAAGGCAAGGATGTGACTTCTCACCGGATTTATTCAACTCATACAGCGAGGCAATTCTGAGAGAATTGGGGATCCTACTGGGATGCAACATTGGCTGCCGCAATCGTACCAATACGCAGGCGACGCAGTACTGATAGCAAACACTAAAAAGAAACTATAAAACCTCCTACAGAAGGTAGCGAAGGAGAGCGAGAAGAAGGGACTAAGCATAAACTATGAGGCAGAATGCATGGTCACCAGTAAAAGGATGAATCCAAAATGCGATTTTCATGTTGGGACACTAAAATCAAGCATGTGCGGAAGTTTAAATATCTGGGAAGTGTTGTGATAGAGGACAGTAAGTGCGACGCTGTGATCCAAAGACGGATTGGGATCGCTAAGGATGCATTCCAAAAACTGGGCAGTGTACTGCGAGACAGGAGGATTTCCTGGTGACAAAGAAAAGAGTACTGTACTAATACATGACATCTGTCCCCTTATATGACAGCAAATGTTGGACGGTCTCCTCTAAGCTGAAGATGAGACTCGAGGCAGCGGAGATGTGGCTTTACAGAAGGTTGCTAAGGATATCATGGAGCGAGCGTGTGAACAACGATGAGGTCTTGAAAAGGATGCAAACAAAAAGGAAGCTTATATAAGGAAGAGACAGATGAAATTTCTGGGACACTTCATTAGAAAGGCGGACCTGCGGAATCTGATACTCACAGGTAGAATAGATAGAAAAATAGACAAGGGAAAGCATCGCATGACATACTTGGCTGGCAGAAGGTGGTCTGGGGTAGTTGGCAGAAGCACGAAACTTATTGAGAGCCACAACGGAAACGGGGAAGTAGAGAGCCATGATCGTCTACGTTCTGAAAGGACACGACACAAAAAGAAAGAACACAAAGAATAAAATTTATGGCTGAAATACTGAGGGAAATTATATAATGTCAAGGAGACCATATTATGTAGAATAATAAGATTATTTATCAGGCATATAGTAGATTGAAATTTTATTCTGATGTTTATTTCTGCACGTTAAGTCTTTAGTTCTTTTTTTTTATTAATGACTTATGTTAACTTTACTTTGCTTAATAAAATATGATATCCAGAAATAAGTCATTGTCAATATATTTAATAGGGGTTAAATTATAAGATGATATTCCGACGAAATATTGCTCAGAGCTCATGAAAATTCTACTAATATCGGTTTGTTCAAAATAAAATCCGATATAGTGCATAGTGACATTGTGCGATGGGTAAATTGCCACTATTTTATATTGTTAATTTCGAGCATGCGCGTTGTTTGTTTTTGATTTTGTCGACAGCACAATATAGTAGAGTCAAATAGATACAGCCAGCGAGAAAAAGAGCACCATGATGCAATTCATTCCGCCGGAATTTGGGAAACTGTACTGGTTGGCATTCGCACTGGATGCTCCAATGCGATCACTTCAGAATGTTTGGCTGTCAATCTGAGGACAGTGTGGAGGATTCGGAAAGAGTTGGATGAGTCTATTACGAAGGTACGTCAGGCCGGAAAACTCACTCTGATCATTTGGATAAGAAAAGAACTCCCGAATTTGTTGGTGAGAGCCCCAGACTCAATACAGTGCCTTGAAGAGGTAGTGCTGCTCTAGCTCAAGAGGGTAGCTACTGGAAGACCCTATGTTTGACAACAGGACTCTCTACCATGGCATAGCAAGTAGGAGAACCCAATCATGGCTGTCTGACATTTTATTCAACCACATCACCCTTTACATCTGGCCACGTAACTCCCCAGAGTGTAAACCCCTTGATTATTATATGTGAGTCACAGTTGAGCGAGAGACCAAAAACATTCTTTGTAACATCAAAGATGAACTTAAGGCAAGGATTTGGGCTTCATTCACCAACTTAAACAAGCAGACCGTCCAAAAGAGTTGCAGGAGATTCCAATGTCATCTGGAGGTCATGGTTAAAACTAATGCCAATTTTGTTGAATAAATGTTCTCTTTAGGATTTCAAGACATGTTTGTGAAATTTTCGTAAAATGTTACAGTTTGTTGCGTAATTTAATCGACAATTTCTCCATCGCACCCCGTATTATATATATATATATATATATATATATATATATATATATATATATATATGTGTGTGTGTATGTGTGTGTGTGTGTGTGTGTGTGTTTGTATGCATGTATGCATGTGTTGTATATATATTGTGTTTATATATATATGTCTGTGTGTATGTATGGTTGTATGTATGTATGCGTTGTGTATAATATATATTGTTTATATATATATGTGTGTGTGTGTGTTTGTATGTATGCGTTGTGTGCATTTTCCAGTTCATATTTAAATGAGTGCTTTCATTTCTCTCTCTCAGTCTGTACTCCTCTCAGCATCTATTCAACTATAAAAATTCAGTTCTAATATCGACATGATACTTTCGTACCGTTATATATACATATCCATGAACATAATTTGCAAGCCTTACGAAATAACATTATGTATAATTAGATATCTCACTCTCTCTCTCTCTGTATATATATATATGCTTATCTATCTATCTATCTATCTATCTATCTATCTATCTATCTATCTATCTATCTATCTATCTATCTGTTTGTCTAAAAACACGATAGTTCTTTGCGTGTAAGTGTGCAATTTATGGTCATTAAATAACATCAGTGCTTACATTTGATGAGAATATGACCTGGAGGAGAAGGCAGATTCTCTAAAAAACGAAATGATTGCTACAATAAAGGTAACTCGTTATCACTGTAGGACAGGTAAAGATATAACGGACTCTTTAGATAAACATGGCAGATGATAAATCAGTGCACTCGCCTTTGAAAACTTATATATATATATATATATATATATATATATATATATATATATATATATATATATATATATGTGTGTGTGTGTGTGTGTATACATGGATTTCGTGTTTGTGTGCATATCTGCATACATTTATACATATTATATGTAGAAATGCAGGATTGTTATGCACATACGATGTGTCTCGAAAGTGGTGTTTTTAGATTATAGCATCTCTTTCTGATGAATAACAAAAATATAATAAAAATATAATATTATTATGCACACACACTGGCCCATATTTGTATGGATTTATATATCGAAATACGAAACAAATTCCTCTTCCAAAATATTCTACACTGTGTGATATTTTGTAATATAAATCAATATTTAACTAAAAAAAATTGCCATTAAGGAACCGGTGTTTTCAAAATATGTATGATATACTTACATTTAATATGATAAATATGTGATGTGAATTACATCTTATAATACTTTTTACTATTAGAAATACAGGTGCGGGATTTTATTATGGAAAATGAGAATTATCACACACACTGTGTTTGTGTATATATATATATATATATATATATATATATATATATATATATATATATGTGTGTGTGTGTGTGTGTGTGTGTGTGTGTGTGTGTGTGTGGCCTAGACCTTGACCTTTGTCTATTTAGATTTATAATCAATCCAATTTCTCTTTAACTTGTTGATTATTACTGACTTAATATAAAAACTGTTTGTGAACATTTTTATATTTTTTATACTTGGTAGTAATTCCGAATTTATTTTCTTTAAAACTTAAGTAGCTGTGGAGGCCCAGTTAATGTTATTATACTCCCTTATCATATAACCCTGCGACTTTTCGCTAAAGAGAAGGAAGAAAGAGTAGGCGAAACTTCCTGTTGGAGTAGATGCTGCAGTTATTGCATTTGTTCAGTGCCGGGGGCCTCCACTCTCCCCTTTCCCATTGCGTGGACAGAATCCTCAGTCTTGTTTCGTAACATTTGACCAGCTTAGACAAGCTCTGACTAGATTAGACAATTTATTTTCACCTTAGACCAGCGGCCTGAGTCGAAACACCCAGGTCCCCACGTTAAAAATCGACCTCGTATCACAAGCTGTCTCAGTGGCAGTTAAATGTAAATTTCAGAAGAAAGAGGAGGAGGAACATCCAGTCGGAGTAGACGCTGCGGTTGTATCTGTTCCGTGCCGAAGTCGTCTCTCCTCCCTTGCTTTCTCACCATCGTTTTGTGACATCTGTTATGTGTTGATGGCATGACCGGCTTAGTACTTGCTTAGACAAGCTATGACCACTCTTAATACCGGCACTCTTGCCCTTTATTACTGCCGTCTACCACAGACCCTTATCTTCCAGCATTCCTATCCTTTACTACTTCCGGCTACCACGAACCATTATCGTCCGGTATACTTGGCCTTTATTACTTCTGGCCATTTAGTTCAACCTAATTCATCTAGTTGATCTGCGTTAATGGGACTGCTTACGACAGACCTGAACTTCCGGCTACGGATTGGTCCCTATTTACAGTATTCCTAACTCACCCGGTTTCTTTAGGAAGTTGCTGTATACATATCGTCCAGGCTTCAAACAACCTATTCTGTATACTTGTGACTGGACTTAACCAGCAACTACCCGAATACTAACGCAACATTACCATTATTTTCTGACATAATAATTAGTTAATTCATACGGTCAGATATCCCTCCTGACATGTTTCTTATTGGGTCCAACCGGAAACTTATTCAACGATCCGTATTGTGGTTCCATTGACCATCATATCTCGCCGTTCCATCGTTAATACTTGTGGCCATCATATCCATCCTGAGGTTCCCTATCTTCAACTATCAACTTCCGGCGTTTCCTGTCAACCTAATTCATTTGGTTTAGGTAGTTGCAGGCACATCGTCAATGCCTCAAACAACTTCTTCCATACACTTTGGTTTAAATAATACGGAAGGTTCACAATTGGACTTAACCAGCAACTATTCAACACTTTCACCGGAAATTTATACTGAACTTTCGAAGTTCGCTTTTACATGCCATTAACTTACCTGAACTCTACTTTGAACTTAATCACAGATATATTATTCTATCTGGTCAGTATCTCTCAATTTAATTAATTCTGCCTCCATTTACTTGAGTCATTGTTTGTTCATGTTTCTTTAATCGAAACACTACTTTGTACAGATGTAAATAAATTTTGTATTAATTTTAAGTTTGTTGTTTGTTGTCCTCTTGTTGACCTGATAGATTCACGTCTTTTATAAGACGTTTGTGGACCTCCTGTGACGCCAATCCTTTTATTGAGGCACACAGGCCATATTATATAGCCCCTCCTCCAGGGGGTCCACTATATATATCGCAGTACTGATATTGATATTTATACCTCACAAATATAAAAAAAATGTCATCGGTCGATAGAAAAAAAAAACACAATTTACTTTGTAAATTTTAAATAAAAAAGTGATCACTGAAAAATTAAATCATAAATCAAGCTCGCTGGCAACTATAATGAAAAAAAATACTGGTAATGTGAATGAAAACTATATTAATTAAATTAAAACGTTATTAAGCTATCAAAATTGTTTGACTAACAGGAGAATATTTGAAGAAACACGTGTTTCCTCTGTAAACATAAAAATAAGGACATTAAGAACAGAGTATAACTACTTAAAACTGATTTTTCAACAGTAAGTTTTTGCCACGAATTTTGAGTTATATTGGATGAGACTGATGGAAGGTCTTGATTCTATCACCATCATGGAAATATCCAAGCAACAACGTACAAAAGTATTATTTTCCCACGTAATGTACGTAGCAGAATACGTTCTTTGAAATATGACAATGTTGTAAAAATGAATGGATTAGTGTCTACTGAGATATATAGCATATTCAAATAACTAATAATAAGTTGAAAAAAAAAAAACAGAAAAATAATTTGTTAAAAATTAGTGATTATTTTGTTAATCGAGTATATACTACCAAAGAATGTTCCATTTAGATTTATCAATAAATAAATAAATAAAAAAATCCGTTTCATTTTTTTGTTTGCACTATAAAGCCTGACACTCACAAAACGAATTATTCTGAACATTTTTAATTGGATGGATATTATAAGTTGGAATTCAAATAGATACTGATCTCTCCCTCTCTCCCTATCTCTCATACAGATCAAATGCAGATCAAATATGAATCGGAAACGTTTGATTAATAACCATTTTCTATGTGTATGTCTGTGCATGCATGTATGTGTGTGTGTGTGTTTGTGTGTGTGTAGGTACCATCAACCCAACACATAACGGTCATAAAATGCTCCAACTTATTGAGAAAGCACCTCAAAAGATCCAATTAAAAGCTTCCTCTACCTGTCCATAAAATTATAAAACTATATAAGCTAATCACTAACCACTGTTTCTTTTTTTATTAATAATCTCTATAATAAAAAAAATCGTCTTACACATGTAGTCACCTCTCAGTGGTGTTCTTGCTTGTATTTTTCTAGAATTTTTAGAATCCAATCCATTAAAGAAATCATACCCAAAAGATCTTCTTACCTAAGATGTATAGATGACGCTCTTTTATTATATCCTCTTAATATGAATCTATTAGACGTAGTTATCAAACTCAATATGGTTGAACCTACCATTGAATTCACACATGAATTTGAAATAAAAAAAATCTCTGCTGTCCCTCAATATCTTATTAATACGTAACAAGAAATTAGATTTTAAAGTTTATTGTAAACCCACTAAGAAAAAGGATCTAATAATTTCTATAACCAGGACAATGAAAGAATAAAAAGCATTATTAGTCATAGGATTATACTTCACAGCCCTTAGGGTATACAACCGTAAGAGGATACAAAGTACAATTGGTTTTATTCGGGTGCGTAGCTTACAATAATAAATTTTCATTAATTTTTTTTTAAAAAAATCTCAAGTTTTATTATTTACATACAAAATACTCCCACTATTTTAAAAACAATACATGATTAAAATAACAAACACTTATCTAATAAAAATGCAATATTCTTTTAGCATATTTTCTTTAAGTTTCATATAGAAGAATCCAGTTTCCAGTTCTCCGTGCATTTGCGAGATCTATAAACAAATCATAAGGCCAAACGCTTCAAAAAGTTGGAATTTGTGTCCAGGAATAAATATTTTCGCATGGCTTGTTGTATGTTGCATGCTCAAGAGCAAGAAATCCTAAGAATTTATTGTTCGCTGTTAAAAGTGAGAAAGGAAAAAACGAAATTTTCTTAAACATATTGTTTATTATGCTATCTAATAAAATAAAATTAAATTAAAGAAATTATTAAAACGCAAAGTAGGGTTTTGTCAAAGTATTTTTTACGAAACAAATCATGAATCAATCTCTTAAGTTAAAATGAAGTAATCATCATGTACGGAGACAATATACAGAGCTATAATTGCGGTATGAAAGGATAACAGGGCGTTATTCTTTAAAACCTGAATAATATTTTCCCTGTCCTATTAACAAAAGATAAAGTTTTAAAATACGAAGCAATGAGTTATTCAGTATTATGTCATACCTACAGCAGATAAAGTTCAATAAAATTTTGCCCGGCAACTTTGTGTAAAATATCCTCCCAGTTCAGACTCTGTTACCATGTTATATATGAGCTGGCAGTTAACATAGATGTAGTGAAAATAATCCGGTGATGTGTCGATAACCGAGACGAACAAATATTTTGTTATTTATGAAACTAACTTTTAAGTCTTATCAAAATATTTGTAAAATGTGTTAAATTGTTAAATTTTTGTTATAGCGATAATATTTTCATCTTGGTATACATATTGATTGAGGATGTTTCATAATATTAAGTCTTTCCTTGCTAAAGAGAATGTAATCAAATCACAAGCCACCAACAGACTTTATATTCCTTTGTTCAAAAGTTTCTACCGTAACAAAATTTGAAAAGTTGGTGAATATAAAAAGGGAAACAGCTCATGTTTTGTTATCAACAGGTTTGAATAAATAACTCTTTTGGCTCTTTTTTATATTGTATAAAAAACGTTATGATTTAATATTTATTAGCATACCTCTTTAATTGATGCGATGTAAACACGTGTTATATGAACGAACCATTTTAAGTGTTTTTATGGATAAATCGTCTTGCTACATGCACATAAGTTCTTCTTTAATCACTTAATGTCTTAGTAAATATCTCTTTTAAGTGAAATTATTATCTACGACGTTTGAGTACGCATCCTTGTATCTGTATACTCAAACACCCGAGACCACTAAGTATATATATATATATATATATATATATATATATATATATATATATATATATATATATGAAGAAAAATATACGGAAAAATCAAACAAAAATCCTTATATGCGAAGAACAAGATCCATCGTCTTTCTCATGTTGAATTGATAATGTTAATTATATTTTATGAATATGTCCTGAAGATGGTTTATTGGACCGAAACGTCCGACGTTGACATTATATTAACATTAAAACAGCATAATTGCATATAAGGATTTTTGTTTGTTTTGTCGGTATATTTTTCTTCATACTGTCGGATCTATATCCATATATTTGCTTACACACACACACACACACAAATATATATATATATATATATATATATATATATATATATATATATAATCCGTCTGAATTACTGTGCAAATCACATAAATATCAATAACTTGAATTTGCTTTGAACATTTTTATCAAATCGTAAACGATTAATTTAGACGTCAAAGGAAAGCTTCAGTTATAATTTTAGGTAACTTCAACGTATTTTACGTTTTTTAAGTTTACTGGATTTATTATAAAAACGTCCGCTTCAAGTTATTAATTAAAGATCTTAAACTAGCATTAGTTTAAGCCCTCTGAAAACTAATAAAAGCTATTATTCCATAAAATATGGTGAAACATGGTTGATGAAAAAGTTCTAACAAATGCTGACACAGAAAATATCAATGGTATTGTGAAAGGAAATGTGCACACTAGAAATATCAAAGGATATTCGCAGAGATCATGGAATGTTAAAGAGGGCCGTTGAAAATATAACTAAGTTGAGAACTAGAAGGAAATGCTTTAAGAACATGTCTCCTCAAGCAGCACGGAAAGTAAAGCGAATTATAACCAAACAACTGCTTTGACCAGACTGTAATTGATGTATTCAAGAACAAATGGTGCTGAATACTACACAAATAGGGATCTGTCGAGAAATCTCCCAGGTAAACTCCTCTCAGTAAAGCGAATATTTTAAAGCATTAAAATTGGACCAAAAATAATTGAAAATTGACATTTCTAAAGTAACTTTCAAGGACGAATCACGGATGACACACAATGCAAATGATGGATGGGACAACGGATGGATTTTATATGATGCAGAAGGGCCTGTGACTAAAAGAAGGGAGCAAAGAGGAGTCAGTGTGATAATATGGGCTGGAACTTTCGACGAAAGCATTAATGGATCATCTATATTGAAGAAGGAGTTAAAGTGAACATTGCTAACTATTGCGATTTCATGGACAATATTTATTTGCATGGTACAGTTTGGAAGTGTCCTGTGTATTTATCTACGACAATGCTCCTTCACATGCATCTAAGGTTGTCCCTGAAATATTTGCGCACAAATGTTTTACAGGAGAGCAGATAATGGAATAGCTACAATGAAGTTCTAATCCGAATCTGATCGAAAATCTATGGTCAGTTGTGAAGGTGAAATTATATGAAGGTGACCAACATTATAACCGCAAAGCAAAACTATGTGAAGCTATTGAAACCGCCATGAAGTAAATAAAAATAGAAAGAAAAAAAAGTAAACCACAATCCGCAGTTCAAATACAAATCAGTTATGAAAAGGCACACGCCAGGATACCAAAAAGAAAATTCCCCCAGCAATTTTTAGATTCAAGGCAATTCGCATAACCGCCGTTGTTCCTTTAAAAAATTTAATTTATGTGCGTCAGTGTTTCATGATTCTAGTTTCTCTATCGATTTGGATGATAACGTATATTCCTTTATGTATGTAGGTGGCTGATATATATATATATATATATATATATATATATATATATATATATATATATATATTCAATGTTTACCAGGCGTTATTAATAGTCATTCTGTTTAATTATATGTATGCAGTATTCTGTTATGAATCGAGGATCAAAAATTTCAATTAGTAGGTTACTGGTATTGGTATGGATCTTTATTGGGGGCTCACTTTTTTATTTAAGAGCTTAGGATTATTTATACTTTTCAGGATTATTATTTTTTTCCGAGAGTCATAAATTAAACTTATTGCATTTTCCGATGAAGGGCTTAGCTTTCGCAACTAATTCCCAGGTGATAATTGAATTTTTATGCTCGCTTGTTAGCTTTCAGAAAAATTTAGAGAGGGAAGTGTTGTGTTGATATTTGATATGGCCAAATGTCGTTCGTTGGGGGTAGAAGCGTGATTTTGAATTATTTTCCGTAGGCCCACGTCAAATTTCACCTCGTCGCCATATTAAATTTCAGCTTTATAAACTAACGATTTGGACATACAATTACCGTTTAATGGGCAGGATTTTCTATAAAATGCAATTGCAATTATTAGTTACGGGGATGTTGTTACTCCGCAGGTTGTTGAAATGCTAGTTTAGAATGGAATTTTTGTGCTGGTCATGTTTTTAGCACAACTGTAGCTAACATTAATGTTATTTTTGTTGAAGATCTTATTAAGTGTTTATAATGACTACAGTTAAATTAAAAAAAAATCCGATGTTAGTTTTGATGTTTTTGTTGAATGGTGAGTTAAACTATTTTAAATATTGCGTTTACGACGTTTTGGTTTGTTGGCGTCCTTATTGCTATTTGCTAAGAATTCAAGGTTAATTTTATGGTTACTAAGTTCTAGTGCTTCTACTTATTTGCCTTTACATTTGCCAAAATATCCTTATTGCTAGAATGGTGTACAGTCTGTATAGGACGGACTTACGTAAGTTATTCAAAAGTCTAGGATGGTGTTTATTGATATATTTATGGTTGTATAAATCTTTGGTGTATGGTTTTTGAAGCCCTTTAGATAAGTCAAATGTTACATCCAGCAAATTGTTAATTTTTAGCCTTGGTGGTGGTGGTGGTGCTGGTGGTAATGCTATATATGGTCTTTGAAGAATTTAATTAAGTCTTTTCTTAGGCGGTCAGCTTTTTGTGAGCTTAATTTACGTAGAAGTATAATCCCGTTGTCCCTATATAGGTTTGTGTTTTAATATAAAAAATAGAACTAAGTTGCTAACTATGCCAACTAGCTCGCATTGCTTCTGCTGAACCAACCTCGCCCATGGCAATATTAAAGTCAGGCTTTTTATGGTTGGTCCACAGGGAACCTTCATGTAACAGAATAGATTTTTGAGACTGTTTAATGATGTTAATATCCGTGAGCAACCTATCTGTGATGGATGGGCGGAAGTTGCAAATATCAAATTGTAGAAAGGAACAGTCTCTTATTAAAATTATTGAAACAATCTATGGGATCAGCAGTATTATGCCGCAGGTTATCTCCTAAGGCATTTCTCGTATAATTACAGGCTATTTCGATGATTTTTTTTATTTGCTAATTCTACCAATATTGTTCTTGGGTGGATTGATTAGCCGGTAATGAGGGTTGTGTTGGAAGCTGTCTTTGTGGTATTTTACTGAAATGAAAGCCTGTTGCTTGTACAGTTTGTAGACCGTATCGTCAATATATATATATATATATATATATATATATATATATATATAGATAGATAGATAGATAGATAGAGAGAGAGAGAGAGAGAGATAGATAAATAGATAATGTTGTCTCAAGTTTTGATGATTAAATGCGCTTCTTCGCTTAATTTCATGCATAAGTTATTCTTGAATATGTACATATATATATATATATGTGTGTGTGTGTGTGTGTATGCGCGCGTGGTGGGTGCATGTGTGATGTGTGTGTGGAAATTGTATGACAAAAAGGAAGAAGTTTACTTGTGAGGGATTTCGTCCTTCAGGATTTAATCTAGCAAGATTTATTATGCTGGTAGGACTTTACATACACGTGACAGAATGGTGATGAGTGCTAGGAATTTCAGAGTCTTTTTTCTATCTTTTGAGTTTTTCCTTTTTACTCCCATCACTTGCATAAGTAGAAATTTCACATTCAGATAGTGTGTGTGTGTGTGTGTGTCCTTGCGCGCGTGCGCCGCGCGTAAATCAACAATAAAACCCGCTGGATTTGCGATTTTTAAAAGTGTTAAAATTCTTTTAGCACATTTATACAGAAATATTTCATGAGTTAATATGAATGGTATATATACTTTTTGTGAATATATACAGTCAATATAATACAGAAAAAATATCAACTATTTTTTTTAATACTTAACCTTAGACAATCATCATCCTGTTAATCATTCGCAAATATTTGTAATGGTGAAATCCATGCTATTATGATTTTGGCTTATTATCGTATGGCTGTTTTTAAACTCGATTGTGAATATCCCGCCATCAATATTTTTAGGGTTTTCGCGCCGTTTGCTGCTCATGAATATGTAATAGTTTACTTAGTCTCGCGTTTCTTTTGTTAACATGTCAGAAGGTCCATGAATATAAGATGTATCGAAGTGTCAAATACATCTTTTAGATAAGCGGAACAGTTTCTTTTTTCCGACGCATGCATTCTATCGACGTCACTGTTGTTTTCATCTTAACATCTCACGGGTCAACTTAACAGCCAGAGTCGACTGATAATGTGATAGATGCGTGACGATCAAAAGAAATAACTTTTGTCTGTTTGAACTTTGCCAATCGATCAAGTCTTGAAATTAAGACACAATACTCTTGCTTCCACCAGTCATAAGATGATGCTAGAAGAGGAAACTCATGTAAAAGTATGTTTTACTTCGATAAAGATCGCATGGCCTTCATATTTTTATACTTTTTATTGTCAAAATATATTTACCTACTACAAGCATAAACAATATACATATATATATATATATATATATATATATATATATATATATATATATATATACATACATACATACCTGTAGGCATGAAGGTATGTATATCATAGTACTGAAGTATAGAGTGGAAATAAAAGAGGAGAGAGATGATTGAGTGGAACCCCGTAATCTTTGACTGTAGTGGAAACTGTCTTTGCTGCTACTTCCTGACCAGGTAATATAGAAATAGAGATTGTTATCGCAAGTCACAAAAGAACTTTTCCGCCTGACATCGTGATATGCCTGCCATGAGTTATTATTGTATATCTATTGAATTTTCACAACTCAGGAAGAAAAAGATATACACTTTCATTATTGAAGTGTATCAAAGAGATGGAGAAAAAACATTTGAAGTTGAAATTCCAACTTGCTTGGCCGATGCCGTATTCTGTACTGTTAAACTTGACATCAGCCTATCTTCCTTTTCGATCTTACTCTCTTTATAAATACATACATATGTATAAAGATATGTTACATATAGCTGTGTAATTGTATATTATAAATACTTTTGTTTACATATAAGTATATGTATATATTCTGGGGATTGACAAATAAAGTATAAATATGTATGGATGTGTGTCTGCTTGCTCGTGTATATCTGTGTATGAGTCGGTTTAGTCATGATAGTTTCAATGAATGAAAGACTGATAAATTATAGAATGATAGAGAGTTATGAAACAATAATAACATATTCAGGTGTATAGAATGATTTGCATATGAAAATTAAACTTCTCTATATTTCTATTACTTTATTAAAAATGCGTTGCGTTTTGTTTGTTTTCATAATATAAATTGACAGTGCATATATATATATATATATATATATATATATATATATATATATATATATAACCAAGTATATGATTGGTGTATATGGAATGAATTCCAATAACCAACAATTACTATTCTTAAAAGAGTGCTCAATACAAAGTAGAGCAGATATAATTATTTATTTTTAAAGAAAAAAAATTTATAACATAAATATGTTATAAAATCACTACAAAAATAGCCATTTTCTTTCAACACCCTCGGTGTCTTATCAAGTGATGACGTTGAATTTACATTCAACGTCATCACTTGATAAGACACGGAGGGTGTTGAAACAAAATGGCTATTTTTGTAGTGATTTTATAACATATTTATGTTATAAATTTTTTTTCTTTAAAAATAAATAATTATATATATATATATATATATATATATATATATATATATATATATATATATATATATATATATATATATATATATATATATATATATATACATTAGATGAAACGAATTAAATCCGATAAATATTTCCCGTTTATACGTTATTTTTATGGATACAACTTATTTGAGTAAATACTCTGTTTTAATTAAACAGTATTAATTACATTAATCAACCTGAATAGAAATTTCGGAAAAGATATGAGTTTTTAGACAGGAATCGAACCTGTATCCCATGCGGTAGGCCTCATATATTCTGACGTGCTGTTCAGCCATTCAGCCACATAGAAATTTCCGGATAGCAAATTACTGCTTATAAACACACATATTTGACATATCTTTCTCGATACTTCATTTCTGCTCGGAAACGTAACCTAATATAAACAATAATGGGATACAGGTTAGTAGTTCGCTCATTAATCCCGTCCTCTGATTCGTAGTTGTTGATTTTCGATGTTCTATGCCATTTGAGTTGACATTTAAAACATTTTAACATCTCTTCTGATATCTCCGATTCGGGAGGTTATTTGTATTCGATGACGTTAGACTTTCCTTTAAAAAAATATGACATCCCCATTTTGGCTTTTCTTGCTTTATATTAACGAACAAGTTTGCACGAATAATTACCAGTGCTATCAGATTTCGATAGATCATTTTTGATGACTGCAATTGCATTGCCATCACTAATATGTTGTACACATTTTACAGTATTTAATGCTAAAGCTCTATTTATTGGACATCAAAAAGTGCATATATAAATGGTTTCGTCATTATGATTGTCTATAAAGAATAACTTAGTTTTTAACGCACAGATGTTCAAGGTTTCCATGCATTTTTGAGTCACTTATTTTGGCGTAATAAACTCATCATAAAAAAACTCACACTATACTCGAGTATATATGGTGCTTGTCTTTAGTATCCCCAATTTGCAGTTCGTATATTGGGATGTTACTTTAGGTAACAAACATATATTATATTTTCTTACAATCCATTCTTCTTTGTTTCTTTTACCTCATGTCGGTCCTTCTGTAGTTTCCTTTATGTGTCTGCTATCAACACTGTCATCTGTATATCTAATATTGTTGAAATTTTGGCCGTCAATAAGAAATAGAACTTTTTATTCTCTTATGGTCGCTTCACTATAACAGTTGTGACTGTAGTGTAATAACGGAATTATTCTCGAAATTTCCAAGTCAATAGAAGAAACTTGAGCTTAAGGTTTTTTTTTAACCGATTTATGTTTCTGAAAGTATCTTCATTTTGATAACAAATTGATGCATTCACAAATGAATTACATCAAATTTTATATACAGCAGCTTTGTTATTTTGCATGCTTTTGAATTTCATCTAGGGTTTCTTAGTATTTCATTGGTCTCTTTGAAATGATGCTTATCATATTCTTGCCAAAAAGCGGTTTAATTTGGATCTTAAGTGATTAGATACCAGAATTGACTTTCAATGGTTAAACAATTATTGCGTTTTGGAGGAGTTTGCCAGTGGGTCACTGGGAAGAAAATAATATTATTTCTGCTTCTGTGGTCTCTTTGTTGGTTTCCTAAATTGCTTTCATTATATAAACATATTTTATTTTTGATAGTTTCCAGGAAAATCATTTGGAAAAGAGTCATAAATTACAGATAAAACTTCTTTTTGGTTGAGGTTTACGAGTCATTTGTTTATAGTGATAAAAAATTTATTTGTTTTATTGATATTTCGAAAACATTTACAGTTATAATCGATCAAATCATTTCGAACTTAATTGTTTCCCCCAGAAGGTGATGATAACACTCTTTAATTGACTCAAGGCTTTTCCCACGGATGATCTAATTGGAAATATTTTGAAACTTCTGTACAATATTGATTTCTTGAAATGTTACTGTTCAATATTTTCTGAAGTTCTTATATTTATGTTCATTTTTTGTCATTTATTCGTCCTTTATTCTAAGTGGAGGACGAGATAAGACGATAGGCATCTGTTGTGGCTAGAAATATTTCTCATTTGGAGTACAGCTTGTGGATGCCAAGAACTTTCAATGCATTTTTCAATAAGATGATTGTGTTTCGAGCGTGAATTTGTCTGATGCCTGGTTTTATCGCAAAATACTACAAAGGTGAAAATATGGAAATTACTAAAATATACAGAACAGACGAGATTGAAATAATTGCACGAATTTTTCATCTGGATTATCTTATTTCGTAGTAAACCAACTATCGGCAGATATGCAGCCAAACTATGATTAATTAAAACAATAGTCTCATGAAATGGAAATAAATAGGAAATTATATCTTGTCACTTGTCAAAGATAAGAACAATTACTAGAGATTCAAATCGAAAGAAAAGTAACCAGTCGAGCTCATACTTCTTCTTTTATGTGCAATGTCCCTACAGGAAGTGGTTGATCATGATTTTCTACAATTTCCTGTTTCTTATAGTAACGTTTATTTTTTTTGTCTATCTCTTCTAATAACTTTTCTACCAACCACTTATAAGACCTTGTTAAGCAGATTATGCGCTTTTTCCCTCTGTTCTTCTTGCGTTCAGTATTTCCTCTGAGTGCCAAATTCTCCAAGCCCTCTTTTCTCATTGTGCCCTGGGAATTTTAACTCGCTTTCTGATTCTAAATATTATTGTTATTTTTGTTTCCATTTTCCCTAATACTCTGTTGTTTTCGTTCACATATTCAGGTTATGGTATTCTCAGCATCCTTCTGTAACGCCACATTTATGTTGCCCCATGTTTCTTCTTCATCTGTGATGAAATTGCCCAACATTCACTACCGTATAGGAGCACCAATATTACATAACGATTCATTACTCTTTTCTTTGTAACGAAAACTTTCTTTCTTAATACTTTTTTAGCTTTTGGAATTCATCTTTCGCTATCTCAATTCGCCTTCCTTGATATTTATTTTTTTATTCGTATCGTATATTCTCGCGTATAAGCCGACTTCATGTACAGTGAAACTCCTGAATTTTCTGCACCAATTTTAACTCCAACAGAATACAATTACCAGCAAGCAGTCACCGAAAATTCAGGATATTTAACTTCTTGAAAACAATTACCTGTATATTATTCGACCCTTCATTTTTTTGCGTAATAAACTCATCATAAAAATTCTTACTATAATCGAGTATATACGGTACTTGATTTTGGGATCTCTAGTTCACATTTCGAATATTGGGCTGCTTTAGATGACAAACATACATTCTGTTGTCTTACAATTCATGTTTAATCAATTCTCGCTTTTCTTTACGATCTTAAGTCAGACTTTCTGTAGTTTCCTTTATGTGATGCTATCAACGCTCATCTGTATATTTAATGTTTTTAAGATTGTGGCCGCTGACAGTGAACAGATAATAATGCAGCAAGTATCGCTTCACTATAACAATTGTGACGGTTGAGTAAATCCATTGAGAACACACGTTTTTATCTTACGCCCCTTTTCATTTATGTGTAGTTCAGCATTTTATCTTACGCCCCTTTCATTTATGTGTAGTTCAGCATTTTCATCCATATGCAAGAGATTTGCTACCAGTAATGAATTTTGGATTATTCTAAAACCTTTCAAATATACGTCAAGCTTATCTAGTAGGTCAAACACTTCGTTGTGTTATACTTTATCAAAATTTTTGCATATTTTATAGAACATAGGTAAACATCCTTTAGCATTTTTATTGCTCTTTCTGAAACAATTTTGAACATAAATATAATAACCTTTGTTCCAATATCTTGTTCATGTTCTTGTCTTGTTTCTGGCCTAATTCAATTATATGCTCTATTCATCCGAATTCCTATGATAATTCACGTTATGCGACTTATTACCGCTGACTGTACGATGAAATTCTCATTCTTTTCCCCAGGTTTCTTAGGCAGATCTATGAAAATATAACTTATAAGGTCCCCCAGTATATCACCACTGTCGTATATGTCAATTTCGAAATCATATAAAGCTGTCAGTATATCTACTACAATCTCATCTGGTCTTGCTACTTTGTTCATATTCAACTTGGCGCTTGTCTTTTTCCCCTTTAGACTTTAATATGTCTGGTCCTTTTATGTTTTTCTTTTCTTCTACTTTGTCGAAGAATTCTCCGATCTATTCTTTCCATCAACTAAATATTGACTTTCTCTTTTTTCAGCGTTTCTTCTTTTGATTTTATACAAAATCTTGATAACATCTTTTATCCTTTCATTTCTCTTATACGTTTATGCATACTACCTATTCTGTAATGCTCATTCTTTATAATTCTGCCCCCTTTTTACTGGGCCAGTCTTCTTTCTTGCGTGAATTTGTTTCCAATTTCTTTGTTTAATATAATATCCTGGATTTGTATTGTCCTCAGATTATATCTATTCTAAGTTACATTTCATCGTTTCACTTCTTGATCTGGTATTTTAACTAAACGAAATGAAACAAACTAAGTTTAGCGTAATTTTTCTCGCTGCTCCCAAGGCAGGTTACTCGGAATCAGAGTGGATAGAACATAAGGCTTCCCGGTTTTGAATACCAATCTGAATGCTTCTACAGAAAAAACTTAGTAAAACTCTAGCAACTGAATAAATTATTCAACCGTTTCCTACTGATTAGTTGGTTGTCTAAGAGATTCCATCATTCATATTGTCTACCCGTGTCACTCTTCCTCGATCCTGGAAAAGATGCACGAGACGAAATCGGATGTTTAGCAAATTTATTCTTCATGCTCCTGAGAGCAGTAATCACGAATGTATTAAGTTCTGACAAAGTAACCCATGGCAGCAAGGTTGAAGTTGAGAGTCAAAACAATAAACAGTCCAATGAACAGTAGTAGTAGAAGTGATGGCAGAAGAAGACAGTGACAAGCCTGTCAAATCCAATTGTCTTTTTTTCTTAGATTGGAACAAGTTCGAGAATTAGCTTGTATCTCAAGGAATGCAACATGAAAAGATAAGTAACAATATAATCGCAAGTAATAAAACAAAAAAAATTATGAAATTATACAGTACTGAAAATCATACTTATATATTAATCGTTGCCTCTTCATTCTGAAAAACTATGATAAGAATCTTGTTAATTGAATACAGCAAACAGGAATTGACTTAGAGCTAACTGGGATTTTTCTTAACATCATTTTGAAGACATGGGAGTGTTTAATATGCCACTAAAGATAATTACAACATAGTTTAATGTGTATTATGAAGTGCAAACAAAATAATGAAATAATTCATTGTTCCCAAAATGTTATATGTAATATTCTCATTTCTATTGTATTCATTAAAAAGTAATCAAATAGCAATGAAGTATTGCTGCTTTGCCATATGTTTCTTTTTTCAAAATAATAACCTCATTTTCCCTTATAATATTTAAACTGAAGCATTTGTTTTTATTTTTCAAACCGTATGTATAGTTCTGAAAAGATGCACTATTATATTGTATTGAATTATATACAGAAGTCAATGTATAATATGTTTGTATATGTTTTTCTGATTTTACTATAAGCATAAATGTGAATCATTGAGAGTATATATATATATATATATATATGGCTTTGATTGAACGGAGAAGCTAATGTAAAATATATGAACATAAAGACATTATTCTTTTTTACGTCGGCACAATATTGAAATATTCTGGTAAGAAAATAATATGGAGTTACATGGCACTTACTAGTTTTTATACATATCTGACTTCGGCAATAATTCTGGACGAAAAAGCAAAGGATTTTATTGTTAAAAATTGAGGATATTTAACTCTAACACTAAGATAGGTTTCTAAACTTGTAGAAGTAAACATTTTACAATTGAATATTTGGATGGGAAATCTACTGATTTTGTGTAGTTCTCCGTATTATTGGAAAAAAAAAAACATTATAAACTTTTCAACATAAGTAATAATGCCGCTCTTTTCTGAGTATGCCCGTTAGGGTAGCTAATTCATGCTGTAGACACATCCTCAATAAATTTGGTAACCTATAGTTTATACTTTAACTATTCTGAGGGGGATCCCACTTCCAGAGACGGGTCTCTAAAATCTCTTTTTATCTGTTGATAACCCAAATACCAAATCACTTCAAATCTCATTAGGAGAACTAAGAGGAGGAAATGACAGCAGTTTCTTTAATCCTAGATGATGCTCTGCACGAGTTCAAGTGGAGGCTGCAGGAAAAGTGCATTCAATACCAAATCCATAACAAATCTACTAATAGAGCAACCTTACTGTTTTGACTCCAGAGTTCAATCTACTGATGATAGGGTGCGACTATTTTGATGACATAGATCCTGAACAAAACAATCAACAATATAGAATCTATAATGATTAAACCCTTCAAATGGCTCGATGTATCAATGAGTTATTAGACATTCTATATAGGAGAGTAGGAATTTGAACGTAGAATACGTTGTGCAATGCGTACTTTTGTCCATCACTGCAAGATGCTACAAACCGAAAATATTCACCCAGAACCAGAGACATGTTTTAAAATAGCTTCGTCAAATCTAGAATGTCGTATGGATGTTATGCTTGGTGTCCAACTCGTTCAGAAATATCTAAATAATCAGATCTCTAACATTTATTTTTCAGATCAAAAGAATCTCAAAAGCGACTGAACTCTGTTCAACATATCCCATCGTTCATCACATCCCATAGACAGGCGATAGCTTTAAGAAATGACAGAATCTAGATCACTTGAATAATCTCAACAATAGCGGCAACTAAAATAGTTAACACATTTAACTCGAAGATAAGTTAATAACATTATCAAAGTGTTGACATTCCCCTCTGTATTTAAATAATAGGTTCAAAAGGAAACCTGCATCAACACATAAAACCTATTTTCCTAAAACAAAGTATTTTAATGGAATAATTTTATAGATTTTCCCATTACCATAATATAGTTTGATTCGTGTATCAAACTCTCGGTCACAGTGACTTGAGACTTGGTTCTAGCAGAGTATCGACGTCTTCTGAACTGTTACTTCCATCTAATTTTATTTGCAAGAATTAAATCCAGTCATGGTCTGTTTTTCAGGCACAAAGGTGCTGCCCGATGAGACCGTCTCTCCAGGTAGATATTACCAAGCAATCTATTCCTTGACAAATCATTTATGATAAAGTCGAAGCAGATTTTCATGGTTGAAAACTTAACATCCTACACACTCGGCCACGCACCCATTAAATTAACATATTATATATATGGTTTGATATGTTGATTTTATGTCAGCTTGATGACTATGTGTTATACAATCTTCTTTTAATATTTCTACCAATCTAACATATACATTATTTACATTATTCGGACTATTGTATTCATCTTTGAATTCATTCTCAGATCGTGAATGAACCTCTTAATGAACTAAATATTTGATCAGATCCTATAGATTCGTACTGGGAATCACAAAGAGGAAAAAACCATCAATTGAAGACTTTGAACGACAACAACAACTAAAATAGTTAACCCATGTAACGAGAAGGGAACATAATGTTACGAAGGAAACTCCTACCGATTACACTCGGTTACAACAATTTCTTTCTAAGTTGTCTATGTTTTTTCAACTGAATTAGGACCATTTTGCACCGGTGAATCCAAAAATGATGTTCATTTTTTTATCAATCGGGCCAGGTTTTGATGCTAATTTGATTTTAAAAATCCGATCATCTGATTAAATTCATTGCAGTTTTGTGACATTATCAGTTACTTTTCGTTAATATTTCTCATCTGAAAAATCTTTTAGGAGAAAAAAAAATGTAACAGAATGAATTAATTAAATGTTACAAACTTCATTTTCTGTAAATTGAATAACAGACATTGATAAAGACAACTAGATGTAAACTAAACGTTACGTCATCGCTGTGCAAATTTCAGGCCATTAACATCTGTTTCTTTGAACCCCTCGAATGCTCAGTAGCAGGAATGTCTCTCTTCAGAGCCAAACAGTAATCAGCCATCATGACTGCATCCCAGCATACCTGATACCTGGTCTCCATCTTTTTTATGTCCTGGTGAAATCACTCCGCCTGCTTATCACTGACTGATCGCAGATTCTCAAGAAACTGATCCATAAGTGAGCACAAGTAATGCATTTTAATACTCATGTTGCATCCAAGGTTTCTAAAAGCAGGTTGCATACTGGTGACAAGTTCTGCATAGTTCCTGGCCTTGATGTTGCCAAAAAAGTTCTTCACGACCAGAACAAACGCCTTCCATACTTCCAGTTGCACTTCATTCATTGAGTTTTTAAACTCAGAATCTCTGATGAGCTGATGGATTTGAGGACCATCAAAGATGCCAGCTTTCAACTTCTCTATGGTTAATTCCAAACTTCAAACAAATCTTCTTGCCTTTGGTCCACTGACGGAGATACTCGGTGCATGAATTGCATAACATGAGTGGTGCCCAAGCTTTATCCTGGTCACCAAGTTTAATACTAAATTAAGAATGATAAGCACGCTTTATGAAACTTGTGACTTGATTCCTGTTAGGTACAATGGTGTATTCACCACAGATATAACAGAATACGTCAGATTTAGTTTTGCAAGATATTTTAGTTGAAGCCATGTCAATCACCTTTCATATATATATAAAAAAAAATTAGTCATAAGTTGGCACATGCAAAATGTTCAGAATTCGTTTATTGCAACAAATATCAAATAATTTTGCATCACATGCCATAAAAATATCCGTACATGTAAACAAAAACGTCAAAAAAATTATTTAGCTTAGTTCGGAAAGTTGACTCAATTGAGCAAAACAATGTGATTTTTGGATTCAGTGCATCAAAATTATCCTAAATCAGCGAAAAAAACAAAAAAAAAATAAACAATAAATTTGGTGTTGACCAGTGTAATCGAAATAGAGATAACTGCTTGCGGACATGACGAGCCTATTGGGTCGAAAAGATATTTTAATAGAATGATTTTATGAATTTCAAAACCACAGTAACACTAAATGTTCGGTCAAGAATGCCGAATGTTTCCTAAACAGAAATAAATAATATCACCATTAAGATTAAAGTAATTTTAAAAATATGACTTGAGACAATTACATATACAAGCAGCGATTAAATTTTATTTTACTAAAAATTATATACATATAAAAAAAATAAAAACCCGACTCGAGTTGAATACTGAAGTGTTATAATTAAAAGTGATATTTAAAGATATTGCATATTTGCATGAATAAAGACAGCAACTATACCAAAGATATTAAAAATTGAAGATTAATTATGTTGTGTAACTACGGGGAATCTTATAATGGACAAATTTCATAAAATTCATTAGAATATTTCGCCAAATAAGCGATGTAATTGAAAAATGAACAGTATTGATTATCGATTTTTTTAAATTTTTGCTTATGAAAATCAATTTTAATTTAACACACGGCTGCTGCTGTTCATTCTTCAATTCTTTCTAATTACATATGTATACAAAGTGAAACTAGCCATGTTAATTCACACATGCACCAAATACTCACTCGTAGAATTTGCAGAAACATCATGCATAAACATGACTTCATAGATACGGAAATATGCATTGTTGTATCCAAAGGTTAGGCGAGCATGTATGAATAATATTCGAGTAAATATACCTCTTTTTTCCGTACATAATTTGTTCTTATTATACACATGAAGGCAGAATTTTAATTGATTATGTATATTATTGTTGTGATAGGATCCACCTAATTTGCATAGTGGAGTACCGACCATATAAATATGGTTGGTACCGGGAAGGAAGGAAGGAAGAGATCCAACCAGAGATCGACTGTCGAACTCTATGCATTAGCATAGAGGAACCCGGACGAAGCTTTGCCGAAGGGAAAGGTTTCGTCCGGGGAGGTGGACAGGCCTTGAACCCGTCTAGACGGGTTCAAAAAGGCTATATTTTTAGCCGAGCCTACGGGCTCGGAGATACCCACATTAAACCGGCCTTGTGCCACATTTTATCCTCGTGGGTGGATAGATAAATACAGAGATCCAACCAGAGACTCTGCCCGACTGCGACTCAGTCAACACATTCTCCAGGAACGGTCTTCCCAGGAATATACAAAAGACTATATGTAAATATTGTGTACACTTCCTTGTTTCAATACATTTTGTTCTAAGTACATTTTTGTGTTGCATTATTATTCCATGCATTAGTCAAGTTTCAACAATTATGGACTGGATTTATTACGCCAATGGAAGTTTTAAAACAATTACAAATAAATTGGAATTAAAGATTAAATAAATAGATTATCTTTGATGAAAATCAAACTTAATTATTTACTTGAAAGATTTTGTCAAAAGATCGAACTTTAGCAGCTAGTATCAAGTTCAGTCATTTTATGTTTGGTAAACTTTTTTGATGGTTTTCTGATCTCTCTCTCTCTCTCTCTCTCTCTCTCTCCCTCTATTAAACTTCCTCTCTTTTTCTGTGTCCTGCTTTCTCTCTCTTCACACACTAGCACACACACACATGTATGCGTCTGTGAATGTGTTTAACTGCAGATAAAATGGTCACAGGAACAACATTTTAAAGATCTTCGTGGTTCAACATTTAATTAACGTCATAAAATCAAACATATTAAACTTTAAACATATGACAAAGAAAATTTCCAAATTGAGTCTAAGAAATATATACATATTAATAATGTATTTATTTATATTTGTATTATATTATATTACTTTATTTATAGTATATTTATATTATAAGCTGATCACATTGAATCACAAGAACTATTCATTATGTTTATAAAAAACAAGGTTGCAGAGAATTAATGAAAAGTGTCTGCAAAACTTTCAAAAGAAAGTCTGAATGCGAACGGTTGAACACCCAACACATAACTGCATAGTAGGATTAAAGCGCATCATTCAGACATTGCAAAATAGGCTCGTGAGCAAATTTTGAGATTGACCTTTAGGAATCTATGCTGGCACACACTGAGAGAATCGTATCTCCAGTAATTGGGTGGACCTACCTCTGTCGCCAACCACATAGAGATACTTAAATTGATAGATGACAGAACTGATATGATAGATAAGGTTATCATTGTTAGATTTTAACATTAGCTGAAAAAAAGAAGACGACATTACTCTTTTTATCTATCTTTTGTGGTTTAGTTGAATGCATGAACTTGCTTCGAGTACTCGATATTCAAAAGCGGTCCTTCATCTAAATACTAACTGAGCTTGATGCTGGTTCACACATCGAACAGGATCTGAGGATTTCAGGGTGACTTGACCATAACAAAGCAATTGATAACGCTACCAGAGATTTGTTTAGAAAATCTCATACTACCGCACCAATACGATGTAAATTTAAGTAAACAGGACATTTATTGGGTCGCGACAATTTAGGTTGACGGAACTGTCTGACGTTAGCACCAATACCAGGTTGTACCACATCTATATGGTAGACATTATCTGATAATAATTACTTAATAAATAATATTTTCGAATCTACTTTAATCCAATTAGTAGTGAAATCATTCGTGCTGACAGTTACAGGCAGATTTATTTAATTTTAATATTTCTGTATCATGTGTTACCCTATAGCCATTTGGTTGTAAATATGACTCGTGAGTTCACAGGATAGAGTCGTAGTTATTTTCCTCTGTTTTTAATTTTTTTAATGTTACAATTTACAAGAGTGTAAGTAATTAGTAAACAACATTAGTCTTATATAGAAAACTTACAGCCATCAATTTTACTAATAAGTATGCGGAATCTATAAAAAAACAACTGTCCCAAGTGTCAATAGTCTAGTGGATTAAAGCGTTGGCTAATGAATTTGGTTACGTAATAATTATGAGTTTAATCCCTGCCTTGGACTCAGTGGAAACTGGGCGAGCAACAACTGAAGAGTACCAAAGAAATTAAGAACTAAACGATATATCCCTAGACATGAGCATTGGAACGAGAATAGCCTATTTTCGTAATTACAGATGGGAATTCCCAGCAGGTTACACGGATCGTCATGTCCTTAATGAAAGCTGTGCGGCACCATAATTTTGTAATAACTCTCTCTCTCTCACACACACAAAAGAAACTGAGATGCCGGAACCTTTTACTGAGTTTCTGTAAGCGTAAGATGGTGGATGCATCGTTATTATCTTCTACAACTACTCCTATGAATGTCCATTTTTTGTTTTTGATTAATCCATAATTAAATTTTAAAACAGATATTTTACAATCTTGTTTCAATTTCTTTTATTTCTCTTTTGTTCTTCTTGTTCAAATGGTTTTGTTTATTCTTTAGCTTTTTAAAACTATTTTATTCACATGAAATCATATTAATTGTTTCATCTACCGAAACATTCCTGAATAGGTTATCTAAATCATCTATAATGCATTGGTTTGTCATTGTTTTAAGAATTTGACGAAATTAATGCGTAGATGGAACACTATATTTTTGGGAATAGCTATGCGAAGATGGTATCATTTAGTAATTTTGATAGTTGGTCAATAATGATTTGTCTGTCTCTAATTATAAAACTTTATGGATTATTCTAAATATAAGAGAAATACTAAACTTCCCATCGTTTCAATAATATCTTTAGTTAAACGCGGAAGATATGTGTACAAATCTTTTATTAATTTCGCGGCTATACGTGATCATTCACTGTAGTATTGGCATAATTGTTCGACTCTACGAGGATTCTTGAGAGAATCTCTTCTCTTTATTTCTGCTCATATTGTCTAATAATATCTATATCTGTGATTTGTGTTATTCAGTATTTTAATATAGGGATTTCCACAAAAAACTTGATAAAAATGATAAATCTTTCTTGAAGCATTTTCGTTAGTTTTAATCTAAAGCTAATATATTAAATTTAATACTTCCAATAAGCAAATTACTTTGCTGGATTTCAAAAACTAATTTAAATTGATTGGAAGGAGTGTTATGTTTTTTGCTAAAATAGCTTATTAGTGCCGTTTTCGTCATCTTTAATCACAATGTAAATCTCTTTATTAAAATATATTTTTTCAAACTTTATATCAAGAATATTACCTGATTTGAAATATAATTAATCTGATTGGAAAAAAAAATTATTTGATTTAAGTTTAAAATATCGTAGAAATGCATTTTTTTAACTCGACTGTAGCTGGGTTGACGTGCTGACAGCACTTTGACAAATCTAATGTTCGACGGAGGCTCTTTATCTTTAAAACATAATTGAAGAAAATGAATTGAGCGCATTTCATATTTAATTTTTAAGGACTGAGTAACCTTAAAAAGTTAGGAAAATATTCTATGTAATCTAATGTTACATTGAATTTTAGAAATTTTGGCCTTAAATTTAATATATTTATCGCTCTTATTTTCTGATAATGTCGTTTATGGTACTTACAAAAATCGGCACGTTTATACACACACAAAATAATTCAAAATTCTATTAAAAAATCCTGTTTTTTTGTATAAAGCATTTCCATTTATGATTAGTACATATAGTTTCCACTTAATAATATCATCTAATTGGCTGAATTTAATACCGTTTTAAAACTTAATAAATTTTTCTAGTTAAAATTAAAAAAATGAAAACAACTTTTTTTTAAAAATTCATTATTCTTCGAAATTTTTTCTTAAGACACTAGTGTCCTTAATAAATCTTATTTATAATTAAAAGATTTTCCTTAAATAATGTTGTAGTTTTTGTGCATTTTTTATTTTACGATTCAGTGCAGATTTTCGTTAAATGTTTCTGTTTGACAAAAACAAATTCACGGTTTAAATTCTCCAAGGAAACCTACTTTTAAAAAAATGAAAATATGAAGTGGCTAGAATTTTAATTTCTCGAAATTTTATAAAATTAAGTGAGGGCAACAGATTGAAGAAAAATGATTTTACCAAGACTTTCTAAAAAAAATCAATAATAATTTCATTAATTTATGAAACTCTCATTAATAATTCGCCAATTATTTGAATTTTGTAAGAAATTTCCAAAATAATGTGTTTTTGCCTCTAAATGTCCCAATACTAATCTTTGGCTCACCCACTGACGCAAGAAAAACGAATTTTTTTACGAAAATTTGAAACGTGCTAGAAAAGATTACAATAAATACTAAAAATCCCTTTGGTCTTTTCTCTTAATAATAACATTTTGACTTTAAAACTGGTTTTATGAAGATTGGAACCTTGTTATGCTCTTTTTTTGCGAATATTTGGAGGTAAATATTTTAATAGCTTTACATATTCATCTGTCAAGTGTCGTTGAGTTACAGGATCTTGATGGTATAGATCTCTGCCATGCTGAAAAATATCGCCATCATTCAAATTAGGAATCAAGTATTCCTTCAGAAATTCAATGTATTTAATACTATTTACGTTCCCGTCCATTTTTATGACATTTACCAAACGTCCATTTTTATGACATTTACCAAACGCTCATTTTTTTCTATTTTCCCAAAGAATTATTATGAGCCTTCCAAACTTTACTGTTTTTATCATATAGCGACGAGGGTTTTTACTTTTCCTTCAACTCTTCTAAAAAATTAATTCTTGTTAGAATGCAGTTCAATTATAAGATATTCCTCCAATTGAAAGTTCCCCACATTTCATGTATTCTGACAACTCTAATATGGTTTTCACATTTTTGACGTTCGACGCTGGGTTTTAACTGCTATACAACCAATATTTTAGCAGGTATACTAGGAATGATTTTTCTTATGAAGAATGCTTTTAACAGTGCCTACTAAGACCAAATTGTGAGATGGCATTCATCTTACATTTTTATTTGTTATTTTAAGGTTCTAATGAATTTATAGAATTCCCTTTCGAGAACGACCAGATCTTGGTTGATCCGATACATCACCAATCTTTCGAAACTTCGGAAAATTTGAGAAACTGCATATCATGATATTCAAAATTTCGTAGCCGTTTTTCCTTAGTTCCTACTCATTTCCCTGATCCTCGTTTTGGTTCTTTTTGTGATTTCAGTTATGATTTCAATTGAGGAAAGAACCCAAATCATTTGTTAATGCAGATTATACTGATATAATTAATAAGGCGAAAATATAAAATTTTACAAATTTTTAGAAGTTATTTCTCTTTATGCAAAGTTATTTTAAGACATTTTTTTGTTTTTTAAGTCATTTTTGTTAACGAATATTTTTCTGAAATTTTAAACCGTTGCATCAGCTTAGTTTTGTAAATGACACTCCAAGAGGCAACGTATCATCTGTGAAAAAAAGGGGCACACAAGATTCATTTACAGGTATCTTTATTAAAGAAAATTATTAGAGTTTAAGATAAACTTTGATTTTGTACGGTACTGTATATGTACACATATAGAATATATTTTTATTTATTTATTTATATTATAATGAATAAATAACAAGTACCAGTTTTAAATTCTTGTGACATTTTTAACGAAATTATTGCGTATTAAGAACATCAAATTTGCAATTTGAAATTTAGAATTAGCGTTCGTTGCTTCCGAAAGACTGAATATGAGATTTGATTTCCATATATTTAGCAAACATCTGGCCTTAATGAACGTTTTGATACGAAATTCGTGAGTTGGCTAACCAGATAAGTCCCTTAAACTTTTCTTGAATTAGTGATTATTATAGCTCGGGTTATTTATTGAGCGTTTTTGGCAGAAGTTTTGATAGCCTGACAAAAACACATTAAATTCTCGTAATTTGTATTTATTTTCTACACTGTTGTTGTTGCTGTTGTTGTTGTTGTTATTATTATTATTATTATTATTATTATTATTATTATTATTATTATTATTATTATATGAGAAAAGGCCGCCATTATTAATTATTCATAATAGTCTCTCCAGCCCGAGCTCAATGAACCAACAATTTATTCATAGTCCTACGTAACTAAAATATGGCACAAAGCCGTTTCCACGGCGGAACAAATAAGCAACTGCATGCATGGCTAGGTGAAAAAATTGCCCAATTCCATCGGCTTTAGAGTTGTAGAAACTCACCTATCTCTTAATATTGTGTGGAAAAGGATTTCCAGGAATCAAGCTGGCATTTAAAATCTATATCTGATCATTCGTGACCAGAAATTTGGCAAAGATGTCTGGTAAACAAAACTGTTAAACGAACCATCTCTACCTCTGTAGGAAGAATGCCTAAGTACTTATTTGTTAACTCACTAAAACGGAGATCTTTCTATATTGACATAAATACACAGGTGTTTCCATTATCTGTTCCATACTAAGCACCTATATATTTGTATTCTGTTACAGTTCTCACGTTGTTTATATCAATCTTCTTCATACTGTAATAAAAATTAGTGAAATCTTTACTTTCCTTGCCGTCAATTTTTATATGAAATATATTTTATATTGAAGTCTGCTCTTCGGTTGAAACATGTAACAAGCATCAGACGTGTTCATATTTAAAATATAAAAAAAAATACAATTTTACATCAGACTGTAAATATCTCAGAAAATTGTTAATTATGGATGTGATTTTAATTCAAAGAAAGGCGAGGTTTATATATTTGTATTTTCCTATTACGCGAGCTGAAAAATTAAAAGAAGAGAACCAATTTTCTTGACGTGTACTGCGAGAAAAATTCCAGAATATTTTGCATATTTCAGTACTTGTGCACTCAGACATCCAGATTGTTTTACTACATAAACGTAAATATTTCCTTCTTGAAAATTAGAAGGAATGCGAGAATATATTTATATTATTATGGCATGAGATGAAAAAAAAAAAAAAAGAAACACATAGGCTTGTATCATACCATTGACCTGATCTCAAATATTAACATTATTACAAAATTTTCTTGTATCAGTAATTAAATATTTACGGTATTATTTACCTATTGACCAACTTTTAATTATTTATCGTTATTCTTTGGAGAAAGCAGAAAGCACGAATATGGAAGGACCTGAAACATTAAAGTATGCGCTAATATCGGTATTGGGCAAGATGAACAGAAACAAAGCTGGACCAGATTGGATTTTGATAGACATGTCTATTTCAGCATCCACAATTAGACAGAACTAATAGCAATATACTGATGACCTTAGTAGACCCATCTTCGTAGCTAAGTGAAAAAGAATGAAATCTCCATTAGCTCAATAAGCAATACACATAAGATTATCATGCAGATTCTATTATGCTAAGTAGAATGATATCAGAACCATCGATACAACGCATAAGGGGATATATATATATATATATATATATATATATATATATATATATATATATATATATATATATATATATATGTATCAATGTTTCATGGAATAAGCAAAAGTATTGGATAAGTTACGACACAAAGATTCATTCGACCTGCTAGAAAAAGGTGAATTATTTGAAAAAAAGTTATTAGAATGATGCAGAATATATGCTAAGAGCAAATTGCGTGCTTACAGATAAAAATAAATTCAGTAAATACAAGAAAATAGAAAGTCGCGTCATATAATGATGATTCGTCTTACCAGACTTACTCAACGTTAAAACGAGATGATCCTGAGATTATCAGAATTCTTACCAGAATTTATTATTGGCGAAAACAATCTTAGCAATATAAGATATGCAGATATCATATCGTTGATAACATACACAGAAGTAGAACGGACAGAACTTGTAAAGAAAAATAGAAAGAACAGACTGAATATCAAATTGTAAGAAGACATTGTGGATGCTACGAACTGGAGCTACTAAATCTAGTTAGTACTCAAATTTAAATATGTGCGAAGTGTTTAAAAAAAACACAAAAATTGTTATAGGAATCCGAATGCCCAATTCGAAAAGCTAACTAACGAATAAAAACAGAAAAATATCGTTAGAAACAAAGAAAATGGCGCCAAACAGTTATGTAATATCAATTCTATTGCATGGCAAGGCATGTTAGACAATTTCCTGACAGATGTAGAGAAGATCTCAGGAAATATAGACATGATTCACAGAAGGATGCTAAGAAGGAAATAGACTGATCATATGGGCAACGAAGCAGTTTTAAGAAAAATGAAAACAAAAAGGACATTTATACTTAGAATCAGAAAGACGAAGTTCAAAATTTCTGGTATATATGATTAAACAGAACTTTGAGAATTTGACATTCAGAAAACACAAACAGAAAGCAAGTTGGGTAGAAGACAAAAATAAGGTAACCGGCATAACGCGCTTGTATGAATGGATGGTAGAAAGATTTTTTAGGCAGAAACTTTGCTTAAAGCTATAAAGATAGTCGTCATGATAGCTCATGTCATGCAGAGACATAGAATATCAAAAAAGAAAAAAAAGAACCATCTTCTAAACATATCGATCCTGCTGTATGGGTGGTTTTCTTACTTCTTCAAATATGGATTTTTCAAATGCCACCAGTGGTGTTGTAAATCTTTATAAAACTGTAAAAGTTTCGAATGTTTATCTTTCCAATCTATTGTCCTGTACAAACAGTAATCCATTAATTTCAGTAGAAATTTTAGCCATTCTTATTTGACGGGAATTCACGTCATGCAAAGTTAATTGACAGAGCTGAACCATCATCGACTTTGTTATTGTTGGTGACAAATTACATTGTGATTATCATCAATACATCAAACGTAATAGAGACTCTTATAAATTAGTTGTCATCTGAAAATAATCTGTGGATTTATTTACAAGTGCTATCTTTAAATTAAGTTAGGCCGTTGATTACGACAAACTGTTTAAAGAGAAAAGTATTATGATAATTAAATGTTTCTTTTTCCCTAATAGACATCACATAAAGTTGTTTAATCTGACATAGAATATACTGGTAATAATATTACATCAAGGAAAATGGATATTATGTGTAACATTCTCGTCTCCAACGTGTGTGATGCAACTCTATAAGGTATAATTCTATTGTCTGTATTTACACAAAAGTATCAAGAAACGTAATATAAACTTGTTTAAATAATGCTTTATTTTCGACTTTAATAACTATATCTGACTGTATATCTTCAAAAAACAAAACAAAAATGCTTGACTAGGTTATTTCTTGGAGTTAATATTTTAAAGGAAAACAGCTTATAATGCTCTAAAGAGAAACAAAACAATAACAATAATAATTAATATCAAATCGCATTACTAAAGATACAGTAAAATATAAGCGAGAGCAATCTGTCGCACGGACGGGTTAACGGAAACTAAAACATGTCGCTCATCAGACTTTTCTAGTGAGGACATCTAGCAGTATTAAAACAAGACCTCTCTAAGTAGAGATGAAACTTCTTGCATTTTTAATGTCCATCAAGCACAAATGTCTCATAAGTAGAAAGAGCCCCTTGGTCTTGTTTGAAAATCCCACGAGAGACGGTATCTCGCAAACATACCTCATTGAAGAATGAAGTATCGATTACCAATGATATAAATAATGACATGATCGAAGAGGAAATCAGAAGAAAAAGGTGAGGGGCACCACAGGTGTCTAAATATGCAGCAGAATGTGTCCGGTCGTAGATCACTTACTGCTAGCCAGAAATAAGTGAAAGCGAGACCCGGATAAAATGGGAGAGGTAAGTGTGCAACAGTCTCATGGAATACTGGTTTAAAAGTAAGCCAAAAGATAGGCCTTACTGAAAAATAATGCAACGGATTTGGAATGAAAGATTAATATTTGCGGTCTCAGAACAAAGGTTGGTTGACCAGGCCTGATCGATAAAACAAATGTGTGGTTGACAGAACTTGAGGTGGGAGAAAAACAGACCAAGATTAGCAAAAATACGTCTGAGACAATGTGATTGATGATCAATTGTTGATGAATAACAAAAAAAGAAGCGCAGTTGAAATAGTCGTTGATGCGGATAAAATTTCTTTTGGTGAATCATAGGTGATACATAACACAGAAAGAGGCGCAGAAGATGCGGAGTGGATGTCAAATGATTGAAGGTAAAAATAACATAAAAACAAAGTTATGGCAACGAGAAATCCAACAGCCTGTGGTAGTTTCGCAAAGAAAGAGAAAATCACATGCAATTCCACCCTAGAAAAAAGAAAAGTATATTCAGTAAAAGTGAATTTAAGCAATGTGATTTCTTTTTATAGTAAAAAATCGCAGAAACTAATCGGTTATTAAGCGCAGTGGCCAATGTAAGTGCAATAGTGTTTGAATACAAACGTAAGTATGGTCATGTTTTATTTATATATATATATATATATATATATATATATATATATATATATATATATTGTAATGTTAGAAGAGCACAAAAGAGTTCAACTGGATGAGGCAAATAAGGCAGAGTTTGTTATGAGGATAAAGCTGGTAGGTTAGGCGAAGAGATTGATGAAGAGTGATGTGGCTAATCAGAGAAAGCACTAGATGTCGTCCAAGAGGAATTGAAACAAATATTGAAGGTTACATAACAGAGCAAGAATCGATTGTTCCAGTCAAATCAAAAGGTGTTTAATGAATTTGAACGTATAGGAATGGAGATACTGTGTCCGATGCAGAAGAAAGTAAGCAGTTTTGGAGTCGAATATGGGATTGGTCAGTCTATCATAACAGTAGAAAGCAACACCGTTACCGTAATTTGAAAATGAGTTGAGTGTTGTACATCAACAAGGAACTATCGAAATAAGACAAAAATATATAAGGAATAAGGTGAAAAATATGTTAAATTGGAAAGATTACGTTTCAAATGAGTTGCGAGGTCATTGGCTGAAAACATATATTCCTTGCATTAGAGGATAGCTGTTCAACTGAACAGGTGCTTGGTAAAGGGCATTGACCCCGTATGGATGATTGCAGGATGAACTGTAATGTGCCTGAAGGATGAGGACAAAGGTACAACTGTATTTAACATTCGATTCCTAACATGTTTAATGATCAAGCAGAAACAGCGTACTAGTTTCATGGCGGAGGAGCGTTACATACATTTGCATACACAGAAAATGTTGATATCTGTGAAGAAAGTGTGTAAGAAGGGAAGTAGATGGACTAATGAACAGTTATTGATTGATGAAATGGCGATAAGAAACTGTAAGTTTAGTTTGAATTGTGTGCATTGATCGGCTCGATTATCAGTAAATTTATTATATCACACTGCAGATGTGGATAATTAAAACCATGGAAATGTTTAGTGGTGCAGAAAAATAGTTTTTTTTTCAAGAAAATATTAAAGTGAAATACTGAATTAATGTAATTTGTAAACACTTAAAGAACGTAGACATATGAAAAGTTACGAACGAGACATTTGAAACTATTGTGATTTGTCTTTGATTTGTCTTCTCTCACGAAAGAAAAAAAGCTTCTTATTATCTGGACCAATGGAAATATCAACCATCTTCTATTTATGGATAATTTTGAAAACTTTGCCAGAAATTAAAAGCAAACAGATATTCTTGTAAACAGAGTAAGAATTTTTACCAAAGGCACGGAATAGATTTCTAGGTTTATAGATTTGATAATGAAGAGGGGAAGGGTTGCAATCAGTTATGGAATAAAGGAGAAATCAGAAACTTAGTAGAGACATACAGGGTCCATAAATATGTTGGTAATTTAAAATCAGATAGGTTGAAGCGCAGTGAAATGAAAGAGAACATCAAAAGAAAATATATCTGGCACATTTCTAAGATATTGTAAGTGAATTATGAGAACACAATATCAGCTATCAATATCATGACATCTCAATAATACATAAGTGAGGATTTCATTTATTCTACTGAAGCAGAACTGCAAGAACTGGATTTAAAAACGAGTGACATGTTAACGATACATGACACACACCATCAACAAGCTCATGTTGACAGGTTATATCTTTATAGTACTATAGGTGTTAGACAGATTGAAGATGTTGATAATGGGACGATTTAACCTCTTGCATTTCATAGACAGAAACAAGAACTTCATTGAAATTGTGTAAAAGGGAAAAGTTTTGAAAATGGAATGAATTAGATTAAAAACGAATTCAATAAAAACATAAGGTAGCAAGAGAAAAGAAAGTACTACAAGGAGACTTTGAGAAATCAAAAGAAGGAAAAAGACAAAGTAAAGTGGAAATTGTCGAAAAGTGTCTTTGAAAGTAACTGGAAACTTATTAGTATCAGCTCATAATTAGTACAAATAATTTTAGGAAGCTAGATCATATATTTGCAGAATATGTGAGCAATCAGTTGAAAAAAAATAACATGAGTGAGTGCACAAGTTTAGGTCAGAAGTAGTATAAATGGCGGAGATGATAGTGTTACCAAATTTATATTTTTATTTATAGTCGTTAGAGAAATACTGTTTCCACTGAGAATAAAACATACATCATAAAAAGTCCTTGAGTCAGAAATATGCAATATTCGTTAAAACTTTTTCGTAAAGATATGAAAATTGAGAACAAGTCAGAAATATTGATAAAAGATAAAATAGAAAATGATGGGCTAGACATTGATCTATCGAGTCCGTTTGATACAAGGATAGAGCCAGAGAAAGTAATCAACTCTGACCGAATGATGTGTGAACTTGCAAGTCTTTGTAAATTGAGGTTCACATTCATAACAATTGACATTGTTGCATTTGGTACAGTGACTAACTTAATGGAGACACATGTAAGGAAAATTGACATTGATTGCCGACTAGAAGTGCTGCAGAATCAAAGCCCATGAGAATAATCCGGTAAGTGATGAACAGTTAGAATCAGAAGAAAATCGCATGATAACTAAGGCTACTGGCTATCCAAGAATCAATGGAGTGATATTATTAAGAACTCTCTTAGAAATATCTTAGAAATAATAATGATAATGATGATAACAGGTAAAACAAAAATAAATAAATAAATAAAATGAAATATATCACATGTTTAATCTCTACTCAGAAATTAAAACTTTCCGTGGTATTGACTCTCATAGAAAAGGAAACGTAGTTACAGACGATGATTACACTCGAATTTTTTTTTAATTAAGCAATTATCATTATTCACATTCGGACTATTGTCCTCATCGTTGTTATTGACATCAAAGCGCTTCGGCTGTTATACTTTCCAGCCTTGGAGATCTCGGTAATTGTTAGAGAATTTCAAATTAAACTTCATATTGAATACTAAGGACGTAGATTATTTTATTCAGCTGGCCATATCTTGTTCTTATTACTGCTCACTTACTACTCATATAGGCGCACAATAACTTCGTGCAAGTACAACAATCGACAGCTACCTGGTTTCACTCATAAGATACAATGAACGAATAAATTATTTGATATTCATTTTTTTTCAGTCATATAGTTTAATCATAACAGATGTCTTCACTTAGATGTTGATGAAGAAGAGCAAAGCTTTTTCGCATCATATGCCTAATAAACATCTCAGAAACTATTAGTCAGGAACAAATGCCCGAAATAATGAAACTTCATATATATATATATATATATATATATATATATATATATATATATATATATATATATATAACGGTTTAAATTAGATAGTAAATTAAATGCATGGATCTGAAAAAAATCAATAAAATATTGGAAGTCAAAAAGTGTATACATTCTTTGGGACACCTTATATATATATATATATATATATATATATATATCATATCATATCATATTAGAGAAAATACGCGCACACCGGGTTCGATACTCAAATATGAGCATCCAATAAAAATAACATTTAAAGTGTTAAAAATAATAGTAAACCTTTTCTGTCTCTCTCCCTCTCTGTTTCTCTCTGTGTCTCTGTCTCTGTCTCTGTCTGTCTCTCTCTCTCTCTCTCCATATATATATATATATATATATATATATATATATATATATATATGTCAAAATATATAAAGCATAATTTATGAATGTTACTTAACGCAACATATATTTATTCTTCAGCATATCTTTCCTTGGTGATGATTTAATTCCGAGATGTCTATATATCTCAAACACCACAGTTCTCATCATCAATCTCACGACTAGGTATGGTGGTAGGGTCTTTGAACGCCTGACGAGTTCCCTTTAAATATTTGGTGTAAAAACTAGAGAACTACTCATCCATGCATAGAGTGTCTTGCCTAATTAGACCTGGTGGAGCTCATCCCTCTCCAAGTTAAACCAAGCTCAATATCTTCTAACTGCTAACTGGTCACGACCACCTGACCGTTGATTTCATCGGGTGAACCATCCGCTCTAGTCATTGAATTATGTCTATTCATCTCTCCAATTGGGGATATCATTTCATCAACCAACCAACATTATGCATACACCATTGTGTACGTTGATACTACAAGAAGTTCCTCCGCCTTTTGACAGATCTTTTAAAAATATTTATTTTTGTGTAGCCACTATCTTTACTAAAAAATCCTGGGGGAAAATTTTTAGTTATTGATGAACCTACTTTCCTACTACTTTGTTACACGTCACCAGTAGCACTCACAGTGACCAAACATATACAGTATAAATTCTTTATCAACATTTAGATAATTACTTCTTCTAAGACAACAGTTTTATTGATCAGCCCTCGTACAACGTCTCAGGAATTCAGAAAAATTAAAAGGTCACATAATTTTTTATCTGAAGCGTTTTGTTAAAAACAAACAAGCAAAAAGAATTAATACCACGATTCGAGTCCAAAAATATATAAAGTCATGTAATACTATTTCAGAACATCAGATACCAACGAAGAAAAACTTAATTATATATCTGTATGCTTAGGTGCGAATTATTTTCTGTGAAATGCGCAAAAAATTAGATTTATTGTATTTTTGCACATGTAAGAATACGTCTGCAGGTGGGTAATTAAGAAGGTACATAAAATTCTATTAAATATCGATAGATGCACCTGTCGAAGCAAATACTGATTGGCGTTTACTAAACTGGGTGTCGAAGTTCTGCAATTTCGTCTCTAACTTGAACTTGCCTGATTTCTTTCTCAGGATATTTTTATTTCATTTCTTTTTATATATGCCTGCGTAGAAAGTCTGTTTGCTTGGTTCATTATGCTGATTGATCTTTAAAAAATCGATTGCAATTCTATTTCCAAAGCCCTCACTTACTCTTTCACCAAGTTATTTTCTGATTTGATAAAATCGTGTAGAATATGTGAGTCATGTCAGTGCTTTGCTTTCTTAGAAGAAAAACAGGAAATCTCATGCTTTTGTAGGAAATGCAGTTTTCTTAAAACAGTTTAATCCAATAACTAAAACTATTAGATTTTATCAGTGTTTCATAAAGTTCTCGCAGAATATAACAATAGAAGACTATTGGAAATTGTTATGGTCCAGGTTAGGACCAACGAAGAACAACACGAACACAAGAGTAGAAATAACAAAGGTATATTACACGAAATAATAATACAAGATGTGGAAGGTGTTAGTATGACTGTCAGTCTGGTTTAGAGTGAACTACTATCGGCTCGATTCGAATCGACCCTCTCTCTTGAGAGGCGTAGTATACATATTGTTAGGAAGAGTTCATTCTGTAGTTATAGAATCCTATTAAAAATATATATAAAGTCATGTAACACTATTTCAGAACATCAGATACCAACGAAGAAAAACTTAATTATATATCTGTATGCTTAGGTGCGTACAGAAAAATTATTGACAGAAATGAACTTACTATCTCACTAATATTACAAAACTATGCTTGAATAACAACATACGAAATCTGAGAATCTTTCTAACTGTGCTCGAACAAAAAAACATTACTCCTGATGTAAATTTGTTAAAGCTCTATTCAGACAATGCCACAGATAATAGTAGTTTCAATATTAATAATCTTATATAGAACGACAATTACGAAGATGCAAAGATATCGGCCATGTTGAAGACTTCTTGATGGATCCGATAAACTTTCAGCACCAACCTGTATTAGAAATATCAACAAAAGCACCGAATCAAGAACTTAAAAGATCTTTTCTAAACATCATATCTTGATATTCCGAATATCAGATTTAATTATTCAAAACATTTCACAAAACATTTCGTATTAAAAACAAATGATACTACTAATACCTTCAGAATATATTTAAATTAGTGATTCTTCTTGTATGTGCTATTTCTCCTTGAAGCATGGGCAATCACGACTCTCCATAACATCCTGACCTTTTTGGATCTTAGTAAGGTTTAATAAGTCTTTTTTATATATCTCCTAATCCTAATCGCCCATCCAATTACACAACCTACCTTCTTCTCTCTTCCTGCCTTCAATATGTCCTGTGAGTTTCAAATTCTCCAAGCTATGTTTCATCATTAGGCGCCAAAAAAATTTCAATTGCATCTTTCTGTGGCTAAGTATACGTGTCCTTTTTCTTTGCATTAACTATGTTCGATCCATGTTATAGAAGAACCTATATTACATTACCCTTCTTTTCTTTATTTCTAATGAAATTTTTCTGTTTCCTAATACATTGCTCATATTTTGGAAGGCATCTTTCGGTATCTTGATGCGCCTTCCGGTTTTAGTGTTGAATGTTCCAACCTCTGTAAAATCACTTCGTATTGTATATGATTTTGATGTCTCTAATTTTCCATTTGCATATTGGGCTGTACCTTTTGGACACACATTTGTTTTCTTACAATTAATGTTTAGTCCTTCTCTTCTGCTCTCGGAGATCATGCTGTCAAGACTGTGTGAACACTGTGTCATCAACATATATTATGTTGTTAAAATTGTGGCCTCCTAATTCAGAATTACACCACTGTAAAGTTTGAATAAGTTCCCCGATAAGACATACCATTGTATTAAAACCCCTTTCCTTTTTTATGTATTTTTTCTATTTTTATGCAGGCGATTTGCTTCCAGTATAAGTTCTGTATTAATTTGATATTTTGCTCAAATAAATAAAGTTTACTTAGCAGATCAAATAATTCGTTCTTTATCAGATGCTTTGAATGTTCTATAAAACATCGATATACATCCATTTGCATTTGTATTGCTCTCTCTCTCTCTTTCTCTGACACCATTTTTAGAAAAAAATATCGCATTTGTTTGTTTCAGTGAATTTAACGAAAGCACACTATTCTTGTCATGCTCCCGGTCTAATTTAGGCCACAGGCTCTATTCACTAGAATTCAGATGATTAATTTTGTTATGTGTTTCGGTATGCTGATTGTTTCATGTAATTGAAATTCGTTTGTACCTGGCTGCTTAGGTAGCGCTAACAGAATTGATATACCCAGGTATATTACCACTGCCATATCACTTAATATCTCTCTTCTAAGCATGCCGGCATTTCTTTTACAATTCTATCTGACATCGCCGCTTTCTTCCTATTCAATTTGACCAGTGCTATTTTCACCTTTTAATATTTCTGGTCCTTCCATATTATAGCAATATCCTTGCCATCTGAAAACCATCTGAAAGATATTACAGAAATTGTTTCGTCAGTTATTGACTGGAGGATTATCAGCTAAGTGAAGTGGACCTCATAATATCATATCAAACGATCATGACAAAAAAGGGTCACTGAGATGACTTGGCAAATAACGTATATCTTCTATAAGACAGTGGTTACTAGAAGCCGAAAACAGAGAACTGTTTGCCGTGACGCGGAAAGGAAAGCGCACGCTTACACACCGATTATACTGTTCACCCCTCCTTGATATCAACTCGGCTTTGCTCGTCAACAGCAGATGGTTACAATCGATTAAATCCTGCCTATTGCTAAAATGTTTCATAATTTCATTTCGTGAGTAACGACATAACCAAATATATTTTTAAGCCACAAGCATTTGACTGGAAGAAGCTGCAACAGGAGAACGAACCTGGTGTCTGGTTTGAGCTGCTACTGGGTAAAATTAAGCATTATGTCGACTTTAAGTTGGTCTCAACGCATCGGGCGTTATCAAATTCATTGTAGATGAAACCATCGCTGATCACTTTTATGATAGATCAATTCATGGAAACACCTCTAAATATAAAGATGATAAGGTCCTACTGGATGATCTCTACTGACTTTGCTTCTACAGTTTAATAGGAGAATAATGGCTTGTAGCATTTTAAAACTTCAAAAACCACGCTAGTGTATTTTTCTGTCGATATATACATAGCAAATGTTCAATTGAATTCTATTCTTTATCTTCAGAACTTCATACCTTTACTATTAAATCCGAACGTAAGTATTCCAATTGGAAATTCCGCTCATATGCCTTTTTTCCCACGAACAAGCTACTTTCCCGCGTGAGTGATTCCCCGACCGCTCATCAATGAAGGATAGATCATCATGTATTCTCTATATCCTCATAATCGCTCCTACTTCCTCCTCTTACATTCATATTAGACACCTCATTCAATACACCTCTAGCTTAAGCGGATATGGTCATTGTATTTGGTGAACATTAGATTGATTCGTTTCTACACCATATTAAACTTGTGTTATTTAAAGCCAGATAAAATTTAGATTGTTAGAATTGTTCTTTAGGCAAAAGGATAGTAATGTTTTAGTGATACAAGCCTTAATAATTAACCCATGGTTGGGGAAGAGGTGAATTCTTATCTTTCTCAAAGGTATTTGCGCTTAAGTGAATATAAGGAACCCAGCGAAAATTGGAACTCGCCTCTCAGATTAACAATACTGAGCCATTATCTATTGCACTCATAAAAGTACTTGTTACTCCTAATTCGACCAAGCTCGACGTTGCTTAACTTCGATGATCTTACGGGAACCGGCGTTTCAGCCTAATGTGTCCTTAAACAGGTGAACATTAATAAAAATGATCCTCATATTTATCATGATTTATCAAATTTATTAAACTATTCGTCATACATTAATCTACTCATATCATTCTGTCTTCCTATCTAAATATCATTTTCTCCATGTTTCTGTGCACGTAATGATCAGAACATTTACATTATGTAGAAATGTTCTTGTTAAACTGGACACTTTCTGCTTGTTACCAGTTTATGAACAATGATGCTGGCTAGAACATTCGGAAAGACATTGTGAGCATGGAGAATAATCGATAGAGAAAAACGCACATTCGATTTCTATCGCCAGCAGGAAAGAAATTATCATTTCCCGTGTCAAATGTAAAAATCAATCAATAAGATTAGGTAACGGAGCAAAATGTGTGCAAAGGAAATTTTCATTCTTATTTTTATTTACTTTAATTGTTAAATCCATCTACTTTCTCAAAAACATATCCACACCGTCTATTTTCTATCTACGTTGGTTCTATACCGTCTGTCTTATTGTATGACTATTTCTACTAATCTTACGTATTTAGCTTTACTTAATATGTAAGTACTCACATATACATAAATGTAATTATGTTAAACCGTTTTTCTTGGCATGAAAATCAAACTCGGAAAACTTACTGATTTGAATCCTCCATGGGTACCTTAATATTGTTACTCTGCATGGAGGATGATATCCAGAGAGCTCAATGTAAATTCAGAGAAAATAAATTTGAATAAAAACAGACCACTTTAAGGTTCCATGTAATAAGTTATTTCAACAAAGCCCTTTTAAAGGGCTCTGGATCATCAGACTTTACTTCCAAAGGTTGAAATGAAAAACGAAATGTACACATTTTTGATGGGCCGTATTAAGCATATGTAAATTAACGAAGTGAGGAAGTGAGGGGAGAGAAAACATGAGTGTGTTATGTACATCATATTGCTAATTCTTTTCTCAATTATCCCTTGTTCCCAGCAAGAGCTATTATTTTTGTATGCCTTAAAAAAATTTTTTTCCCCTCGGATGAATTTTCTTTTTGGTGTGGAGGAATGTGTTACTTGTTTTGTTTTACTTGGTAGTAATTTATCGAAAGCTGATCTGATTTTCCGTTATCTGTTACTAAACAGTCCACTACGCCAAACCGAGCGAATAGCTCGTGGAGGAAATTTATGGTCGATTCTGTAGTAGGATTTTTGCACCGAAACACCTCCGGTCATTTACTGTAGCTATCAACTATGATTAAATAGTAGAACCCGTCAATTGGTTCTGCATAATCTGCGTGTATTCTTGACCATGGACGATCACTTTCAGGGCAAGGCTTATGTATGATTGGCGGTGCTTTAGCAGCTAAATTACAACCCTTGCACATTTCCACCATTTGAGAAATATCCTGGCCCATATTCTTCCAATATACATAGCTTTGCATTAGCAACTTCATTCTATTTTTACCCGGGTGTCCTCTGTGGAAATCATTTAGTATCCGTTTTGTAAAGTTTTGGGGATTACAACTCTTTCGTTGTAAAGTAGCACATTATCGCATAGAGAAAAGCTGTCCGAAATTTTCTAAATTTTTACTGCTAGTTTTGGTTTTGTTTCATTAATAAATTCGTAATTTTTGGTTTCATTTTTTATGTCTTGCAATGTGACTGGGAAGTTTCTGACTGTACAACATAGTACTGTTCATATGTCTTCTTCATTTGTAAGTGCTGCGATTATCGTCTGTCTGTCTTTGTTGGTATACGTCTTGACAGACCATCCGCGTGCCCGATTCTTTTCGTTGGTAAATATTCCAATCTGAAATTATAGTTCAGAAGAATCGTTCCCCATCTAAGTAGTCTATTTGCCGTGTATACCGGTAGACCTTTTTTTTTTAACCAAAAAATTTTATTAACGGTTTGTGATCTGTCTGCACAGTAAAGTTTCTACCATAGACGTATCTATGGAATCTTGTTACTGCGAAGATAATTGCTAGAGCTTCCTTCTCAATTTGTGAATAGTTTTTCTCCGCTGGTAGTAGGGCTTGAGAAGCGATAGGTTTTATTGTCCCATCAGGCATTTTATGTAATATACACGCTCCGACAACGTAGGCGCTCGCTTCGCTTGCTACAATAATCTCTAGTTTAGGATCATAGTGTGCCAAAAATAAATCCGATGTTAATATCTTGATTATTTTTTCGAATGTTTCCTGGCATTGATCTGTTCAATGCCAAACTTTTTTCTTTCTTTAGCAGTTCGTTCAATGGTGCGCGAAGTTTATGCATTTGATGTATGAATTCCTGGTAGTAATTTACTAATCCAAGAGAACTTTGTAGTCCTGTTATATTCTTAGGAACTGGCATCTTTTTTATTACTGTAGACCTTTCAGGGTTTGGACGTCTACCTTCTTGGTCTATTATATGGACAAGATATTTAATTTCCTTCATGAAAAATAACACTTATTTTCTTTCACTTTGAATCCGTAGCTTTGAATTCTCTTAAACATTTCTTGTACATGTTGCCAGTGTTGTTTAACGCTTTCACTATTAATCAATATGTCATCGAGACATGCTATTGTGTATTCTAATCCTGCCAGCATCGTATCCATTGTCTGCTGGAAAATAGCCAGCGCTACTTTAATTCCAAATGGTAGTCTTTGGTATCTGTACAATCCCTTGTGTGTGTTTATGCATAGTAGTTTTGAACTTTCTTCATCGATTGGAATTTGCAGGTAGGCCTCACTTAGATCAATTTTTGAAAAATATTTTCCGCCATTTAATTTAGTGAATACTTCTTCAGGACTAGGTAGCGAATAGTGGTAGTCCTTTATTGTTGCGTTCAAACCTGCAGAAAAATCAGCACAAACTCGAATTTCTCCTGATTTCTTCTTAACGTAGACCGTCGGTGCGGCCCATTTGCTGTACTCTACTGTTTTCAAAATGCCCGTATTTTCGAGTCTAAATAATTCTTGGTCAATCTTTTGTATTTACACAAACTGTACACTCGTTTTTATCTTGGTTGCCATTTTGCTGCATCTTCCGAGACCTGCAGAAAATACTTTGAGGAAACTCGTTTTTAGTTTTCCTTTTAATTTGTCTGCCTCGGTTGATAATCTTTTTACATTCTGGCAGTATGTGCTAATAGGTAGATCCCACAATTCGAATTTTTGCATCCAGTCTGTCCTGAATAGTTTTTCGGTATTTCTTAAGACGTACATTTTTAGTTTTTTTGTCATTCCGTTAAATGTTACGTTTGTGATTATTTCACCCTCGAATTTTATCTTTCCGTAACTCATATCGCAATTTTATCCGTTTTTAACAAGACAGGTTTGTTCAGTTTTCTCCATGTTTGTAGATTTTTGATAGTTAAGTCTGAGCCAGAATCCAGCTGTAACCTAACTTTTCTGTTTTGTATTTCAACTTGTACATATTTTCTTATATTAGTCTCATCTGTTTGGTCGATCCTCGTAATTCTTATTCTGCTTTCTTTAATTCTTATTCTGCTTTCTTTTCTATACCAACAGTGAGAACTTTTGTGACCAATTTTTTTACATGATAGACACGTTTTAGCACGATATGTACAGTTTTTAACCCAATGCCAAGACCCACAACGATAGCATGGACTTGGTGGTAGTTTCTTTTTGTGTTGATTATAATTAGAAAATTTTGTTTTACCTGTTCTTGAGGCGGGAAAATCAGATTGGTTTGTTTGTGAAGAGGGAAAATTTGTTTGTCTTCGTACTTTGCGTATGTATGCTATGCCAGATTGTTCTATGTCTTTAGAGTCTTTTTTTACTCTGACGCATCTCTGGCAGTCTTCGGCTAGTTTTTGAAGTGTCAGATCTTGTTCATTTTCCAATTTAGTAAGTATTCTACGTCTCATTTCTGCGTCTTTGCTTGAAACCAGACCTTGGACATAAATTAAGCATTTGAAGTTGTCAGCGCTGAGTTCCGATAATTTGAAGTCGTCACAATATTTATTAACAATGGATGCGAAAGTTACGTCATCTTCGCTATCCTTTTTTGTAGGGTTCATGCATTTCCATCTTTTATGGAATAGTGAAGTATTATGGCTGAAAAGTTCCGTTAGCAACTTTATAGATTCTTTGAACGTTAACTCGCTTGTTTTTCTGGGAACGATATAATCAACGAATTTGGTATATTCGCCTGTGCCTAATTTTCTTAATAAAAGGCGTACTTTACGTGCGTCTGACCAATCTTTGCAGTCAAAATCATATAGATCTTCATATCTTCGGAAGTAATTCGCAAAAGTTTTATCTTCGTCGGGTGCGTACTTGAAATCTTCGATATTACTCCAAATAGCGTCTTGAGAGAGAACTGATTCGTTCTCGGGTTTTTGCTCCTTATTTGCCATTGAAACGTATCAATAATTCTTGCATTTCAAGATGTTTTTGTTCGTACCTTTGTTGTTGTTCAAACTGGATTTTGATAAGTTCCATAATGGTTGACTTAAAATCTTCCATGTTAACGTATTTTTTTGTGTAACCTGATATTCTGTAGACTGTGCTCGCAAAAAAAACTTTCCTTTGTTGTCAGTGAAATTTGATATCAATTTATTTATTTTTTTTTTTTAGAATTTAATCGTCGTCCTTTGTTACGTACGACAGATAGCAAAAAAATGTCCTCCGAGTAGGGAGTTTATTTTTCTTCAAGGTTTTTCCAGATTGCCACTTGTCATGTGTGACGTATAGTAAAAAAATAAGTCCTCCGTGTATAGAGTTCGTATTTTACTTTTTACGGGTTTCTTCTTCGTCACGTGTTATATTGACGAGAGATGATTTTGTTGTTTGTTCTTCACGTGAGAGTTCGAATATTCGTCGCCACTTGATAGCAAAAAAAAAACGACGGATAGCAAAAAAAAAAAAAAAAAGTATGTCCTCCGCGTAGAAAGTTGGTTTTCTCGTCGCCACTGTTATGCTGTGGCAAACGAAAATTTTTTTCTTCCACCGAATGAGTTCGAATCGCTCGTCGCCATTGTTATGGTCCGGTTCCTTGTACCACGGTGATAGTCTAAGAGAGAACCAATAAAGAAGAACTCGAACTCGTATATGGAATAACACATATATATTACAAACAGAAATATATACAGAGAGGTAGAAAAGTGTTAGTACGAAGAATCAGGTTTAGTAGTAATTGTCTAAACGCGACTCTATTTCGGACTGCCTCTGACTCGAATGACTGACTAGCTCGCTCGCTCTAACTGACTCTTGACGGAATTCATTCCAGACTTCAGACTTCACTCCAGACTTCAGACGGAACTCTAGACTTCAGACGGAACTCTAGACTTCAGATGGAACTCCCTGCTTCCTCTTGAGGCGTAGTCTTTATTACGTATGGAATGTCCATTATGTTATTATGGGTAAAGTCCCATAACAGAAACCTTGGAGCCTGACGGGAGTTCTACAAATGAAAAGTGCGAGATAAGAAACTGCTAGCTTTGAACTTTCGGCTACATCTATCCAGCTCAATAAATTAATGTAAACTGATGAGCTCTCGATGTGAGTTTAGTACTTGGCTTAAATTAAAAATCTTGGTAGCATAGCGAAGAGCTCATCCTAACAATTACCATGAAAGTATTTATAGAAAAAAACACAGGGAATCAACCTTACGGAAGTGATAAATTGGCTGAAGCCAAGACGCCAGATCAGGACCGACAATACTGTTGATTCTTCTTTGTATTTTATCAAGGAGCTTAAGGTAAATAGCAGAGGCACTGGACCATATGGTAGCAATGTTGTAAGTATAGTAGGCAGGTAGAATTATAGATATGTAAGACATTCAGAAGAGAAGAATTATTTAGCATGAACCACAGTGAAGCAAGTCACTCTCTCTCTTCCAGTCTCTCTCTCCCTTTCTTTCCACTCTCTCTTTCTTTCCTCTCTCTCTCTCTCTCCCTCTCTCTCTCTCTCTATATATATATATATATATATATATATATATATATATATATATATATATATACATATATATATATATATATATTCATTAATATATATATATATTCATTAATTGTTCAATGGATTTACTGACTGTTGAGTTTTCGCGTAATGAGAGTCAGATAGTCAGATGAATCTATTAAATTAGAACTGCATAAAACAAACGTTAACTTAGGCTTCATATATACAATTTGAAGGCTGTTATGAATGAGACTACATTTAATTATTTAAAAGCAATCAAAATATTCGATATTTTTTGAACACAACAATCTAGCCAGCAATCATATAAATCGGAAATTAGAAACGTATAAAACATTTAGTATTCAAGTTTACCGATTTAAATAACGTTGTTTTACAGAGAAAAGTAAGTAATTAACACGAAAATGTATAGAAACTGTTCTAATATCTGAGTTTTTTTTCGTTAAATTTAGTTGCAGTTTCATAGAGTATTTCGACATAAGCAAAATTCTGCTATTACAAGCTATCGCGATAAAAACAAAAAAGAAATGTGGTATAAATAAATATGTAGGCTTGGCTGAGCATATAAACAAATCTGACACCATAAATTTTAAGTTTGATTTTAAAGTTAAGCGAACATGCACCTTCAGAGGTTCTCTCGATATGTAATTATAACTGAAGTTTGTTTATATTTCGTTCCTTACATTTACATATATATGATTCCTTTTAAAAAAACTTCACTTAATCTAAAGAAATCCTTTCGAAGCAAGAATTTTTTCATATTGTCATTCAATTACATATATTTATACGTATTCATTAGAAGCTGACATGGCATATGTACATTTTAGCTTGAGATACAAGAACATAACTATTAATATGTACAGAAAACGAAGCGGGCGTATCAAAAAAAGATAACAAATTATTTGAAGCTTTCATTACTTAACATTATACTTTATTCAACACTTGACTTCATGCTATTTGTATGACACTCGCCTATCTTCTTTAGATGTGGTTGTTTATATACCTTTTCAAGTGTTTGTTTTTCTCACGAGCAGTCATATATACGTTGTAGCCTATGTGGTGGTCATCAGAAGTGAACTTGTACAGTTTCCTTTGACTCTCTGCAGTGAAATTGGGTACAACGCCAGCATATTTCATCTATAAAGATACAGGTCATCGGCGCGAAAATCTGTACAGAAAGGTAACAAATCTAAAAGAAATATCTTGTCTCAAATCAGAACATTTATTAAGATAGATACACCTTTAAAATTGAAATATCGAATTCCCATATTTTCAACACAACTTTTATTTCGAATTTCATTATTGTCCTCTAATGAAAATACGAGATATACAGGGTATATAAATTGTCGTCTAAATCACGCAAAAAGTAAAATACTACATTCATTTCATTTTAACAGATATATCTACCAAAATTACACAAAAAATCTTGAAATACTAAAGAGTAAAGTTATTCAATAAAATCGCTATTAGCTTTAACCACGGCCTCCAGACGACTTCGGAACCTCTTACATCTATTCTGGACGGGCTCCTTATTAAAGTTGGTGAATGCTGACATAATTCATGCATTCATATTATCTTTGGTTTTATTCCAGTCAGCATTATTTTTTAATAATTTGTTGCCAATTTTCAAACAACTCTTCAGTTACTTTTAAGTAAAACGCAGTAGATTTTAATGCGAATACTTCTTTCGATATACTCAAAATATAGCGGGAGGGATAGAAGAGACCAACCTTATTTAAAAATTCCTGTGTTATTCTCGCTCTATGTGGCACTATGTTGCCATCGAGGTGAAGAACATTTTCCCTATTGAGAGTCGCAGGGCGTATTTCGACCAATTATCTATTGGAGGGTTTAGACCTATTTAGTGTCTCATTTGGTTTTAAGAGTTTTAAATGAAGACAGTCTTTTGTGGATAGTTTTATCTAGATGATTTCTGTAGTTCGGCTCATACATTTGTTATTATAATGGTTCTCAAATGAAATTACTTATGAAAAACCAAATATGTATATATATATATATATATATATATATATATATATATATATATATCAGTTGTAGCTTCAAACCTGTTCAAATCGTGTTTCATTTGCGTTATCAGATAAGACGTTTAGCCATCTTAACACAATTTGTCATAAGAATAACAGAAAAAAAAATATTCAGCTTAAAATCGTTTTGTGTCAGTCCCACTATATCTTCCCAACTGGACAATGGTTAGAAGAAAATTATCATTCATGCCTTCCGCAATGGTACCAACATCCATATTATTGCATTCTAGAACCATCAAGAGAACGGTGAATTTTAAAAAAGAGGGGACTGTAGAAAGGAAAACTGGATCAGGAGGTCAGAACGGAATCATAATTCCAACTGGGCGGTAAATACATTCTTATCGTTCAAAGTAGAGTCCAATAGTTTTATAAAAACGTCGGTGAAATCCAGTAAAATACCTTTAATCATTTTGCTGTTACACCCGGTATATATATATATATATATATATATATATATATATATATATATATATATATATATATATATATATATACGGAAATAAATACCTAAAATGTTCCTAGCTCGATGTGCAGCATTCTTGTCGAAATCATAAATTTGATACGTACCTCCAGCTGCAAAAAAGAAGCCCTTATCATAAAAAAATAATGTCAATATTTAAGAATATCGTGTATACAGTGCACTGCCTCTATTCGCGAATTAAAAATATCTGTGCGTTCCAATATTTTGCACGCCATTGATATATTACAAACAAATTCCTTAAACATTTCTTATACAGTAACCGAAAACGCTCTGAATAATCAAATATATCGACAGTTCCTTCATATAAATTATCTGAAAAAAAAATCACTTGTTCGAATACGAGAAATTATAATAAAAAAACGTTACAAAAGTTTCTTGTCGTTTTTAATGCAACATGTATTTGAGAGTAGTTACAAATACAAAAGTATATTTATATACAGTGTGTCCCCAAAACTGACAATTTAAAATGTGAATAACAATGCAACTACATGTCGCAGGCTAACCAAATTAAATAGCCTCCATGTTTAAGAGCAAAATAATGTTTTTTTTTTGTTTTTTTTTATCGAAATTGGGAACTGGACTAACAACTTGATGTGTCGTGTGACGGATGGTACACATATTGAAAATTAGTGAAATCGCTTATAAAATATATATCACTTTGAATACCTTGTTTGAAATTTGATGAATAAACATTTTATTGTTCAACATGAAGCGTGTGTATTTCGTTTGTCTGGGATATATAGTTACTCATATATGCATATTTTAGATTATGTCAATTTTTGTGCTACATCGAGTATATAGTGTTTAAATTTTGTATATGCATGGTGGAATATTGCTCAATGTGGGGCATAGAAAATTTGTGTACACAAACAGTATGAGCAAAGAAATTGGCAATGCATGGTAAATAGATGTTTCAAGACTCAATGATTATCAAACTATCAGATTTATGCAAAACTCTCAGTGACCATTTATAACATCTTCGATAAAAAAAATGAAAGTATTACATGGACACTGAATCAGGGAAGCATACATAATAATCACTATTTAAGCCATAAGAAAAATAATATTAATTATTTTACTGTAAAAGGATGCGTTATATTTAATTAAAAAAGAAATAGCCATACAAAATATAATCCATCTATATAAATGTCCTACAGATGTAAAACATGCCTAAGACCACGATATACTGTAAAATTCCAAACTTCTGAACCTAGTGGAAACTAACTCTCTTCAAAAAACATTTTACAAAAATTAGCATACAACATTAGTATGTTTTATGCTAATTTTTTGTCCTTTGAAGCATGTGTCTCGATCTCAAATTTAAAAATCATTGAAACACTTTGGTCATACCGCAACAATTTTCTCAAGAAATTAACTTTTCACTTCTCCGAGCATTTCAAAACATTTAACCCAAATCTCCAACGGTTCTTAAAATTGTCATCACATTAGTGTTGCAAATACAAGTATTCTGCTACTCTAAATACAAATAAAACGAGTAAAAGTTTTTGGAGGTTCTGCACACCAAAACGCGTCAAAACGGCTTCAGTAAAAAATTTTTCAAACTAGGAAGAAATCGTATGGTCCTTTTCGTCACGGTAAAATCTATTTCACAACTATAGCATGTGAAGGTACTATCATTTCAAAGACTATAGCAAATTCATCAGAATCCTTAAGAAGAGTTTTATTACTGGAAATTGTGTAATGGGATTTTCCCAGTTCCTGTAGTAAACTATAAAAGTGCAATATTCACGTATCTAGAATAAAGTAATGCGTATTTGTGATGTTGAAATATAAGCGTTTCTCTGTCTCTATGAAGTAGGACATATATATTCATGGGGAGCGCAGACAAAACAGTCAGTGGCATTCTGAATGTTGACATTCCAACAGAGCACAGTGGGAAAGTTAGAGACAAAAACTGAATGGATATCAGTGTCATACCAATGAAATGTTGAATATATACTAGCCAAAATTACTCATATCCGCTGAAGTTCATAGAAAATTCCTGAAATAATTTGTGAAAATATTTAAAAATTTGAATTATTCAAACAAAAGTATTCTACATATCACCAAGACCAAGAGGGACGATCCTAAGAGTGGAAGAAATATTTTATTAATCGATATCAAGTAAGAACCATGAGATATAAACAAAAAATAATTCATAAATAATTTATGGACATAACTGCAAAAAGACATTTGAAGAGAGTAAACGAATGCACATCATACGCATGTAAAAAACAGGCGCGTGTAAGTAGGAACAATTAAAGAAAAAAAGAAAAGAAAAAAAGAAAAAGGAAATAATAACTAAACAACAGAATAGCTGAAAATCAGAGGGGACTTGCGGTGACGTCATCGACTACTATACCAATAATAATAATAATAATAATGATAATAATAATAATAAGAAGAAGAAGAAGTATAAGAATTAGTAAAAATGACAACAATTACTCTAATGATATAACATCTAATTAACCCTTGTGAAGGTTGCGTGAAAAAGTTCGCTAAGGCGTAATAAAAGCACAAAGCTTCAAATGGGCAATGTTTAAAACACTATAATATATAAAAAGAAAACAAAACAAATACTATGAATATAAACTATTAACTGTAACTGAAAACAATATAGCTACCATTCTCGGAGTCAAGCCAACTCACACTGATAAAGAAATTAAGGAAAACAGACCTGATGCAGTAGTGAAAATTTAAAATTTGCCTATTCATCGGCAGAATGTGGGGCTTGAAGACAGCAATAATATTGATTTGTTTAAAAATGGAATCGAAAAATACGTCAACAAAATACCAGGAAACATCTTGATGCAAGATGTCCAGAGGAACCTCCTCCTTGTCATCGGTCTCATATTAAAAAGAAATCGATCCATAAAATAAATGCTCATCATGGCCCCAAATACAAGGGATGCATTATGTTCTATGAGTGAATAAAGTAGAACTCTAAGATGATGATACTACTACTACTACTACTATTACTACTACTACTACTACTACTACTACTACTACTACTAATAATAATAATAATAATAATAATAATATTAATAATAACTGAAAATATAAAATATCATAAAATACAATGTAAATCTTGATGAGAAAAAATATTGCATTTCCTTGCGGTTTGCAGGTCTAGCTTAAAAAAAATCTCCCTGAATTCTCATATTTTTTACTTTATTTCTTTCACTTACATACTTTTCTCAATCAGATTATTCCGTGATATGTTCCGCCCCTTCCTTTCTATTACGTTTTCCTCCTACAAAGAAAGCCCTCCGGTGGACTAATCACTTTTACATTGATCTTAAGTTCCGACGCCTTCGATTACCAAAAAGCAACTTCACACAATCTGAAGCGAACTGTTTTCTCCATTGGCTTTTATTATGCCAAAAGAATGCTCTTGTTATAAACGCTTTCATTCCCGAAAAACCCAACAACCTGATCAAAGAAGAGGATCTATTTTATTACCTCTTTCTCTTGAGTGGATTCTATTGTCCGCTTTTATCCATTCTTCCGTTCCAGATTTTAGTGTATTACAAAGCCTGTCTCAATGGAATTAGGTCCTCACTTTTTTTGATTTTCGCAGTTTACATTTCTTGTAACCGTTTACTCATTAGTTACCTTAGTCTCAATATTTCTTGTCTTATGCATTCATCCTTTACTTTCTTCTATGTTTTGATTTTCTGTATTTCGGTTTATTCCATTTACTAGTCTCTTCTTCATCTTCTTTTTCAACTTCTTCCTTCTCTTTCTCCTTGCTTCAATACGTATTTGCTTTTTTTTTTCTTTTTCTTCCTATTCATTTCTAATGCTTGTTATATTATTTTTATTCGTGATCTTTGGACAAAGCCAAAAAAGTAATATATATATATATATATATATATATATATATATATATATATATATATATATATATATATATATATATATATATATATATATTGCCTCAAGTATGACTTAGTAAATATTAAATTTTTTTACAAATTATATTTCGTGTTTTCTTATTTGATTATCCTATTTAATTGTCCTTGATGACATCCAACATTTTCTCCTTCCGCTTTCTATTCCCCTCTGTTTCTCTCTTTATTCCTTTCTATTCATCTTTTCCAAACTTTCATCACTTTATTCCTCTTTCTATCTAGTATTTCTAACATCTCTCTATCCAATATTCTACTTCTTTTCCTCCCACTCTTTAGTTTTTCATTCTACTTTATCACATTTGCTTAAAATCTTATTCAGCCATGCTTTCTTTTTTTTTCTTTTTGCATGTCTTTCCTCTTCTTTCTCGTCAGTTTCCTTTCTTTTTTTCTCATCTTTAAAATTACCCTTCTTCTATTTCTTCTTAATATTGTTATAAATCCTTCTAATAAAGAAAAACTATTGTATAATCTTCTTCCGTTTTTCAATTTCAGTACTGTTTAAATTTCCCTGCAGCAACCTCCACTTTATATTTCTCATGTCTCTTTTATTTCATTTTCTGTTTCAACCAAGACTATTCACGGACAACACTTCGAGTAATTCACGCAACACTGTTTGCATCAGAGAAGAGAATTATTAAGGATTTTGAATATTTTTGTCAATGACACCGTATAAAAGTTACTCGAATAAGTATTTCAGCATTATCAGAGTTGTTTCAACTTCAAGGCACCCTGCACATCAGTGTGCTTTTTAATTTTCACCATAGCTATTTGTTTCAGGGATCCATTTATGTTTCTTAAACAGTCACAAAGCCAGTCTGTAATTTATTATGGAAATATGACCTTAGTTATATTCTAATTATATATTCTAAATTCAAAACGATAATCTGGCGAAATAAATATGATATTGAATTCGGAATTATCCTTCTCAAGTACTACTTGCCAAGCACAGATAGAGTTAGCCTATCCTGCTATTTAACCTAGAGTTGTGCAGATTCATATGTCCCAAAGTATTTTGTGCGAAAGGTAATGTACAGATTTAAACTAGAATTGGAACCCGGCACGCTGATTTCTCGTTCTGAGACATTAACATCATTAGTGTCGAAAAAACAAGCAAATTGGTTTCCCACTCGACGAAGCCTTATTATGCCATGAGCTAGATTAGAAAATATTTTCAAAATTAAAAAGCAGCGAAGACAAGAATGCGTCTTTGCACAGGATTTATTAAGCCTATTAAATGAGTCAGTCGTAAGAGAATTAGAAATCCTACAGGATTTATTATCGGCCGACACGATATAAAACACATAAATAACACAATATTTATAGAAGACACTTCTTCAAATACGCGAATGAAAACTCTGTTGATGACAGATTTATGGCAATAAGCAACATTTTTATATACTTTCATTCTTTTTTCATATGCACTCTGCAAATCTTCTGATTAGCTTGGTGTATAGTCAGATACACTTATATTTTGTCCAGTTGATAGCATATTTTCTTCCGAGGGAAACAGATCAGAGATGACCCAAAGTATACATTTGTCCCAGCTTTGCCTGGCTTAAGTAGGAGTCTCTGTTTGCTGAGAATATTCGCTATCGAAATTGAAATTATGTAAATTTCTGTTGATACTGTAGGCGTCTAAATCTAATTATTATATGACAAAATATAACAAAAATAAAATACACGTTTTAAAAATTTTTCATAGATTGGTTGCTGCTGCCCTTATTATTGGAAGTGGTCAGAAATAATGAAATCTCTCTCTTATTCAATATTTCTATCTCTACTCTAAACCATCATGCGTATACAATTACAGAACTGAAAAGTACTGCCAACACCTGAAGATGCATCAAATGTTATCAGATATCTATTTCGAGAAAGCAACTCAACTAACGTTTCTTGTAAATTGTTAAATACATCACTATCAAGCCTGCTTATAACATTTTAATATCTTTGTTAATAAAGTAAATATTACAGTAAATTCTAATTAAAGTTATTATATTTGGGTTCTATATTATTTGATGTGCACATAAATATGTAAATGTATTTTGAGTAAACATCGATTCTAATCAGGACAATCCTTACAATATTTGACGGACTTCACTGTTAACATTTTTTTTTATTTAAGCTGGGAGGCGTCTTTGGAACTCGTAATCACATTTGGCATTTTGCCAAGCGTGGATCATAGTAAATCTAATCTCGTGTGCAATATTTCGCTTTTTTTTTTCATGTCTTTGATCCCATACTTCACTGAACTGGTTTATTTGATATGCAAGTTTCGAGAAGTATGAAATTGATACAAATTCAATTTGATTCTTTTGTTTTACATTGTGGACGTCTTGAGCATCTGAGATTATCAGTAGCTATTTTTTAAGTTTTTTGTTCGTAAATAAAAATTGGAATTGGGATTATGAAATCTGTTTAGCTGTTTGTATTTAGCTGTAAAATGTATGAAAGATGTTTTCATTAAAATTTCTAATAAGCAGAATCATTGGAGTTAAGAAGTAGGCTTGGTTCAAAAGAGAATTTTCCGCATAGATGTCCAAATCTTTCAAAGTGAAATTGATAAACTTGCTGTGAATTTTATCATTTCTTTCTTTTAGACTTAGGCACTTTTGAATGGATCTTGTTAAGGTTGACTATGGACGCAAGAATATTTCTTCTATTACTGTTTGAATGAACAGCTAATGTAATGGTTAGAGTCTCGTAAGGTGAGAAATCGGGGAGCCGATTTCGAATTCTGGTCTATTTGGTTGCACTCACTCTCCAAGAGATACTCTTGGGAACAGTATGAATTCATCTCTTCTATTTCCAGCTATGCGATAAATAGCAAGGCAGATTGGGATCTCCTAATTGTTGTCAACCAATGTAGAAGAAAACTGTATGTAGACTGGCGACGTACGTAATATACAGTGATGGAAACGATCAGTATTCACATAGATGTATTGTTCACACACACACACACACACACACATACACACACACACACACACATATATATATATATATATATATATGTGTGTGTGTGTGTGTGTGTGTGTAATGCACGACGACTGGATTATCTATTTCTATCCAAGTCGAACAACTAGTTTCTTCATGTTTGTTATACTTTGCTGCTTTCAGTACCTTACTTGAATCATCAATACATCATCACGATCTTTTCCGTTTTTACTTGAATTGATATGAAAATGATTTACAAGGCAATATTCCAGTTGCAATGCTTTTTCCTCCTCAGAGACACTTTTTATATGAATTCTAAAAGCATCGACCGTAACTTACGCTTCTTGAATATTCTGCATGTTTGTTTTTCTCCTTTGAATACCAACGCTGGTATTCATGTCACTATTAATTTCACGGGTCAGCTTTTCAGATAATCACATTTCCTCATAAACATAATGACTTTACGCTGATGAGAATCTCTATAAACATTGTTCAACAATCGTAATCAAACGTGGCTAGAGATTAAGGTAAATTGCATTCCAATCATCTTGCTACAAGACCATAAAAAAGTCAATATGCACCAATTATGGAGAATCACAAATGTTTTCAAGTCAAATCCCTGCAGTTTTAATTGTAGACTAGTTATATTTAATCTCTTTTTTGCTTTCCATGACGAGTTTATTATTCAAATATTCTCAGACCATTAAAATGTGAAACAAGAACCATATCTTGTAAGTTTCTCGTACATAGAAAATGCTTCGATTGATTTGGCTATAGCGTTTATTGACGTTTTTATGTTGTTTCATATTTTTTTTATAAATTACAAAAATGTTTTTAGATACGGGCACAGATATTGTGTGTAGCTGCAGTTCCAGTAACAAATGAATTTACACAAGGCTCCGTTTATTATTCGATACCCAGTCTAGACTACCTTTTAGCCTAAAGGCATAAAACGATTTTGAAAATAAACAGTTATGCCTAAATATTCATACAACGACTCATCTTCTTATGATTATTTATTTCATGCTATTTGTTTACTTAGTAATAGCGTATATTCTTAAGTCATCTGCATTTCAGGAAGGAGATCTTCATGTTTACGTCTTTCTTCGTTTTCTTCCCATTTTATTGCTACTTTTTATCAGTTTATAAAGTCTGGCGAGTTAGTAATCAAAATAGGAATTGAAATAAACCTTGTCAATTTCGATTTAAATACGTTAGATAAGAAAGCAAATGTATTTTTAAAAATTCCCAATATTTGCGAGTGTGTGTGTGTGCATAGAGAGAGAGAGAGAGAGAAAGAAAGAGAGAGACATAAAGAGGAAGATACAGAGAATATATATATATATATATATATAATAAGAAGCAAAATAATTTAACCCAAATAAATAAATAAACAAATAAACGACTTCAGACAAAATATCCGACAATGCACCACTGACCCGTATATATAAATAACAGAGAAAAATAAACAGCACTAGTGGCCTGACCATTGCGTCTGGCATGAAACAGACTGTCGCCTGTAGCTGTTGACTTCAATATTCACTTATATATATATATATATATATATATATATATATATATATATATATATATATATATATATATAGGAGGTAGGGATGTATTTTTCAATGAAATCTGACATCCGTTAAATACATGTCGTCTGGATTTAAAAAAAAAATTATTGTTAACGGCAAAAATTCTTACGGCATTTTTTCTATATGTATATTTAAAGATCCAAACGACATGCATTTAACGGATGTCAGATTTCATTGAAAAATACATCCCTACCCCTACCAAAATGTAACTAATAACTGATACATCAAAATAAAGCCATAATGAACACGCAGACAGCCCTTGTCTGGGTGAAGTGGATTTAACTGTATCCTTGGAAACGTGAATTATGATTTTTGCTGTGTCCTTAAAACCCAGTAATTATAAAGTTACTCCAAAATTCGCTTGAGGATGAAATGGAACTAATATGTTTAATTTAATTGCAAAATTAAATTCGGAGCTTTTACCTTCCACTTTTGAAACATGGTTAGAACTGTGTAGCGAAAAAACATATTTTAAATCAATTAATTTATAATATTAATGCTCTGTAAATTTACATTGAGCACCATTTTGTAAAAATAAAAATATCTATAAGAACACCGGATTATATATTTTACTCTTCTTTATATATATATATATATATGTATATATATATATATATATATATATATATATATATATATATATATATATATATATATAGATAGATAGATAGATAGATAGATAGATAGATAGATATTTCATAGAAAACTTTCAAATTCACACTTTCACTTTGGGAATTTTGCTGGAATCCTATTTCTGACGAAGACTATTTATAATTTATGCGGCTATTACATCTTTCTTTAGTGGAATGACTCTAGGTATGTTTCAGCCATACAACCAACTGATGCCTACTTCAACATTTTTACTTGAACTGCAGTTAACCGATTTTTTTAGTATTTCCCACACGTCCTTAAATTTTGGGGGATTTTACGAAAAAGACCAGAATTGAAACAGCTTAAAAATATTAAGCAATTCTTTAGACTTAAGCCACACTTAAGTTTTTAATCAGATTTAAACTTTATTTCTTCGGTTTAAGATTTTGTTTGATGGATGTAATTTTAGTACCAAATATCTTTAACTTCAAAATTTCTATATTTTCATTTTCAACATAGCATCTATTTTCTGACGTTCCTTTTGCTATTCTACTAAGTCAACTTGAAATTTCTACTCTAGACATTACTATGAAGAAAAAAATGAATAATTTTCAAACATATTTTATTATTATTATTATTATTATTATTATTATTATTATTACACTAATGATGATGATGAGGATAATGTGGATGATTATATGGATGATAATGAAGATACATGGGAAATATAAAGACTATACTAGGAATTTCAGCGGTAGATATAAAATATCGTGAATGAAAACCTGAAACGAGAAACGCAATTCCACATTATAGCAGGTAATTGAAGCAAAACCTTGTCCAGGCCAGAGAAATCCTAGATGCCATCTCTCCGAGGAAACAGCAGAAACAGTAAACAGCATCTAAGAATACCTTAAGGCAGACCCAATAAAAACATTATTAAAAAAAAAAAAAAGTATCAGGATTAAAAAAAAAGGAAAACAAATTTTACATGATACTTTAACATTTGAACACCCAGAATGGATCGTGAATAAGGAAAACATCCTTTCATTCAATGGATGTATTTATGCATGCGGGTCACTGAGTGAAAACAACTGAAATAAATACCAGACGCGATGGGTAAATTTTCATCTTATTATATTTTTGATTTCAAGCATGCACGTTTTTTTTTTTTTTGTTTTTTTTTTGTCAAATGCACATTATAGTGGCCAGTTGAGGACTGTCTGTGACGAAAAGAGCACCATGACGCAATTCATTCCGCCAAAAATTTGGAAAAGCATGCTATACAGCTTGGCATTCTCGCCGGAATCTTCAGTACGAGTGTTTGGGTGTCAATCTGAGGAAAGTGCAGAGTATTCGGAAAGAGTTGGCTGAGTCTAATGGCGATTATGAAGGCACTGCAGCACGGAAATTTCGCTTTGAACGTTATGATAAGAAAATAACTCCCGAATTTGTTGTTGAGAGCCTCTGAATCAACACGGTAGCCTACACCATGTGTTTGAGGAGGTAATACTGCACTGGTTCACATTTCTGGCAACAGGATTCAGCATCTTGCCACACAGCATTCACCAACTTAAACAAGGAAAGTGTCCAGAATAAATACCGAAGTCGTCTGCAGGCCGTGGTTGAAGCCAATGGCGATTTTATTAAATAAATTTACAGTTTAATAGTTCAAGATATTTTTCTGTAATTTTGGTAAATGTATTTCTTAAAATGAAATGTCAGTGTTATTTTCATTTTTGCCTCATTTAGGATTATCTCTGAACAGATGAAGAAGGGACTTAAAGCAACAGAAATCTGGTTTTAAAGACTGAGAATACCATGAACGGAACATGTGAGCAATGATGAAGTTTTAGAGAAAATGGAAACGAAAGGGACACTTATACTTAACATCTGGAAGAGACTGTTTAAATTTCTAGGGCTTGTAAATTTTGATACTGACAAGAAAATTTGAAGTTACGCGAGACAGAGGAAAGCAATGCATAACCTATCTAGCAAGGTTTAGTGAATGGAGGACAGAACAAGGTTTAGGAAAGAACGCAAAGACAAAATTTAATTAGAGCTACAAAGGTCAGAAAATTGTGGATAGCCATGAACGCCAACATAGCAAATAGAAAAATATTGTGTTGATTTTGGATATGCAGGCTGGGCAATAGTTAACGGCTTGGAAGGGGAAATCAGTGACATGAGTTTGTTGCATTCACTTTCTCACAAATATTCTTCGTGTTATTTTGTGTTCATATATAATATAAACGTGACGCTGGATTGTCTAGCCGTGGTTGACAACTCGGAAAAGGATAAATCTGAGTTCAACCTTGTGTATCCATGACGACGCATGTATTATGCAGTCATGAAAATGATCGTGAAGTTCACAATGACTCTAGTAATGCCAACTGCGGTGGATACGATAGATAGATATGATAGCAAATCTCAATGCCCAAGTATTCTTTTAAATATTCTCGATTAATCTATTTGTATTTAATATTCTGTTTTCATTAATTCCTAGAACTTCATTTGTTCAGCTGTATGCTTCATAAATATTACACTATATACAGGTTGAATGTTGACTGCCATTATCCAATCATACATTTCTTCAGTAACGATATTATTATTAATTTAATTTTAATCTGATTATATCCATGCTTGAATTATTTTTTATATATCTTGTAACATTTAAATCGTGATGTATTTCCAACTTCCGGTTGCTGTCTTTGATTTGTGTTTTATAGGGAAAAATTTAACGCTGTGACTACTTATTTTTTTTTATTTTTTTCAAGTAGACACAATTCTTTATTTACAAATACAATTCTGGTATTATTCAAGAAAATGTACGTTTCCTATATATGAAATATATCATTTCTAAGATAAAGAGGTTGCTGATTGGATATAAATATTGATTAGGCAGTCAGTCTAGTCGGTATTTGAATATTGCAGAGATAATGCTTGGATGAAATTGTTAAATATGAAACATACTCTATCAATAACCATAAGAATAACCCGAATTTCAATTTGAATTCAATTTTATATTTGAACCTTTAATGATAAAGTTGTCTTTGATATACATCTTAAAATTATTAGAACCACAGGTGCTATCTCAATTTCCTACAGTTATCCGGTTTCTGACACATACCAGTACCCTGCAAGTGACATCAACTAATTTTGGCTAATTATTTTAGTGTACTTGGCAATGACCTGTAGCTAAAGCCGATGTTAAGCCATGCTCTGACATCAGCTCAAAATCTGTGACATTTATTGTCTCTTTTTCACTCTTTCTAACCTGAGACATGATCTCATGCATCTACTACGACAGACAGTAAATCATTGACAGATTGCGTCTAACGCTGTCTTTGAAAAGATTTCATTGATTTATTTCTACGTCGACTCCAGTGTATTCCGTCACTTTAACAATGAATCAAATAATCGTATTAACAGTATTTTACGCTGCACGTTACACACTCTAACCCTAGGTCTTGTTATTTGGTATTAGTTTATAGTCAATTGTTGCCTTTCATATTTGCGAAAATAAAAACAATGAAAAAATTACCTTAGGGCAGTAGAAAAAAAAAATGTTATATTTTCATGATAGAAACGCGACGTGAGCAATTTCTAATTAAAATAGGAATTAGGAATGTTATGTTACTGAACAAATTTTATTCATTATTGAGTAAGAGAGAAGCACACTAATAAAGAGACAATAGGGTGCAAATATGTCTACAAGGATTAATTTATTTCAATACACGAATCCATTTCCAAAATAAAATAGATTTAGCGTATGGACTGACTTAATAAATTTCTTGCTTGAAAGAACTTCATAAACATACATATTTCCATGCCTCTATAAACAAAAAGTAACCAGTGCCAAGACAATTTATCCGTTTCCCGGATTACTAAATGCCAGTTGGCAATGTGGTCTGTCGGGATTGCATTGCGAGAAAGAACTCAACAAAAACCATGCAGGGACGCATAAAGTGTGTGTGTGTGACAAAGAGAGATGGATAGTGGATGGTGAAAGTTTCTTTGTTCGGAACAAAATGCGATATGCAGTCATTTTATCGGAAGTGAGATATTCTAAAAGCCGAGAACTTTTCCGCACTTCCTTACAGTTGGACATAAAAGCACTGGTAGTTTAAGCATATTCTCTCGCGATATATCGCGAGCTTTCTTCTCTTATCACCTGAACATTGATAGCATGTACACACGCACACACAAATACACACCCTCACACACTCACACATACACACATCTATAAGTTTTAACTGTTTTTTTTGTTTATCTGTGAACATTTCATCATTTTACCGAGATCCAATTTTTTATATCTCTTTTCTTTCCGAAGTGTCTTGTGCATATGCAGAAAATAAGTCTGAAAATGGTATACAAGTTTACTAAGGAACACTAGAAGTTACCTATATGCAAGAATTACGTTCACACACACACAACACATATATGTGTTTGTGCGTGCGAACTAGATGCATCCTAACGCTAAACTAGATGAAAACAATGTAATTCGCCGATATATACCAATACCTCAAGACCTCAAAATCCCCTCTGTATGAAATCAATATTTTTTATTAATTCTCATGTGACAGATAACACTCTAATAATAATAATAATAACAACAACAACAAAAACAACAACAACAATAATAATAATAATAATAATAATAATAATAATAATAATAATAATAATCTAATTGTAGTTGGATCCCTCGGATTGATTGGAAAAGATTCCAATAGACTCAATGAAGGTATCCCTCGTATCCCATAGTTGGTGAGATACAAAAATTGTACTCACAAGTACATCCCACACCTTACAAAGGGTTTTGTCTATGTAAAATATGTGCGATTTTTTTCAAATCTTTTCAGTGGAAAATGTCATGATGCCATTTCTGACTTTAGGTCCCTGGTCAGAACCTGGAAAGAAATGAGTATACACTAGAAACCAAAGGAAATAATAATAATAATAATAATAATAATAATAATAATAATAATAATAATAATAATAATCTACCAAAATACAAGGACCTTAATATCGAAATCTCAAAAATGTGGCGCATGGGAACATCAACGATCCCTGTTGTAGTTGGAGCCCTTGGATTGCTGGGAAAAGATTCCAGTAGACTAACTGGAGGGATTCCTGGAACCCCATGCCTTAAAAAATCCAAAACAATTGTTCTCACGAGTACAGCCCGCGCCTTTCGAACGGATTCATCTGTGTGAAATATGTTCTTTCTTTTTTGTTTGTTTGTTTGTTTGTTTATGTCAGTGGAAAATGTTATGATGCCATTTCTAACCTTAGGTTTCTGTACGGGACCCGGAACGAAATGTGTATACACCAGAAATCAAAAGAAATAATAATAATAATAATAATAATAATAATAATAATAATAATAATAATAATAATAATAATAATAATGAACATTACATACTTACATTTGCAGTACCTACAATAGACTTTCGTAGGATAATATTTTTTTGAAAATTAGATCATTTCTTGCACATATTGAACTCCACTCTCAATGTAAAACAAGTATTAGTACATATTACCAACATACTATAATGCACACGCTGTCAAGAAAGAAAAAATCAATATTCTATAAGATAATATACAAAATAACTCACATTAAATAAAATATCTTTCACCGCAGAAGAGTGGATCAAGATTTAATTTACTCACGTACTTTTACTACTACTACTACTACTACTACAACTACTACTACAACTACTACTACTACTACTACTATTGCTACTACTACTACTACTACTACTGCTACTACTACTACTACTACTACTGCTACAAACTACTACTACTACTACTAATAATAATAATAATAGTAGTAGTAATAATAATAATTTGATACATTTTCCGGTGCGATCACATGACGCTACTTTAGACTAATTTGAATCGATTCCAGGATTCAAAAATACGAGAATGTAATCAAGAAAATCTTGATGATGTGTGAGACTTTAAAAATTATGTGTTCTGCACAAACAGTTTATTTAGAATTTTGATTCCGATATATATACCTTATTTGCAAACTAAAATATGCAATAAAAATTAAACAGACAAAACTTGTCGTTCGAATTTTAAAAAAGTACATACATGCATATATATATGTGTGTGTTCTGAATTTTAAGTGATCTATAAATTAGCACGGTTTTTATTTTAAAAAGCACTGTAAGTCACTTCCGTAAATTAATATTTAAATATCTACAACAATTTAAAAAAAAAATGCTTCGCTCGCATTTACAAGAGATTTTTTTTTAAGAGAATATTTTAAGCATTGCTTTTTACATAAATCCTAATATAATCATTTAGATATTTGACAAGGCGTGAAGACAATATTCTATAACCTCGAAACATTTTTTTAACTGATTTCGGATTTATTCGTAATTTACAGCCTCATGGGGTAACACTGACATAATTATTGATGCGGAACAAAGGACACATATCTCTAGGAACATATAGAGAAAAAACAGGTTCATTTTCAGCGAAAAGACTTTTCTCTGGCGTAAAAAATTGTCTTAGTTTCACATTTTTAGCTATAATCATTTCCATTCCGTATTACCTAAGTTCAGTTATTTGTTATAATCGTCATTAAGATAGTTATATTTGTAAATGAATATGCAGAATGTAATGTGAACAGAAAAGAATGAATTCAGTTTTGGCGAATGTGTATAGTTAAGATTTCGAGTAGGATCTATGACGAAAAACACTGAAAATAGTACCTTGCGGAGCCTTTTGGTGGAGAAGTTATGGTCTGCGTTGGGCTAACAGGGTGTGAGCTATACTGTCTGGTTTTTGCTAACAGGCCTTCATGTACTAAGAAATGAGAGAATTCAGCTTGATCCCAAATGAAACAAGAGATCTGCAATCAATTGAAGGATATTTCTGTAGATTCTCCCAAAAGCTTTGAAAGCTATACACTGAATTTTACATCGGTAATTTGTACGATATAACTGATTGCAACCTACTTTCAAAATAGCACATTAGAAAAAAACATATATATCGAAAGGGCTTGTTTGAATTAAATAGACAATACGAAATGAAAGCAAATTGTCTGAACAACAAAATTTAAAATGTTTTCTTCCTTTCTCTACCAAATAATAATTAAGAGCTAGCAATGTGTAATGTGAGTGATCATCACTGGTTGGACATCATTTGTGACTTTGTGTTAGAATAAACTAAGCACAAAATGTGTACTGATGAATGGTTGAAAAATTGATTCCCTGTTTTACACCCGCTTTGAAAAACATTGAGAAATTTATTCACTTTTGGTATCTTCGCATATTTTGTTGCTGGTTGCTTCGAATAATCGCTCACATGTTCCTGTCTATTGTTTCAACAAGATGGATTTAAGCTATTCCAGCATTTTCGCCATGGTTCCGTTTCGCTTTAACTTGGGCGTCTTAGGAAAAACCAGCATCATTTTATTTTTCTTCCTTTACTATATGTTATTGAATTGAATTGTCGTGTGATACTGTAGAACTGCACTGAATGTACTACATTAGTCATTTTTATG
>OZ010581.1:88499054-88629054 GCA_963932145.1 Acanthosepion lycidas
GGATCGCAAAATCGTTGGTTCGATTGAAATTATGCACAGCTAAACGTAGCAAAGAAATAAAGGTAATGCTGTTTATATGTTAGAATTGGAAGAAATTCCTCTATCTTTAATTCATTTCAGAGAAGAAACTGATCAATTCAAACAATAGTATAAACGTTTATGAGTGGACAGAATTATATATTTAATTGAAATATAGTCAGCCTATAAAATGTACGTTGAATGAAGCAGATGTCTTTTTCTAGATGATTAAGGTGTAGATAAATAATCTCAGCAGAAGATTGAAACGGTCTCGCTGATTTATTTTCCATGATAATTGTGAGAACCACGTTACAGCCACCAAAATCATATAAGGAAACAAAAATCGCAATAGATAAGCACTATGCAAAAACGCCTTACGTTTGACTTTTTCTGTCTTGCTTAAACATAATTATGCTTAACATGTTCCATTCTCACTCTTTGTCGTTACTATTTTGCATAGCAGGCACTGCATGCTTTTAAAGTACTTACTTTTTATGATGATCAGTCGATATTCAGTTGCAGAGAGAGATGCGAGAAAATATGTCAGATATTCTTAATGTCAAAAAATATTAAAGGCGCACCCATTAGAGACTTAATGCTATTGATCAATCGTAAAATACCGGGGAACAGTTATTCTTACATTCATCCATATCGTTTTGTCTTCTCTTGCTGCTTTTTAAATTCATTGAAAGCAGAGTAAATAAAATGTTTTAAGTGACTTAGCAGGAATCATTTTTATGTCACGAAACATAAAGTTGGCTGTCAATATATACACGAAAAAGTGATAAAAGATACACGCCTCAATCATCTTCCCAAAATCTGACCAAATGACCATGCATATTTTAAAATACTTTCTTGAATGAGCTAAAGATTTGTTAGCATTTCCTTGTGTGTGTGTGTGTGTTTTGTGCGCGCGCGTGTGTGTTTGTGTGTGTTATCACGCTGTCTAGTAGAAAATATGTGCTGATGAAATGACATTGTAGATATATACATGGTGTACAAGATTTTCCATTACTTCAGATAAATAATGCGCCACACCTGTCTGATTTTCAAGATAAACGGAAGAAACATATTTCAAAATCGCTGTTTGGTTACAGAGAAATAAAGAAAGAAAAAAAAGAGAAGATTGGTGAGACGATAATGCTCTCCAGTATTTAACGCCTGCTTTAGTGAAATAGAAAATCGTGTCGATTTTTAATCCTTTCACTTCTACCATCTTACTTCTTTGAAAAATGACCGGCATTCATATTTATGATTATTATTACAATATTTTGTTAACGTTGTAATGCTCGAATATTAAACGATGCAAAAGGGTAATTTTCATATGTATTTTATAATCGTGGGACTAACAAGGAAATTATTCACTCATTACCTTAAGCGTTTAGACTGATCGGAAAATGAAAATATGAAAAAAGTTAAATTTTCATGGGTATTTCCAGTCATTATTATTATTGAAATATGGAGATGCATGCCAACCAAGTGACAGTCGGGTACAAATATACGAAACCCAGTTTAACCCATCGTGAAACTTGGTCTAATAAGGACATACCAGGTACCCTTATGCATGATATTTACGACAGTTTTTAATAAAAGCAGTCGTAAATATTGATATCAAAGTCCAGTTTTTTAATTAGGATAGCAGGAATTTTAAAATGAATTATTTGTTCATATACGGTAACTGTGAAGGTGTAGCTACTAGAGGCAGCTAACCCTAAGAAGGAAATATTTTCTATATTAAATTCATGGGTTAAATGGCGGATTCCATTAATATCAAAGATAGATTTACCGTTTTCTTTATTTCATTGGGGTTATTATATTTACTTGATGTAGGTCTTTGGTTTAACACGGTTTTTCATTATTATTCTGCAAATTATTGCAATTCAAGAATATAAGACCCAGAAGTGCCTGTCATCGAAACGTCCTGATTTTGTGTTCTGGGCAGTCGTATAAAGAGGTCCTAGTAATTTACGCATATTGTTGGAAGAGGAATAGAGCAGTGTTTTTATGTAACTTCAAGGATAAAGCTTATTTTGTTATTAACCGAGATATTTTAGATATCGGATATGGCTTATCTGTTGCTACTACATTTTACAGAATGTAGTATTTTTAGGAAAGTTAGGTAGATATTTTGTTTCATTTCCTAGAAATGTATGGGATTATAAATTTATTCTTTATCTTTAATAGTTTTTATGTGAAGGTAGATATTTGAGAAATGACAGTGTTCAAAGGTGAGCATCGTTCGTGATTTATAACTCTACTATGTTCGTTCGTAGAACACAAAAGAAAATACAAGAAATTTGAATTAAAAATTGCAAAATCAATCTTTGACGTCTTTAAGGTCTGAAGGTCCCCCGCTAGCCACTAATCTGAAATAAGGTATTTTGGATCTTTGATAGTCTACAGTCATTGACTCATGTCATGGCTAGGGTTAATATGCCTTTTACACTGTAACCCCAATGCTTGAGACACTGACAATTCAGTGTATCAATCCAGTGCGTATTGATGGAAACAATTAAAGAACCCTTTATTGCGCTTTGAGAAAACAGAGGCACTATAGAAAAATGCATAAGAGAAGAAGACTCCCAAGGTATAATTTTATAATTGTATAATATTATATCTTCCTTGAATTCATTTGGCTTTAGACAGGGTTTTCCAGCATTATTAACATTTTATCTGTATGTTGTCTATTATATTTTCTAACAACGCATTAGGATGTGGATTTGCCGAAACAAAGCTGGTAAAGTGATGGAAACTTTTCCAAATTTGTTGGGATAATTGATATGAAAATTCGGTTATAATCCTATCGATAAAGTTGATGGCTGTTTAGTGCCACCTTCAAGCTAATTTTTAAAACATAAAGACCAGTGGACATTTCAATGCAGGGCAAACTGTGAACAACTATAAATAATCCGCAGATGGAAGTAACACTAATCTTCGTAAGTAATTGAAATCACTTTAGAATGAAGAAATTTCAATTTACGAATACTAAGATTTTATTCGACATCAAACTGTAGCCAGTTCTGGAAATTATCATAAATATATATGACTAACCTATGTGCCATGTAAGTTCGGTATTCATTTTAAGAACTTATAAATGACAAATAAGATTGTGAATATTTTTTTCTAATTTCTTCCCAGATTCCTGTAATTAACCATTTATAAGTTTATAAACACGCCATTGTTTTTTTGTATCTCGATTTTTTTTCTGTGGTCACAGAGAAACATCTCGCTTATCCGTCGATTATTTCTGGAATCACATTATATCACATTAACTGACCTATCGCAAAATTTATACTAGAATATTCTTGCCAAGACTCTGCCTGCAATTGAAAAAAAAATCTGATCCTTACTTTATTGTATTTCGATGTAATATTTTTATAATTGTCATTTCGATGTAATATCTTTTATAATTGCCATTTCGACGTAATATTTTTTATAATTGCCATTTCGACGTAATATTTTTTATAATTGCCATTTCGATGTAATATTTTTATAATTGCCATTTCGGTGTAATATTTTTATAATTGCCATTTCGGTGTAATATTTTTATAATTGCCATTTCGGTGTAATATTTTTATAATAGCTATTTCGGTGTAATATTTTTATAATTGCCATTTCGATGTATATTTTTATAATTGCTATTTCGATGTAATATTTTTAGAATTGCCATTTCGATGTAATATTTTTATAATTGCCATTTTAATGTAATATTTTTTATAATTGCAATTTCGGTGTAATATTTTTATAATTGCCATTTCGATGTAATATCTTTTATAATTACCTTTTCGGTGTAATATTTTTTATAATTGCCATTTCGATGTAATATTTCTATAATTGCCATTTCGATGTAATATTTTTATAATTGCTATTTCGATGTAATATTTTTATAATTGCCATTTCGGTGTAATATTTTTAGAATTGCCATTTTGGTGTAATATTTTTATAATTGCCATTTCGATGTAATATCTTTTATAATTACCTTTTCGGTGTAATATTTTTATAATTGCCATTTCGGAGTAATATTTTTATAATTGCTATTTCGATGTAATATTTTTATAATAGGTATTTCGGTGTAATATTTTTAGAATTGCCATTTCAATGCAATATTTTTATTATTGCTATTTCGGTGTAATGTTTTTATAATTGCCATTTCGATGTAATATTTTTATAATTGCAAATTCGATGTAATATTTTTATAATTGCCATTTCGGTGTAATATTTTTAGAATTGCCATATCGGTGTAATATTTTTATAATTGCCATTTCGATGTAATATTTTTTATAATTGCTATTTCGATGTAATATTTTTATAATTGCCATTTCGATGTAATATTTTTAGAATTGCCATTTCGATGTAATATTTTTTATAATTGCCATTTCGATGCAATATTATTTATAATTGCCATGTCGGTGTAATATTTTTATAATTGCAATCTCGATGTAATATTTTTATAATTGCCATTTCGATGTAATATTTTTATAATTGCCATTTCGATGTAATATCTTTTATAATTACCTTTTCGGTGTAATATTTTTATAATTGCCATTTCGATGTAATATTTTTATAATTGCCATTTCGGTGTAATATTTTTATAATTGCCATTTCGGTGTAATATTTTTATAATTGCTATTTCGATGTAATATTTTTAGATTTGCCATTTCGATGTAATATTTTTTATAATTGCCATTTCGATGTAATATTTTTTACAATTGCCATTTCGGTGTAATATTTTTATAATTGCCATTTCGATGTAATATTTTTATAATTGCCATTTCGATGTAATATCTTTTATAATTGCCAATCCGGTGTAATATTTTTATAATTGCCATTTCGATGTAATATTTTTATAATTGCCATTTCGGTGTAATATTTTTATAATTGCCATTTCGGTGTAATATTTTTATAATTGCTATTTCGATGTAATATTTTTAGATTTGCCATTTCGATGTAATATTTTTTATAATTGCCATTTCGATGTAATATTTTTTACAATTGCCATTTCGGTGTAATATTTTTATAATTGCCATTTCGATGTAATATCTTTTATAATTACCTTTTCGGTGTAATATTTTTATAATTGCCATTTCGATGCAACATTTTTATAATTGTCATTTCAATGTAATATCTTTTATAAATGCCATTTCCGTGTAATATTTTTATAATTGCAATTTTGGTGTAATATTTTTATAATTGCCATTTCGATGTAATATTTTTATAATTGCCATTTCGGTGTAATATTTTTATAATTGCTATTTCGATGTAATATTTTTAGATTTGCCATTTCGATGTAATATTTTTTATAATTGCCATTTCGATGTAATATTTTTTATAATTGCCATTTCGATGTAATATTTTTATAATTGCCATATTGATGTAATATTTTTTATAATTGCCGTTTCGGTGTAATATTTTTATAATTGCCATTTCGATGTAATATCTTTTATAATTGCCATTTTGGTGTAATATTTTTATAATTGCCATTTCGATGTAATATTTTTATAATTGCCATTTCGGTCTAATATTTTTATAATTGCAATTTCGGTCTAATATTTTTTATAATTGCCATTTCGATGTAATATTTTTATAATTGCCATTTCGGTGTAATATTTTTATAATTGCCATTTCGGTGTAATATTTTTATAATTGCTATTTTGATGTAATATTTTTAGAATTGCCATTTCGATGTAATATTTTTATAATTGCCATTTCGATGTAATATTTTTATAATTGCCAATTCGGTGTAATATTTTTATAATTGTTATTTCGATGTAATATTTATATAATTGCCATTTCGATGTAATATTTTTATAATTGCAATTTCGATGTAATCTTTTTATAATTGCCATTTCGATGTATATTTTTATAATTGCTATTTCGATGTAATATTTTTAGAATTGCCATTTCGATGTAATATTTTTATAATTGCCATTTTGATGTAATATTTTTATAATTGCCATTTCGGTGTAATATTTTTATAATTGCCATTTCGATGTAATATCTTTTATAATTACCTTTTCGGTGTAATATTTTTATAATTGCCATTTCGATGTAATATTTTTATAATTGCCATTTAGATGTAATATTTTTATAATTGCCATGGCGGTCTAATATTTTTATAATTGCTATTTCGATGTAATATTCTTTATAATTGCCATTTCGATGTAATATTTTTAGAATTGCCATTTTGTTGTAATATTTTTATAATTGCCATTTCGGTGTAATATTTTTATAATTGTCAATTCGGTGTAATATTTTTATAATTGTTATTTCGATGTAATATTTTTATATATTGCCATTTCGGTGTAATATTTTTATAATTGCCATTTCGATGTAATATCTTTTATAATTGCCTTTTCGGTGTAATATTTTTATAATTCCCATTTCGATGTAATAGTTTTATCATTGACATTTCGATGTAATAGTTTTATAATTGCTATTTCGATGTAATATTTTTATATATTGCCATTTCGGTGTAATATTTTTATAATTCCCATTTCGATGTAATATTTTTATCATTGACATTTCGATGTAATAGTTTTATAATTGCTATTTCGATGTAATATTTTTATATATTGCCATTTCGATGTAATATTTTTATAATTGCAATTTCGATGTAATATTTCTATAATTGCCATTTCGATGTATATTTTTATAATTGCTATTTCGATGTAATATTTTTAGAATTGCCATTTCGATGTATATTTTTATAATTGCTATTTCGATGTAATATTTTTAGAATTGCCATTTCGATGTAATATTTTTTATAATTGCCATTTTGATGTAATATTTTTTATAATTGCCATTTCGGTGTAATATTTTTATAATTGCCATTTCGATGTAATATTGTTTATAATTGCTATTTCGATCTAATATTTTTATAATTGCCATTTCGATGTAATATTTTTATAATTGCTATTTCGATGTAATATCTTTTTATAATTGCCATTTCGGTGTAATATTTTTAGAATTGCCATTTCGGTGTAATATTTTTATAATTGCCATTTCGATGTAATATTTTTATAATTGCCATTTCGATGTAATATTTTTAGAATTGCCATTTCGGTGTAATATTTTTATAATTGCTATTTCGATGTAATATTTTTAGAATTGCCATTTCGATGTAATATTTTTTATAATTGCCATTTCGATGTAATATTTTTATAATTGCCATTTCGATGTAATATTTTTATAATTGCTATTTCGATGTAATATTTTTATAATTGCCATTTCGGTGTAATATCTTTTATAATTGCCTTTTCGGTGTAATATTTTTATAATTGCCATTTCGCTGTAATATTTTTATAATTGCCATTTCGATGTAATATTTTTTTATAAATGTTTATGTTTCTTCTATTATCAGAAAACACATTGGAATAATTTTGCCTAAGCAGTGAGGCTGTTTTCTGAAAGAATGTCTTTAACGGTTGCAGCGTTAACATACACCTTTCCAACTGCATTTTATCGTGACTCAAAAAGTTCTCATTTTCTCAGATATTATTAAGGATTTCTCGTATTTCTGCCACACTAGAAGGTATCTAGTGAGGGGCCACTGCCTTGAGTACATGTGCCAGGATTTTAATCTCTTTAACTTCTAAAAAACTGTTGCTAACCCACAATTCCTGTTTTGCGCAGAAATCAATCAATAAATATCCAATATATTGGCATCATTCGAAGCGATGTTTCTAGAAACAAGCTTTTATGAATTAAATTCCAGGTCGGTACTAGCATTAAATGATGCAAGATAACTTCATCTGTGTTACAGGAAGCTGCATAGGCAATTATATGAAAATACATTTCATATTTATGTGCAACTAGCCGATTGGTGCAACCACACTGAAGGATGATCATTTTGTTGACTCAGCTAGTGACCAGTTGCTAGATAATTTTCACAGCAACAAGACGTCTATGACTTTACGTAATTCATCAAGCGGGAGTTTAGCCTACTTTACAAAATGCTTTGATCTCAGGAAAAATTACTCGTTTATAACAGCTATGTCGATAACAAACTTCGAACGTGCACTTTGCGCAGTGTGATGCTGTCGTCTATTTTCGTGCGTTAAAATTTAAGTTTCACCTAGCAAGTATGTAATTTATATTTATAGGTGTTATTCAAGCGATTGAAGAAGCCGACGCCAAAAGGCAAACTTTGTAGGAGATGCTATCTTTTAGAGTTTATCTTCATATGAAAGAAGTAGTAGTATTCAAAGAATGATGAAATTATCTCCCGAGATGCTTTCCTGAGGATAGTGATTGTATACACGAGTACTATCTTTCATTGCAATTTTTCACCCATTTTCATTGCACGAGAACTTGATTGAATTTCATGATCAGAAAGAATTCTAGCTTAAGCCATAAAGTTTGAAAGTGCAAAACATTACTAAACCTTCTCTTTAAATCACCGGATTTTATTGCAATGCTCTATCGAGATGTGCGAATGTGATTACAGCTCCTAATTTCTAGGTTTGTATTTCAATTTCTCTTTCCTAAGCGGGTAATAGGCTCGGATGTAGAATAACTAATGAGACAACGAAAAGTGCGACATGACCCTAAAGCAATATCGAAATCATATTATATATCGTATATATTACGTTATAGCTTTAAGCATAATCGTTTATAGGGAGATGGAAAGAAGTGCTAGGCGTTGTAGAGATGGAAGATATTTAGTTAGGTAATTACGTCGTATTTTACAAATGTGAGTCTATGAAGATATTATAGCACGGATTTTATAAATTATACTGTGATATCTTAGCTTTGAAATGATTTAAACAACGAATACAGATATTAGTGTAAGTCATATAAATACCGAAACAGCAAACCAGATTTAACAAACAGATATGGAGGAACATAAAGAAACAGATCAATATCATTAAAAATGATGATATTGAAAGATCGACTGTGTTAAAGGGATGGACTGGAAGTGGGTGATATTTTTTTATTTAATTGTCCAATTTTCTTATGATGTTTTCTTTAGATTATTGCTATGATGCACATTTTTCTGGTGTGGGTTCTTATTTAACGCATTACCCATTTGGGGATCTGTTAAAATTAAACTCACTACATATTATTCCTTGCATTTACAATGAATTGCTTACATACATTGCATTTTCAGAGGTATATTTTGCAACACTTAGCCTTTAAAGTCTTTAATATTAGCCGTAACTAATCATAGAAGACACTCTCTGTCGTAATTTTACATTTCACGAATAGAAAAATAATGACTATTTTGAAAAGTATTTTTTTATTATTTCTAATTAATATTATTTTTTGATGTTTTATACACATATATATTTGATGTTCTAGTTTCTATAAAAATGACAATAGTAATTACTGAAATTAAACATAAGGAATAAATGTGCTTTATATACTGATCTCCATTTGGGGTCCATGGCATGAAAGCATTGCAAAAATCTCGGTACTAGTCCACAACGAGACATAATTTATTTACTGTTATTTTTCTATAAGTTTTGCAATATTTCTGTTTGTGTGCTATAAGATCAATGTGTTAATTGAATTATTTTTTTTTCAGACCTTTTCATTATGAGGAAAACTAAATTTCTAAATCTAAATGAAATAATAGATGATCCCGATTTTGCCAATGGAATTGCTGATGATGATAATTCATCAACAGATTTTGTGGCACTTCCTCCTGATAATATATGTGTAGTTTCTGATGAAGATGACATTGATCAAGATGAACTTAGTGATAGTTTGCCAAATGATGTGCATGGATCTTTAGAATTACTCTCAAATTGTACAGAAGATGCAGGGGAATGTTCAACATCATGAGTTCAAGTTCAACTTGCAGCTAAACGTCGAAAATGCAAAACAAAATCAATACCAACGTGGAATACATCACGAGGGGATTTTCATATTGAACGAGGAAATTCTAATGCAATAAATAGCAGAATCACCAACATAGAAACATATTTCAAGGATAAATCTCCTGCATTATTTGAGACAATTTTCGATGAAGATGTCATAACTCATATTGTAAGACAAAGTGTCATGTATGCTGCCCAAAATAATCACCACAACTTCACATTCTGAAGTGATTGCTAGCGAACATTTGTTGGATTTCTCCTACTAACAGGATATCATCACTTGCCTCAAGAATAAATGTATTGGTGTGAGGATGAATATGTGAAACTTCCATTTGTTCATGCAATAGATACATTGAAATGAAACAGTATTTGCACTTCAACGACAACTCTAACCTTGGAACAGGAGCAATTCCTAAAACCTTCAAGATAGCACCAATATATAAAATGTTGAATGAAAGATTCTTAGTTTGGCATTTTTACAAAGCAACTCCACATTGATGAACAAATGGTGCAGTATTACGGTCGCCATAGTTTGAAACAATTTATAAGAGGCAAGCCGATAAGATTTGGATACAAGAACTGGGCAATATGCTGCCCTAAAACAGGCTACTGTTTTCATGTTGATTTCTATGAAGGAAAGAAAGAAAGATATGATTTACAGTTTGGTTTAGGTTCTACAGTGGTTTTAAATACTGTTTCGCAGCTTCATACTCCTTCGAACCACGTATTATACTTTGATAATTTTTTTATAAGTTTTGAATTACTAAAAATACTGAGAAAGGTGTTTCAGCCTCAGAAACTGTAATGAGTAATCGCACAAATAAATGCCCACGTGTTCCGGATAACGAATTGAAGAGCAAAGCTAGAGGCCTTTATGATTGAAGACTCGACTCAAAGAACAAAATATTTAACACTGTTTGGAAAAATAACAATAATGTAAGAACGCAGTCAAACTCACAAGGTACACAGCCACATGTAAGTGTGAAACGGTGTAATAGAGAAATGAAAATGAAAATAAATGTGACACAGCCCCAAAACATAGCTGATTCCAACACTCATATGGGTGAAGTAGACAAAATGGATTGGGTGATAGATAAGTATAGAATCAAAATTCGCGCGAAGAAATGGTATTTTCCTGTATTCACCGATCCTATTGATATGGCTGTTATGAACGCTCATGTTCTTTACTGCATTCTTATTCTTGAATTCAGAAGAATTGTTACAGCCTATATGACTATTTCATCTTTATTTGATCCAAAGAAATTAGGTCGTCCCTCTTTTGGTAAGGCGTCTGGGAAGCATGTGCCAGATGAAATCAGAAAGAGTCTGACTGGATACGTTCTGGAAAGAACTACTCTTGGTAAACAAAGAAAATGTCCTGGAAAAATGACAGGAAACAATGTTCAAAATGCAATGTAGGTTTGCAAGTTTATTGTGTGACGGCTTGGCATCAATAATTATTGATCACAAACATTTTGGTGTTACTTACTTAAATGAAATATTTTCAACGATATTGTAATAAGTGGTTTTTCATTTTAGTTTTGTAATATGTTAATCTGAACAGATTTCAGACAATTGTAATGTGTTTATCTGAATAAATTTCTCTTTTCATGATTCTCATTTTTTTTTTACTTATTTTGCCATGATCCCCATTTGGGGCTTTTTTGAAAAATTAGCTATAATTTTCAAAGTACCAGCTATTCGAAGAAATTTTAATATTGTATGATGTTTTAACTCCTAAGTCACCTGTCTGGGCCAAAAATGCGCATTAAAAAAATTGCAGTTAATGGGTTAATCGTTGTCACGTTATGCAAGTAAAGTCACTAAGATGCAAGCTGTGAAGGGATAAGGAACAGAAACATTAATAATGAGCGGAAAGAGAAAAAAGTAATATTGAGGGCAGTAGATAACGATTGACACTGCATTTAAATTTTTGCAGATTAAAGCTGACTGGGAAGCATGGAGCTGAAAGTGAGTTCCACAAGTGATAAATACGAGAAAAGAAACTTTAGACATAGATCATATGGCTACATCTAGCCAGCCCAATTGAAAATTGATTATATCTTGACGCCATTTATAGTACTGCTCTTAAATTAAAAGATTCTAGGTACCATAACGAATAGCTCACTTGAACAATTGTCGTGAAATTATTTATAGAAAAAAAAACACAGTTGCAAATTTACAGCGGTGTGATGGTGACTGAAGTCGCCAGATCGGGACCGATGTTTCTGATTCTTCTTTGAATTTTATGAAGGAGCCCAAGGTAAAAACAGGGACACCGGACCATACGTGGTAGCAGTATACTAAACATGGGTGAATGGTAAATATGTAAGATAGATTCTGACGAGAAAAATTGTCTCGCACGACAGATTAAAACAACTTTCTTAGCAGTTGACCTAGCAATGAATTCAATGTAGTCTTTCCACTTCATGTCTGCTGAAAACGTTAGCCCGAAAAGGCGTAAAGAGTCAGAATATAAAATATAATTAAATATAAATACTCCATAAAGCAGACTGTTCTTATGAAAAATAAAATGTCACTGTTTATTCTGACGCCTTCTTTTTCCATGTATTTTGATAATATTTCTTAAAGTTCAATTTCCAAAATCATTATATAGTTAAGATATATGGAAAAAATAGGCATCAGTTTCCACTGACACCTGCAGTATATGGGGAAAATTACTTTCTTCAATCTCTTCATAAATGTTTTCCTGAGTGCAAAAGTTGTTGACCTGTAGAGCCTTCTTTTTTATAATATTGTTCACCCAATACAAGGCCCGAGAAGCACACAAGGTAGAGAGTTATTGTAGAGAAGTAAGATGTGCAGATAAAATGTGCATTGTGAAATTTGTTGAGAAATGAAAAGAATTGCTGAAATGCTGTTTCTTTATCCTGGATTCAAATGCTATCGGCATAAAGTACAACAAACATATTCAGTAAAATTGTGTTGTACAGATTAGAATATGCGTTATTGTAAATATCTATTAATCGGAGAGAATGAAAGTATTGAAGTATGTTTAATAAATTGATGACATATTAACAGCTATTGCATTAAGAGAGAAACATAGAGGGGAACGGATACAGTAAAAGGGCGAGAAATAAAGAAAAATAAAAGATTGATAGAGAGAAGACAAGATGAATGGATCAATAATTTCATCGTAATATTGAGATCGCGTTATTAGTTATTAATACAAAAAAAGATCTATGCATACATGGACAGACACGGACAAATACACACACGCACATAAATTACACACGCACACACATGTGTGTATATATATGTATGTGTGTATGTGTAAGTAGAGATAGAAAGAGAGATTGCATGAAGATATTCTTGGTTTGACGATATCATTGAAACATTAAACTGACAGTCACTATGCAATGTTGATCCATATGACCGAACTATATATATCTATAAGCGCTTTATTTTCGTTATTTAGCATCCATCTAAAACCTTTTTCTCATGATGTATGCTTCTTTTTCTAAATTCATTCGAAGTCCTCAAAAAATTGACAGAGCCTGGTAATGGAGGTAGAAAGGGTGAGAGAGAGTGAGAGAGAGCATAAGTGTGATGATATATGTTTGTGTTTATATGTGCGTCAGGCAGATGGAAAAATATTCAGTTAAATAAAAATATTATAACAGGAACAAAACCTGAAACGTTTCGTTTCGTTTAGATTAAGAGAAATAAAAGGCGTTATAAATTACTTCTTTTTCTATAGATGGACGAAGAAAGAACATATACTGCATACGGCCGCGTAGTAATATTAATCGAGAAGAGTTTGTTTCTAACCACGAACTAATCATATTTTTCTTTTAAAAAATCAATCTTAGATTTACCGTGCTTCATTTGAAGAGAGATTCCTAAAAGTCTTAAAAACTAAAATTATTTCTACGTTTCACACGGTGCTAATGAAAAATACACAAATTGGAATTCGAGAAAGAAACGCGAGCAAGAAGCGGGATGAAATCTGTAGACTGTCAGTACTCTACTGATTTACAATATTTTAGTTTTCTAAGTATAATCTATTAAGAAGAAAATTTCTAAATACCATACTGTTATGTGAATCTATTATGGGAAAATTGTGGTAAATATACGCCCAGAATCACGAAGCATAATACCTTTGCTAACAAAGCTAATTATAATATGGCATTTAAATGCAAAAGCGATATTAGCAACAACATAAGCGAAAGAAAGATGAATGCGGTGGCTATGTTGTGAGACTTTAAATATCGGACATCAAAAACTTCTAATTTAAAGTTTTTTGTACCTTCTGCGCTCTTTCAGTGTAGAATTATAACCACTGTTTGTATCTTGTTCTTTCTGCCTTGCGTTTGTAAGATTCCATTGATAAAAAAAGACTTGACTGAAGAAGTCGTTTTAAAAGACGCGCGATGTAACATTAGATAATTTTCCATTGTGTCATTTAGCTAACCTCTGTTATTTATATGCAACTTAGAAAAATCGAAAATAATATTCAAAAAGAAAAAGTACCTTTTTTTAAATATCAGGAATTCTAATTTTAGTCAATGGTATTGAATAATTCTGGTCTTGATAATTTCTAATGGAAGGAGGGAATGACTTGTAACATTTAGTACGTCCAAAACCATCTTCACTGAACAGATCCTGGATTGTCATGATGAGCACTTGTATTCTAAATGAGCCTTACAGATTTGCACGACTATAGGGAATCATTTTCAATGAAATGGAACTCATATGATGTTGGAAAAATGGTTGGTTCCTTGCACCGAACAAGAAAATACATTACTCTATTTGCTATGCTCTGTCTTTACACGAGTCAGATCAGACCAAAAATTGCCGCATATCTGGGCTGGTGCTGCCAAATCCTCACGTTCTAGCTTTGGCAGACTCCAAAAGCAATTACCCACAATCCCTTTCCAGTAGACGAAACGCCACAAGTCTAACGTTACTTTATTGCTATTTCCATAGCAAACGTTCAAATGAGCTACATTCTTTAATTCCACCAGTTATGATACAGCTAGAACTGGCATATCTACTGGGCCGAACCAGCCTAATTCTATTTGTATTACATTAATGAAAAGGAATTTCTACTCAAAGATTTTCTTCCTGAGAAACGGTACTTTGTTGAACAGACTCTCAAGGGTATGCTTCTTCGATTACTACAGTATTGACCTTTTCCATCTTTATCTATCAAACATATAGTCTTATTCTTTACTCACATCCACCTCTTATGTCAATGTAACTATCTCATTTACTAGCTTTATACTTTGATTGTCGCATGTGCTTTGTATTTGATAAATATTTGGGAAAGGAAAATTGGAACGATTCCAGTCTCTAATGGCAGTTTTTTTTAAATAAGGATCAAATACATTGTATTATTTAAAAGGAAAATGTTTCTTAAGACACGCTGAAAAAATGTGACTGGTAGAAAATGCACCCTGTAAATATATTGAAAATATAATCGTTACATGAACATTGATATGAATCTAAATTATTGAAGAAAGAATGGAAAGTCTGGTATGCGAACTAACACAGATTTGGGGAACAATTTTATCTCTTTCTTGGAAAATTAGAAAAAAAAACATGTCATTGGCGAACAGAAAAATAGATGAGAATTATATTTTTATTAGCGAGAAATGGAAATAGAGAATGAACACCCCCACGCCAGTTTTGGACCGAAGTTCATCTTAGCAGATGACTTTGGGGAACTCATAGACTGTGGGCTGACATCCAGCATTGTGCGCCATTGAAATCTAGACAAGATGTCAACCAGAAATCTTGATTCTATGTCTTTGAACCCAGCCTTCCAGAAGTTTAGACAAGTTTCAGTTTCACTAGAGATATTGATGAAGGAAGGTTTAATTTTAATTTTTGTCATACTAAGAGCTATTTACCAAATGAAGTTTAAACCTGAAAATCTCTCGTTTTATTTATCTATTTTTTGTCATGTAGATATTTTTCTCAATATAGCACCAGCTACAGATTAAACAACATTGCGGGACTAAGACAACATTTGATCTTCTAATGCTGTGAAATAAAGAACACAACTTGAGTAGAGACAGCGACCAACAACCAGCTTAGACAAGTGTCAGCATTGACCAGCACAGAGTTAGCCCGTGGTTAAAGCGTCGTCCTAAGGGCCTGGGAACTTGACCACTAAACGTGTTTAACTCACCGGGTGTTGGCGGCGGCGAAAGGTGATAAATTAGGGGTAAACACCAATATGAGTTGCACAAGCGAACCTGCCATATAGTGTAATATACAGGTATCTGTTTTTTTTTTCCTGATTTCACTCGAGATTCAATAATGATTGTGTAAAATAATCGCACTTTCTAAAGAATAGCAACTCGTATACATATATATCTATGAATAAATTTCTTTTACAGGCGTAAGATTTTTGGTGATTGGCTTCTCTATTCTGTTAACATTTCGTATCAATCAGATTCCTATGTAGACAGCCAAATGAAGTCCTTTGAACTAAACGTTGTTCATTATCTTCCAAGGCGCATTTACTTTCCAAAATAAAAATAAAATAAGCGAAAGTTCCTTAACATGGAAAAGAAATCTTAATTAAACATCTGTTGAAAACAAATGGTCTTTTGTATTACATGCTAAATGTAATGAATTTCTTGATTGTTGGTCATCAACTGTGTATGAATTTTTAAAATAATTTTCTGTAAAAAACTTTTACTTCAAAGCAAAATATATGCACACTTTTAAAACAAAACTTTTGGATATTTGTCTTTTTTATGAAATACAAGCACAGCACGAAATAAGAATGTTTATATAAGGAATATATGTAAAATAGTTCTTTGAACAACAAATGTATTCTAAGATTTCTTAGGACATCTGAAATACTTTATTGCGAAGTTGATTTAGTTTGTAACTAAATTAACTTCGCAGGAATTGAAGCTGCATGTCTCAGGGCAGAGAGCGGTGACGTTAAGCCCAGCATGGTTTAAACAACTTTCTCGAACATTCAGTCCGGGAGACGAGATTAAGTAAATATACAGTTTAATAAATAAACAGGGCGCCTACTCAAATATGAGTATCCATTAAAAAATAATGTTTAAAATAATAATCTGTTGGATCAATAAAAATCCATTCTAAAATATATATTCAATTTGGCTTTATATATAAATTATGTACACATATATATACGTTCTTTTTATAGATACAAATATTTAAGTAAATGCTCTGTTATTGATAAACAGTATTAATAAAATTTAACGGCCTGAATGTCCGAGAAGTTTTCATAGAAAATATGCGCCCTCCGACATGTATCGAAACTGTATCCTATACGGAACCGTCATGTAGCCTGACGTGTTTTTACCGATTAAGCCACAGAGGAGAGTTTCCGTTGGCAAGGCCGATTTTAGTGTTTTTAAACTACATTTCTCCATAATTTTCTCCCGTACATTCTGTTCGATGCATAACCAAATGTGAACAAATGACGTCACACATTATGAAATGGACAAAGCACGACAATTATTTTAAGACGTTTTTATGTTTATACATTCTTTTTATAGATACAAATATTTAAGTAAATGCTCAGTTTATAATAAACTATATTAACAACATTTACCGGCCTGAATGTCCTAGAAATTTTCATAGAAACTTTAGAGGCTTTATAACGGTTCCGTATAGGATACAGATTCGATTCCGGACGGAAGACGAATATTTTCTATGAAAATTTCTCGGACATTCAGGCCGGTAAATGTTATTGATACTGTTTATTATAAACAGAGCATTTACTTAAATATTTGTACCTATAAAAAGAACGTATAAACGTAAAAATGTCTTAAAATAATTGTCGTACTTTGTCCATTTCATAAGCTATATCTATGTATGTATATATATATATATATATATATATATATATATATATATATATATATATATATATATATTAGATATTGAATATATAGATGTGTGTGTGTGTGTTTAATGACGCTTAATAAATAAAATACTTCATATCTATTGTTATATATTTAATTAAAATTTAATATTTATTGATATATACATATATTAATACATATTTATACATAAAGATTTATACATGATTTGCTAAATATTTATTGCTATTAGATCAATGTAATGCTTAATAAATATGATAACACATAAATATGTTCATGTATTCTTGTGTATTTGTTTATGATATCAGGATAGAAATGGCGGCATGCATACATAAAGGGATACGCAGCTCTTCATATGTAAATAAAAGCAGAAATAAAATCCGTTCTTATTAAATTGAATCGGCATCTTGGGGGTAGCAGAGTATCATATCAAACCAAATATAGTTTTATGGAAGATAAACAACGTAATGAATCAACAGCTGTCGTGATAATCTCTGAACTTTGTAGTGTCAGGAAATTGGTAAATTGATGCCATTTCCCCGCTCGGTGTTTGCTTTTGTCGTAGATACACTTCTCTGAAAAGCAGATAAGAAAAGCTAAATTTACATTTTTCGAATTCAATGAACAGTTTAAGCTCAATCTTCAAAAGAATGCATGCATCATTTTGTAACTTAGTATCAAATGCACAGAAACAGAAGCAGCCACGCATAAGCAGTCATATAAACGTGGCAGCCTTATCATGATGAAAGATAACACATAGTTTTATATCAATATAGGCATGCACAGAAAATCTTACAGATTGTATCATGAATTCATACATACACATCCGTGATATTGCTCTATCATTATATAGTATCATACATCAAGAGAAATAGTAATGACATCTGGAAGATATTCTAGCAAGCTATTAGAGAAAATGAGGCAATACGTATCAAAGTAGAGAAATATAAGCTCTGTTCGTAATTCTTGACAAATGAAAAAAACTTTTCTTGATTTGCAAATAATTTCTATAACATCTCATTTTAAATACAATTTTATTTTACAATAATTATCAATGCATGTAAGTGACGGCTTTGGCAATAATTACTCAATTCCTAATTAGTGGCGACTTGTAGTGCATGTATATACTGTAAAATCATGTCCGCTGCATTGTTTTACAGTAAGGTTCTAAGATAGAGGATTAACTTAGGAGGCAATTTGTGCGTATAGGAGTGGAAGATAACAGGTGAAGATTTTAGTGATCGGGGAAACATCCTCTTAAGAGTCGGTTCCACAGAGAAGTGGTTCGCGGGAAGAAGCTGCTTTAGTAGAATTTACTTCTCACCGATAGAATACGGAGAGAATGAAGGTGGTCTGTCATTATATAAGTGACAGGCGTGTCCCTGCCCTGAAGGTTTGAATTGGTGGGACCAGGAAATACAGTTCGTCCGAGCACTTTCCGTCCGTGGTAAAATGATTTATAGCATTTTCCAAAAGTAAACTCATTAAAAATACCTTAATATTACCTTAAACATTAAAGTCAAATTTTGCAATCAGTAAAGTCAATCAGTAGTATTACATTGATATCAATTCATACTGACAATTTTCCATTTTCAGATATTCAATGTAACAAAACATTGAGTTTTAACAGAAGGAGATAAACATGGAAACAAAATTTATGTTATTTGAACTGCAAGGAAACTCGATTTATTTGGTAAAGATAATGGAATAATCCAAAACATTTACTGGAACAGATCATCTGCATACAGATACAAAATGAATTGACAAGTAGAAAGAGACAGGAAAGGGTGTAATACGAGAATGCTTCTTCTAACTAGGTCTATTCAACCTTTACGGCGGGGCGATCCTAAGAGAACTAGATGTCATTCAAGTATTTATTATTGGCATGCACAACCTTAAAAACATAAGATACACAGAGGAAAGAATTTTTATGATAATAGCAGAAAACAAACTGCAGGAAATCCGAGAAAATGTAGCAGTGAAAGCGAGAAAGAATAACTATTATCTGTAAAGACAGAATCTATTGTCACGAGCAAGAGAGTCTACCTAAGATGCAAGGTACCAAATGGATACATCTGAATCAAGTAATTACAAAAATTAAACTATCTAGGGAGTTTTTACAACAGACAACGAAAAATAGGTCAGAAATGCGAAGGCTAATTGCAGAAGAGGATGATGCCTTCTAAAAGATAAGCATAATATTAAGACAAAGGAAATCTCGTTAGAAACGAAGTAAAGAGTGCCGAACTGTTGTGTATATCAATCATCTTATATAGAAGAGAATACTGGAAAACTTCTTCACTAATTAAGAGAAAACAGGTTCTACAGAACGATGTTAAGAATACAACGAATATAACATGTGAACGACGGGGAAACAAAATTACACTTATACTTAGAATCAGAAAAAAACCTGTTTAGGATAATAGGACAGTTATTATTTTCTGAGAATAGAAAATTTGGATAATTTGAAATTCAGAGGACAGCGAAGTCAGTAGTGGCGGAGAGAAGGAGCCAGAAACCAACTAAACACACTTTTGTAAATATATGGCGGGACCGTAACTGCGGAAATATATGAGGGATCGTATGTGAAAATATTGCTTAGTGATACAAATGATAGGAAGTAGTGGAGTTCAATGATCGCTTGTGTCTTGAAGGGACAAGGTAAATAAAGGGTGAAGCATCAGAAAAAATTAATTTAAATTTGCTAAAACTACTGAAGCTTTGAGTCTTTTATATGGCAATAATACTTCCTAAAATAATATCGGGTGTCTGTAAACAGATAATTATTCAACGGAATTACTAACTCAAAAGAAAATAATTTCACTTTCTTTTATCTTATATAAACATCCGTCGAGAGAGGGTGATACTCTCTTTTTTATGAGAAACAAAAGGTCATAACGCTTGTAATATCACAGTTTTTACTCCAAATCGTGAATTGGATTTATCTGGTTTTTCTATGCGTACATTTTATTTATTTTGTATTTAATTTCGACCGGTGCGAATTTGTTTTTCTTACTCCTACGACATTAAGTGCAGTCGCTGTTGCTATGTAAGTAGCCAGTAACGGAAGAATTCAGAGCTAATAAATTGGCCGGGTCGTAGGGTACGTTTTGCAGATATTGATCATTAGAACATTTATTGTAGCCAGGATTGTTTGATTTTGTACTTCTTTTCAATATTCTTTATCGTAATAACATTATTTTTGCTACGAAAACGCTAACGCGCAAAATAATACAACATGCACACTAAAACGCAGACGCCAACGCAAACACATATAAGCAAACACACACACAGACACGTGCACGTATCAATGTTTATTGTGCGTATTACTTTTTATTGATGTGAATTTATAAAATGTCGGTGTATAATTTTCTCTTCACTTTTGTTGAAATCTTCGAGTCTATTGGGAATAAAGATTAAAGTATCTTTGAGGAAATTGGTCGATGAAAAATACAAAGAGCACACTATGTATAGAAATTAAATATTACAATATCAAGCCGTAATTAATTATACAAAGCGATCATGAAGATTTCTAGTACATTGTATGTTTACACATCTGACTTTCTTTTAGGATCACTTGTAGATCAAGACCTGTCAATATGTTTTTATCGTTTCCTCATACATTTTAATATACATATTTTAGCCATTTCTTTCTGACTGATATAGCAAGTATCCTCTGATACTGAACATATGTCCCGCAGATATTGACGACCGCCACATTAAGGTACACATCATAAAAGATTGACTGTGTGTTCGTTCGGTAAATCAAAGTCATGCTTAAAACAGAAAAAGTTAACAAAATAATCCATCATTAATCTATGATTAATAATTAATAAATATAATTTAATTTAAATATGAAGAAACTATGGATAGGAATTATTTGTTGCAACGTTAATAATCAAAGATGGCTTGTTTTCCTTAAAACTCGGCATTCAAAATCTCTACTTTTGAATCGGTACGAACACTGACCCAGTGCACCATGGAGAAATAGTATCAAACGTTATTTTATTATCTAATTAACAGGGAATTCCGAATTTTGTTGAATTACATAATATTGCTGTATCTTCTTTTACAAGAGTAGATATTTAATAATTAGTTTTAAGTACAAACCGATAGATCTTTCCATATCTATTGATTTAATATTAATTAGTAATTGTGATAGATTAAACAAAACAACGATATTGATTCAGTCAATATGTGAGAAAATAGACAGAAGGATTGTGATTGGAGAAATTTCTCCGTGTAAAAAAAGACGCAGCTTTTGTATCCTTGGGCTTAAAACCAACTAGAATTAGCATTTAGAAATACAAAGCCTTAGAACACCAACAAATAGGCTGAATTAGCGAAACCTGATGGAAGTAGGATAGCTTAGGTGAATATAGAAGACGGTATAAAGAGTGGAGAACCCGATGTAAATAAAACCACGGTAATATTGTTTATCTTCTAATACTTGCTGTCTGGTGATCTCTTTTTCTAAGCCTACCTTAGTAAACCGTAATGGCCAATGGAGAGGAAGAAGACATCAAATTGCATTATGTTAATTTTCTCAGTGAGAGAAGTCTATTTCGAAAATCAGCATGCATAACGCTAGTTTCATCTGGAATCAAACATCGTTAATTAATGTCAGCAAGTAGGTTGACTCGAACAAATATTATTAAATAACTACAATGTCTATTATATAGCCATTTTCATAAAAGAATAATTTAGCAATCATTGTTGGCGTGTGAGACCTTTTCTCGTTGTTCATACTTTTGTTTATTTCATATACAATGAGTATATATATATATATATATATATATATATAAATATAAAAGTGAACATAGAAGTCAACACTTAGAGGCGACAGTCTGTTTCATGCTATATGCAATCGTCAGGCCACATATACTGTTATTTTTCTCGGCTATTTATATATATACGGGTTAGTGGTGCATTGTGGGTATTCTATTATGGCGGTTATTTTACCGGAAGTCGTTTGTTTATTTAATTGGGTCGAATTATATTGCTTGTTTTTAATTTTTATTTTTTTGTTTAAATATAGCACACCTTAAGACTATATTTCTTTGTATATATATATATATATATATATATATATATATATATATATATATATATATATATATATATACAGAACGAAGTTTGATTTATAAAACTCTATTCGTGTGACTTAGAAACATAAATTGTTTTGTGTATGTTTATTCATTTTTCTTGCTTTTTATCTTTGTTTTTCTAACAATCTACATATCTCCTCTTCCTTAAAATTCTTCTTATGAATATATACTCTTATCATTATCCTTTTCTTCAAACTGGTATTCATTCATTTCCTACACAAATTAGATCATCCATAGACCACAGCCTATATTCTTCAACTGGAAGTCTCGTCTTTTTCACTGACTTGCTGTCATTAATTCCAACACACTATTCATATCATCACGGCCCTGGAGATATTGCCAGTAGTTCAGTCTCTTGTGCAGATTTAGCTTGTAGACGGTCGAAACACGCTGTCGTTACTGTCTCTCGGTTGAAATAGCTGCTAATGACAGCCTATAAATCATTGCTCATGGAGATGTTCGCATAGCTCGTTGCTGTAATCTATCTCTCTCTCTCTTTATATATATATATATATATATATATATATATATATATATATATATATATATATATGGCTAGAATATCACGTTCAAGCATGAAACAAACTATTGGCGTTCTATCCTTTTACTTATATATAACATACATTACATCTATATTGTATGATATATATATATATATATATATATATATATATATATAGCGAGAGAGAAAGAGAGAGGGAGAAAGAGAGAGAGAGAGAGCGACATTGAGCCTGCCGAAGAGAAATACATAAAAAGACAAAAGAAAACAAAAAAGAAAGATCAAGTAATAAAAAAAGAAGACAAAAGAAAGTAGAGAAAATCCTAAAGCAAAAATCGACAGAAACCTACGTACAAAAAGCATAAAAGGCTCAGTGCCTCGAGAAATAAGACTAAGATCCAAATCAAACGACAAGAAGCAACACACACACACACACGCACACACACACACACCTCTCCCCGTGTGTTTGTGTATATACATACATACATATATATATACATATATATATATATATATATATATATATATATATATATATATGTGTGTGTGTGTGTGTGTGTGCATAGTTTAATGTAAATGATACTCACGTTCACTGACTCAACGAGAAGATGCACTATTCGCACAAAATATTCATAAACATCAAACATCCTCCATCAAAAAGTGCACATATAAACAGTGTAATGCTCTCAGAAAAATGTCCTATTGGTATGCTAAGGTTAAGGAAATTCAGGTGGCAGCTGCAAGAAAAGAACCTAAACCATTTTAAATAAGCCTTAAAAAGGTGTACAGTCCACAAGGAAATGGAATTTCACCTGTTCTGTCGTCTAACGGTAATACACACCATAATGACAAGAAGGAAATTATATCACGATAGAACTCGAAATCCAGGATTCTTTCAAGCAACACTCTTCGAACAAAGCCCCTGGAAAAGTTGCTATTCCTCCCGAAATTTTTAACTTTGGTGGGAAGAGGCTGGCTATGAAACTCCCTGACCTTTTTAAAATGGAAGGTTGGTTCTACAAAGATGCTTGCATAAAACATCTGTTCAAAAACAAAGGCAAAAAGGTTATATGTGATAATTCCTGTGGCATTGCACTTCTAAGTATCGCTGGCAAAATTCTCACTTGTATTATTCCCAACAGAATAACCAAATATGTTATTGACGACAACTATCCCGTCCGTCTTTCGTTCGGGTCGTGGAACCATTGATATGATTTTCTCACTTCGTCGGGTTAGTGAGAAACTTCGTGAGAAGAACCATGAAATCTATACCGTCATTATCGATCTGACCAAAGTTTGACACGGTAAACAGGGATGCCCTCTGGAAAGTACTCAAAAAGCTTGGCATACCTGAAAGTATGCTGAATGTCATCATCTTGTTTCACGAAGGAATGAAAGCATCAGTTCCCTCTAATGGAGAGTTTTCAGAAAACTTTGACGGAACAAATGTCACAAAACAAGGCTGTGTCATGGCTCCTGTACATCTCGCTCTTTTCGGTCATACTGCAACATACGTTTAGTGATCTTGAGATGGACGGGAAATTTGAATTGCGCACAAGTGGGGGCCTCTTTAACCATCAAAGTTTTAAAGCAAAATCACTGAATCGAGCAAGCATTATTCATGATCTTTTGTTTGCTGATGACGCTACGATTGTGACCACCTCAATCAAAGAAGCTCAAGTACTCGTCAATCGTTTTTCCACCGCTTGCAATGCATTCGGATTAACTATAAGCATAAAGAAAATTGAAGTTGTCCATCAACACCTAAGCAAATCGTTCCCATTACTGTTGATAACAACAACCTGAAATCATTCACATACTTAGGAATTAAAGTCGATTAAAGTCAGGAATGATGTTTCATACAAAACATAAACATAAACACTGAACAGAAAGACACTCATACGTGGAAAACGACAGGAGAGTCCATCATATATATATTTCGTTAAAGGCGTCTGACAATATATATATATATATATATATATATATATATATATATATATATATATATATAGATAGATAGATAGATAGATAGATAGATAGATAGATAGATAGATAGATACATTCTTTATTTCACTGGACCTCTCCGACACTTCGATATTTCTGTCAGGTGATCAGGGTCATATCACAGCCCTTCCGAAATCATAGATACACAATTCTCTCGTTAACTCTTCAACTGTTGCAAGCAGTGCTGTCATTTGCGCACTCCCAGTGGTGTAAGCTATTTTCAAGGCATCTTGTAAGTGTGCCAACCCCAAAAGCAACGAATTGAGCTATGTATATTTCTCCTTTTTCAAGTATTGGTAACACTGTATTTTCGCTATGTCAACATTCACAAATATTCTTAAGCCAAGGTTACCGAAACGGAACTTTTTATGGTTATTCTATTGCATGTGTAAGATCAAAGCGCTTGTTCTCCAAGTGCTTGTCAGTTAATTTTCTCGTATTTCACGTGGGTTTCGCTTGATTATTCTTGAAAACTCACGATCTTAACACTTCCCTGCACTCTCGTAGTCATACTTTCTGCTCAGTTTCCCATGTATTCTGAGTGACATTTTCCAAGGCGTCATTTTCTACTCATTTTGTACCAATTGGTTCAGTCACTGACAAGGTGTTGTTAATTTTCTGTTGATTGCACACGAAAATAAATCAGCTGTTCTAAAAATAGATTACATTATGGAATTTGTTCATTATCTTTGCCATTATTAATATAACAACTGTTTAAATGATAAATAATAGGATGTAATCAATAAATAATGGAAATGAATAACGTATATATAATAATTAATAGAAAATATTACTTAAATATATATATTAAAATGGCTTCATTTTTGTTTAAAGTTGGGTATAATGAATCTCTAGAAATATTAATATTGTTTATCTTTTTATATATATTTAATTTTCATCTGTTTTTACTTTTTCTGTATTTGTAACAATAGCACATGTTTTTACCGTTTTCAATAGGATGAATTTAATTTTGATCTTTTTCCAATTTCCTTCAACTATATCTATTGCTTTTTTCACACAACGTTCTTAAGAGACTGGATCGTTCATATTCGAATTTGTAAAGAGATGGTATTAACGCGAATGGAAGCAATATAATCGAAGGAATAAAGCATGAAAAGAAAGAAAGATGTCTAAAAAGGAATACAATGTTTCTGGTATAAATACAAGAATTGAAGTGTGAATGAAATGAAATTAAAAGGAATTTAAGAAATGAATAACAAAACTAGAAGAAATAATGAATGAAAAATAAGAACAAATATATTAGAATAAAAGGAAAGGATAGAAGCAAATAAAATACAGGAATCCCTCGATTAGTGCGGCAAATGTGTACACCTGTAAATCAATTTATTACGGTAAATCTTCAATTACTATGCTTTACATAGTAATTGAAGATTTACCGTGATAAACGAGTATTATGTATACTCTAATCGAATTTTGGCATATAGAATGTAGAGTATAAATCGGGATCGAATTAATCGAATGCGCATTAATCGAGGTTTTTCTGTATACATATGGAGTGGAGGTTTTTTAATTTGAAGAATAAAAATAAACGTAACAAAGTGTAAAGCAGAGATCGATACACAACACTATCGATAAAAGTGTGAATGTCTGGACATTTTTGGTCTGAGAAGAAATTTCATCAAGGAATTCCCCCTATTATGCAACGAAAGAGGTTTCGAAAAGGAAAAATAATTATGGACCGTCATATAATGAATTTTTATTTACTAAACTAGATTTGCAGTTCAGTACATTCTAACGGAAAATAATTATCGATTCTGGTCATAATTTACAAAAATATGAATTCAACACCTAAATGAAATAACAAATAAATCAATTCTTTCTTTCTATCTATCTATCTATCTATCTATCTATCTATAAAAACTCACAAACGCACCTCCATATATATATATATATATATATATATATATATATATATATATATATAAGTATCGCACATTGATTTATGATCTTATATATATATATGTGTGTGTGTGTACATATATATATAGAGAGGCAGAGAGACAGACAGAGACAGACAGAAACAGAGACAAAGGGTATTAAGTGCAACATGGTCCTGAAAAGGACAGAAAAAAAACAATGTATGCAACCTGTAGTTCAGTCGAGGTTAAAGAGTAGCGGACAATATTTTAAATATGTAACCATTTTATGATGCTAATATAAAATTATTAAGTGTTATAAAAACTAATTTTCTATTTTATCTAGGTGAATGTGTATTAGTCTATGTGATTTAGCAGATATCTTGTAAAAATATGTAAAAGTATTAAAATATGCAGAGAAGTCTTTATACATATACAAATGTAAATTATCAATGGAGACCATTGCCTCTCTACGCCCGGGGAGATTAAGATATATATTAGGTTGGTGCAAAAATAATATCGGTTTTTGAGGTTAAAAAATACGTCAAAAACCGATATTATTTTTGCACCAACCTAATACTCTATTTTATGTCACATAAAGATCTAACTCCTAGAAATAGCAAGTTAATTTTCAAGATAAAATTCAGTGTTAATTGAAAAGATAAGAATAAACGAAAACGATCAACATTACGGGAAAATAACGTGTCTGTATGAATATATATGTTATGATCCAGAATGATGATGAAATTTCATTCTAAAACAACCTTTCCACCAGTAATGAATGATGATAAGGATAGTTCATCATTCTGGAAATAAAGATAAAAATTCATCATCTAAAACATCGTGGTTACCACTGATGATAAATGGTTTTTATATTTCATCATTCTAAAACTAAAAGATCATAATTATAAAAACAACCCTTCCACGGCAAGTACAGTAGAGTATAGTAGAATCAGTACACTCAAATCGTAGCCGTAATAAAGAAGAACTACACGGACGAATCAGAATCGAAAGCTGACGGTCTCAAATGCTATCCTTAACAACGAAATTCTCGGATCAAGCAACAACAAGTAAGCACAAACATTTAAAGAAACAAAAGAGAAAATAATATCGAGGACATTAACACACACAATACCATTATTGTAAATAACATTCTCAAAAAGAAAAATGTATATTCGTGTCATTAATGTCAGCCTCTGTCTCGAAGTCTAATTATAGTTATCGTTGTACGTTTTATTAATTTCATTTTCAGTAAAAAATTAAAAAAAAAAGTGAAAAGGAATCCCCTATCAACTACAAATAAAAATAACGAGGTAACTTACATTAACAACTATACATCCACTCGGTTACACACACATAAACACACACACACACACACACAATTGTGTGTGTGGATATATATGTGTGTGTTTTTGTGTGTTTGCGTGTATGTATATGTGTGTGTGTATAACTTGTTAATAATAATAATAAATATTTGTATTTTTGCAGTGGCTAATCGAGAAAAGAAAGAAGTCCAACTTCTTACAATACGCCGTAAACTTCTAACGATAATTCCATTTTCAGAGATGCCGTCTTTAAAGTTTCATATTTTGAAGAAAGTAATTCTCATATTTTCAGATAAAATAAACTTCTTGCGACAGTTTCTGATTTGCAAGAAAACTAAAACGTATTTTAATGTAATTTCTATGCACATCTTTAGAAGATTAGGCCTTTGTCAAGTTGTTTTCATTTTCGAACATAATGCCTTATTTTAATTGAGCATTTAGAAATCTGATTACGAGCTTCTACTCACAATAATTAATTCTTCATCTGTTTTAATTCCTACTTTTATTTATCAAAAGAAATGCCTTGGAATACTCACTCTTTCTGATAATCGAAATATTCAAGAAAGGATAGCATTTCATATGTAGATCTTTGACAATCTACATAGTTTCCGTTTCTTTTTTTCAACACGATTTGAAACTAAAAAATCAATGTATTGTAATAAAAATACAAACTAAAAGTATTTGTAAGAATGCGTAATCTCATTTCCTTTCTTTTATGTACAAGGTCGCATCAAAAGTTCGATGATCTTGGCTCTCTACGCGTGTCGGTTTTACGAGTAATAAATAATAATTTAGTTAGGTTAAAAGTGAATATTTTTCTCCATTTGTATCGCTATGACGATAAACCTACTGAGGCCTTCTGGCATTTCATCGCTGTTATATATTTAATTTATTATTTTGTTAATAATATTCTGCACACTTCTCGTTGAAGTATTCATCTTTTGCACACTTGATCAATTCACTGCCATCTTATGGTATTGTCTGTTGTGATTTTTCATTTCTTCTATCATTCCTTTTAGAAGGGATCATCCGAAGGATGGAGGGATTAAAAAAATCTCTCTCTTCTTCGCATGATCTCTTTTACCGAAGTCACTTGTACGTGATTTAACGGGTTCTATTTTGAATTACTGACCTCTAGAAAACTTTTATATTTGTTTTAACGATATCATTATACATCTTTTTTCACATTTGCTCGTCTGTGATTCTGTTACATTGCAGTTTTGGTGTTGCTTTAGGTTACCTTAATTTACGTAATTCTAATCTTATTTTGTATTTTACTGTGGGGGGTACTCTTCTACAGTCACTGCTTTGAATTTGTTTTTCAGCGTAGAACCGCATTTATGAAGCTTTTATTGTATTGTATCTGAAAATCGTGTCGATGAAGCCGTATTCTTGCGACGCGTGAAGGGCTCCGGCGTTCGCTTTGACATGAGCCCAGTGCCGTACAAGTTCTGTAATATGCTGGTGACGCCGAACTCGTTTGTGGTGTCAGGCCGACTTATCGGTTGGTTACTTCACCGTCGATTTGCATCCAAAAATGCCGCCATGCTCCTTTCAGCTACAGAAAACAAGTTGAAATATTACACGCTGGCCAACTGTAAGGAAATACTGAATGTTATCCCTTCAATTGATTTTTTCTTAATAGAGAAGGAATGCTGAAATAAAAGCCGAATGAGAAAAATAGGTATTTATAAAGGAAGTATTCAGTGCTTGAAAATTTACTGCAGCTGGTTTAGTGAGAATTTATCTTCACTGTCAGAGTTAAAATATACAGCAAATCGTGCTGCAGTGGTGACGTAGAATCTAACCTCTTTAACGGAATATGTGCCGTGTCAAGACAATAAATAGATTTATCTATTTTTCAGGTAGTATGTTAATAAAATGATAAAAATGTAATTCTCGATAAGGTAGTAAATGAAAGTGAATAGACGAAGCAACAGTCAAAAGTAGTCAAAATGTACAGTTGTCAAGCGGAGAAGGAACAAAGAAGTGACTATGAATTGGAGATGTCAGCATTAAAAAGGAGAGATTTTAAATACCTGGGAAAAGTTGTAAGAAAAGATGGAAAATGCGACATTGAAATTAGAATGTGTACTGGAATAGCAAGGTATCTATTCCGAAAATTAAACAAAAGTTCAAAGAACCTGTAAAGTTTCGATAGAAACAAAGAAACGGTGCATGATTATTATGGCAGGGAATCCTGGAAAATCTCTTTAAACATAAAATGGAAACAAGAGACAAAATTAATTTGATTTTGCATAAGACAGAGTTCGTAAGCACCGAAGAAGTGTTAAAAAATGAAAAAAAAAACGACTTTTATAAACAGAATCAGAGAGAGAGACTAAAATTTCTTGGATATATAATGAGTTAAGAGTGCTTGGTGAATTTTAAATTTAAAGAATATATTGAAGACAAAAGGTGTAAGGAGATGTAGTAGGCCGGTTACGTGACAAGCTTTTGTGAATGAATATCGAAACGGGGAGAATCACGAGGCTTGGCTAAGAGACAATCGTTGCTAACGATTCCAAATGATCTCCCATATCCAAGGCTCATAGAAGATCTTAACAAAAATAAAGAAAAATGTAAAAATACTATAAAAGGCGTAAATTTAGGATGTAGATGGCGTTCTACTATTAAGTCTCTGTTACATTTTAAGAAATTTATATTAGATCAAATCATTAGCATTTTGAATAATCATTTCTCAAATTTTCTCTCCTGAATGCCACTAAAATTCGATATGATTGTATAAAAATCAACTAAGAGAAATATTGCTATTGATTTTTTTCTTACTTAACATCAGCATTAATTTCAAGCAAAATTATCCTATTTTATTTCTTCATTCCTCCGAATTTGGGAATACTACATATATTATCCACCCTTACAATTATGAAAGTTTGATAACAGATTAACGTAAAGGTTGCAATTAAGATATAATTGTTTTGATTCAATCGACATTTTCTGAAGCCTTGATCCGCGTTCTACTTTTGATGCTTCCCCGTTCTTCTTTTTATCCTTTCCCCAATCCCCGCTATATCCAGTGTTTTCCCTTTATCCTCTTGCGTACTCGTGACACACCCGCTTTGCTTAGGATGAAATGCTTAAAAAAACGTCCCTATAATTCATGCAATAATAGGTATTCTTCTTGTCAGAATTTCATGTAAGACTAAGAATACCGGAGAAAACAAAAGTAAACTGTTTTGTTCATGAAATAATTTCAATAAGGTATCTCAGAACTTCGGCAAAATGAAGAAATATTCGTGAAAAGTGTTAACAATCATTAATGATCGAAACAACCAAACATGCATTCTGTTCGTATTAATTCGTCAAATAAGGAAATATTTTATTTTAAAATTCTAACAACAGAATTGGTGATTTTTAGAAGTAACTGATTGAATAACACTAATATCGTATCTCTGTAATAGCTCAGAGAAATGTTGTGGCTGAAGCATCAAGTATGATATGCATCACACTATTTGATAAAATAATGGCAATATTTGATATCGATACTTTGTATGGTGAAAAGCAATAATAAACCCCAGCAAATGAAGAAAAAAAAAGTGGAAGGAAATAATTAACTCAATTAATTTATAGTATGATGGTAATACATTTCAGTCTTCTTTTATGTATTGTGTCTTTTCAAAACTTGGCTTTCTATAAATTCCTATCCTTTCTATCAATAATTAATAGTACCTTACTCTTCCGCCGTCATCTGTTCTGCCATCCATTTACACATATTCGTTTGATATGATACTATCTGCTTCCATCTGCTTTTTAAGACTTCATTATTTCTTATGAGAGTCAGATTCTCCAAGCCTATTTTCCTAATTGTATCGCACAAAAATTTCACCACTCTCTTTCTGTTACTAAGTAGAATTGTCTTTTCCTTCACACTTTCCTTAAATCTTAGTCGTTCTTCACATATACAGTCCATTATATTGTCAATATTATTCTGTAGAACATATCAAGTCTCTTTATAATTTTAAAAGAAAAATCATATACTTTGAAAGCGGAATGTAGAATTCGATCATTGAAGATGAAGAATCTTGTCAAATTATTTTGGGATTAATGAAAATACTTCATCTTAAAATATCAGACAACAGAAAGTCATTTCTGAAGAGATTTAATTCAGAAGTGAATTTTCAAATTATTCCGTTTGTCCATTCATACTCATTAAATCTGTCTAATGATTTTACAAGTGAGATTCCGAGAAAATATTTTATTATCTGAACAAACGAATAGAAAGTTTAAGGAACGATTCAACAATAAATTCCATAATGTCACGAAGAAAAGTCTTAGGTGAACAAAGTCAGTTATTTATATAGTATCTGATTGATAATCCAATTAAACTGTCTCTGGGTCGAATAATCTTCTCTCCAAATCACATTGTCTAGACTTGGTTGCCTGTGGGATCAAATTCTTCATCCCGACTGTTGTCGATGTTTGTACAAATCAAAAGATGTTTAAAGTCACCATGGCTAGCTTTAGTCAAATCGATTTAAATGTTTCCGACTACAATTTAAAAACTGTAAGCGTCAAGTGCGTCATCGTGATTTATATTAAGACACAGATTATTTTGCTAGTGGTGTTGTTATTGTGTGTGTAGTAGTTGTATAATTAGAGTACTCTCAAATTCCAGGTAGTGGTCATGGCCTCCATATTGAATTTTTTCAACTTGGGGATACACACGTTTTCTTTCTTCTTTTTTATATTATTTATGTATATATGCATGCCATGTATGTTTATAATTTTATATATTTAATAGCTAGTCAAATTGGAATCAGGCTGTGGTATTTTTTATTCAAACCAAATTAATGGGCAATATTTACAAATCTGATTTGTAAATCTGGCCTCCTATTCAAAATATTAATTCCACATTTTATCTAAAACCAACCTCATCAATAAATACGATCACTAGTAAAATATGAATTAAAAATACATAAAAATAACTATTCACGATGTTTTTGAGCAAAACGTATACAATAGATGTGACGTCCGAAAATAGCCGAGTTTTTCTTGTCTACATTTTTTTTTTCAACTTTATTTCATCAGTCATTTTCAAAAAGGAAAAGATGTAAAAATTCAAAATAAGTTGCATGTGTTGATTTGTAATCGTAATATCTAAGAGGTCGACAAAGGAGGGAACGAATGCAAGATATTCTGAATAATTAGCTTAGGGAGCCACAAAAGAAATGTGTTATTTACGGTTCTAGATGACAAAGTTGTAATTTGGGAGGAAGAATGCATGTTTGTAAAGCTACCAGGAAAAGAAATGTTCAGCATCAGAATACCGTCAAAATGTTGTAAAAATTCAGAAGAACTAAATACCGAGTCTCATACAAAGACATTCATATAAAGACATTCAATAAATTTTAAAAAAAGATTTCATCTATATTAGGAGGAATATACGAATGTTCCTCAATGCGAAGAGACAATGTATGGAATTAATACACCAATATATCTTTGAAATAAATAAATTCAGTGCAGAAACCAGATAATTTTCGGACTGAATTTTTTTAATTAGGGCAAATGCCTCTGCCGTTTGTCTTGAAAAGGACTTCCAATAGGTTGTGGACTCGGGCAGGAATTGGCTGGTTAACTTTAATGCCTCAAAAATAAAACTGATCTCTTTTACTCATCATCTCTTTTACTCTGCCTTCCATTAGAATGTCTGACGCTCAACTCCACGAGAGCACCTCTTTGCGACTGCTCGGTTTCACATTGGTACGAATACATTGAGTCAATAGCTTCTTCTACCGCTAGGAAAGTTGTCTCCCTTTTGCCACACCAGGAAATTTTTCTCGCTGGAGTCGATCCTTCAAATTTACAAATCAACCATTCGCCCTTGCATGGAGTATTCCTGCCACATATGGTCTGGAGCCCCTTCTAATTGTCTCAAGGTCCTTGATAAAATCCAGAGATGGATATGCAATGTAATTGGCCCTGATCTGGCATCTCGTCTGCAGCCGCTCTCTCACAGACGTGCCGTCGCCTCCCTCTGTCTTTTTTACAAATACTTTCAGGGTAACTGCTCCGATGAGCTGCTTTTGCTGGTTCCCAGACTTCATGAATTTAAGAATTCAACTAGCCTGGCATGTCGCTCTCACCCTTTCACTGTCGAAACTGTTAAATGTAGCCGTCTCTTCTACACCAATAGCTTCATGCCTTTTACTTCTCGCCTGTGAAACTCCCTCCCCATTTCTTGTTTTCCTGATAACTATAATCTCCAACTATTCAAATGTAACGTCAATCGACGTCTCCATATGCCATAATCTATCCCCTAACCTACTCTTCATCCTTTTCTGTATCACTCCTCTTTTTTCTCGCTCCATCTTTGTAACCCCTTGCGTACTTGTAGCTTCCCGCCTTGCTTGGGGTTGAATATTCAAAAAAAAATGCTACGAAGACGTATTATTGCAAGACATGATCTTAACAACATACAAGCAGATTATATGGAATTAATCTCAGATTCAAAAGAAAACTAAAAGAAATATTTCCTAACATTGAAGGGGAAAGGAAAAAGAAAATATTAATTATTTCACACCCTAGTAAATGGACAGTATGTTTTTAAGCAAAATGTACACAAATGATGTGAATTACGCTTCAGTGACATTCAAATTAAATAAGCGAAAATATTCAATTTACACGAAAGAACGGTAGATGGATTGGGTGGAAGATTATTTCGGAAACGTAAAAACGCTAACCAGCTTCGTTTATTAGTAATTGGACAAGGTAGTTAGAGATCGAAAAATAACATTCGAGATAAATGAGTGTTAAAATGCTATATATTTGATAGATGCTTTCTGTCTGGGGGTGAAAGCTGGAACATTTCATGACAGTTAATAAAAAAAACCTTAAGATACTGGAATATGGTTCTACCGATGAATGTAGGGTGTACGATATACAGTGTATATGATATCTAGACACATTGTAAGGAGAATAAGCACTACAAATCTACTGATAGCATTAAGGAGAACACGTGTAATTTATGGAAAACATATTGAGGAAAAAATGGTCGCAAAATTAAACACGCAGAAAAAAAAAGCATTGTAGGAAATAGAAGCAGTGAAATGTAAAGATATCGTTTTTGTAAATGCAGATGGGAATAAGCTCCATAAAAAGATTGATAATCAATTAAGAATTTTATATTTTTAGCGTCCTATATTTAACTCATCTTACTGTTTTTGTGTCTCATAAGGATATTTTATTTTCTGGTGAGGAATGAACAACATTACTTGAATTGAAAGAAATATCTTTATGTTTTTATATTTATATTTGAATAACTTTTGATTTCTGTTCAAAACATTGGTTTATATAAAATCTAATACTAGTAATGTTCATAATTCTCGATTTCCTATTGGATCAGCGGTTTTACTAAATTCTATTTTGTACTATTTTTATATTCTTTTTGGGAATTACTCTCACTATGGTTTTCTTGTTGTAAATAGATATAACGTAACTATTCACCAATTGAGATTCTCTCACTGTAAACTATTAATGTTTATTGAAACATGCAACCAAAATGTGTCGTTGAGAGGAAAACGTATCAACAAAGAAGGAATAATGTTTGTCCTTTTTGTCGATGGAGATTTCGATTTTTTTCCGAAACAGCAATATTTGGTTCCATAAGTCTCATAGTATATTCTAAAATACGTAGGGCAAATTTCAAGGCGCTTCTTTTTATAATCTTACTTTAAATATGCCAACTGATTTTTGATCTCTAATAGCTGTATCCTCCTGCTATATCGGTGTGAATATTTAAGAATTAGTGATATATTTAAAGGCTTCCATATGAAACACACTGATAACAGTGGAGACTTAACAAAATAAGCAGACATATTCTATGGAACGTGTAACCTAATAATTGTGCTAGTATTAAATTAATATAGATATGTGCACATTACGCATAATTGTTGTCTTCAATTTCATTTTAAAGTTTCCAGGTCAAGAAATTTCCTGGAAGAAATTGTTGTTTTCATCTCTACACAGAAGCAATTATTTTAGGCGAGTGAACATATTAGTTGACTAAAATAATTTAGCTCAAGTGGAAATCATAGGGACACTTTTACACACGAAAATAACGACGATTATGTATTGAAAATACCCAAGATGGGGAAAATACTGGAGTAATTAAAAATAGATTATCAATTGATGAAAAACTGATCTTTAGGTTTATTTTATCAGCTTTAAAAACGTAATTTTATATTTAACTAGGAATACAAAATGATCTCTGAAACTATACTAATGTTTAATTAAGTATTTGGTAACATAATCTTGAAAATATATCAGTTAGTGTTACGAAAATCTAAAGGCGCTTTATTTAAAAATATCTTTTGCTGAATTCAATCTAAAGAACGATCAGTATTCAAAAAATGACGTGAAGTGTAACACAGGAATCAGCGCACGTAAAGATTAGAATAAACAGCAAAGAATTACCTCCGCTTTGTATAAGATGTTACAAAGCCAGGAGAAATCTTAGTTGCTTTTTTTTTTTTTGTTAAAAATAAGATTAGCAACCGAGAGAATTAGAGAATAGAAAGGAAAGAATCAAGTTTACTAAAATTGAAAAACTTTGCGTTGGAAAAACTAAACGCGAAAACGCCATCGGTTAGAGCACATTTTGACGAAATAACGGGAAATAAGATTTCTACAAACTGTAAAACAAATTGCGACTATTCAATGTTTGAAGTCCGAATAAAAAAAATCTATTGCAGTGACAGATCGAGTCACTGATTTTAGGATAGAGGCAATCATGTTGAAAGGCAGTCGATAATACAGAAAATACCATAAACATTAGATACTGCTGAACAGTCCCAGAGTTTTATATCCGAGAACTTTACTTTCTACTACAGATCAACAATAATGGTGGCAAAGAAGATACGAATCGCGAAATGAACGTGCAAAATATCAATTGCCGTAACCGTTTTCAAGATTTTCAGTGAATGCAAGGCACAACAGTGACTCAACATAGAAGGTTACTGATTGAAGTTGATGCATAGACGAAAGAGGAGAAAGTAAGTGCAGATTATGAGAATATATATGATAGATAACGATTGACCGTCGGCTTGAAAAAGGCTATAATGATCGGGGACGTATCCTTTCGTGAGTCTGTTCCACAGACTAGCGGTTTTTGGTAAGAAATTGTTTGAATTGAATAGGAATAGAATGAGAATGATTCGACCGAGTGTACGTAGCATGGCAGATCCTAGCTGTAAAGGTTTGAACCGGTGGAACTAATGAATTCAGCTCGTCTCGTCTGAATGTTTGCTATGGAACTATCAATACAATAACGATAGACGTGAGATATTAGGGAGGATCATAGAGATAGATTATCTCGTTGTTTTCATTTTAACATTAGCTTAGTTTCTCAGGTCACTATACGAGCGCTACTGGTACCATGTAAACCACTATTAACTTCTGCATGGTCGAGTAATCGTCGGGCAAATCGGTTCCTCTAACAAGTACTCCTGCTGAGGAGTATGTCTCGACACTCATTAGAGTAAAAAACATGACGTTTCAAATGACGGATAAACCTTCTTGTAAGATCAAAAGCCATCTCATATAATGGGGTAGACTGGGCTCCGTAGCTGTCTGTAGCCAGTAGAGTAATGATATCGTATCGTTGGGCGGTAAACTTACGAGATCGAAGTCAAAAGTCAGAACAGTGTGTTTCGCTCATTGGACAGAGCTAAGGTTATCCCTCACGTTGGAGGATATTGTCTGTGCTCTGACCTGGAGAGGAATGGGCTACATTAGCTCTACTTAATCAACACGCTCTACTCATGAATAAATACATCCGACTTTCAACCGAGATATGTAGGAGGAGCTGGTCTAGTGCTCAGCTACGCATAGACCCTACAACCACACTGATGGCAACGACAACGATGATGATGATGTTGATGCGTAGGAGGAGGGGAGCGTCTGTCAGAAAATATAAAGTGTGAGGCATCCACTGAGAGGAAAACGCATAAGATTATGTCAAACAAGTTTACAACTTAATATTCGTCAGTGAAAACACATTTATTAAAATAAGTGTGTATGATACATTTACAGTTACATGAAGATATGATAAACTGGTAATGGTATAAATGAATAATTGCTTCCCTCAGAAAACTGAATAAATCTATGTGGTGTTCTATTCAAAGTAATTACTGCAACTAGAAATTAATTAGTTTATACGAAAGATGTTCATTAGATGATATATATATATATATATATATATATATATATATATATATATATATATATATATATATATAATCAAAAATAAGACTCGTTAAGAAATATATTAACAATTCTCGCTAATATATTTCTTAACCAATCTTATGAAATCTACCTCAGTATTAAGAAATGTGTACAAAACATGTTCTTATTTCGAATGTGAATATGTATAATATTGCAAGTCGCTTATATCCGAGTATACCTACCTACAAGCATGGCTTGTTAATCCCTATTTCCGACGCCTACACAGAAAAATGTTTGCTTCTTTTACACACGCAGAACCAGTCCGTGTTTTATACTGTAACTATAGTGAACGAATATTAGTTACAGTTTCTGAGAGAGCTCGTAAAATTATGGATTTATTAACATTTTGAATAAAACCTGTACACTCAAACCTTCGGTCACAATGACTTACGACATCTTCCGAATAGTGCTGTCTACCCAATTTCATACAAAAAGCTTTGTGCAACCAATTGTATGGTTTTCCGGCAGCAATTTCCCACGATGCCGCTCGCTGGAGTCGTCTTCCCGGTCGATATTATAAAGAACTCACTTCCCTAACTAATCGACCATAATGCGTTTCAAATGCTAATTTTCTAACCATTCGACCAGGCTCTAACTTAATACGGCGAATTGTATACAAAAACAACAATAAACGGATGGAAATTTAGGAAGGGAAATATTTGTTATATAATTGGCAAGTAAAATAGTTGGTCATTTCCATAGAAGAATTTGTCCCCGTTACTGTTAATTATTCAAATCTTTGTTCCAACTTCCTGACCTTTGATTGTTTATTAGAATGAAATCCATAGCAGAAATGTGACACTGTGCATTAATGGAATAGAAAGAGTTTTCAACGAGGAAAATACTAAAGATTTACAACGTGATTAGTTAATGAACTGTTCACCTTTATTCCACATACTATTCAGATTATTGTCTTCATCTTTCTCTAATTACCTTAACATTTCTAACCAACCGATATGCACTTTTGGGGTTTCTCTTGTTTACGTTATCTTTAAAGTTGCCTCATAGATTCTTTACCAAGGTTGTCACGTTTTGGTTGTTAAATTATCGGATGGCAATGAAGATGATAGAACAAAACTATTCAGTAAATCTAAAGTGTGGATCCAGTATTGAGCTTGAGAAGGCCTAATAATTTATCAACCTAACCATTTCGATACAAAGAAAGAAAAAAGTGTTGCAATGTTATGTAATACCAATCCTTGTATATGGCAATGAATTATGGATAATCTTCTCAGAGATGAAGAAGTGACTTGAAGCAATAGAAATGTGGTTTTACATAAAGATGCTGAGAATACAATAGGCCGTAAATGTGAGCAATGACGAAGTTCTGGAGACAATTGTCTAGAGACAATAAGAACACTTAAGTATAAATACTCTTATGATAGAAACAATTGAAATTCCTATGATACATAATGGGGAAATGGGGCTTGGAAAATTTGATACTCACAGGTCAGACTGAAGGCAAAGAGGGAAAGGTTACAATGCTTAACCTACATAGGGAGCTTGAACGAATGGATGGCGAAGCAGGGTTTCGGAGATATAGCAAAAATACACAATTTATTAAGACCTACAAAATACCTGGAAATTGTGGAGATCCACGAAAAACAAATAAAAGAAGAATAAGTGTTCTGCGAAGAACAAGGAATATAACAAAGAAAATACTTTGTGTTCGAATAAAAAAAACCCCCAAAAACACAGTAATTACTACACTGAAAATTAATCAGTTTTACATGAAATATATATAAAATCAAAAGTCGGTGTTAACAATGAGACGTTGGTCTATATTGCGTGTCTCTCTTTCAGCTTGACGGCGTTGACATCAAAGGCTGGTCTGTTTTTTTTTTTAATTAGACAATATAGAGCCGTCAATCAGCTCCGAATTAAGATTTCGCCTTTTAGAACGGTAGTGACTCTGACTGGTCAATGAATTGTTCGATTTATTTTGGTTAAAGCAGATGCATGCATGGAGCCTACGTGCAGAAAGGATATTTACGCACACTGCATTGAGTTGTCGAGAGGTCAACCTCCGATATGTGTAAAGAAATGTAAGAGACACGACAATAAAAATCATCAAATATATCTTATTACGATTTTCAAACAATATTGCTTAATAACTCACCAAATATATATTAGCTTTATTCACATTAAAGAAAGTGGAAATTAGTTACATTCATAATGATGCAACATATTTTCCCTAACAAACTCTTGCTATTGCAAATATAATAAATTATCACATCTATAAAACTATCACCCTATCTTTCTTTTTGTGTCAACCTCTACAGGAAGACGGTCTTTTTTCCGTCATGTTTAAGTCAAGAATGTTAGAAAAAAAGCATTCTCAATCTGTAATATGCAATTAATACGTGCGGAATGCTTAACGAAACAATGGGAGAAATAATCTGAAAAAAAGTGGATTTCATTCCGAAAGAAACAAATATAGTTTTTCATTCGTATCCTACCCAGGAATCAAAATCTATGTCATCTTAAAATAATTGATCATTTGTTGTTTTAAATAACAGCAAATAGAGCAAAGATCAATTTGTCTTGCATTCAGTTTAATCATTTTCCTGTTACAAATTCGTTCAAGAAGTGGCGCCATCTACAGTTAGCTGATAAAATTAACTTGAAACAAGAGGCAAATGTATTGGCGTTGAATGAGTTCATCTAACTAATTAAAAATTTTTATTTTCCGAATGTTTATTTCATTGAAGAAAATCTATAAAACTCTGGTCATTTTAATGAAACAATCTATGCCTAAGCAGGAAGATATTTGATTGGAAATTGCTGAACATGATAACAATAAAAATGTTCCTGGATTTCGTTTTAAATTATTATCCTATAAAAATTAAAATGATTAGGAAGCGATCACAGGTGACACCGCAGTCAATCCTTTTGTTAAAAACCTAGTAATTAAAAAAACAAAACAAAACAAACAAACAAAAAAAACTTTATCGTTTAAGATTAATATTTTTCATGATATTTTGTTGGTTTGTATTGCTTCATTTTTATTATTGATGAATTTGTCTCTGATTAAACGGAATTGCTGAATAAAGAATAGGCTCAAATTAGACTCGCAGACGCAAAGCAATTTGTTACTTCTGTGTTCTTGCAGTTTATTTAAACGGCTAATGATTTTAAAAGATTCCAATAGAAATCGATAAAATTATGACATGTAAACAGTCAATATACTTGTAATTCGCAAAGTATCTCATGTTAAAAGAAATATTATTCATGAATGTATAACGTGATATGTCATGCTATGTTAAAACAACGATGAATATTTATTTTATTTATAACACTGTTACGTATCTGCATCGATGGAAGAAAACATGTCAATATTAGCAGGACCAAAATCCAATTGACGTAAGCTTAATATAAAATGTGTCGCAATTATTTCAAGCTATCAACAATAAGAGATTTATTCAACACAGAAAATAATAACAGCATTAAAAATGGATAGTGCAAAATAGCCTGGAAATCCTCCCAAGAAATATATAAATGCAATATCTAGAAATGTACATAAAGATTATTGGATTATGAATAACAGGTGGCTTAATAAATCTTAAGACAGGAGCCACACCAAGACTGAATCTGATATAGATGTGTGGACAGATAGGGGGTGCATCAAACTTTGAAGATTTTAGGTCAAAATAATAAACACAAACGAGTAGTTTCATATAGAATGTCATAAGGAATCAACCAATATAGTTTGCACAATAATAAACCGAGTAACACGTGGCTACGTTTAATTAGGAGGCAATGAATTTGTAACACCACGTGCTACCAACATCGACGAAGGCGATGGTCGATAGTAGATGTCTTTAAGAACATAGGGAGTGGAGGCAAGAACGAACGAGACATATGAAAGAAGAGATAGGCGTACGCTACCATCATAAGATAATGGAACTCGACAAAGCATTGTGAAAATCAAACAACAAATATGATAAAATGATTCTGAAGAAGACCATATTCTATTAGTATACAAATATATTTACATAAGTGGAACGATTGATGGAGTTGCATTGAGAGATTAATGTCCGAAAACTTGTCATATCTTATAACATTCACAAAGCCTTAAATCTCACGGCAGTATGCTACATGAAGCTGTCGGAATACAAATGACCATGCGCAAGTATATACTACGAGATATGATTGGCAACACTTAATTGATAATCAATTATAAACATTGAGATCTATCTATCTATCTATCTATCTATCTATCTATCTATCTATCTATCTATCTATCTATCTGTGTGTCTGTTTATCTGTCTGTGTGTGTGTGCGCAACAATTTCAAATAGAATATATCAGTAAAATTACAATATCACTAAAGAAAAAAAAACACCTATATTAACCGATGCGTTGCGTCCTCTGGGGAACTGTAGTAAAACAAAAAAAAAAAGAAAAAAGCACCTTGCATTTGCTTTGATAAAGTCTTTCAGAGGACGAATATGCGTCGCCTAAGATAAGTTTTACTTTTGTCTTTATATATATATATATATATATATATATATATATATATATATATATATATATAAAGATAATTCAATCAGAGGAAGATGAATTGAAGGTATCATAATTTATGAATACCGCGTGGTAAATAAACAAACGTATTTCTTCCTTTTATTCTCGTTCTTAGAAGACTGGTGTTCCATCTACGCCGGGGAAGAAACTCGTAAAACAAATGCATATATTTAAAAAATATATATATATATATAAATATAAAACGTGTTAAAATAAGTACAATCTAATGTCTAAACGATAGAGTTAATTTTGTTTTAAAAATCCAGTCTTCCTGTATCTAAGGTGAATTATTTTCTGCTTCAGCAACGTAAATCAGACTGAAATAAAATAAATCTAACATATCTTCTATTATTAAAGCCTCATAAGAAAATGACATTTTAATTGTTGCATTGTTTCGTCTTCATTGGTTAAGCCAACTTCACATGATTTTTTATGCAGGGCCCGTGTGCATAATTTTCACCATCTGTCATTCTCTGACGTAGCTTTAATAAAAGCTAAACATATTGTATTTCGAAACATTTCCTATTTTTCTTTATCCTATCATTCTGTCAGATTTCGATCTATGTCTCATGTGTATTTGATCACAATTCATATATATATATACATATATGGGTGCGGGGGTTAAATTGTCGCAATTTTAATTTTTTAATTACGCACATGCGCATTGTTTCATTTTGTTGACTGCACAGTATAGTAGGGAAGCTTCTCTGAGAAAAAAGGAGCACCCTGACACAATTGATTCCGCCAGAAATTTGGAAACAACATACTTGGAAACAACATGCTTGGCATTATTGCCGGAATCTCAAATACGAACATTTAAGAGTGTGTGTGTGTGTGTCTCAATCTGACGACAGTGCAAGGGATTTGGAAAGGGAAGGATGAATTTATTGGTGATTACGAAGGTACAGCAGCTCGGGAAAACTCACTCTGATCACTCTGATAAGAAAAGAACTCCTGAATCTGTTGGGGAAGGCCGCAGACTCAACATGAAGACCTATATCGTGTCGTAAGGTGGTAGGGCATCCCTTGGTCAAGAGGGTGGCTACTGGAAGGCCATATATTAAGCAATAGAACACCATGACACACAAGCATAACACTGTCATGGCTGTCAGACAATTTCAGCGATTATATTATCTCTTATATCTGGCCACCTTACTCCTTAGACTGCAAGCCCGTTGTTTATTATGTATGGGACGCAGCTGAGCGAGAGAGCAACACGTTCCTTGTAACTGAAGTAAAGGTAAATAAACTGAAGGCAATGTTTACAGCAGCATTCACCAACTTAAAGAGGCACACCGCCCAGAGGAGTTGCAGTATCCAATGGCGATTATATTGAATAAATTTAATCTTTAGTATTTCAATACATTTTTGTGTGATTTTGGTAAATGTATCTGTTAAAATGAGATGTCACTGTTATTTTCATTTTGAAGTAATTTAAACGATAATTTATCCATCGCATTTTGTATGTATGTATATATATATATATATATATATATATATATATATATATATATATATGTACGACGCACGAAAAGCGTCGTACATGTTATCTATTTTGGGGAACTGAGGATACATTTTTCAGTGATGGCTTACCCAACCGCTTTCGCTAATAATTTAGGAATTTTCAAGTATGCATTATTGTATTAGGTTGGTGCAAAAATAATGACGTAATAATGTCGTGTTTGACGTTAAAAAATACGTCAAAAAACGACATTATTACGTCATTATTTTTGCACCAACCTAATAGCAACTACGATTATTAATATATCTTTCCTTTGTATCTATACTTGGTTTTATGTGAGATACCTTTGTAGTAGTTATATCTATCTATCTATCTATCTATCTATCTATCTATATATATATATATATATATATATATATATATATATAGAGAGAGAGAGAGAGAGAGAGAGGTAGAGAGAGATATTTCTCCTAAATATCTCTTATATATATATATATATATATATATATATATATATATATATATATATATATATATATATATATATATATATATATATACAGAGAGAGAGAGACAGAGACAGGAGCAGAGGGAGATAGGTGCATAGATAGATAGGTAAATACGAATATATAATGACGCACATTTAATGGTGGTATTAATAATATATGCTAAGAATAAATCATTATTTAGATGTAACTATTTATATTTTAATATTATATCTTTATAGTTGGAGGTATATAAGTTGTATTGATGTGTATTTTTGTACATGTTTATATGTGTATATATTATTTATTTATTTGTTTATTTAATTTTTCAATATTTATACTTATTTTAAATTTTATTTAATTTTTATTCTAATTTAAAAAAAACAAACAAACAAATACCACAAATAATATGTACTATTCTAACATTACTATAACCTGGTTTACACACACACGAACACACACACATACATACACACACACACACACACATATATATATATATATATATATATATATATATATATATATATATATATACACACACATACACATATATATATATTTCGTTCATGAAAGTCAATGCATTATGCAATCGGTGATAAACTATGCATTTTTACTATATATATATATATATATATGTGTGTGACTATTGTGAATTAAAGGACAGAAGATAAAGATTGTGTCGCTACTAAGTGCCTTCCAGAAAGATGTTTAAAGGAATACGCTTTGCAGGTTAAATGACAGTCATTTTGCTTTGAGAGCAGACCAGTACAATAGCAAGACTCTCAATACAGACTACTACACTAAAGATATTATAAAAGATTAGAACAAGATGTCTTCCTATGAAGCCTCATTTGGTGGGGAATGATGTGCTTTATTAACACTTCGATGTAAAAGTTCACAAATAAGTAACTGCAGAATATATTTGCTGAACTATGACTCATATTAGTTTAGTTTCCTTCATTATATCAGAGTACCGATAGTACTATCTGCTATGCTAAAAAAGAATATGAATTGTTTTTGCTAGATCTCATAAATTTCTTAAGAATGTAAGAGTTTTAAAATGTAGTAAAAAATGATAATGACTTCCTTAATTTTAAGAAACTTTTATAAAGGCTCCAACATTTTTTTCATACGTTAGCATTACACCAGAAATGGGATGTTTTCATAGATGATGAACTTATTCACTTCCGCCTCTTCCTTTTTTCTTATTCGTTAATTTCAAATATTCCATATATTAAGGATTCAATATTAAGCATTCCATATTTTAAATACATTGCTTTTCTCATTTGACAATTTGCCGTTAAGTCATGTGTCCTCAAACACTCTGTCACGGACCACACTGGCATCGAAAGCCTTAACTTTTCAATCACTCAATCTCTTAAGCAATTGCTGAATTTCTCCACGTGTTTCCCCGATAACTCTGACTATCAGGCTTCTCTTCTAGATCTCTTTTTTATATCTTTATCTCTGACTCGTGTCTGACTACCCTGCTCTGTCCTCTTGGCAACTCTGATGATGCGGCACTGTCTGTAAATATCACTTTCCGCTCGCCACCATCCAAGAACTTCCTACCAACATAATATATTTCTGTTATCAACCAGCAGATTGGGAGTCGTTTTGTGATTTCATTCGTGACGTCACTTGGAATTAAGTTTTTAATCATCCTATTCAAAGATGCGCGTCTGTGGTCTCCTGCTAGGTGAAAGCCGGCATCGATACTTTCATTCCAGCAAGGAAATACCAAGTTTAACCGCATTAATCTCCTTGGTTCTCACTTGCATGCTCAGCTGCTATAGCCCACAGAAATCATTTTTTCCGGCGGTACCAGAGAGACAAATCGAATTGCAACAAATGTCTCTATCTCTGCTCGTAACGAATGCAAGCGTGTCCTCAAAGAAGCGAAGTTACCGTTTATTGCTAGAATGAAACAATGTATAGCAACTCACAATTCGGTTCTATAGATTATTGGCGGCATAGTTTTACTCGGCGGTAAATAGAAGCCAAGAAGAATGATTTATGAATCTTGTAAACCTTGAAAATTCTGAATAGATAAGAACATGAAACCTTGTAAGCATATTTACAAAACGACTTATTCCCTATAGAAAATATAACAATAGAATTTGAAGGCATTCGAATATATAATCAAACAAATGTATGGCATAAGGAGACTAAATTAAATTGCATAAAATGGTTAACTAGCACCACACCAAATTCGTATGAAATCGTCTAGCAATTTAAAATGATATGCATGCTTTGGTTGTTGTTTGACAGATTGAGGAATAAATATACCTTTTCAAAGTGAATCCTCGTTTATAAAGAAACAAATATTGGCACAATCGGTCATTATTTCCTAAGGAATTATAACTTTTTTAAACAACAGACCTTGCGTGCTTCTTTGAAACTGCTATTAATGAATGATTTCCCAATGGATTTCACATGAAGCGAAAGATGTTGGAAAGATAAAATTTAAGTCAAATAATTATTTGATCGATTTCCAGAGGTTTTCGATTTTGAAAATTTTTGCTTATTAAAAGTAACAGACAACATTGCAGCATTTAGTATTCCTCACTGTCATAACTTTCAGTTTATATTTCGTGAAAAATATTAACATCAACATGATTTGTTTTTGAATGAGAAACACACATTCTCATTTCGTATTATTGCTATATTTTCCTGAAATAATTGGAGCAGTATTTTTAACTTTATTCTATGTTTCATGGATTTTTAACGTAGGCAAGAAGCAGGCAGGTACTTACTTTAAATCATTTTATTTGATAATTAAAATTGGGCGAAATGGTACTTTCACAGTTACTTTTTCTTTATATAGCCAGGACCTTACTAAAAGGGAGAATAATAATAATTCATATAACTGTGAAGGAAAAGTATTAAGCCCATATTTGATGTCATGATATTTTCTCATTATGTCAGTTTTATACTCAGCGCTTCAGTATAGACATTCAAGCGATCATTATCTAATATACTAACGGTACTAAATCACTTTAAAAAAGTAATGTAATTTACTAAAAACTACACAGAAATATTGCTTTTAATTTTTAATATCTTAAGTGAATTTTTCATTTTATTTTTCAGATGAGTAATACTTTAATTATTTCGAACTATTTTCATCAAAGTTTTTGTTATAGAATTTATTATAAACACACCGTTTCGATTAAATGCCCACTGGCCATCATTAGACATCCATTGTTTAATTGATGTAGAATATATTATTTTTTCTTCCTGTGAGGCCAATTAATAATATAACATTTATAAGAAAGTGCGAACAATACTTTAAGAGAAATCGTATATTTGAGAAAGCATTAAGCATTTATGATTTACTGCTATTTATTATATACAAATAATACTCTTACAGCACGTCACTGGTTAATATATAAATAGCTTTTTTGTAATAATACGCATATTACATTATTATTTAATTCAGGTTAGAGTCGATGGATAAATCGTTTATTTCATCTGTTGAGTATGGAGGAGGTGCATCGCCCTCTAGTTCTAAAGATCTCATTTTTTTCTCGTGTTGTTTTGGATAGTTTAACCTGGATTATCATGCCGAAGAATAACACCGTTTCTGTTTACCAAAGAAAGTTATTTACCGTGTAATAATTCATCTGTGATATTATTCTGCTTGCTAGTATATCGGAACGTTCCGATTTTCTTACGAAGATTATTATTTTCGTGACGCGCAGCTCTTCTGAGTTTGAATCAGGAGAGATTTCCTACAGTGAAACTGATAAAATTTTATTTCATTACACAAGAAGTAATTTAGAAAGCGATTGATAGGAAGAAGTTGGATACTGGATTTCTAGGATAAAATAATGCATATACACCCACATTTTTATTTGCTTACATGCGCTTTATTTGTTTTTAATTTTCTCGACTGCACAGTATAGTAGGGTCAGTTGGGCACAGTCTATGAGAAAATGGGCATGATGACGCAATTAACTCGGCCAGAAATTTAGAAAAGGTATACTATAATGCTTGGCATTCGCACTGAAAGCTCAAATAGAAACATTTAAGAGTGTTTGTGTGTCAAGTGCATATGATTCGGAAAGAGTTGTATGAGTCTAGTGGTCTACAGCAGCTCCGAAAACTCTCTGTGATCGTTCTGATAAGAAAATAACCCTTGAATTTGTTGGTAAAGGCTTCAAACTCAAGGGTTTCTGCTGGAAGACCCTATATCTGGCAACATGACTCTGCCCCGTATCTCACAAACATGAGAAACCTGTCATGGCTGTCAGATGATTTCAGCGACCACATCACTCCTTACATCTGGCCACCAAAATCTCCAGACTGCAAATCTCTTGATTATTATGTGTGGGGCGTAATTAAGCCAAGAACAAACAAAACTCCTGTAACAGCAAAGATGGACTGAAGGCAAGGTTTATGACACCATTCACCAACTTAAACAAGGAGAAAGTCCAGAAGAGTTGCAGGAGATTCTAAATCAGTCTGGAGGTCTTGGTTGAAACCAATGGTGATTTTATTGAATAAATATACTCTTTAATATTTCAAGATATTTTCGTGTAATTTTGGTAAATATATTTGTTAAAATGAGATGTCAGTGTGACGACAATTTATCCATCACATCCTGTATATATATATATATATATATATATATATATATATATATATATAGAGAGAGAGAGAGAGATTTTGCTAGAAATAACATTACTGGCCAGGAAAATAATCGAGAATATGCTGTTTTTGCATATATTATTTATTTATCACATTAAACGCTATTTTTGTGGGTGCTCGGATTTGAATAGACGTTCCATTTATTCATTAAACGGTATGATTATTTAATTTTGTTTATCCCCCTGAATGTTCGATAAATCTTATTAAATAAAGAATTTGACAGGATTAGAAGCTGCGTGCCTCTGGACAGAGGGAGGTATATATTTGAACCGTTCTGACCAACTGAGTCCCAAAGAAACAATTACTCAGGCAAGGTTAAAGTTCTCCAAGGTTCCGGCAGAAATGATTTGGTTTTAATATTTAAAAAAAGCAGTTGAATGTAACCGAGGGAATGTTGGAGTACTTTGTGGTTACATAAAAGATATGCTCTATACCTACAATTACCATATTCCTATACAGTATTCTCAAATTTCCAATAATGGTTATTTGTTTCTTGTCTTCAAGTTTGTTGGAATTTGCTGAAATTAAAATTTGATATAATTGTCTAATAAATAATATCTATGTTTGTTCTTACGGAATGAACAAGTTCATAACAGTCATTAATATTATTAAATTTGAAGATTTTACAACTGAAATGAATTTATAATAGGGTGATTGTAAAGATTTTACTAGTTTGAATTTTGAATCAACCAACCAAGATAGGACATTATTGAATAGTAGGAATCTCTGACTAGAATTAGTTTATAATTTTCTCTTAAACGATAGCTTCATTTATACGGCTTTTCTTAGTTTAACCTCATGTATTGTTATAACTTAAAAAAACAAAAAAAAAACATATTCGTCATTGCCTAAAGACTATTAATGCTAAAGAAACATTTAAAAACATTCATACAGTGCATACGTAGTCAGTAAATGCTGACATATGTCATGTTGGTTGTGAAAAGTTAACTAATGGCGACTGTGACATATACGATATAGCTCGTCTTAGAATTCGAGACACTCTAAATGAAGAGATTTTGAAAGAGACTCTTGAATTGAATCCATATCAAAGCATTAGACATTTGGCGCAAAAAGCTAAATGCTATGGTTCAAGTGTCCGCGAAAAAAAAAAAAAAAAACACAAGCGAACTGTGAAACTTGCAAAGATGGAATTTGCTTTCCCCAGGAATTTTATCTTGAACCCATCGCCATCTGCAACAGTTTTTTTTTACATGAATTATGATCGTACATTTTTGAATGTGAAGAAAAGTGGATTTTGTATATCAAGAAAAAAAGGACAAAGACAAGGTTATCATAAAATCAGAAATTAGCCTCGTAGGCTCCATTGAGGAAGAAGGATCAACAGCTCTCAGCAACACTAGGCGTGGCTGATGTGGCTTCAATAGAAAATAAGGTTGTATGAGATGAAATCGCTAGTACCATACCCAACCAGCTTTGTACACATTTTTTTTATTTACACAACCCAGTGTTTCCAAGCAGTTCACTACATAAGTACTGACCGAGCTTGACACTGCTTAATGTCATTGAGCAACCGAGTGATTCGGTGTGATTTGATGGTAACGTGAAGAAACTAGTGTCAACATCAACATAGAATAGTATTTGATTTGTGTATGTGTATTATGATACGGGTTTTCCTTAAGGAGCTACCAGAACATGGAAGAACCCTTACTACAGACGTTTATTTTCAGCAAATTAGTCAGGGAAACGAATTATTATACCGTAAATGCCTTTCTTTGGTAAACAAAAATTCTTCGGCATGATAATGCAGGTTACACTCTCCAAAACAACAAAAGAAAAAAAAGATCTTTAGAATTGGTGGGTCTTGCACATCCTCCATACTCAACAGATAAACACATACGCATTTCCATTCGTCCATTCGTGGCACATGACAAATGACAAAATACAAACTGTATCTAAATCTTTTTCGGTTAAAAAAAAAAAAAATAGAAAACAGATATTTTATAAAAGTGCTGCACACCATAAAAAGTAAAGGTTATAACAATTTTGAAAAGTATTATTTATTTTTATAATAAATGACATTCCGAACAGCTTAGTATATATATATATATATATATATATATATATATATATATATATATATATATATATATATCTTTCGCTGAGGTATTATGTACATTATTTACATTATTCGGACTATTGTTCTAATCTTTGTCGCCATATTTATTACAACGTTTCGGCCATTGTACGCTCCGGCCTTCTTCAGATGGTTGGAATGTCGAACTGAACCCTTTATTTCGCTCATTGGGGTAGACTGTTCTAGTTCCACGTGTCATGTTTAATGGGTGTCAGTTATCAGTTATCTCTTGTTTTCCCTCTAAAGTTCTCCACTGCCTTTAGGTGTCACTAGATCTAACTAACGCCTTTATCCACTGTACGATGTATCCTTGAGGATATCTGTGTATGAATGTTTGGGTATTATAAAACTAATATCTTCAGCATCATTTTTTAACAGTGCTCATATTGCAATTTTTGCTGTTATTATCACTTTTCTCTGGCACTCCTTATTACTGGTTCCCATATTGTATTCATTTCTATGCTTGGTCGGTTCAGGTGATTTTTGTGGGCTAGCTGATTCCTTAGGTTAACGAATTTTCCAATGGTTTTCCTTGTCTATGATCTCAACCTGATCCCACAGTGGTTGGTGATCTCCTTTCTCTCTCCATATGTATTCAGCCATGCCTGACTTTTCAACTTCCCCTTGTTTTACTGCCTTCAGGTGTTCTTGAAGCCTTACCTTAAGGGGGTGGTCTGTCTCCCCTTTATATTTCTTTTCCCAGATGCACGGGATAGCGTACACACAGTCTTTAGTCATGTTCTCCTCTATAGGGGGTCTTAATCGGGAGAGATATCTTCGAAGTGTCGTCAAGCTTCTGAAGGTTGTCCTAATGTTATATGGACCACAGATTCTTTGTATTTTCTCTGATAACCCCTTCACATAAGATAGGCAGACTGTTTTCTGAATGTTGTTGTCCTCCTCTTGTATCTGCCTTGCCAGTTTTTTTGGACTGCTGCCATGTACCCAGGGTAGTTGTTACATTGTAGAGTACTACTTATACTGACCAATTCTTTATCTAATGTATCTGGTTCGCCACTTATGACTTTTGCTTGGTGTTGTGAACAGCGGGCGATCCATTTCTTTACGCTGTATAGATGGTGGGAGTTGAAATTGAGGTACTGTCCGGTGAATGTTGGTTTACGGTATACGGATGTCTTGAACCCATGCTCTGTTCGAGATATTAGAACATCCAGGAATGGGAGTGTGTAGTTACTCTCTTTCATCATTGTGAACTGTATCGAATGTCTTATTGAGTTCACATGGTCCAGTAGCACTTGAAAATCTTCCTGGTGCGGCCAGATTATGAAGGTGTTATCTACGTACCTTAACCACATAGTTGGATTTAGAGATATAGATTCTAATGCCATTTTCTCAAAGTATATATTCGCCGTTGCTGGTGATAATGCCGATCACATTGCTAAGCCCTCATTCTGTCGATATATATGTGATCCCATTCGGAAGTGTATTTTTTGTGTACACAAAGTCAACATTTCCATCAGATTATCTATTGGAATACTGGTCCGTTCTTCTAGGGATGAGTCAGATGACAATCTGTCTCTGACTACTGAAAGTGCTTCCTACGTGGGTACGTTGGTGAACAAACTCACCATGTCCAAGCTCACCATCTGGTTGGATAGGATGGTAGCATCTTGGGCGGAGTTTCGGACATATGAAGGAGACTTTCCGATCAATGGGTCAATTATATCTACAAGGAAGCGACTCAGAGAGTGGCACACAAGGCCTTGGCAACTAGCAATCGGCCTGAGCGGAATACCGTCTTTTGAATCTTAGGGAGACCGTATATGTGAGATAACTTGGTGTAACGCTGCGATAACTGCCTATACGTCATAGGTGCGGATGAACCTTGTTCTTGATTAGTATCTGTGACAATTTGTAGTAGAAAAAAAACAGAGAATGATCCAAAATGACCTGAGACAGAACTTGGAGAAGGCCAAGCCGCCCAGGTCTTACATAACAAAACTGCAGAGGCTGGCGATCGGATCCCTACAGAGGAACGAAAACATCATCATACTACCGGCTGACAACGGTAATGCGACTGTAGTGATGGACAAATCAGATTATACAAGAAAGCTGGAAGACCTCATTAGAAATGGTAGCTACAGCAAAGTAAAAAAGGATCCTACAATGAAAACGGAAAGGAAAACGCTTGTACGAACACAACAAAAATTAAATAAAAATCTTAATCGCAATTCCTTGTCAGTCATCTTTAACAAAACATGTATAAAAGAAAGATTGTTTTCCAAATGCACAATATATATATGTGTGTGTGTGTGTGTGTGCTTGTGTGTGTGTGTGTGTGTGCAATTTTTACTTGAACAGGAAAAGATATTTCAGAATAAGTCATAGGTTTTATATATATATATATATATATATATATATATATATATATATATATATATATATATATATATATATATATATATATATATATATACTATTTCTTAGGAGTCTACTGTTATTTAAACTGCTTTTATTTTCCTGTTTTCATAGTCTGGTTACTTATCATCTTGTTTTTGTGCTCACTTGCCGATATATCGCTGAAATATGAACGCAATGAATGTGACCGTTCAGCCAATCGGAACGCTCGTCAAAATTATCTATAGAAAATAGGACCAGCGACGCAAACAACAACCTCTTATCAAACGGGAGAAACGCAATACCAATTAACAGTCACTAATATGCATAATTGAGATATTATCATACCAAATTAAAAGCGCTTAAAATAAAATCATTTCTACGTCTATTTTGATAACAGGAGAGTGTATTTAAACTTAAACATTCTTTGCTTTTGAAGATTGAACGGATATAAAAAATGTATATCATTAAGGAAATTCTGACCTTTTATATGTAAATTTTACAGAACTTCACTTTAGTCCATATATATCAGACTCGACTGCAATTCGAAAGGCTTGCAAATTAATACAGGATTTAAATATTATGATATATATATATATATATATATATATATATATATATATATATATATATATATATATATATATAAAACCTTGAACCTTTGGAAGTAAAGTCTGATGATCCAGAGCCCTGTTAAAGGGGTTGTGGTGAAATAACTTATTACATGGAACCTTAAGGTGGTCTGTTTTTATTCAAACATATCTGCTCTGAATTTTACATTGTGCTCTCTCTCTCTCTCTCACTCTCTCTCTCTCTCTCTCTCTATATATATATATATATATATATATATATATATGTATATGTATATGTATATATATATATATATATATATATATATATATTCTCTCGTAGCAAATCTAAAATTTCTTTTCTTTCATTTCCAATGCATTTTCATGAGAAAATATTTATAATAATTTGTCTTTAACATTATGTTTTTATCATTTCATCCCTAATCAGGACAGTAAAGTCATTAAGTCGCAAGGGATTACTGAGTTTTAGAGAATATGAGGAATATACTATTAAGAAACGATAACAATAAAAAACAAGACAATATCGATTGATATTGCATTTACATTTTTGAAAATGAAAGCAAGAAAGCCGGAAGAGTGTTCCACAAGCGATAAGTGTGATGGAACAAACGGTTACTACAGAAGTTACGCTTACATCTAACCATTTCAACTATAAAATGATGAGAGATTACAGACAATTTTGTACTGCACTTTAATAATTCTAGGTACCATAGATAAAAGTGCATTAAAAAAATTATAATAAAAGTATTTATAAAAAAAGGCAAATTAATGCGGAGGGGAAGTAACTGAAGCTGCTTTGCAATAATATTGCAGATTCTTCTTTGGACTTTTTCAAAAAATCTGCAAATATATAGCAGAAGCACCAGACCAGATGGCGCAACAATATTCAAAGCATGGACGAATGGTAGACTTATAAATAAGTAAGAGAGATTCTGGAGAGAAAAATTGTCTAGCACGACAAAATGATTCAACTTTGTTAACAACAGACCTAGCACTTGATTCAATATAATCTTTCTACTTCATGTCAGCGGAAAAAATAGTCCGAGAAAGTACGAGTCAATCTCCTGGATAACAGCATGAGACATGCTGATGGAAACCGAAAACGGGGCTTTCATATGATTTATAGAAAGCAATTTCATTTTCGTGGCGTTAAAATTAATAAGCCATTCCTTGCCCGAGTTACCAAAAGCTTTTAGGTAATTTTTTAGATCAGCTGCAATTTTGACTTTATTGAACTGATCAGACTCGTTGAGAAATGATGTCATCAGTACAAGGTCATTGCTTAAAATTAGGAACAACTTTGGTCCGAGGATATTGACCTGGGGAGCCCCTGCATACTATTAGGTTGGTGCAAAAATAATGTCGTTTTCTCAGATATGTTACTATGTGAGAAAATGACATTATTTTTGCACCAACCTAATAAAATCAGACAAAGATTAAAATTGTAAATATCTTTGTCATTGTTTCTCCTACCACAAAAGTGTTACTTAATGACTGTGACACAGTAGTATATAAATAAGAATGTCAATTGTCAACGATAAAATTCAAAACACGTCATTGCTTTCCTTTTGGCACAATTTTGATTTGAAGAAACAAGTTCTTCCATAATTTCTGTCTGAATTTTTGGAATGAATTGTTTATTTAGATTATTTACATATCCCCTACTTTCTTGTTGTTATCAAAACGATTCGGCAATTGTGCTCTCCGGTCTTCATCACATATGTCGATCCCGGTAACCTACAGGGTAACCTACAGGGTAACCTACAGGAAATTTCGAAATGAAACGTTTATTTAATCTACGGGAGTACATTGTTCTCACTCCATTGCACATGTCTAGTGATATTTTATTGAACTGTTCCTATTTTATAAATATTATGTTGATTATTGCTTGCCACGGGACAATATCCTAGCGGATTACAGCTTTTTTTTTTAATTTGGTAACATAGTAATTGTGAGTTAAATCACCAGGCCAAGCAGTGTGTACTTGAATTCAGTGGAAACACGATGTGTAATAAGTGTGTGGACGTAACCTGGAGCGTAGCAAAGACTAGTGGACAAATGTGTTTATGATGTAAATGTTAGACCCACTTTCTAATTTTGAGGAAATGACCAATCATCACAAATTATTTAAATCGTATGGAGAACTTATCTTCACCTGTGAGTAATATTGTATTAAATGAGTGTCATATTTTAATTTCTACGTATACATATTGATACGGAAGGAGATTATATGTCTATGTGTATATATGTTTAAATTTAGTTCGATGTCAATCCTAATTGAATTGAAAAAGAAAGCATCTTTGCTTTATATATTCTTTATATATTATTATATATATTATATATTTTCTATTTTCTCTACTATTTGAGTTTTTGATCAAACTTCTGATATAGGTTTATCAAACGTGACGGCCAGCACTTAGGAGACTATATAAATTGATTGACGGGCAAATTAATATCTATCACTGTTGAGTGATTTCAAAAGAATGTTAACGATCATTCCCTACTTTTCACTGAACGTGGGGATTAAAGCCTTCTTTTCTTCAGAAGGGTGTATTTGACAGAGAACTTTCAATTTGAAAATGAGTTGCAAAGAAAATTGATAAACATGACAAAAATACGGTGCGTTTTTCTAATATTCATCCAAAAGAAGGCTAAAGAACTATTCAATGTAGATGGTTAGTGAATTAGGTCTGTGATATAAATGTAAGAGAAGGAAGTAAGAAGTGAGGATTACGTGAATATGGGGGTCAGTTAACTATTGACCCTTTAGGCAATTAGCTTCAGATTGTAGCTGTTTGCGAAGCATCCACAAAATCGCGGTTCTTGGGAAGAAGCTATTTGAGTGGAACTTCTCAGGATTACAGAGGGAATTTCGGCCCTTCGACTCTGTAGAGGCAGCGTGGTAGGCCTTATCTGTGAAGGTCTAAAATTTTGAAACTAAGGAGTGAAATTCGTCCAAACATTTGCCATGTCAATAACGCTAGAGGAGTGACAGGTTTTCGACGTTGTTTCTGTGTAAAAAAATGCTGCATGGTTAAAAATACCCCCCGTCACGCAATGTCACGTATACCTATTTGAACTTGATCAAGTCTGGAAAATGGGGCTTAGTTTGATCAAGCACAGATATGAGATCAATTTTTCATTTGTTGTTTAAGATGGTTAACAGGATTGTCCCTCAGACAAATTTAGTGATTAGAAATTTGTTACTCCAATATTTATGTTTGATAGGAGCTTAATGTACGATTAATGCATAACGTAACAGCAGAGCTATTAGTTGAGATATTTATAACTTGAATGAAGTTTGCCTCAATCATAAATGAATGACTGTTCGTGAGAAGCTACGATGTACTTAATTTATTTCAAATAAGAATAGTCACATTATATATCCTAGAAAGTAAAATATCAAAATTCAGCTATTTTAACAAATATATTTCCAAAATATTAATATTTTCTATTATTATTATTATTATTATTATTATTATTATTATTATTATTATTATTATTATCATTATTAGCAATGACGCTACCTTTTTCAAATATATGGTTATTTAATTCACATTTTACTAAAAACTTTATTATAATATTTCAGTTAAAGTAAATAGAACAAAATAGAAAAAAAACATATGCCAAAAAAGCTTGACACCCCATCCTATATTGTGTGAAAGAAAATTTGCCTTTCTTGAACGAAGACGTATCAAGATCTAATATAGAAACTTATGGCATACCCTTCTAGTCATATTTCTAATGGTAATTATGTAGTCATATGACAAATCTTTTAACTTTCATTCATTATTAAATACTTAATTAATAATTATATTAAATACTTCATATTAATAGACATGCGTTAGTGGGTCTGAGAATAAATATATTCTCTATTACATTTTGGTGAGTTTTGTTTTGTTTACAAATGAATATTTTTCAGTTGTTTTAATACATTTTTCTGGAATGCTATTCATTTTGATTAGTCTCTTATTTCAAATGTTTATTATTTTTTTTATATTTCAGGGAGTTGTATTTTGCTATCATATATGATTATCCTTTTTCAGCAACTATTTCAGTGTTCTTTCTCTGCTGCAGACGCATGTTTCTGTTTCACTGCTTACCAAGATGGGCAGTTCATCTAATATAACATCAAACATATTTCGGGTGATTAAAAAATGTGTCACTTATTATCTACCAGAACCTCTCATGTCATTTATTTACATGATTGAACCCAACCTCAATTCCCAGTGTACGACTTTCCTTAATCTGTACTAGCAGATTTTATCTTCCATAAAAGCAATATTGCTGCATTATATTTACGGAGCTTATGTTTTATAATAACGTATCTTTCTTCATGTTGACCTGATTCTTTTTGTTTTGACATCATAAGAGATTCTCTTTCTCTTAAAAATGTAGCCACTTTCAGCTTTTAAATTCTCTAAGGGGAAGCTTTGTTTTATTATTTGTATCCCTTTGTTGCTAATTTTCTGTAATATAGCCTGTGAATATCGACTCCAGAGTGCAGGGACATTTGAATAATTAATTTTTGGACAGTCGATTTATCGATTTTAATTTGTCACTAGGAATTGTCCTGAGTACCTAACAACTGACACTGCTCATTTATCCACACCTTTCCTTTTATTAATTTTTTCCTGTCTCGCTTTGTTTCAAATAATATGTCTTTCGGATTTGTGTTTTCATGTTCTTTCGCTTCATACATAATTTATTTATAGTGTTCATTCGCGATTGATATTGTAATTGACTTGTTATCTGGTAACAAAATTCGATCTGTTCTCTGGGGCGTTCTTAAGGTAATTGTAATGGTGAGATTCACCGTATACATGCAGGAATCACTGGGGATTTATTAGCCTAAGAATTAGCGTTCCGTTTGGAAAGGCAAAATGGAATGGATGCGTAGATTGATAGGCCAAGATGTACGGGAACATCCTGGTATTAATTTTGACGAGTGCCTAGGTAAAGTGTAGATTTTAAAAATGTAAACGGACTGGTTTGTAAATTCTAGGGAGAAGCACGTTTGAGTCGAGTTTGCTTGAAGATGATACTCCGTGGGATTCATCAACGGCTGAGGCAACTGTGCCACAATCCCCTATCCCCTATTTGCAGTCTTATTGCAAACATGCGAAGTTATCCAGCCTTTCTGTGGCATAAGTATAGGGATAGCATATTGAATGACTTTAAGCACCAAGCTCAAGTCAATTTTCATGCAGGGAAATAGATTTGAGTGATTAAATTTACAATAGGGCCTTAATCGTTATAGAAAACTACTTCGTTTCTATTGGAGAGAATGTATTACCAACATATGGGTTGCCCAAATCTCATTGGACTGTGACCGATGCCTTACATACAGAGGATTTGGAGAAACATCCTGTGACATCAATTCCCTGTATGCATATGTTGATAAAAAAGAAAGAAGGTTGCCTTTGGACCAAAGGAGAGCTTATAACGCAGTTGTTGACAGTGTCAACTTCTCTAAAAGTGGAAAGTCTTTCTACTTTTATTACGAAGCTCTTTTTGGCCCAAATTCGACAACCCAAGGACATCATTTTGGCAGTGGCCTCATCTGGTATCACTGCCTGCTGGCCAAACTGCATATTCAACTGTTAAGTTTCCATTGGACTCGATTTCGTCCGATAATCCAATTTGCGTTAACAGCAAAACCTCTGAATAAACCCAATGGCTTAAATGTGCAGGATCATAGTATCGTATTAATATACCATGGCACACAGGACAGCTCGGAAGCATTTTACCGACCCATGAGTGATATTAGTGATTGTCAGTCGCCTATGCGAGGGTATAACACTCCTGTTTTCTGGAGACATTAGTCAAACACTCCCGGCTTTAACGAAATGGACCAGAGCTGATGAAGTAAGGAGTATGTCTCAAAACTTCGATGTGGCAACATATTCGAAAGTTGACTCTGAGCGCCAACATGAGAACACAATTATTTGGAGATCAGCTCTGCAATGTTGTCAATAAAGTTGATAAGCTTAAGGCCAATGTTTTCCCAAACCTCCAACATAATTGCAAGAACTACAATTCGTCTATGTGGTAGGGCAATACTGGCTCCAAAGAACAAAACATTTGACAGAATCAATGACCAACTGTTGCAGTCCCTCCCGGAAACATCTCATATCTACAGATCAGTGGATGCAATTCTAGATCCGGAGTATGTGGTCAATTATCCAACAGAATTTGAATCGGTTCTTTCTGTAAAGAAAAAGTAAAGATGTCTATATTCCCGGGATTCCCCTTATTCCATCTTGGACGGATATTTCATTCACATCTAGGCGACTTCAGTTTTCAATACGAGTCAGTTTTGCTATGTTAGCCAGACTCTATCAGTTAGTGGACCATATCATTAAGAAAGTGCATTCTGCATTTGTGGTCTTTGATCACGGTGTCTTGGAAAATAATCAATGTAATTTAATTGTTTTGTGTATTGTAAAGTGCCACAAAATTGTCTCTCGATATTTGACACCAGACGTACACGCCCGTAGTATTATTTTCTTAATTTCTCTTTTATTTGGGGATGCTGTATTCCATCTTCTTCGCTGAATCCTAGGTTTTTATAAATATCTTTTAAATATTTTTGACAAAATCTAGATCTATTGAGTGTGTTTCTGTAATTCTCCCTTTATTAAATCTTACATTTGCACATGTATCTAATGCAAAATGCATCCCACCACCAAAACATTTTACATTCTTGAGGAGATCCATGAAGTCATCTTCAGACAAGTTTGGTTTATTTTGTATCAATAGTTATTAGGATTTTGTACATTTCCCAAACGACTAGATCCAATAGTGTGGCTCACTATCAAAGGTTTTACGATAATCCATACATTTCTAACTTTTTCCTGCAATTTTCTATGATCATTTTATTTATCAGTATTTGATCTTTGCCACCAAATGAACTCCTTTGAAATCTCTCTGTTCCAAGCGGAGATTGTTGTTTTTATCGAGAAATAAGCAAGTACAGTTCTTCAGGACAGTCGTGTTCAATTTCTGCGGTGGACGGACATTTCATTGGCCTATAAATTTTAGATCGTCTGTTTCATATGTTTTTGTAGGAGTTATATAATAGTTTCAGTGATCTATTCAGCAATTGCATTGGTGTTATTAATTAGCATTGATAAAAACATGAGATTTTCGTGTATCAGTATATTTATGATCATTGATGTTGTTGTAAAGGAATAACTGATTGCAAAAATTCCCAAATTAATTTTATTTTTATGAAGAGGTGGGAATAAATCAACATATGAATGCGAGAGAATGCCAAAAAGACTCCAGGGGAGTGTAACACTACGCCTTCTTCGCCTCACCTTTTTGAATCAATTGAAATGGTACAACTACATTGAACAAATAGCTGCATCTATTGCAAGGAAAGCTGACAAACTGTGTCATGCCAGAATGTTTTTTCTTGACACAGTCCATCGTACATATCTACAAATCTACCATTTGTTCGTGCATTGTGTACTGTTGCTATATCTTTGGTATCTCAACTCCAGTCATGTTCTCAAAGTCCTCTCTATAAATATTTCCATGGTGTCTGTTCTGCCGAGATTTCTTTCCCCAACTAAATAATTTAAACGTGCTACTAGACTAGTACCTAGGTCCCACAATTTCACCGTTGAAATAGCTAAATCTAACCGTCACTACTACTCCAACAACTTATTTTCTTGCACTTCCCTCCTGTGGAACTTCCTTCCGTTTACATGCTTCTTCCCTGATAACTAAATGCAACATCAATTGCCAGCTTCTGATGCCTTGAACCCCGTTCAACTTTTATCCTTTCCTCATTCCCACTATACACAGTTTTTCTCACGACTTCAATCTATGTAGGGCCTCGTGATCATTTATTCTTTTCTTCGTTTTTTTTTTAACTTTACACACGCTCTTTAGCTTTTTCTTGTATTTCTTTTCCCCTCTTTCCTTTCGACAGTTGGCGTTTGCGGCTAGTGGTTAAAATCTGTAAGTATGGCACATTGTATTTCGTTTTTTACATAACTATTAGGTTGGTGCAAAAATAACGACGTAATAATGTCGTTTTATGACATATTTCTTTACGTCACAAACGACATTATTACGTCATTATTTTTTCACCAACCTAATAATTGATATCAATACTTAAATTTTATATATATATATATATATATATATATATATATATATATATATATATATATATATATATATATATTGTTGAATGAATATACATTCAACTATGTTAACTCTATCACTGATATTGAGCGCATTCAAAAAAAATTTCGCTTGAAGATGGAACAGAACTTACTTTAATTCAATTTAATTCAAATAATTATATTGAAGTTTTCGACTCTTGTTTTGAAACATGAGACCTCTTATGTAGCGTGTTGAAATCATACTTTTAAATAAATAATTATATTTATGCTCTACTTTTGTATCGAGCACTATTTTTTAAAAATAATAACAAAAATACTAAAGAACTTTGGATTATTTACTCACACACACACACACACACACACACACACACACACATATATATATATATATATATATATATATATATATATATATATATATATATATATATTAGTTTCATCTGTCCATAGAACTTTTTCCCAAACCGAATATTCTTTATTCTTATGCTCTCAAACGAAATTTAGCCTAGCATCTCTGTGTCATTTCAAGAGGAGTGGAGTCTTCCTTGGAATGCATGATTTCAGACTGTTTTTGTGTAGTTACTTGTACGCTTGGTTACTTTAATCCCTAATGCACGCAGATGTTCCTGCAGCTCTTCTCGGGTAACCTGTGGATTTTGTTGGATCTGGCGCCCTAATATCCTTGCTGATCTTAGATAAATCTTCCACGGAGCACCTGTTCGTCTTTGGCTTTCGACCCTGTTACGAGTTTTAAACATTGCAATGAACGAAACAATTGTTGTAAAAGGAATATTTAGGTTCCCATCTTTCCAAAGAGACAAAATGTGTTGTTTTTGGGAAATAGTGAATTCATTACCTTTAGGCATTATTAGAACCTTCTCGTAAGACTAGAAATTGCAGAATGCTCTGATAATGACTAATAGCGTTAACTAAAATTACTGATAACATTACTGGAACATTCTAGAATATACTTTTATCATAATTAATTGATTATTTTATTCTAATAATTGATTTGTACGAATACTTTTTTCACCAGTTAGAATTTTAAAAATGCATTAATTTCTGTTAGAATAAGAATTAATTTAGTTTATTATTATTTTTTAATAGTATGTGTCTTTATACATAAAATGTGCTTAGATTTGTTTTATTTAAGGCTTTTATATTGATAAAAATACAATTTTTCAAGTGTACGAATATTTATTTGCCCCCACTGTATATATAATAAAAAGAAAGAACAGTAAGATATATAATCCGGTGTTCTTATTGACATTTTTATTTTTATTTTTACAAAACAGTGCTTAATATAAATTCACAGAGCATAAATATTATAAATTAACCGATTTAAAATATGGTTTCTTCGCTACACAGGAATTACCATATTTCAAAAACCGAAGCTAAAAACTTCAAATTTATTTATATAATTAAATTAAATGCATTAGTTCTGTTTCATCTTCAAGCGAATTTTTGAATTATTTATTTTTAAATGTATTAAGTTTTAAACGCACATACAACTCATCAATTTTTTTTCCAAGGATACGGAGAAATCCAATCATTTAGTCAGGGGCGGTAGTGTGTTCAATTTTATTAACTATTATTGTATCAGTTATGAGATACGTTCGAAAAGGTCAAGTCTAGGTTGCGTAGGGTTGCGTTTTTCATCAAATTTTGACATCCGTTCAACGCATGTCGTCTGTTTTTTTGTTTTTTTTATCAACGGGCAAAAGTTTTTCAGCATTTTTTCCCGTTAAATTCGTACTTGTATACATAAAGATTTTTTTCTAAAAGGGGTGTTTGGGTTAGAATACGTCATATTGAACTACAATCTTAATATATTATTTTTACTCTTAATTACTAATAGACTATATTTCTTTTTAAAACAAATAAATGTAATAGAATTACTTAAAATATTTAAAAATTGCATATAAAATATAACTATGCATATTACCAGCTTCCATTTTTTATTTGTTTATTATTTTATTTTATTTTATTTTTAAATATTATTAAATGAATATTTTTGACAATGTCGGCGAAGAATATCTATTTCAATTCTTTGATTGAGTTTTATTTTTTATAAACATAGCAATATATAGTTTCTCATGTATGCACAAAGTGGTTATCTATGTTTATGTATATATTTATATGGTTATACATACACACACGTATAGAGGTGTACATTTCATTTTTGATCATTTATATATTTATTAATAAATTAATTTTTTTTAAGTTTATATTATATTTATTTAATTTATTTCTTTATTTAAAGCTTATATTATATTTATTTTATTTATATTTATTTCTTTATTTTAAATTTGAGCTTATACGGCAAAGTAAGTATTTATTTAACTTTAATACTGTATGGAGCTGTTCTTTTTATAATTTCTCATTTTTATTTTGATAGGAATATTGTTTTGTTTTAGACTCCATATATATTTCGACAGGTTTCTATTGCTTATGTATGTCTTTTCTTCGAATGAAATTTTTCTAATAAAAAAGCAACACCCTGATGATGACATTGTGCTAATGTGAAAAATAGTGGAAATAAATAAATATACATCAACACGGTACATTCCTCTCACCATTTGAGAACAACAGCAAGAAGCTTGTCCGTGCATATGAAATGAACCAGTTGAAAATAAACAGACAAATCTTGAAACATGTCTCAATGAAGACATGCTACCAAAATATATGCATTATATATATATATATATATATATATATATATATATATATATATATATATATGTGTGTGTGTGTGTGTGTACACGGATACAAATTAATATACATAAATAAACCTAGATGTTTGTGCCCGTGTATCATAATATGCACATATATTGGTGTACAACTTTGCCTTATGTAAAATAAGAGTGTAGGCTGGAGTAATATATATATATATATATATATATATATATATATATATATATATATATATATATATATATATATATATAAAGAAAGAAAGAACAGTAAGATATATAATCCGGTGTTATTATAGATATTTTTATTTTTTCAAAATATAAATAAATGCACATTTTTCTATGTGCGCGTCAGTCTCTATGTCTGCATACTTGCTTACGTGCAAAACTATCTATCTATCTATCTATCTATCTATCTATCTATCTATATATATATATATATATATATATATATATATATATATATGTATATATATATATATATATATATATATATATATATATATATATATATATATATACAGAATGTTTTGATGCAGTTTATAACTCTCTATAAATATCTACACATAGATGAATGTAAGCAGATTACATGATCATAAATGTATTACCGCAAAGAATTTATCAAGACAGTCATATATATATATATATATATATATATATGTTCTATTTTTTACCGATAGGTACCCCGTAATTAATATATTCAACCAACATATCTGGTTAGATGTTATTCGTAAATTTCTAATTTGAATCTGGTCAGTTGGCTGGAAGCCAGATACTGTCCAAAGATCGGACTACTGCGCGAAATATATGCGAAAGGAGATCGCTGTCCCATGAAATTGAACATCTTTCTTCTCTGAGGCATCATTTTCCGCCATTGCTATATACTACCACTTATACTGCTACATCTAATATTGCAAATATTAATAATAATAATAATAATAATAATAATAATAATCAAAAGTAATATTAGTAGTAGTAGTAGATAAAGAAGAAGAGAAATAAAAAGAAAGTAATAAGAAGGAAATTCAGAACTTTTGCGAAAGAAACAAAAAAAGCACTTCAAAATAGAAACCAACGAAAAAGACCGACAGAGAGATGGTGAAGAAATAGAAATAAAAAGAGAAAGACAGAATGAAATATTAATTATTACAAGTTGGAAAAAGAAATAAAGAAGAAAGTGAAGACCACTTTTCAGAAGGATGAAATACTGAATCAATAAGAGATATGAAAGAAGGTAATGAATGATTAAAAAATCGCTATAGAAAAACGACCAAGGATCGATATGATGCGAATGAGGAAAATAGAAGGAAGTTGAAGAAAGTGAGAAAAAAAAAAAAAAATGAAGGCAGTAAAATATATGTGCAGGAAAATAAAAAAAAAAAACAATAAATCTCAAAAGAAATCGGATGAAATGAAAATCGGAAGGTATAAGAACAACTTTCAGTTGACAAGTCTTCAGAGAAAAACGAAATAAAGAAAATTTATATTGCTATTTCTCAGTTTCTAAATGGTGCAACCAATTTAATATATTGCCAGTATTCTTAAGATGAATAATTTCTTTTATATAAAAAAATAATTTCTGAATAGGGAATTAATTCAGAAATTTTTTTTACAACTAGACCGTGTATGAACAATGTTAAAGCTTATTTTCCCAGAAGTTCTTAATAATTTGTTTGGTCTTTGTAAAGAGCTAAGTGAATATATGCATTTTCCTAATCTTTCGATACATTTTCCTATTCTGTAGATACATATTGTTACGGAGCCTCTAAGTGAAGCATGCTAAATTTCATTCTACATAAACTGACATGAAATTATTCAATATTATGCTGCACAGGTGGACCGTCTCTTTTGAAATGAAGTCAAGTTCCTAGATAGAAAATCACGGTGGAACTCCTATACAGTGAAGAAGTTGTATTTATTACCTTATAAAAATAGCCTTAAACGATTGAATGTTTAGATCATTGTTTGAGAACCTCTGACCAGGAAAGGAAAATAATTAAATAACAAAAGACCTAAAAATCATATTAGGAATCACTGCATGCTTACAGAAGGCAACATATTTCTAAGGAAGAATGAAGAACATATCGATCAAATCAAGAATATGAAAAGAAGTAAATAAGATAAAATTTGGAACATAGAAAAGACATTCATGGACTGAGCATATAACTGCTTACTTTAAGTGTATGTGCCCAAGAGAAACATTTCTTACATTAAAGGCATAACGCATATTTTACGTGAATTTGAATATTTACTTGCTGTATGCAACGAGTTTGATATTTTACGTAAATAATAATGCCTTCAGGCGACTTCCGATGAAAATTCGCATTATACTTAAGAAATTACCCTTGAAAAAAAAGCCCGAGATTCTTTCCCTAATTTTTAAATACTACTTACCTCAAATATTTATCCTCATTGTAGAGAGTTTGTTAATGGAGAATAGGTTTGTCTTATCTACTAAAGTATCAAATATTTATAAACAAATCGCACTCAAGAAAATAATTGCATGTTAAAACATACCAATAAAATCATAGAATAAAAATCAAAAAGTTTGTTGTATGATTTTTAGATAGATACCGCCCAAATATCGTGCGGACGAAGTAGAAGATATACCACGTGTCCTTTTAGGGTCAATTAGGAATAAATAAATAATTTAATTCTGAAGTCTGTTTTGTTACAAAAAGTGTATAAAACGGAATCCATTCGCAAACAGGATACACACATCTGTCACGAAGCTGCAAAAAATTCTCGCTTATGATCTTCACGACCTCATGCTAAATCGACAGCGTTGAGTACGGCAAACACCGCCAAAAGTATGAAACAATTTCTAACTATCTCTTGTATCCTCTTTACTATGAACGACGCGCACACGTGTTGACTTTTTCATACAAACACACATATAACATTTCATTGTTTGTCACATACGTACACAAAGACAATTTATATTTTATTTCAGAACTTTATCAACCCAAACAAAATGACATGACTTTCAAATCTATCACCAACCGCTTTTATTCTTGTCGTTATATTAAATTAATGTTTACTTGTTGAAACTACGTTATCTTTTCTAAATAATTTTATTCTTTCAATGAAAATCATGTGATTATTCCAAACGACCGAATTATGAGCAACCCAGGAACAATATTTTCTTATTGTATCGAATCCAGAGACTCCAAATTTTAACATTCAACGGAAAAATGGGTAAAAGTATTCCTACAAATTAAACAATTCCATAATAATGAATAAATAGTATGATAAGCATGTGATAATGCATCTCTCTCTCCCTCTCTCTCGTAAATATGTAATAACATCCTTCAACAGGAAAATCTATGCATAAATTTCAATATTCACCTGCTATATGTACTTTACTGAATGTTTTCAAAACTATAAATAAAGTATCATATAAATATAAAGATTTTAAATTACTTCGCAGTCATTAATTCTTCTATGGATATTCTATTATTATTATTATTATTATTATTATTATCATTTTTATTTTCTTTGCTTTCTGGCGTTTACACATTTCTTTCCGGGTCCCACCCAGGGACCTAAGGTTAGAAATGGCATCATGACACTTTTCACTGACAAAAAAAAAAAAATAAAATAAAATAATTACATAGATAGAGCCCTTCGTAAAGTGTGGGCTGTACTTGTCAGAACAATTTTTTGTATCTCCTTGAGGCATGGGCTTCCAGGAATCCCTGCAATTAGTCTACTGCAATCTTTTCCAACCAGTCCTAGGGCTCCAACTACAACAGGGATTGTTGATGTTCCCATATGCCACATTTTCGAGACCTCTATTTCAAGGTCCTTGTATTTTGACAGCTTTTTGAATATCTTCAAAGATACATTGCAGTCAGCAGGGACTGCCATATCAATAAGGAGGCACCGTTTTTGTTTGTGGTCTTTAATAACAATATCTGGGCGGTTGGCCTTGATTGTTCTGTCAGTGTGAATTGTGTAGTCCCATAGAATTGTAACAGGTCCTATCTCCGTAACTGGGTCTGGGTGGTGTTGGTACCAGTTTCTTTCAGTTTCCTTCCCGTAGAAGTTGCAGATTTTCCAGTGCAGATATTGGCCCACTCTGTCATGTCGGGTTTTATATTCAGTGGGTGCCAACATCGTGCAACCTGATACAAGATGATCAATCGTTTCTGGATATTTATCACAGAATATGCATTTTGGGCTGACACAATATTTTAGTATATGTGCTTGATAATTCCTAGTTAGCAAGCATTGGTCCTGCGCACCAAGGATAAAACCTTCAGTTTCCGCTTTCAACCCTGCACTGCGTAGCCACTGATGGGTACGAGTTTTGTCTACATCAGCTTGGTTGATACGGGCAGAGTATTGGCCATGAAACGGTTTATCTTGCCATCGCTTCTGTATCTGGTCGGTTGCATTCGTCTTTGCTGTCTTTTTCAAGTATTTTGCAGTTTCAGCCGGTGTATTGTGCTGTAGTTGCATCTCTACGCCCATTTGAAGCTCCAGTTTGAATTTGTTGGCTTCTTTCATTACGGAGTAAAGACGCTTACTACTTTCATGTTCCTTGACGCATACCATCATCCAGTCTTCTGTAGTTTCCAAGTATTTTTGGAGGCCAATTGTTGTAGTTTTGTAGGACAGTTCTAGTTGAACTAATCCTCTGCCTCCTTCGGATCTGGGCACATACAGACGATCAACATCAGCTTTGGGATGATGCATGCGATAGCAAGTGAGAAGCTTTCTCGTTTTGGCGTCCATTCGCTTAATTTCAGCTATGGTCCAGTTAAGGACATTAAAGCTGTAATGCACCACTGGGACAGCCAATGTGTTTATAGCTGATATTCTATTTTTTGAGTTTAGTTCAGTATTTAGTATCAGACGTACACGCCTGTAGTACTCTTTTCTTATTTTTTCTTTCATTTGGGGGTGTTGTATGCCATCTCCTTCGCTAATTCCTAGGTACTTATAAGCTTCTTCATGCTCCAATTCCCTAATCTTTGTGACAAAATCTAAATCTATTGAGGGTGTTTCTGTAATTCTACCTTTCTTAAATGTTACTTTTGCACATTTATCTAATCCGAAGTCCATACCTATGTCGTCACTAAAGTATTTTACAATATTGAGGAGGCCTTTCAACTCATTGTCGTCTTTGGCAAAGAGTTTGAGATCATCCATGTATAGTAGGTGATTGAAAATTTTCTTATTTATTTTGTAACCATAGCTACTGCTGTTCAGTTCATGTGTAAGAGGGGTTAAGGATAAACAAAACAGAAGGGGTGACAGAGAGTCTCCTTGAAAAATTCCACGTCGGATATTCAGACGGTTGGATATGGCAGTGCCCCCGGTGTGCCTAAGGTATAGTTTTGTGTTCCACATCCCCATGCTGTGCTTAAGAAAGTTTAATACCACAGGGGAGACTTTGTACATTTCCAAAGCCTTAAGGATCCAAGAATGTGGAACACTATCAAAGGCTTTACGATAATCAATCCACGCTGCACTGAGATTTCTGCGTCGTCTCCTGCAATTTTCCTGCAATTTTATTATTATTATTATTATTATTATTATTATTATTATTATTATTATTATTATTATTATTATTTCCTTTGATTTCTGGTCTGTACAAATTTCTTTCCGGGTCCCGCCCAGAGATCTAAGGTTAGAAATGGCATCATGGCATTTTCCAATGGCCAATTTAAGAAAAAAAAAAGAAAGTCACAAACATATTTTCCATAGATAAAGCCTTTCGTAAGGTGTGGGCTGTACTCGGGAGAACAATTTATTTAAAGCATGGACTTCTTGGGATCCCTTCAATTAGTTTACTGGAATATTTTCCAACGAATCCGAGGGCTCCAACTACAACAGGGATTGTTGATGTTTCCATGTGCCACATTTTTGAGATTTCAGTTTCAAGGCCCTTGTATTTTTATAACTTTTTGAAGATCTTCAATGATACATTGCAGTCTGCAGAAACTGCTATACCAACAAGGAAGCACTTTTATTTTGTTTGCGGTCTCTAATAACAATGTCTGGGTAGTTAGCTTTGATTGTTCTGTCATCGTGTATTGTGTAGTCCCATAAAATAGTAATAGGGCCTATCTCCGTAAGCAGGTCCGGGTGTTTTTTCATAGCAATTTATTTCAGTTTTCTTCCCGTACAAGTTGCAGATTTTTCGGTGTAGATATTGGCTCACTCATGCCGGGTTTTATATTCAGGGGGTGCCAATACCGTGCAATCGGATACGAGATGATCAATTGTTTCTGGATATTTATCACAGAATCTGCATTTTGGGTTAACACAATATTTTAGTATGAGTACTTGATAATTTCTAGTTAGCACGCATTGGTCCTGTGCAGCAATGATAAAACCTTCAGTTTCAGCTTTTAACCCTGCACTACGTAGCCACTGATGGGTACGGAGTTTGTCTACATCAGTTTGATTGGTACGGGCAGAGTATTGGACATGAAGTGGTGTATCTTGCCATTGTTTCTGCATGTGGTCGGTTGCATTTGTCTTTGCTCTCAATTTTAAGTATTTTGCAGCTTCAGTGTATTGTGCTTTACTTGTATTTTTGCATCCATTTGAAACTCCATTTTGAATTTTTAGCTTCTTTTATTACGGAATAAAGACGCTTACTACTTTTATGTTCTTTGACATGGTCATCTAGTCTTCTGTATTTTCCAAGTATCTTTGAAGGCCAATTGTTGTAGTTTTGTAGGACAGTTAGAGTTGAACTAATCCTTTGATTCCTTTGGATCTGGACACATACAGACGGTCAACATCAACTTTGAGATGATTTATGCGGTAGCAAGTGAGAAGCTTTCTCTCTCGTTTTGGCGTCCATTCGCTTAATTGATTATTATTATTATTATTATTATTATTAATATTTCCTTGCCTTTCTGTTGTATACACAATTCCTTCGAGGACCCAACCAGAGACCTAAGATGAGAAAAGGCTTCCTGACATTTTTCAATGATTATTTCTGTAAAAAAAACCCAACAACAACAAAAAACTAAGATCACGCACATTTTACATATATGAAGATCTTCGCAATGCGTGGTGCTGGAAATTTGAGTACAATTTTTTGGTATTTCTTTAAGGCATGGACGACCAGGAATCTCTTCAATGAGTCTATCGGAACATTTACCAATCAATCAACTTGAATTATTGAAGTCCTTGTTTGCCACATTTTTGATATTTCTATTTCAAGATACTGGTATTTTCATAGTTTTTGGAAGATCTTCAAATAATTATTATAATCTGCAGGCACTGTCATAAAAAATCACATTCTGTTTTTGTGGTCTTTGATCAGATATCTGGGCGATTAGCTTTCATTGTAGTGTCTCTGTGTATTTTAAATTCCCATAAAGTTGTTACAGATTCTATCTCTGTAACCGGCTCTGGTTGATATTCATACCAGTTCCTTACAATTCCATCTCCGTAAAACTTGCATATTTTCCAGTGCAGATATTGGCCAACTCTATCATGCCGAATTTTATATTCAGGGGCTGCTAAGCCCGTGCGACCTAATTCTGGATATTCATTGCAAAATCTACATAACATAATATTTCATTATATGTACTTGCTTACTTTTTTAGGATCTTTTCAGCTGCTTGTAAGCTTCCTTTTTGGCTTCCTTTATTACTGAATAAAGTCTATTATTTCTTTCATATCCTTTGATCATCAGTCAGTATTCTGTAGATATCTTTGAAGACTTATAATTGTGGTTTGTAAGGCAGTTCTAGTTGAACTATTCCACTGTCTCCTTCGGCTCTGGGCACATACGGACGATCGGCATCAGCCTTAGGATGATGCATGCTTTTGGTTAGTGAGAATCCTTTTCGTTTTGTCACCCATTTGCTTAATATCAGCTATGATTCAATTAAGGATGTTGAAACTGTATTCCACCACAGGGAGATCCAAAGTATTTATTTCTGATATTCTCATTTGTGAATTTATCTCAGTATTTAACACCATATGCACACATTCCTTTTTTTTTTACTTTCACCTTCATTTTTGCTGTATCATTCCTTCGCTAATTTCTAGGTATCTATATTCTTCCATTAACCTAAACTTTGTGTCAAAATCTCGACCTACTGAGTGTGTTTCTGTAATTAGCCCTTTCTTGAATGTTACCTTTGCACATTTGTCTAATCTGAAAACTAAACCGATGTAATAATTGAAACATTTTACTGTATTGAGGATGTCCTTCAATTCATTGTCGTTTTTGGAAAAGAGTTCGATATCATTCATTTAGAATAGGAAATTAAACACTTATATTTTACAGTTTTATCCATAGTTATTACTGTTTAGTTCATTTGAAAGGGGTATTAAGGACAGATAGAATAGAAAGTTCCTTAAAAGATACCTTATTGCGTATTCAAAGAATTAGATGTGGCAGTAGCTTTTGTGATTTAGATATAATGTGGTTTTCCAGTTTCATGCTATATTTAAGGAAATTTACTATCACCGAGAAGACCTTGTACATTTTCAAAGCCTTAAAGTTCCTAGAGTGTGACAAACTACCAAAGGCTTTACGGTAATCTATCCAAGCTCAGATTTTTAGCCTTTTCTGCAATTTTCAGGGTCATTTTATTTATTAGTAGTTCATCCTTGCAACCATCGACTTCGCTTCTGTTCCAATGTGAAAATGATATTTTCACCAAGAAAAGAGTGAATACAACAGTTAGTCAAGAGAGACTTGATCAGTTTATCTGTGGACAGATATGTTATTGACCTATATGTTTTGGATCATCTGTTCCATCCGTTTTTGGCAGGAGATAGGTTATAACTTCAGTGACTCCTTATGGAATGTTATTGATTAACATTGATATAATTTGTGCAAGAATTTTATGGATTGATGACATATATTAGTACGAAAAATTGGACCTTGGCATTTTCTGGGAATGTCTATTTTGGGGATCTTGTTAGAGCTTACATAACATTATTTTTGGTTATATTTTCCCTTTCTTCCTTAGATTAACTCTTCATTCTTGTTCTCGTTTAATCTGCTCAGCATTGGGATTATTATTATTATTATTATTATTATTATTAATATTATTATTCCAGACATAGCAATTCATTAAATTATACTGGAGATCTTGCATTATTGGTTCTTTCTATAAACAATCTTTGATCTCAGACAAAGATCACTTTCCCCCAGAAGTTCCTAGTCATGTCGTTATATGAATAATTGGAAGAAGTATTTGCAGGTTACTGATTAAATTACTGAGAATGGGGCCAAAGACTATATATATATATATATATATACATATATATATATATATATCTGTATCCGATATATCTATATATGTGTCACTTCAGTGCGTATGGTAATATTTTTAGTCATTTCATTCGAAACAAGGCGATAAAACCACAGAGTGAAACAATCTGAGAAAAATATTATTGAGTAGAGACGACAATAAATGAACAAGTTTAAATAAGACAGAATATGACAATTAAAGTTGAATTTGAGTATTTGAAGATCACCTATTATTTTCAAATATGAAAGAAGCCGGAAGAAAATTAAAAAAGCGAGAAATGCGAAAGAAGGAACTGTATGGTTACATCTAACAATTTCAACGTTGAAATCATGTGATCTAACTGACAATCAAGTATTGCGTTTAAATTAATGAATATATAGAGAGAGCCTTTTCAATACAGTCGGATAATTTGCTTAATATACTATAGTCCTGAGAAGAAGGGGCGCCATAAAGGAAAAGAAGATTGCTAACATAGTGCAATAATGAAAGTTAAAAGCACATGAAATGATGACTCCAGAACTCAACAAAGAATTCCGTTGCCATTGTAAGCTTTTCCCGGATATATAAACCATAACTCTGTATATGTAACCTAGAATATTGTTGAGAATGAAAAAAAATAGCCTGGAACAGAGAATTCATAAGTAAAGGTAAAAGTGTTTAAATTAGTTTCTCAAAGCGATAAAATATCTGGAGTACGTTTCAAGAGAAACTACAGAAACTTTTACGAATATGATATCTAGGCGAGAAAGGCGTTTAGGTAAGTTTTTGAGTCCTGATTTAATTTTATTTCATTTAATGGAAACTGCGTCTAACCTGCATGCCGCAAAGAGAAAATTGCTTACCTGGTAGCACCAAAATCAGTCAGATATTCAAAGGTTAAGACAGATAAAATCAATAAAGCCATGTGTTTAAGAACAAGTTGAACTTCTATGCATGCAACACCAACAAGACAGAACTTTTCAAACACAGTAATATCAGGTTTCTCATGTTCAAGCTTACGGTCGGGTTTGATCCAACAATGATTTTGCGGGTTTATTTAATATAACTACTCTCCGGTTAATGGCAATACAATTTCTCTTCCATGCCAAATCCATGACTCTTGATGAGATTGCAGTGGAAATTTAAACACACCTTACCGTGTGCCACGTCGTCTATTTGAGCAAGCATTTCGCATGCGTCCACGATATGGGTTACGTTTTCACCCTCCTCCTCATAAAATAAGCATATATGCGACACCTCTAGCTGGAAGATGCATTTTTGAATAGAGCCATTATTTCACGACATTTTTGTTTTCAACGTCTTTATGCCACTTTCAAAATGTCTGTGCAATGACATGATATTCCCTTATTCCAACTTTCCTTTCATTCATTCACATTTTGTAATCCCATTTTCTCTCGTTAACTTTCTTGATTAAATTCTGAATGGTTGTGATTCATTGCTCTTTTTCTTCTTTTTCTTCTTCTTCTTCGGTTGCAAAGTGCAATCATTGGTCAAGGAAAATACCGAAGGAAAGGAGAAGAAAAAGTTTATTATTATTATTATTATTATTGATCTTTTTACAAGGATGTTAACATGTACAAGATCCAAGAGACACTAGAGGGTTACAAAGTAAATAGCACCATTTATGGGGATATGCAGCGAATATAACAATTAACTTCGAACTTGAACAGATTGTATTGATCGGGGAAGAATAATTTTGGGGGTTGGTTCGTTGGAAGAATTAGCTCGAGTGGCACTTATATCTCACCAAAGGAATATGTAGTAGTTGTTATTGTAGTTATAGTCGATGTCCTGGGAATAATTCACAATAGTTGTTTCTGTTGGTTTTCACTTGAGATCAAATAACAGTGAATCTCATCAATATGCCTGCACAGTTTTCAGTCTTTTGTTAGAAATGCTTTCGTTTAAAAAATTTTATGTCCCCCAGAGAATTCCGTAATTTTCAGTCGCTTTGCAATATCCATAGTGATTTTCCAAATACACAAATAGTAATGAGCAAATTTTCTGTCCCACCATTTCTCAATTCTCTGCTTTTTTCTGCTATTTCTACAGCTATTAACTTTCTCTTAGTTTCACTCTTTTTTTCTGTTGGAAAAATGTTGTGACCAAGTAATTGGTTAAAAAATAACCAAACTAGAGGATGCTGATAAATAGTGTATTTAACAGTAAATGCAAGATAATTGGGTTACACAGCTTGCGAGTGTGTGTCGGTTGACCAGTGTTCAGTCTATATCACTGTTAATATTTAACAGCACCACCTCCACGAGAGATGTATGTGGCACAAGCCGAGTTTACCGTGGATTTTCCGAGCCCGTAAGTTCGGCCAACATTATTCCCTCAGAACCTGCATAAACGGGTTCAGTTCCTGTCTACCTCCCCGTACGAAACTTTACCCATCGGCAAAGCCTCGTCCGAGTTCCTCTCCGCTCATGGCAGATAATTCGACAGTTGAATTTACCAAAAAAAAAAAAAAAAAAAAAAAAAAAAAAAAAGGAAAAAAAAAAAATCAAGAACATCCACTTTGAAAAAAGCTATATGTTGGAATTACGTCACAATTTTTTTTTCCTCTGTTTTTTAGATTTCGACACGAATTTCACGTATAGTATTCATTATACCAAAATAATGAAAAAAAAAATTGGATGGTAAATCAAATGAATATTGTGTTTTTCTTGAAATTCAAAAATTTATACGTGAGAAGGGGCTTTTTCCCATTCTTTTCCTTGCCTTTTTAATATAAACTGTGGGCGATGCCCATTCACTATATTCAACCTTTGCAATTTCCTCCCATTTCCTCAAGACGATTCAATTCTTCGTCAATTTGATTTAACAAGGCAATTCGAATCGTTATGTTTTTTTTTTCTTAAAAACTGGGTTTACGCCTGGCTTTAACTCAACTTAGCAGACATTTTTGTGTATATTTCTAGTTCTTCACTGAAAACCCCGGGAAATATTTTTTAAGTTCACCTTTCAAATTTTCTACTTCGTTAGTCAAATTTTCCACTTTTTGACATAATGAGTTAATAGGTCTATCCCAAAGTGAAATGTTCTAACCAATCAGTCCCGAACAGATTACCCGTATTCTTCATAATATACAACTTAAGTTTTAACGTTTTACCTTTGAATGATGCGTTCGTAATAAGTTCGCCCATAAATTTAATAGGGTCGCCAGTTACTCCTTTAGTTATTCGGTTCATTCTTAACAAAGTCGGCCTACCCAATTTTTTTTCATGTCTGATAATTAATTATGGATAAGACTGAACCCGAATCAAGCTGTAGCCGTAGATTTTTGTTACATATTTGTACTTCAACATATTTTCTGATTTTACTACATACTGGATCATCAGACATGGTGCTTTTAACCAAGAAATTTTGGTCTTGATCTTAATCCTGCAGTGGGAATGTTTGCGTCCCACTTTATCGCAATTAAAACATTTTTTATCTTTAAAAGGACAATCTCTATACCAATCTAATTTACCGCACCCGAAGCACAGTGTTGAGGGCAAAGTAACTTTATTATTTTTTTTTGGTTAGCCCGTTTTAAATTTTCTTTGGCGTATTTTTTTAATGTGAGTCAGGGCATTCTGTTTGATGTTTTTCGAATCCTCTCTCTCACGAAACGTTGGCAATCTTCGGCAACTTGCTGTAAAGTAACGTCGGGCTCATTTTCAAGCTTGTTGAGCAACCTACAACGTATTTCGGCGTCTTTCGCTGAAATCAAACCCGAGACGAAAATCAGGCATTTAAAATTATTGTTTATAATAGGAAGCGAACGTAATTTCTTTTTCAGGTAGGTACGTGAAGTTTTCAATAGCACTCCATATAGCATTTGGAGAGTGCGAGTTTTCGCTATCCTTATTTAGTCTTTTGTTGGATAAGTGCCTTTGCTCATTCTGTGTTTTAAGGAGAAATTAATAAAGCTTCTGTTGTCTAACCAGAATTTCTAGGTGCAGTTTTTTTTATTTTCTTGTTCATTTTGCAAACGCAATTCTGCTTGTTCCTGTTGGAATTTCTCTTGTCTTTCTTGAAATTTGTCTTCCAACAGTAGCTGCTGTTCCTGTTGGTGTTTTAAAAACTGTAGCATTGCACTTTTAAATTCGTCCATTTTACTGCGTCGGTATGAATAATTAAGAAATGAAGGGGGAAAAATTCTAAATTTCACTTCACCCAACAATGCTTGACTTGAACAATTCTTTTTCAGAATAAATTTAAAAGCGAGAGGGGGGGTAATTTTTTACCCTGTTAGTGAAAACAATAAGTCTACTTGACTTATTCAGTTCATTTACTGGCTTGTTGGAAAAAAAAATAACAAGGTTCACCAATCTTCTTCCTAAACACTGAAATGAATTTGTAGAAATTTTATCGTTTTATAAAATTTCTTTTTTTTTTACACTGACTACACTGTCATTAACATTGGATATCCTTTTGCCGTAGAGTTTCTTTCTTCACCAGTGTTGTAGACACTGGAAATTTTTTTATAATATAACTTGAAGACCGTTTCTTCGAGTCCTTCGTTGCCAAGATGTTGTACAACAATTTTTATGTTTTAATATGAAGTTCGTTTCTTCGAATCCTCGTCGCCAATTTGTAGCGAGCAAGTAATTGGTTAAGGCATAACAAAACAAGTGGTAGCAGATAAATAATATTTTGAACAGTAAATACAACAGTATTGCGTTACACGACTTGGGAATGTGTGTTGGTTGACAAGCATTCAGTCTATATCACCGTTAATATTTAACAGCCACCCACGAGGGATATATCTGGCACAAAGCTGAGCTTGACGGGGGTCATCCGAACCCGTAGGATCGGCCAAAAAATCCCCGTAGAACTCGCATAAACGGGTTCGCGTCTGTCTACCTCCCCGAACTAAACTCTTCTCTTCGGTACAGCCTCGTCCGGTTTCCTCTCTGGCCAAGGCAGAGAGTTCGACAGGAGCTGCGAACAGCCTTAGTAGGACAGTCTATATCACCGTTAATATTTATTGCACAAATGTTCAAAAAGTTCAACGCAGTAATCCCAATATTCTTAAAGCCTAACCGGCATCAAAAAACACTCTAAGTCAACACCTTTCACTCAGCAAGACGCGCAAGACTCACCCATCTTTCGCCAAATTCGAATGGAAGGAGACGCTACTTTTCCGTCATAATCTTGACTTAAACTGTCGCGTCGTCCATATCATGACTCGCATAAAACCCCACCAAGTAAAGGAACACGTAGTACTCAGCTTTTAATAAACGGCGGTACTATATTGTTACAAACGGAACTGGCTTCGAGGCCAAAGAACTTTCCGCGCAGCATGCGAACCATGATGCCTTCAACAAACATGCACAACGGAGCTAGGACACTACAATGAAAGAAGGCGTGACCTAGGGTCTCGACCTCTTCACTGCAGCGAACGCAGTTTGAAGACTTAGCCAAACCCGCTGAACGAAGTCTTTTGGCGACCCAGATGACCCCACGTATCAACAGCCAGGTGAGTGATGTCTCAGTATTAGTGAGGACGCCCAAGGCCATATGCAACGAGCCTTCCGCTTCGTCAGACCGAGCTCGCCTATCAAAACATCCTGAACATTCCCGCTCACTAGCACATGATATAATGCCTTACGGGACAAAGGCTGGACGTCGGAGAGGCCATCCTTCGTCCGTAAAAGATACTTGAGGACAAGCCGACTTTCGCGATAGAAGGATCCCTCGAATCGTGGTTAAGGACCAACCACCTCATCACACGAGCACACACTTCTTAAGTATAGAAAGTTTTTACGAGCGTCTTCCTTCGTCGTTCTCATCCAATTGTAAACACATCCAATTGTATACATATGCGAAGCGTATGTCGACGAATGTCAACGCAAGGTACCCCCAGACCTCCATCAGAAGGATGGAGGTAACAAAACTCGCGACTGACAATGGTGGTCCTGTCACCCCATAAGAATGAGAACAAGAGCCTTACTAAGGTCATTGAAGTGTCAGACGGGAGTGGAAGCATGGAGAGTCAGGAAAGGAGAATCGGGTTGATGTGAGAGGCACATACTCCCATTCTCCCCTCCAATGAAAGATTCCTTCGAGTCCCCAGATGCAAATGCAACCTCGGCATTCTCCCGCACCTCCGACCAGTTCATTTCCAACAGGAGGTTGGGACTGGACCAGGCGCCGAGTATCTTGACCGTCCAGAGGAAAGGTCCGGGAAGAGAGACTACCTTCCACAAACCCAACCGCAAGCCAGCATACTTATCGCGGTTGATCTTGGTCCCTGTCCCTGTCTCATAACATCTGATTTCTCTTCTGACTTCGTTCATTTCGGCTCTGCTCGACACAAAAACCGAAATGTCATCAGCATAGGAGGAATACCTGGCCGAGGTGGTAGTGAATAACCGGATTCGTCTTCAACTTACGCAGGAAAGGTTCCAACAAAAGAACGGGCGGCAATGGAGAGAGCGGACAACCTTGACGAATGGACCGAGATAAAATGAAAGGTTTCGATCTTAACCCATTCACTTCAACCAGCACACCGGGGGAAGCATACAGCAGTCGGATCCAAGTGCGAAAGTTCGGCCAGAAACCAGCAGCCGTAAGAACAGCTTCCATAAATCGATGGTCAACCCTATCGAAAACCTTGGACTGATCTAAATTGATCAGCGCGGCATCACTGTCGACTTTCCCAACGATCAAGCGTACCAAATGAAGGCTGTCCTGATTAGTCCTGCCATTCACAGCAAAAGTCTGCTCGGGACCAATTAGACTAGAGAGGACAGGTTGCAAACGGCCGGCTACGACATTGCCTAAAATCTTCAACTCTGTGATTAACATCGTGAAAAGCCATCCTCACCGTTCTTGTCCTTGCGCAGCAACTTGATCACACCCATGGTGAAGCGTTGAGGTATAGACTCATGCTTCCTCCTGCTGTTGAAAATCAGTGCCAGCAAGGGAACGAAGACGTGAAACTGCCTCAAGTATATTTCGTAAGGAAGACCATATAATCTCGGAGTCTTGTCCAGGCGAACCTGCTTCAGCGCATCTCAGATCTCAGACTCTGTGATGGGCCCCTGGCACCCAGCCGCTTCAACCTCCTCGAGGTGGCTAAAGTCGGCTAAATAGGCGTCGAACTAAGCAGGGCTCAGACTGGGCTCCCTAGTCACAGTTCGCTTGTCAGGAAATGTAATTCTTGCGATATGCCGACTAGATGCCCTAAGAACTTCCTCTGCACGCAGAGAAGCGGTCATGTTCGTAGCCACGCAATTATTATCCTAGCCCTAACTACTAGAGATTGATCCGTCTTGATAAGCAAGGAGGCCAGCTACAGCTAAGTCCCCACTACCACGGGATTTAATCGTCCGATTTACTGTGTCGGCGACTAAAATCAGCAGCAAAAGATCTAAGTTTGGATTTCGGAGAATTCCAACACTTATTCACAGCCACAGCCCCCGAGAGTTCCCGCTGTAGAATTAGTAGAAGCTTACCAGGAAATCTAGCTCACCAAATAATGATGCGTTCAGTTTCCAGCAACCAACCAACCTTGGGCTTATCTAAGTTTACCCGAACCCGGATAAGCATATGATCCGATAATGGAAACGTTGATATTGTAAGAGCCCTACTTCGATTCTCCTAATTAGAACTCGGTCGATGTAGCATGCGCTCACCGCCGAATCCGAGCTGCCGCCCCTAATCCAAGTCCATACTACCTCCCGGGGTTGCTCATTTCGATACTTATCGATGAAGATCCGAAACGGCTTAACATCCATGTTGTTAGTACCCACTTTTTGCCCTATTCGATCTATATCGGGATCAAGGACGGCATTTCATTCACCCGCTAGAACTACCGAACGAGATGTCGTAAAAAAAAGTTGCTATCTGCCGAAACAAAACAGACCTTCATTGGGCGCATAAACCCCAATGAGACGAAGAGCCTTATCCTTCATGGTAACATCCTGCACGCAAAGCCTGCCCGCTGGATCCGCGAAGACAAGCGAACACGCCGCATCTATAGACTTGCTCACCAGCCGGGAAATACTCCTCTAGCTTCCATCAAAACATGCTGAATAGAAGACGAATCTCTTAGACAGAATGTCTTCACGATTGCGAGATAAAAATGAGTATCCTGTACACAAAATACATCCATCTCGAGGCTATCGATTTTATCAGTTCGAGAATACGACCTCTGTCCCCGGACATTCAGATCTGACAACCAGAAAGCCATTATAAGACCCCTTTATTGTTGGGACACTGGTTGTAATTAGTCGGGGTAAGGATACCGACAGACTCTCCCATTGACCTGTGGCCCACCTCAGTCTTGATAGTACCGTCTTGGGTGAGGCCCTCTATATCCCAGGGGAAAGTTAATTTTAATTCTCTATAGAGGGAGGGTAGAGCTAAAACTGGAAACCTCCCAGCACAATCATGTTTCAAATCTTTAAGTTCTGTATTTTCATCTATAGCAATAGGCGGTAACATTTTAAAAGAGTCAATGTCTTCATTAACCATCGCCCAAGCTTGCCGTGCCCCCGTCCAAGTTCTGATTACCGTTAGGACTCTTTGAACCTCAGGAAAGTTACTTCGCTCTTCAACGTCCTTGTTAGCATATTGCTTAATACAGAATAGATATTTAAGATCTTTTATCCTGTTACCATAGACCCGTCTCTCTCTGCCTGGGCTGGGGACATACGACAAACATCTAAGTTACATATGTGTCTTATTGATTTTTTTTCTTTTGAGTCCTGAGAGGAACTTCTTTGTCTTTTAGTTGTAAGGGTGGTATTTCCGGATTCTCGATACGGGAAGGATTGGAAGTATGACGGGTTATGAAAGAGGTATTTTGTCTGAAGGGCTGGGGTCTCTAATGAGAGGGGATGAGGGATGGCAAGAATGTGCCTGTGGTGAATGTGGAGGCGGAATATAGGATGTGGAGGGAGTGGCCTTTTGCCTTTGTTTGTCTAGTTTCTACTTCTTTTATTTTTTTCTGTTTTTCGAATCCAGGGTCTAATTTCTTTTGCTGCTCCTTAAATTTCTGTTAGGAGACCGGGGCGCCGCCCTTAACGTTGAATGGGGGAGTTGGAATGTTTGTGCCTTTCATCCCGGGGACGTTATGGGCCTGAGGACCTGCTGTCTGGCGCTTCTCTCTGGCCCTACCAGCAACCAGGCATTCCCCATCTCCCTTCTCCACAACTGCACTTGCAGCTGGCGAAACCTCGTTGGGTATTGGGGCCTTAGAGGTAGATCCATCAGCGGTTTGACCTCAGCTGGCATGTCCAATGCAGGTGAGGCTGAAACTAAAGACGAGGTCAGAGGGTAAATTGGTCAACGTGGGCCTGAATTCCAGATACCTTATTCGCTAGGCAGAAAGAGGAGACCAGTCTCTCCACAATTCCAACACACCGGTTTGCGTCTGTTCACAATGACCAGCAGCTTCAGGCCCCCTAATTTCAGATAGTTGGGGATTGATAGAAAGTCTTCGCGATCTAACATAATATCGATGCTCCAACTCCCATTCAGGCTATTGCAGTTAGCACCCAGAATTTCGCCGTACTGCGATAAGATGTTAGCAAGGTGTTCTCCGATAACCGAAGAGTGACCTCGTATATTACTATTACGATTCTTTGTAAGCCTTCATATACTGCACGTATTATGGAATCTTTTGTAATTTAGTCTTGGTTTGATGGTGTGTGTAGCAATATGTCCCACATGAAGAAGCCAGCATCCTTAACAATTCTCAGTGGCTTAACCCTCAGGGATTCCAGTAATTTCACCACTATGTCTTTCGTCGGACGACAAATTTTGCGCGTACAATTGTCAACGACGAAGGACCACAAAATTCTTCTCTCAATTTTCCTCATTTCTGTAGTGTCTTCCAAGAGTCCACCTTCTACGGCAAGGTGTGTGTGTGTGTAACTCTTGGCTCACTCAAAGAACTCCAAGGTATTGATTATGCATTCAATACTAAAACACAGTTTGACGAGCAAAAAAAGAAAAACTTACACAAAAGAAAGACGAGAATAAAACTTGAATAGCGAATACTCAAGCTGGACGAAGTGAGAATAGACGACCGTGTGCGAGTACACACAATCCCAGTCTAGAACACCGTTAATATTTAACAACCATCCCCAACGAGGGATATATGTAGCACAAGGCCGAGTTTAACGTGAGTCATCCGAACCGGGAGTCTCGGCCAAAAATCCCCGTAGGACCAGTATAAATCTATCTCCCCGGACGAAACTCTGCTCTTCGGCACAGCCTCGTCAGGATTCCTCTCTGCCAAAAGCACAGAGTTCGACAGGAGCTGCGAACAGCCTCGGTAGAACAGTCTAGATCAACACTATAATAAACGGGTCGTATGTGGCACAAGGCCGAGTTTATCGTGGGTTCCCGAGTCCGTAGACTTGGCCAAAATTATTGCCTTCGAAAACGTATAAACGGGTGCAGGGCCTGTCTACCTCCCAGGAAGAAACTTTGCCCTTCGGCAAAGCTTCGTTCGAGTTTCTCGCGAGCGAGCGGAGGGGTTGATATTAATGAACGGTTTGGCACAGTTATATTTAACGGCCGCAATACTTGTGTCGTATGGGGCACAAGACCGGTTAAATGTTCCTCTCCGCCGAGGAGGAGAGTTTGACAGTAATGAACAGTTTGGTACCGTTATATTTAATGGCTCCCCCACTTGGATCGTACGTGGCACAAGGCTGGTTTAGCGTTGGATTTCCGAGCCCATAGGCTCGGCCAAAAATATTCCCCTCGAACCTGTGTAAACGGGTTCAGGGCCTGTCCAACTCGCTAGACGAAACCTTGCCCTTCGGCAAAGCCACGTCCGGGTTCCTATCTGTCGAAGCAGAATGTTTGACAGCAATGAATTGATTGGCACCGTTATATTTAACGGCCTCCCACGTGGGTTGTATGTGGCACAAGGCCGGGTTAGTGTGGGTTCTCCAAGCCCGTAGTCTCGGCCAAAAATATTCCTCTCTATCTCACCGGACGACAACCTTGCTCTTCAGCAAAGCTTCGTTCGGTTTCCTCTAGGCCGAGACGGCGAATTCATGAAGAAGTCATGAACGGTTTGGCACCGTTCTATTTAAAGCCACCCCCACGTGGGTTGTATGTTGCATAAGGCCGGTTTAGCGTGTGTCTTTTGATCCCGTAGGCCTGGCAAAAAATATCCCATTCGAACCCGTGTAAATGGGTTCAGTTCCTGTCTACCTCCCTGAACGAAACCTTGCCTTTCTGCAAATCCTCATCCGGGTTTCTCTCTGCCGAAGCGGAGAGTTTGACAGTCATGAACAGTTTCGCACCGTTATATTTAACGCTCCAACCCAACGTGGGTTGTATGTGACACAAGGACGGTTTAACGTAGATTTTCCAAGCACGTAGGCTCAGTCAAATGTTCCCTTCGAACCCGTGTAAACGGGTTCAGGAATGTTTACCTCCCCGGACGAAAACTTGCCCTTCAGCAAAGCCTCGTCCCGGTTCTCTCTGCTAAAGCAGAGATTTTGACAGCAATAAACGATTTGGCAACGTTCTATCCAGGCTTACTTTCCTACTACTTTATAGTAAGTGGATGAGTCCACAATAGCCTCACTAGAGTGAAGACACCACAACAAAAACTACATCCCAAATTAAACAGTTTGTTCACAACAAAGACATTCGCTATTATTATTATTATTGGTAGTAGTAGTGGTAGTAGTACTAGTAGTAGTAGAGATAGTAGTGATAGTGTTAATATATTAATAACTAGCTGACACGCTAGCTCCTGCAGAGGGCTAATTGGGTCACCGGACCTAAGCTAATAAGACCCCTGAATCAGCTTAAAGAACAGCAATGATAATTTTGAAGAAATTTATTTCTTCAATTCAATCCATTTAAAACCTCACTTTAACTCAGATTCGAGTAATAACTCCAAATTCGGCCAAATCACCAATTTGAGCAGAAAGTCCGATTCAAGCCGAAACAGAGTTTTAGGCAGAAATTCCAATTCAAACCGAAACGTTCTTCAAAACATAAACGCCGTGGAATTTCAAATGAGTTGAGTTTTTCAAATTACAAACTCTGCGGAACTTCAAAACCCAATGTCACGAAAGAATTTAACTATGAGTCCTTGCCATTTCAAAGAAATAAAATTGATTTCCCCAATTCACAAAATATTTGCGTTACTCTTAACTCAATATAAATTAAAAACTTTTAAGATCACTAATTTTTTTTCAGCTATTTTAAAATTTGAATTTTTAACTCTTCCTTCCTCATCCGGACACAGATACCTAATTCTGGATATTAAAGCTCCAGATGTAGGGCAGATTTTCAATCCCTGGATCATCCTGATTCCAACACGGTATAATATCTCTAGGAAGAGCGAGTGTAGATGGAAGGGTTTCATTCACACGGACGGACCAAGAGAATTTACAGTTTATTTATTTAGATATAAATTAGTGAGGTTTCAAACGCAAGGACGGGCGCACAGACATAATTTGGTGTTTATTTATTTAGAATGCAGTATAAGTAGTAAAATTAAGATATAGTAAGAAATACAATTTTACCGAGATTTGCTGTAGTAGTAGCACCACTAATTTTATTACATTTTTATTTTATAATCAAACTAATTTCAGCAAAGATGGAAAAAAAATGAAAGAGCATAGTCTAAAATGTTTCGACATTTGAACAAGATAAAATCTTTAAGAAAAGTCATAAATAGCTTAAATCTACCTGACTACGATGAATAAAAAAATACGTGTTGGCATATGAGAAATAAAACGCATAAACCTAGCAGTTAAAAGGATTAAGCAGCCGCAAAAAATTCTATATGATTTGCCTGAACACGGGAAAAATAATCTTAGCCGAAGCTGAGTATTATTGTTGGATTATGATATAAATGTCCAGCTATGGAATCACGAAAGCAATTCAAACCGTAAAAACGAGAATAAATATGAAAGAATTATGATATTAGGAATTTAATATTTTGATAAAGCCGAGAAATGCTTGTCCAAATAAATCGACAATCCCAAATGATATTCCATCCAAGTAATATAGTATAATGCATTTTGTTAATCAAATTCCTGAGTCCTGTGATGGACAGGGAAATCTTCAGTGCCTAGAAAGGCTTGAAAGAATTGGTGTAAATTGTAAAGTGTGAAAACCTGGCATCATTTACGACAACAAATGACGCAAGAACGGGAGTTTAGCTGGAATCTAAATACACGAATGCAACGCCAATTTCCGCATATGCGAATTTTCCCGTTGTCAGCAATGCGATCCGCTAGTGATAATTGCGTCTGAATCTATTCAGTCACGCTACAAATAAAGTCATAGGACAGCTCTCATTTTCGCTGCCATGAAATCGATGGCTTTGTGATAAAAATGATTACGCTACAAGAGAAAATTACTTTCACATTAAATATAGTGTCTGCTTGTCAGCTCGTGTCCAAGTTTAATGCCGCTAGTTAACTTAGATCAACATCTATCTATCTATCTATCTATCTATCTATCTATCTATCTATCTATCTATCTATCTATCTATGTGTGTGGTGGTTACCTGTTATATAGGTGTTACCATTTAATACACAAGTTTGTGTAACTCCCCTCTTGCTTTCGTGATATACCAACAAGATAGATGTACATATTTACTTGGCGTAATAATTGTGATTCATACTTTTTTTCCGATGGTGTCAGTCTTAAGACAACAACAACAAATTTGATACCAATTTGGTGATTCCGTTTTCCGCGAACCAAATTGACAAAAGATCTGTGGGTTGACACAGCCACTTGTAAGAAGTTAGCTACACAATCCAACAATGGTGTACGTATGCAGGCAACGATGCATGAATGCCCATATACACGCAGTCCCACACTGTTCATATATGTTTGTTTGTGTGAATTGAAATACGTGAACGTGAATATATGTATCTCTGCTTATATATGAGTGGCATTCCACCGACGATTTTCGTCCCACTACCATAACATACCGATATACGCCACTATACATAAATCGAAAATTTCAAAATTAATTAGTTTGTCTGATGATCGCAAACAGCGTGAAAACCAGGGTCACCAACTCACATCAATCCAACTATATATATATATATATATATATATATATATATATATATATATATATATATATGAAGAAAAATATTTGGAAAAAACAAACAAATTCCTTAAATGCAATTATGTTGTTTTAATATGAATGAAATGTCAACGTCTGACGTTTCGGTTTAATAAACCTTCTTCAGGACAATATTCATTAAAATACAATTAACATAATCAGTTCAACATGACAAAGACGATGGACATAAAAACAAGACTTATCCAAAACAGATTACTGAAAATTTTAAATGATATCCTCAGGTATGGAAATAGATTTGTTCTTGTTTTTACTTCTCGGTAATAATCTAGGTAGGATGTCTGTAGGAACAGACGAAAGCTTGTAAAAAATTAAAAAGACATTATGCAACTGGAATATATAAACATGGATCATATCATTCATATACAAGTTCGGGGTTGGTGTATCTTATTGATATTGTTTGCGAAGATGTATTCTCGCCATTTAAATCATTAACCTCTATATTTGTTTTTTGTATGAATGATTCATGGATTTATAAATTAAAATTGCACCTATAATTGAAATTAAAATAACTGATCCAACGTGCAACTTTCGGATAATAAGTGTGACATTTCTGTAATTATTGAACAATATAGTTCATGCCACATTGATGGAAAACCTGCAAGTAAAACAAGAATTCTCTTATTACTATATTTGTACAAAAACGCACAACCTTAAAATTTAAAATTCAAACTCAGCGTTGCGACCGCACGTTCCAAAACAATAACATATTTCTCATAGAATTTTTTCGGATTACATCTCTATTTTCGTTGTCCTCTTATTACTGAAAAGTAAAAACAAGAACAAATCTATTTCCATACCTGAGGATGTCTGTAGGAATAGACGAAAGCTTGTAAAAAATTAAAAAGATCTTATGCAACTGGAATTTATAAACAGGGATCATATCATTCATATACAGGTTCGGGGTTGGTGAAGCTTGCTGATGTTTTTGCGAAGATATCTTCTCGCCATTTAAATCATTAACCTCTATATTTGTTTTTTGTATGAATGATTCATGAATTCATTCAATAAAACCAGAAAATTGCACGTTTACATGAAACTAAGAGTTGTATTACCGACGTTGGATATTATGTAGAATCTCTATAATATATATATATATATATATATATATATATATATATATATATATATACATATATATATATATATATATATATATATATATATATATATATATATATATATATATTATAGAGATGTGTGTATGTATATGTATATATATATATATACATATATATATATATATATATATATATGTGTGTGTGTGTGTGTGTGTGTGTGTGTGATTGTGTGTGTGTGTGTGTACAAAGAGTGAGAAAAGTGTATTTATGATTTCGATATTCATGAACGTATTAAGATTCTTAAAATTGTATACGTTGTATACGTGTATCAACTATCACTATAAATTAATTAATACGTATATATATATATATATATATATATATATATATATATATATATATGTGTGTGTGTGTGTGTGTGTTTATGTGTATGTGTGCGTGTGTGTTCTTTATAGAGAGGAAGAGTGAGAGACAAAGAATAGGTGACACTTCTTCAAAGCGAGAGAGAATGTAGTGTAATTCTTCAATAAAATATAAGTTCCATTACAAAATAATTCCAACTGATACCAATAAATGTTACAGAAAGAAACAAAAAATATTAAAAAGTCTAAATAATTTAAAAAGAAATAATATTCAAAGAAGCAAAAACACAAGATGAGAAAACTGTTTTTTACTCATTAATCAGGAATCAGATGAAACGAATCTTAAACTCACGCATTTGAACAGATAATAAATGACAAAAAATTCCTTCAAGAACTGATGCAACTGAATATTCCTTCCGCTTTTTCAGAAAACATTTCACTCAGTGACTTATTAAAAATATTTCAGTAAATCATTTGGCAAAATCAGTGCAAATATTCTTTTTAACCCAAGACACTGTCGAATAAGAACGCATTAGATTTAATACATTTCGTATTAGACGAGTAACAAACTAACAATTTCCACTGAAATACAAATATTTTAATGTATTTTAAGACGTAAATTATTTTTCTTTTAAATTTTGGTTCTCGATAACAATTTTGGTGATAAACAATTTCATACATAAACAGAAGAGAAATAATACAATTAGACATTAAAAAAAGACAAGAAAATAAATAGGAATAACAATAAAAGCGAAACGATTGTCTAAATTTTAAAATCATAATTTGCTGAATCGAAAATCTTGAAATAGTTGATCTACTATAGAAAAATAGTTTTTCTTTTCATTTTTCTGTGTAGATTTCCATTAAAATAACATGTTAGAATATTAATTTTAATGGTGTCTAAATATCTTAGGTACAGTATGGTAATTATTCTGTCAATCATAGGGAATATTGTCGCCATCTTAGTTTTTTTCAGTACGAAAAGTCAGTACATGACTTTGTTCGGTATTTATTTATTCCTTTCTGATATTCGAACATGAATTCTTTATTACATTAAATATGCGCATTATATTAATATCAATATTTTTCAGTCGTCATTCTGCGTATTGTCTGATTTTCTGGGATCAATATTTTTACTTTTCATTAATTTTGGCTTTGCATGCTCGATTTCTGTCTTTCGGGAGATGAATGTTTCTCGCAAGTCATTGCTATGGAACCTGATGTTTTATGTACTATTACTTATCTAAAAGAACCTTTGTACTTAGAAGAATTGATCTGTAGTTATTCTTATATGTACTGGAATCACTCTAAGATTTATCAAAGGTAGGCTTTGTAATCGGTGTCACATGAGAGCATCAGAAGAGCCAGTACATGTAGCAGACATATTACAGGAAACTAGCGCAACTGAAATTTAGTTGTGCATACGGGGGACAACGGAAACAGAAGATAAGCGTGTCACCCGAGAGGGAAAACCAAAATCCATCCTGCAACTCCTAACAAACGTCAGAAGCTAGACAGTGGTAACGATTTTACATGCCATTTTTCTGTGGTGCCTTGAGAAAGTTAGGTTGGGTGCCAATTGCGTGTCGATCAGCAAATTTGTTTCCTGGAGTAATTCATTTTTTCTTATTCTAACTCAGTTGAAATTATACTCTACAATAATATGCCACAGTTAAATCCATAAACTTTTCAACGGCTCTATAACATGTGCCTCAACAGAGCTATATAGGATTTTTAATCCAAATTTTCTCCTCCTAGACTGATTGCTAACAACGTTTAGAGATCCCTGTCTGTCCTGCTAAAGACCATGGCGGGCCCGGGCGAGTAGAAGAGATGAATTCATACGTTTCTCAATGTTGTTTACGCTAAAGTGAATGCATTGAACTCATTCGAAATTCAAAATTCCCAATTTTATTTTATATTTCCAAACCGCTAAACGTTAAACAAACCACATATTCGATTCACTCATGCAATATAGTTCGAACCTTTTTTCCTTGTATTAGATTAAAGAAAGCTACCTAATAAAATGACTAAACCTAATACTCAAGTATGAATTTGACATATCAGAGAGAGAGAGAGAGAGAGAGAAAGAGAGAGAGAGAGAATATATATATATATATATATATATATATATATATAATCTGTTTATACGTTTTTTTTTACATAAATACACTTTATTTAAGTAAATACTGTTTTTTTTAATAAACAGTTTAATTGCATTTACCGGCCTGAATGTTCGAGAAATTTTGTAGGAAATATACGTCCTCCGACAGGAATCGAACCTGTGTACTATGCGGAACCTTCAGTTGATTTGAAAAAGAGCATTTACTTAAATAATTTGTATATATTAAAAAGATAACGTGTATGCATACATAATATATATATTATTATCTATAGAACAACATCTCCGCCTAGAAAATCATGATTTAAAAGCCATGCCAAATTCACTATAATTGAAAAATAGAAATTGACAGAAAAGATAACACAAGAAAAATTCTAGAGGAAGAGGGAGACAAATGGATTTTGCGCCTCAAAAATTTTTTTCATTCCACCATTTGGAAGTAAAGTCTGATGATCCAGAGCCCTTTGAAAGGGTTGTGGTGAAATAACTTATTACATGGAACCTTAAAGTGGTCTGTTTTTATTCAAACATATCTGCTCTGAATTTAAATTGAGGTCTCTGGATATCATCCTCCTTGGGTTTACCCATACGGATTACCTAGTTCTGCATAAACTAAATATATATATATATATATATATATATATATATATATATATATATATATATATATATATATATATATATATATATATATAATTTTATATATATATAATTTTATATAATTTTATGTATCACAATTAGTGTTGTAAGAAAAAGTTGTAAGTTGTAAGAAAAACTTTTTGTAACGCTTTAGATTTAATCGGACTTGGCTTTGTTAATTTTGCCACGACTACACAAAGCGCCCAAAACGAGAGACGTTGGTAGTTTCAAGATTTTTAAAACATTATTTTTTGAAAGAATAGGTGATGAAGAGGAAAAAAAATACAGATTAATTCGAAGAGATTGAAAAATATTCTTTCCAATAAATATTCTTTAAAAAATTTAAAAAATTTTAAACTACTAGTGTCTTCCATTTCGTGCGCATGTGCAGACGTAGCAACATCAGAAAATTCCAGTCCGCTGAATAACGCATGAAACGCGTCACAAAACTGTTTTTCATTTTATTAGATTATATATATATATATATATATATATATATATATATATATATATATATATATATATATATGTGTGTGTATATATATATATATATATATATATATATATATGTGTGTGTATATATATATATATATATATATATATATATATATATATATATAATTTCAGCATTTAGAAATATAAAAGAAGGAAGTCATCATATAATAGTAAGCATGCTCTTTTTTCCTACACTCTTGATTTATCGCTATAGCTAGCAGACACAAACACTTGCTCCAAATCGACATAGTTATCTCGACAATGAATGACGCTTGTACCAGGCGTAAACAACTAAGGTTCCAAATTTATCCAAGCGCTAATCAAGTAAATGCATCCGTCTTCAACTCAGCCGAACAAAACTCCGCAATCCGATAAAAGAAAGGATGACAACCGAGGATATGGTGAGGCAAGAAGTGTTTTGGGGATGAATCTGTAGGAATCGTTGCTCCAACGCGTCCATTATTCTTATAATGTCATGAGAGAGTGACTGAAAGACAACGATCATTTACAAAGATTCTCCTTACATCATCTTCGCTTAGTAAATGAAATTAAGGATTTCTCTATTGGAGAGGAAACAAACAGCTTGTAATGGTGATTTGCTTGTTTCTGTGTTCGTTCAAACGAACCGATTATACATTCATCACATTCCTTATTTGTTAACTACTCATGTACTGAAGTTATTTTTAAGGCAGTTAGTGGAATGAGGTATTACAGATTTACATATGTAAAATGAAAAAAAAAGAAGCTAAATAATCATTGCCTGAAAATTATTTATATTATATACACACAGACTATTCAGATTTGTTGTTTTTCTCACAACATTTTGCACGTTGTACCCTTTGGTCTACACCAGGTTTATGTGCTTAACCTTCGGGAAATGTTGAAATAAAATTTTTATCTAATCTACGAGGTAGATTATTCTGCAGACCGTATATTGTATTTTTCTTTAGTAATGTTCATGTATTGATTGCCATGTCTCCGCTGTACAACCCGACTCAGGCATTGAGCATAGACCAGTGAATGAAAACAATCCGTAGATTAAATAAAGGGTTCAGTTTGATATTTTCTGAGGATTAGCCGGATTGTTAAGTACCTGATAAAGACTGTAAGAGGTTGATGGATTGAAAGTTAAAGAGTAAAATAAAATTAAGGGAGTTGCTAAAGGGAATCAACTGAAACAGTTGGAACTAGAACAATCTAGTACAGTTAAATTCCAACGTATATCACTTGAAAAGGATGAAACATTAATAGGTCAATTAAGATGAGGACAACAGTCCAAACAATGTAATTAGTTTAAATAGTTAAAATACCTCATCTCAGAGTTATAGAGAGTTATTTTTTTTTAAAAAAAACAACAATCTAAAACACATATTGAAATATACTCGGTCGAGTATAGTTCAATACCTTAGCATTTAAAGGAACCTTCATGCCGACCCTCATTAGACAGATAGTTGAAAATACATCTATATGACATAAAAACAATAAAAAGCAAAATCTAAAAATCTTAGCAGCCTATAAGAGAATTAATGTCTCAAATAAAGTCATCTTTGACAATAGTAACAAAATCCTTAAATACCTATAAAATAAAATAACAAATATATATGCTTGAGCAAAAGTGTAATAGTTACCACCCTTATACTGAGAAAAAGGCACTTGGTCTTTAAACTTTGAAATCTAGAACACTGCATAAGAATTAAAACTAACAGTTGAAAATTGTTCAATAAATAGAGTAATGTCTCAGTTGCTACCCCGAAATTTTGCCACATTGAATTATAAAATCCAACAAAAAAAAAACGCACTCTCTTAAATTTTCAAAAGATTCAACCTTAGCGATGCGACTGCACGCTCCAAAAATTTTTATCCGTTAACAATAACGCATTTAAAAAAAAAAAAAAAAAAAAATTCATGTCACATTTAATTTTTTCGTCTCGGATGCTCGCTGGATTTAATTAAAAACAAAATAATTTCCATGCCAGAGGATGAATGAGTGTACAGTTGAAAGTACTTGCATGATAAAAAAAAGACCATATACATATAATTATTAAAAACAAGGATCATAACATCGTGAGATATGGAGGTTAATGCAACTTAAAAAATTTGTTAACAATTTATTTGATATATTATATTATATTCTATTAGAGTGATGATATTTATTCGCAGAATAAAACACTGTCAACTGGAGGTCTTTCAATTTTGTCATTTACGTACATTTTAAAGAAATATGTCAATCTAATTTTCTTTCTATCCATCTTCCTCCTCCTCCTCCTCTCTCTCCTGTCACTCTATCTATCTATCTATCTATCTATCTATCTATATATATATATATATATATATATATATATATATATATATATATATATACACATATATATATATATAGTATTATTAATAGTATTCATATTCGGACTGTTGTCGTCATCTATGTTGTTCCTATCACAACGTTTCGCACTTCATCACTCGTATGCCGACTGGGTAACTTACAGAAAATTCTGAACTGAACCTTTTAATTAATCGACGTGGGTAGACTGTTCTCGTTCCACTGCCAATATCTAGTTTTTATTTTTAGCAGCTCAGTTATTGTTGGCCCGTTTCCACTGAGTCGAAGTAAACACTGTCCGGTTCAGTAGATTAAAGCATTAGTTCATGAATTTAAGCGCATAGTAATTGTGAGTTCAGTCTCTTTTTGATCCGATGGATCGCTGTATCTGAAAAATAATTATCGTTCAAAAATTTACATCAAAGAGAGAATACATGATTTACGTAAGTGATTTTCTTTTATTTTAACTTTATTGTTTTAGAAATTATATCTTTAGTAATTTCAATTCAGTTTATTTTTATAGTCATTTATGCTACGATTTTGTCCTTAATCCTTTCATTACTAAATGATAAGGACATATGATAAAATGAAGTAGCCATATATAGGATTTCTTGTCATGCGTATAATGGGTACATCATTACTAGTTAAAATTACATGTTACCCAAATATTTGTCAGAAATGCATTTTTCTTTCACAGGTGAAAATAGCAAATATATAAGCAGAATAGTACTTATGAGAAAAGTCTTTCTGAGCTTAAACATTCCCTAAATTATGGGAGTTTAATCGAAATTGCTTTAACACTAGAAATACGTCCTTCAGTTTCTAAGTGGCATTAATACAATGTAGAAAGTCCCACGGCATTCCTTGATATCTGCAATTATCACCAAAGTGCTGTAGGCGGTTCGTTCAGTTTCTACGTCAATAATGACCACGATTAATATAAATATTTGGAAGGCATGGATAAATATCTGCTGAAACACACACGAGAAACAATCCTGTGCGTACACACACGAGAGGTTTTGTTGAAAATTTCTCGTTCCTTCGAAGTATAAGGATTTTTCCATATACAAAAAAAAAAAAAAAAATCAGTTAGATGCCGTTTTAGGCTCCAATAAATTGGTACTCTTTCTGAGTATGAAATTGAAGTGGAAAAGTCATTCAATTAAAATAATTTATGTGAAGAAGAAAACTGTGCAAAGACATGTTCAAAATATTCTTTTCAACATCAAAAAAAAAAAAAAAAAAAAAAAGGCCCACTAGAAAAATATTCATAAGAAGATGTGGACATATTCTTGGCTAAAGATAAGAATGGATCTTGGAAGAGATTGGTAGTTCTCGAAATGTTCTTATTTTTTTATTTTTTTATTTCAGGGTTTAGTTTTAATCTTCTTTTAGTTTCGGGGGTTGATAGGTCAAAACTGCGAGAGTGTCTGAATGGATTGTGTTGCGGAATGAACATCGTTTTATGGTAAAATTTGTTTTCTTTTTAATCATTTCACCTCAAATCAGGCAATAAAGCCACTAAGACTTAAGGAGGATATTCAGTATGCGATAAGATAAGAAAAAATCGCTATTAAAGAGAGAATAACAAAAGTACATAGATGATGAAGACAGAAGAAAACTATAGATGTTGCATTTAAATTTGTGAAGACGACAGTTGAGAAGAAACCGGAAAAGTGTTCCACAAGAAAGAAGTCAGAGAGAAGAAACTGTTAGCATAAAACTTACTGTTTCTTCTAACCATTTCAACGTTGCCGCTAATCTAGTAGTGCATATAAAGTTATAAAGTCTGGATACTGTAAATGAAATTTCATTAGAACAATTACCATGAAAGTATTTATAGAAAAGACACAGGGAAGCTATATTACGGTAGTGGGAAAGTGACTGAAGCTGAGATGCCAGATCAGGACCAATCACATTGCACATTCTTCTTTGGATTTTGTCAAGAATCTCTAAATACATAGCAGAAGCACCAAACCTGACTTACAAATATATAAAGACTTATAAATATATAAAATAGATTCTGCTGAAAAAATGCTGAAAAAATGCCCATAACTTACGGATCAGCAATCCTAGCAACTGATGGACTATGATCCTTCCACTTCATGTCAACGGAAAATGTTAGCCCGAGAATTCACAATGAGTCACTCTCCTGGAGTTTAGTGTCAGCTGCTGGAAAGCAGAAAGGGTTATCACGATTAAAAGAAAACAGATTCGTTTTCAACAAACAATGCTTTGCTCCAATTACAACATATTGTAATAGCTGTCAATTTGACCTTTTCTAAATAGATAAAGAGTTAGAGAACCAATGCCATTAGAAAGGTCTTTGAAAGACTGAATTAGTTCCAAAATTCGTCCAGTAAAATTATTTTCAACTTGTGACGAAGACCGGAAAGCCAAATCCTGTCAAATGTCTTTAAGATATGCGAAGCACCAGACTGACCTCACTATTCTTATCAAAAGCTTGTTAGAATCATTCAACAATAATCCTTAATAAATCAACTGTTTACCTACAGAAGGGACGGCCATATTGCTCAGCAAATTCAGAATTGATTAGAACAACTAGTACTTTGCTAAAAAGTGATAGATGATTCGATTGAATTCTTAAAGAGTGGAACTACAGAAGAGGATTTTCAACAAGCAGGAAAGCAAGAAGCAGCAAGGCGTTTATCGTAGAGTTTAGAGAGAACAGGGACCAGTTCAGGAGCACATTTCTTAAGATCTATTACAAGGATGCCTTCAATTCTGTATGCTTTGTGGGGGATCTAATTTAGATATGATAGCAGAAACCATAGGCGGAGTTTTGCATATCACGCAGTAGAAAACTTACATTGTAGGATTATAGATTCAGGGAAAGAGTTCTTTTGTATCATTGACGAAAAATTCATTCTCTTCAAGGGAGTCTTAGATGAACACATTAAAGACTATCAGGTTTAATATTTTCTGCAATGTTGAAGAAATTTGCTTGGCAAAGTGATATCTCGGCATGATATTCTTCTGATTATTCTCACTACTGAAATATTAAATGATCTGTTTATCCCCTTTCTCCTGAATATCCACTCAGAGTAATATTATGATTGCATAGTAATTAAACCAGATGACAGCATCTATTATATGTGTGCCAGTAGTCTCTCAAGTGACTTTCAAAAATTGCCGTAGGTTTAAAAATGTTCTTCCTCTGATTGGTTAAACAATAATCCAGAGAATGAGCTCTCTTCTCATTTTTGTCCCTGAAAATTTATTTTTATTACCATTAATCATATTTTACGAAATGTGTCACATAACACTATTTCTATCATTGCGTAGCAACTGTTGTGTTTCTTATTTGCTTTACACCTAGAAACTATAGCAAATAGTTATTATTTCCTTCAAACTTTGCTTTGCGACCAGGATAAAAATATTTCTAAAATTTACGTATACTCTTTGGGGAAAACTGGCGAATGCGAACATTCACGTTCACGCAAAGTAGGAACGGAATGACATATGCTTGGAAAGTATCATTTATTTATTCTATGATTACACAAGGGAGAACACAAAACATTTAGAAGTGAGTAGCTTTTCACGATTTACGCTTATACTGATAGGCCGATAGATGTAATAGGCGCTGGTTAAAAACAAAAACAAAAAAAGGGGGTGTCTATTTCAAACACTTTTATCTACTAATAATAATCTTTAAAGGAAATAATTCCTTTATATATATATATATATATATATATATATATATATATATATATATTGAACAATAAAAAAATATTAAAAAATTAAAATCTTCAGACACACTCGGTTGTAGATTAATATTCTTTCGTTTTGTTTATTATTATTTGATTTAGATTCCTCGACTAGTTTCGGCCAAAATGGCCATCATCGGAGAAGAAATATTTCTGCTTGCTGCTAGCACTAAACTACAGAAATGAATGTCTTGATGGAGAAAATGAACTTTTGTTTGTAGTTTTCATTTGTTTCTTTTATTTATTTTTATTTTTTTAATATATATATATATATATATATATATATATATATATATATATATATGTATTAAGAATGTTATATTCTTATTCTTTATTGACCGATGCTACCGATATTCATAAACGTGTCAATCATCAGGCATGAATTATGAAATGTATGACATACGATTACCACGTTCATGAAACAGTAATGAATAAGGATATAGGTTTTTAAAACATATTTAGCCGTGTTCTTTTATATACAATACAGTGTTTCTTTTTACTTCTATCAATTATTTTGCAGTATATTATAATTTGCGCATACAAACACAGAAACCCACGGACACGCACACACATATAATAAAACAGATTAAGTATTTGTTGTAGTGAGACAAAAAAATAAGCAAGTTGCATAGCTAAAGAGAGTAATATTAGAGACAGATCATTTAAGAATGTCTGGAAGAATGCCTTAGTGACAAAAGGCTGACAATATAGGGAGTAATATAATATTAAAGGGACTGAAAGAAAGTGATTTAATCTGTTCTTTTAGTTATCTGCAAAGTAAGTCTAAAACATGAGGAGAATAAAGCATTGATGTATTGTGATCAATATTAAATTACCTAGCTCTTAATACTCAAGAAAGTGAGCAAATTATACTGACTTCTCAGTTTTGTCGTAAAATATAGTTGCTGTATAAACCCAGGAATCCTCTGAAACATTTCTACTTAATAAAATGAACTAATATTGTTTGGGAAAGTTGTTTTCATGCTAATGGTATAGGAAAAGATACTTTAAAAAAATTACTATAATACAGATCATAAAATAGTGAAGTTTTCATTTATGATTAAGGTAATTCTTGTTCAATGTTCTAATGCCATGTACTTTTTTTCGCTAGGCAGTAAGGTGTACCTATTTTCATATAAGACAAATTTGTCTTGTCGGTATATTTGTTATATGAATTAATCTCTGTCACTCAGTCTCAATAAGATAGATATTCCAAGAAGGCTTATAAAACGAATATATAGATATAAATGAGAATCAACCGGATAGTGAATAAGATGGAAATAAAAAAACAAAAAAAAAACAAAACAAAAAAAAACAAAAAAAAAAATCAAAACAAAAAAAAACAAAAAAAAAAATCAAAACAAAAAAAAACAAAAAAAAAATCAAAACAAAAAAAAAACTGCATATGTAGTAAAATATTAATAGATCTTTTAAAATGTAAATCAAAATAGAAAACAAATGAAGATTTTATTAAATAAATATCGCATAAAGATATTTTGTAAGCGACTCAATAAAGGGCATTAAATTTGGAACGGTGATGAGGAATAATGTGTGTGATATGGATGGAAGAGAAGTGTGGTAGAAAGTGTGGATTGTGAGGATAAAAATATATCACGATTGATTTTAAGAGACCAATATTAAGATATTCAGAGAAATGCAGTCTGTTATTCAAGGTAGCAACTCTTAAGGGAAATATATCTGAGTTTAACTTTCTTCTTAGATTTGGAACAAGTGTGGAATGTTGATGATTCAATTTCCTGGAAGTATTATGGAGTGTCGTAGAATTGAACGTCCGAACTAGTGGAACTAAAGAATTCAATTCATCTGAACATTTGAAACGAAAATTGCAATAGAGTAAAAACTGTCTTATAAAGTTGCATCTGTGTATAGTGTGTAAAATACGTAATGTTTAAACGGAATTTTTTCGAACGAATACAGAAATAACAAATGTAAGTTTTGTTTTATTTCACAATTAAATTGAGCAACGTATAATTTGCACATAAGAATGGACACATCAATGTCTATTTCTTTGTATTTCCTTGACTTAGAAAGTGAAATAACTAATAATTTCAATTTAAATATCACAAATCCTATTTCACAAGTGTTAGTCTTCTATTTGTTCTCAATATACCTATTAAATATAAAAAGACGGACATGAAACCATAAGCATTTATAAGCATTTGGTCTAATGCTATGCTCGTATTTTATTCAATTTCCTATCGGAAGTCCATTTGAGTGAGACTGAGCGATAAATAGACATATGCTAGGCTCAAATTTGTTAGAGATTTACAGAGAGCGATAAGCAATATATATATATATATATATATATATATATATATATATATATATATATATATATTGTCATCCACAGAGAGACTGTTTCGCTGTATCACAGCTCATCAGTATGCCTAGGCGTCCGGTTCAAAACCCGACTGAATTGGCGGCAGTTGGGGATTCTGCCACTAAACCGTTGGTGCACGGTAGGAATGAAGGTGCATTTAAGCGTATTTAATTTTACATAAACACACACTGACTGAGAAAACTCGATTCGATTTACCGAAGAGTCATGTAGTATTGGTTGTAATAGTCACTGTTTACAAACCCACACTTCCTCCAAAGAGAGCTCAACCGAAATAATTTTTTCAGTAGCATGTATACTGTCAGCCACAGACAGATTATATATATATATATATATATATATATATATATATATATATATATATATATATATATATATATATATATTATTATTATTATTATTATTATTATTATTATTAAATATAACAGCCAATGAATATCTGTTATATCTGATAATGTGCCGTGCTAATATTCGAATGTTTATTATAATTTCAGGGGAAAATAAAGACAAAAATTGTCCAACATTTGGATATTTTTTTTATTAAGTTGGTCCTAAGCTTTTCGGCTCATATGAACCATCCTCAGAATGTGGTTATACAGACATCAAACAAAGATATCCACCATCAAAGATGATATTTTGTTATTTTGACATAGAAAATTGCCATGCGACGACTACGGTCGCGGAATAGCAGACGCAGAACCTCAGTTTCTATGACGTCATACAACGCAATAGACCGAAGTATTAAAACAGAACCAATGTCTAGATGCAATGTAATGTGTTTTGTCTAGTTTGAAATGTAATTTTGTTGAGTATGGGGTACTTCGTTTTAATGTAGATGGCCTCCAATATCTTATTTTTCCTTCTACTGTGTGCATTCGTTAGTATTATTGTTATCATCTAATATCTGTCTAATATTATATACATGTCTATGCTTTTTCTAAGAAATGTTGTTTAATAGAACTAAGATCAGAAAGGTGACAGGTAAGTCTACGGGAGATCGTGGTTGTAGTAAAACGAATATATGTAGCAGGTTTATTATTAGATACAATCTCTGAACGGGCATGTAAATTGATACACTACATGGTTTTTTTCATAGGATTTAGTTGTGTGAATGTAACGCTATTAGAGACAATGAGGTCAATTTTTTAAAAAAAATTATAATATATTATGAGCTTAACTTGTTTATTATTATTAATGAATTTAATGTTTTTACCTATTACATTATATATATATATATATATATATATATATATATATATATATATATATATATATATAGAGAGAGAGAGAGAGAGAGAGAGGGGAGAGAGAACAAATGAACATATATGTATATGACTGGGAAAGATCAAAAGATCATATACTGGGCTCACAAATGTTAGAGATATCAATAGAGTCCAAACTAAAGACCTATATGTAGCAAGTTCGACTTTTTACATTGATCAAACAGTGATTTTATATTGCCTCCATATAATATAATCACTTTGTATTTTCGTCTCCTAAATCTAATTATTTCTTACTAGTAGCTTGAACAAGAAGTTAATCACGAAAGCGTTTTTGATTTCAACGGTTAAGACATTATTTTACTTCTTCTCTTTAGCTTAATGAGACAGTGGGGGAATATTAACGCCTCATAGGTAATCGTTTGAATCAAAAGTTGCTCTTCGCGTGCTAAAACACATCAGTTCTCATTGGATGTTACATTACCGTAACTATACGTTAAATTAATATAGTGTCTTTTTCATCAAAACATGAATATTTTGTAATTGTTTATTTACTCTATTAAAGTGTGTATGCATAAAGATCAAGTATCGCATGAGGAAACGATGAAAAGTGTTCATACGTAAAAGCTATCTTGTCGAGACTCTATAAAATCAGAACAAACTATCAATGTCCAAACACTCTTAGTCAATATTCTATTATTGAACTTCGTTTATTTCCCTTGGACGATGCCAGCTGAGAAACCGACCTTCACAAACTGTGAGTTTAAATTATTTGGCGTTTCTAATTACTTGAGTGCCCCGGGGGAAGTCGCTTAAAGATAAGTAATATTTGACGTGTTAATAGGAATACACAGTATATTTTGTTCTCAAAAGATCACCGCTAAAGAAAACAAACATTGCCCGGTTAAATACGTTTTTATATTTCTTGTTTTTTTCACATTGTTACCTTTTTATTTCTAATATATTTTTTCCGATTTTTCTTTATGTAGCAGTCAGAGATTTTTTTTTTACTTCTTTTTTTTTTTTTCCTTCTATTTTTCTGTATTCATTATTTGTAAATTACTGTCATTTTGTTGTTCTTCTTTTGCATCGTTTTCACCTCCTTAGTATTGTTATTATTGTCATCTTTATCATCATAATCCTTATATATTCTTCTTCTTCTTCTTCTTCTTCTTCTTCTTCTTATTATTATTATTATTATTATTATTATTAATAGTAGTAGTAGTAGTTTCACTTTACTCAAATACATTAAGTTTTATTTATTTGTCGCATTTCATTTTACTCTTTTACTCTATTTTTACCGTCTCCTCCGATTTCTTGCTTATATAATTAAAATAAATACTAGGGATTCTAAGCTAAGTGGTAGTGATGAGAATAGACATTTGTAGCTTCCAGTAGAGAGTTTTTACAATATATAAACCTAAATGTAACATTTAGTAATTATTATAAAACATTACTGATTTTAATCGATAATGAATTTGATATAAAATTTAATTTTGACAGTCTGGGAGAAGTGTTAAATAATTTCAGACGAGCTGGCAACTTTTCTGATATGGTCAATAATGATATTACAGTCCACGGATTATTAGGGGTAGATATTTTTCAGTTCATTATTTGCATGGGAAATTCCAAATGGTATAATTCCTTTTGGAAATATGTCTTATTTCTTCGATCCAGATCAAAATAATGAGGTGAAAGTAAAGAAGAATGATTGTAATAAGAACTATTATACCGTTACATCGTGGTATTAGGCATTTCAAATTATTCACGTATATGTTGTTTGTCTCCAAAAGCGGATGGTCAAAAAATGTCTGTATGAAATATTTAGTCAAGAGTCTTTGTGTTCAGAAGACGAAGATATCTCATGTGACTTTGAACGAATAGAACAATTCAAAATCTTCGTTAGTTTAAAAATGATAACTACTATTATATAGAGCTGCCGCGGAATAAGGATAAATTGGAATTAGTTCCTTATAATTATGCTGTTGCTTTGAAGGTTTTCGATACGGTGGACAAAAGTTTAAAAAAGAAAGACTTGCTTCACAATTATTTTAGCTTTTCATCAGATGTAAAAAAAGGAATCTTGAAACGTACATCTGTTTCCCCTAAAGATTATGGAAAATATATTTGGCTACCACATAGGACTGTAATTAAAAGCGGTGAATAGACCTACACTAAAATTAGACCTGTATTTAATTGTTCACTTAAAACTGGTGGTGCACCATCGTTAAACGAAGCCATTTACCCTGGTGATGGACTACATGTTAGATTTGATAATGCCATTTTAAAGCAAGAAATATGATTTCCTGGCCGATATTAGAAAGTCCTTCCATACGATCAATTAAAAAATGAAAATGATAGAAATTAGTTATGTTTTTTTCTTGGAGGTGAAGCATTTAATTATAGTTATACAACATTGATCTTTGGATTTATCGCAAGTCCCTTTATATTAAATGTTGTCATACAACACCATGTTAACAATTACCTTAATGATTTATGCACTGTTATGTTAAGAGATAATTTCTATGTAGATAATCTGAAGAATTGATATACTTATATAAATTGTTAAACTTATATAAAGAATTATATATGGACATAATCTGAAGAATCTTTATACTTATATAATGAATCCATGAAAAGAACGGCAGATAGAAGTTTTGCGTTTGTGCAACTCAAATGGCAAAGAATTACAGAAATGTCTAGAAGACCATAATAATGGAGGACATAGTAGTGAATTACCGTGAAAGATGCTTTAGAAATTTAAATGGGAATTCTAGATTCTTCTGCCAAGACAAAAAGAAAAAATACTGTCGCAAAATCCAAATGTGTTTGACACTTTGTCTTTGTGCTTGCCACTGAAAAAGTGAGAATACTTCTAAGTGACTCGTCGAAATTAAAATTTTTCTTGAGATGAAGTTATACCAATAGAGTACCAAAAGACCTAGAAAAATTAATCTATGTAGCTTGTGCAGTTAAGTCCTTTGAAACTCCTCTGATGTGCAGTTGTCACTTCAATTCCTGTTGATTTGTATTCATGTTGTGATGCCTGTAAAAGATCATATGGCTTGGCCTCTTATAAGAGGCGGAATTCTATATCCTCCTTAATATTTGCTAAAACCAAGATGGCGCGCATAAAACCAAAGTAATTGCTTTCACCAGATTTATTATCTCTGTACTTAGCTGTGAAATAATATTAATAATAATAATAATTCTTTGAATTTCGTTTTTTATCAAATGTTTGTATCAAAGATGTAATCATTGCAGTTGGTGCTCAGATAGTTCAATAACATAAAAATCAAAAACTAGTTGGTCAAGAATAGATTAAAAAATATCAGTGTAGATTTAGATTCTAAACATGGATTATCAGTAAAATTCAAATATGTGTCTTTCTGAGACATCTCTGCTGATTTAAATACTCGGGGATTGTCTCTCTAAAAGTTTAGACAAAACTTTAAATTTTGAACTTCTGGTCCTTCTTGCTTAAATAAGGATCCGGTAGCTTTACCTGAAAGCCGTCTACGTTATTTGAGTTATTGCAACAAGAAGGTTATTCAAAACCAAGTATATCACAAAATTAGCCACGCAATTCCTTTAGAACCAATCATATCTTTGGGCAAATACACGAAGCTATCTAAATTAATAAGACAATTAACATTAGTTTTTAAATTCACTAATAAGTTAAAACATTCTGACGCACATCCTAAGCAAGATGCTAAGATATATCAGATCAAATTAATGCAGAATCAATCATTTGGCAAAGAAATTAAATATCTGCAAAATTACTAAGTTACTATACTGTTTTTTTTTGTTTGTTTGTTTTTTTTTTAGATGAAAATGGTTTATTTCCTTCTAGTGGAAGAATAGCTAAGAATAAAATGAATCGGTTTGACGTTATTTAATCCGTATTCTTTACTCCAAAATTTGATTTACCAAGACTAATCATAATGGATACACAAGAAAGATGACAGCATCTAAGAATTACTAGTACTCTTAATAAACTGAGTCTCTTAGGGTTTTGGGTTCCTAAGGCCAGACAGACGATTAGAATTATATTTCCAGCTTTTATCTTGACAGAAAATATAATACCTTCATTTAAATTTAATAATTTTCATTTAAACACCATAATTAGCTAATCTTCTTAAGTATAGTGAGCATGTTCAAAACATTTTCTCATGTTTGAATAGATTTTACATGGCATTTAATTGTTAAAAATGAAAAATGGCCTAAATATGATGTATATTTTAAACTTCATCTCTATGGGAAATTCATATTTAACGTATTAAGGAAATGAGTGTTCAAAGGTTTGTGCTAGCCGTTATAAGATCCTGTAAGATTTACAGGATTCCAAGTCAGATTTATAGTGAGAATGCTAAGTCCTTCATCTATGGATTTAATCTGATTAAAAGATTTCTCGACGCTAAAGAGATTTTAGACAGATTTTGATGTGTCAGAAAGGCCAAAAGTAACTAACCATTAAACTATGTCGAAGTTCCCAGGAGAAATATATATATATATATATATATATATATATATATATATATATATATATATATATATGGTTGGATAGATGTGAGCTTGTGACCCTGGGTTTCACGCTTTAGCGATGGGAAACCCAGGGTCACAAGCTCACATCTATCCAACCATATATTTTAGCTCTATCTCTGATATTGAGCGCTTTCTAATAAATACCGCGCATATAATAGATAAATAATTATACATATACATATATTTATTTATATTTATATACACACACTTTTCACACACACACATATATATATATGTGTGTGTGTGTGTATTTCTTTAATGAAAACAATCCAAATATAAAATTCTTTTTACTTTATTTGTCCTTTTGAATTTCTTGGATGAGGAGTTATTATTTACCTTATCTACATTCGAAATAATGTCCTCATTTTGTTGCTAGTGTGGCCGTTGTACTATCCTGTCTATCTTTAGGTGCTTATTGATACGAATAACCTTCGAGGAATTTAAAGCATAACACTTTAATGTAAATCTCTGGAATAGATTATTTTCGTTCCGCTGTCCAAGTCTAGGGATATTTTGTCTCGTTCGTATTAGTGTTATTCTATTTCTGTTCACCCGGTTTTCACCGAATCTAGGGCCGTATGACTCGGTCCAGACATTGAAATTACAATTAAAATGCCATCATTATTAAATAACCTAAGCCATAATACACTACTCTATTTTCCCTGTATTTCATCTTTTTTTCCCAATATATAGTCTCTTTAATGCAAAGAGACATAACAAAATGGTTTTATAAACCTTTTACACGCCCCTTTCTCATCCAATCATAATTCGTTATGAACTGATCAATCGTGTGAACACAGTACTTCAACTTCCTCTGTTTTTATGCGTAATTATCCTTTTATTACCTTTGATTATATTATCCAAACAATGCCACATAACAGAGGCATTCAATGAATTGCTACAGATTGTTTTTTGGCTTTGATCGAAAACAAAATACTGTTGCCTTTTTTTATTAGTTTCTTTCTTTTTTTTTTTCTTGACTTTGAACAGGTACGTACAATCTAATCGAAATGTCTGATAGACTTGTTACTCTCTTGCATTATGGCAGACGTCCAATATATTCATTTTGCACAAGCATTAATCGCCAGTCGCTTCCATGCATTAGTTAAAACGTCCGCTGGCAAATAGTTGTGCCCTATAACACATATCCCATATTGCTTGTATCCCGCTGCATACACTCTCTTTTACGCATGCGCAAATACGCCTCAGACCGCCAAAACTTCCCCAATTGCTCTCTTGAGAATTAGACGAGATATTTTACGAAACCTTTTAGCTGAGTGGCCATCTGCCAAAATTCTTTAATTAAAAAATAGCTGAACAGAGAAAAGATCAGTAACATTGATGGTAGAAAGAGAAGAAGAGTAAAATTCACAAACTGATTGTTTAGATTGCAATTAATCGAATATGTAACTGAATACATTAAGTGGAAAATTTTAGAGTTTGATTATTTTAATTTTAAACAAAATCACAAAGCATTTGACTGAGATGTGGTGTTTGAACGTGTTGCATTTAAGTTAGAGATGCTGGTTTTCATTTCTTTAGTCTATTTTATATGTAGTAACTGCGACGGATGGTGTGACATATAAGTCTGAAGGTGCATCTTTTTCTATGTGCCATATCCCTTCAGAATGTCCTCGTTCAAACGTTTAATTACCTTCGATTACAGCGTGATTTGCAGGGACTACAAAATCCTTAATAATTATTAAAATCCTCAGGAGATTAAGTTGAATGGTTAAGAACAACTTGAACAAGAAGCAGAGTAAAAATGATGTTTTAAACTAATAAATCTTATATTTTGAACGGTTCCAAGGAGAATCGAGCCCAGAATTAAGTAGACAAGATTAAGGAAATTTTAGCAAAACTCACAACCTTATCCACTTGCCGCCGGTAAAAAGTTATGATTAATGTATTTTCCAAGTTTCTTTGAGAAATTAGATGCGAAAGTTTGTTTACATTATACTATATGTCCAAAAAGTGTGTGTTCATACAAATTATTTTGGACAAAGAATAATTTGGAAATTAAAATCGAAGGTTTGTTTACTTTAAGCTATTTTTTTTCAAATGTGTGTGGTGACAGAAAAAAATGATCCAAATTATTTTAGACAAAGTACAAAGCATCTGTTTTTTGTTAATGCCCAAGATTAGAATTTGTTTATGTTGATCGCCCAAGAATACAATTAATTTTTATAGAAATATATCTAAGAAAATACTAAACAAAGAAAGTACCATGCGATTTTTTAACACGGTCTTCTAAAATTAAGACGGTCCGGTAGATAAATTACATATATCAATGTCAAATTTTGAAGGGGGGAATAGTCGATATAAACGACAACAGGCCAACAGACAAACGAAGAATCGTATCCACTAAGGAATGTCGCTAGAAATTCGCTCCAGTCGTAAGCTCGGAGCGACCTGAGATGGAATGTAAGATAGTCGTCTCTAAAGAGCAGATCCACAATTTCCGGGTCAGAGCGAAAACACAGGCAAACACATGACAGAAGAAGTAAGTGAGAATCTACGGGCTGGTTATTTCTTTGAAGAAACGAGAGAGAGTTAAATGGCTGGCTTTAACGTTTGCGACAAGATTTCCCAAATCTCCATCCTGTAGTAGAAGAGTTGATTTTGCAATAGATAATAGACATTTTATTCAAGCAGATTTTCTTTAAGTTCAATAAATCTGTTTTTAGAGTTATCAACGGTGTTGTGAATTTTATTAAAGAGTTCTTCTTTCAGCCTGATTCCAACGTGAGCTTAGACGCAAGAAACACAATCTACCACTGTCAGGAATTGAGCACTCTTATCCGTGCACAACATATGCAGAACTTTGCACACTAGACTTCGCTATTAATCTCTAATATCGTAAGATTTTAGGAAAACCAAATGAACCCTATCTAGACGACACACCGGCCTAGCCAGGAAGGGAAAATAATGCTGGATGATCCGTAAGGTCGGTATTGCTCAACAAAAGCTAGCGACTGAGGAAGAGAGAAAGAAGAGGAGAGGAAAAAAATACGGAGACGAAGAGTGCATATGGTGTGTTGTTAAACTTAGAGGATTAAATTTGTTTCTCTTTGTAAATTTTCTCATTTTTGTTATCTCTCCTAAATCCTGTTCTTTTATCCATTTACAATAGCTCGTTAAGTTATGCGTTGTTTTCCAGCTTGCATTCAATCCTGTGAATGTCAAATTTTCCAAGCCCTCTCTTCTCATTAGGTGGCCTATAAATTTCATCTGTCTCTTGCTGATGTTAAATATAAATGCCCTTTTTGATTCTATTTTCTTTAAAATTTCTTCACTGCTCATACATTCACCCATAATATTCCTAGCATCCTATTCGGAACCATATTACTACTGCTTCATGCCTCTTCTTCATCTGTGAGGAGATTGTGCAGCATTCACTGATATCACCTAATTACGAGAACTAATATAACTTAAAAGCATAGTAATCTTCTCTTTGTTTCTAACAAAATTTACCTGTCTTAATATATTACTTATCTTTTGAAAGGTATTTTTATCTATCCCCATTTCGGTTTCACACTTCTGTTGAAAAAATTCCCAGATATTTAAATTTTTGTAACTGCTTTATTTTGGTATCTCCAATTTGGAATATGCATGTGTTCATTTGCATGTCAACGATTTATTCTGTCTCCTTTAGTTGATGTCTGTTTCTTCCTTTTTGCTTTCTTTCCTTTCTTTGTCTGCATATCTTATGTTGTTAATATTGTGACTGCAAATAATGAATCTTCCCGAGATTTCTAATTCTCTTAGAATCGTCTCATTATAAAGGTTGAATAATTCCGAATGGACACTTTGTCTTACTCACATTTCGATTTTTGTATATTTATTGAATTGATTTTTATCCGTATACATACGTTTTGCTCCCAGTAAATATATATATATATATATATATATATATATATATTTCTCCTTTTGATACCATTCTGGGCATAAATATCGCATTCCTCGTTCCAATGTCTTTAACGAAACTACACTGTTCCTGTCTTATTTCCTTAGTCTTACTGTCTGATGAAGTTCACATTCTCTTGCACTTGGCTTCTTAGGCAGTGCTATGAAAATGGCTCTACTTAGGTTTACCGTTATATCACAACTATCGTATATTTAATTTATCATATATGTAATTGTTTTAATGCCGAAATCATCTAAATCTGCCAGCATGTACAGTATAATACGGTCTGGTCCTGCCCTTTTGCTTCTGTTCAATTTGTCCAGTGCTGAATTCACTTCTGATTTTAATATTTCTTGTCCTTCGATATTTCTGTGTATTGCACTTTGCCTATTTCGTCGTGGAAGAGTTCACTGATGTGTTAAATTCCAACTTTTAATCATATTTTCTTTCTCTAATATTGGTATCCCATCCTTAGACAGTAGATGTCATGTTGATGACCTTGTCTTCTACCTTCTATTAGCATTACAAACTTTATCTGTTCTAAACATTCTTTCTATTTTCTGCATTTCTCTTTATCCTGATTGCATTTATTTCTAATTCATTTGTGGAATGTCTTAGATGAAGTGATGTACCTTATTATTGTTTTTTTTTTGTTTTTTTCCTTTCCATCGTATTGATAATTTCATCCGTCATTCATCCTTTTATTCTTTGTTTAATTTTCTTTGGGATGATCTCGACAGATGATGTTAATAAATCTTCTCTTAATCTGCTCCACTTTGAGTTTCCACTCTCATTTTGCTCATTGCATTTCCCTTTAACACTGTCCATATATCTGTGCTTCACATTCTGGTCACTCGGTAGTCTGTCATATTACAATTTCGATGATACCTCTCCAATTGTTGTAGTTTACATATTACTGGAAAATTGTCGCCCTGGCAGTCGGTACTTGGGTATATTTTGAGGTGTGAAACTGAATTCCTGAATCTCTTCTTGATTGTTTTTGTTTATCTTCTGGGCTTCTCCTTGTCTCTATACATATTGGGTGTTATTGAAATCAGATACTTGCTTCCTGATCATTGGCCGTGTACAATTGGGCCCATTTTTCTTCGCGTTCGTTACGAGTTCCTAGTCCAGATTATCCAATTATTTTACCATCATTCTCCTGCCCATTTTGGCATTCAGGTCTCCCAGACAATTGCACTTTCTTGCGCTTTGCAGTTATCTTTGGTGTTATCTAGCGTATAGTAATTTGTTTAAATTTCTTCTTTTGTTCATTGTGTTGTCCGTGCATGTGAAAAAATAATGTATATGTTGAAAGACTTCCCTTTCATTTTAACTACAAGAATTCTTTCAGATAATTGGCAGTATCGTAGAACACATTTCTTCATATTTTGGCCTATATCCAACGCCCTCTCATTTTATCTCCGCCTGCATATTTGACTTTGTGTGTGTAAATGACGAAGTCTACTATTGTTTAACCACCGCGATTTTGCATAACCCTAAAATGATAACCTTTAACCTAATCATTTCCTGCTTTATATTTTCTAATTGGCCTCATTGATTTAGTATTCTGACGTAACTGCAAAAGACTATTTCCAGAATTTGTGTGAGACAACTAGTAAATAACAGTATATACGCAGAAAGGAGTGCTGGAGTGCTCTGTGATGTCTACTATTTTCTATAGTGAAAACTGCACTATTGCGTTAAAAAGAGATGTGGATCTAACGTCAATTTTGAGAATACCAGTAACAGATTATATCGTAAATTAGCAATTTCGGATGAAAACAGTAACTGCATAAACTGTTAAAAAATAAACAGCAACCGTTTTATATAAGACGATTGAGGGAATTTAACGCCTGCAGAACACATCGAAAGCAAAGAAAGCAGGAAAGTAATGAGTAAACTCTTATACAAGTTAAATAAATAGATGAAGGAAAACTACTACGAAAGACCAAGTGGAGAGAAAGACGAGCAAGTATTGATGCGAAAAAAAAGGGATGTCGCAGAGAAACGTATTCAACGTATCATGAATGACCATGACATTCCAGATGTAGATAACGAGATAAGTGGATTATGATGGAGATTACGTAAGAAGATGTCTTGACGATTTCAGCTAATTCTTTAATATTCTTGTCGATTTTAATAACGCTGTCATTTCTTTGGTCTTTGCTTTCGATGTTGAAGTAGAATTATTTTACCTGATTCTATAATACTTTCATTTTGGATTTTTCTTGAAAGGCATTTCGTTGCGGTATTCTTCACGAGTTTCTTTGTATTCTTCAATTTTCAGCTTCTTTTATTTTTCTTCATTGCTTTTTTGCATTTTTCTTCTCTAATAATAATAATAATAATAATAATAATAATATTCTCTTTGCTATTATTCTTGTTATTTGAATCACCCTGCAGGAAGTATCAGTTTTTCACTTAAAGAAATTAATTTAAAGAAAGTTTAATCTGTATTCGAGTATTATTCTCAATTCATTCAGACACTTAGCAAAATGTTTGCAGAATCTACATGAACATGAGCTTTCTTTATCAATGATTTTACAAAACTTTGAAAAATTCTGACAATGTTATCAATGTCTCATTAAAAGCCGATATTTGCTGAGTCAGCTGTATTATCTCTTTGAAAGGTTTGCTTTCCTGCTTCAATTTTTCTTAATTAACACGGTGGACATTTATTGGTGTATGGGGACTAAAGTCGAAATTGCCTTACCAATCAAATCGTTTGTGCTTTCTTTCTCATTTGAAATAGCTTTCTTCTCATTAGTAATTATATTATCATTAGTGGAGTTTTAAGTATGTTTTATCTATTCTTCGGTCAGCCAGCTATGTGCCATCCATGATATGATAGGCGTGTATCATGCAAGACATGATACACATCTAACGAGGCATATACACGCCTGACGAGGCATATTTTTCCCGCAGTAGGTTGCCATTTCTTTCTGCGGTAGATCAGTTGACATCCAAGGTTATACAACCCAGACTTTCCTTTGTGGGGAGAACATGATTCGTACCTTTCCCAAGGGTATTAGCATTAGTGGAATTCGAACTTGCCTCTCCGATTCCTCAATCCGAGCAGTTATCAATTACTCCACCGCCCCTCTATGTTCTTACTTCTCTTTGTTATTATTATTATTATTATTATTATTATTATTATTATTATTATTATTATTATTATTATTATTATTATTAAATAATTTGCAATGTTTCCGCTTAAAATATTTCCTATATCCAATGTTATTTAATAAACTTAACAGATAAGTATTTAGAATTTTATCTTTCCATCTAAACAATAAATCCTGAATAATTTTTTTTCAAAATATGAATTTCCTCAGTATGGTATAAATGTACCAAAAAATCAGTTATTTTAGCAAATTATAGTGAGAATGTTTTTGTTTATTTACTGAATTTTTAATTACAAATTCATTTTTTAAAAATTACAGTACAAATTATTTCGGTTTCTAAATTAAGATCCGTTTGAAATTCTGAAAAATGATTAGTTATTGATTTTTATTGTTATGCACCATAAATAATAAAACACACCAGTTGCTAAACAAACATACATTAATCTTTAAAACGTTTTCACTCACTGAGTTGTCATTTCTGTAAAATATACAAGTCTTTGTACAACAAAATCGACAGTTCATTTTCTCTAAGTAAATGAACGTAGCTATACTAATTGTGTCATCTAATGCGTTTCCATGAATTTCTAAGTTTTCCAATATCTTGACAAGCTTTCTTGGCGTCCTTTCATAAAATCAGTAATATCTCCATGTTCTGCAAAATTGTTCTTTCACAAGACCCAATTAAGTTTAAGGCATATCAGATATATATATATTTTTTTAATTTTATATTGTTGTCATTGTATCATTGAATCCTCAATTTGACGAATATTGCGAACTAGATCAGATCATCTGACTTGAATTAAGTGGCATATTTGAATTTGAAAATTTGACAAAATTTGACATTTCTGTTCGACAGTATGTATTATGTATTTTGCATCTACAATTAATTCGTGTAGCCGAGTCACTAGGACATTCCAACTTTTCTATCAAATCTTTATTCTTGTGATATTTAATGTGATATATTTGCGCTGTTTTTTACTCTCGTAATATTTCCATTTGTTATATTTTTTCATCTTTGTCCAACGAAAATATTGCACAGTTCTCTAGTTATGTAGAACAACAGTTAGTATCGATGTATCTGTTTTTAACTCTCACCAGAAATATAGGCAACCTATATATATATATATATATATATATATATATATATATATATATATATGTGTGTGTGTGTGTGTGTGTGTGTGTGCGCGCGTGTGTGTAATGGGTGTTTTGTCATTATTATTATTATTTTTATTATTATTATTTGTTTTTGTCACACAGTGTAAGTTTTTGAATACACCAGGTACATTACGTCACAACAGGGACCTCAGAAGACCACACTTTTATCAAAATATGAGCAGTGCCGAAAAGAGTCGATTTTTGTATTACTCCATGTTGGTATCTTATACATAGGGGGTCAAGGAAGTCATTCAATTTTAACGGGATATCCGAAAGGTGATGTTACATCACACTGTCTCTCTGAGAATCACAGTCCCAGAATATTGTGGGATTTCCAACTTCATTTTTTCTGCAACACTCATAGCAATTTATTATTATTATTATTATTATTATTATTATTATTATTATTATTATTATTATTATTATTATTATTTCCTTTGATTTATTTTGCTTGGACATTTCTTTCCAGGTCCCAATCAGGGATTTAAAGTCAGAAATGGCTTTATGATATTTTCCACTGAAAAACAACCGCAACAAAAAAACCCTAAGGCCACACACATTTTACATAGACAAAGCCCTTCGTAATGTGTGAGATGTACTTGCGAGTATAATTTTTTGTATTTATTTACGACATGGGCAACCAGGAATCCTTTCAATGTGTCTATCTAACCCTTTTTCCAATGAATCAGAGAGGAGCTCTAACTACAAGTAGAATTATTGAAGTTCTCATGTGCTTCATTGTTTAGATTTCCTCTTCAAGATCCATATATTTTGAGATTTGTTTTCTTGTGATCTTCAAAGATAAATAACAGTTTGCAGGGATTGACATGCCAATAAGAGAGTGCATTCTGTTTTGTTGTCTTTGATCACTATGAGTGATTAGCTCTGATTGTTCTGTCTCTGTGTATTGGAATGTCCCATAAAATTGTTACAGGCCCTGGATCTGTAACTGACTGTGGCAGGTGTTCATAAATGTTTTTTGCAGCGTCCTCCCCCTTGAAATTTGCAGATTATTTCTAGTGCAGATATTGGCTCACTCTATCATGCCAATTTTTTTATATTCAGCCTGATACAAGATAGTCAATTGCTTTTGGATATTTAGCAAAAAAATGATTCAGTATGCAAAAAAGTATGCATTTCCGGTCAACACAATGATTCAGTATGCAAAAAATATGCATTTCCTGTTAACACAATGATTCCGTATTCAAAACAAATATGCATTTCCGGTTAACACAATGATTCAGTAGGTGTGCTTGGTAATTTCTAGACAGCAACCATTGGACCTGTGCAGCAAGAATAAAACCATCGGTTTCAGCTTTTAACCATGCACGAAGGGTACGGGCTTTTAACCATCCACTGATGGGCACAGGGTTTGTTTACATTAGCTTGTCATGTACAGGCAGACTTTAAATATGAAGAGGCTTATCTTGTCATTGTTTTTGCATTTGGTACACTGCATTTTCTTTTTGCTTTCTTTTTTAGGTTCTTTGCAGCTATTTGTTGGCTTCCTTTATTGATGAATGAAATTTCTTAATAGTTTCACATTCTTTAACACAGGTCATCATCTAGTCTTCTGTAATTTCCAGGTAACTTTGAAGACCGATATTTGTAGTTTTGTAAGATAGTTCTAGTTGAACTAATCCTCTGCCTCCTTCGTTTCTAGGTACATACAGAGAATCATCATAAGCCTTAGCATGATTCATACAGTGACTAAAGAGGTTTCTCGTTTTGATATCCATTCGTTCAATGTCAGCTATTGAACAATTAAGGATATTGCAAATGTCAGATTATTATTATTTTTATTATTATTATTATTATTATTGTCATTGTAATTAAGTAAAGGCCGTGACTTACTCATTGACATTCATTAAACTGAATTAACTGTGACAAATAGTCAATTTAGTACGGTACATAGTACGGATATAAATATTTAGTGTAGCAAATTATTTGCCGAATTTAAATAATACCAACAGGCGTATGTTTATTGACATACCTACCAGACTCTTACTAAATTGATGAGATAATTTCCATATCAGAATTACTCCTATAATAATAAGTATAATTCTGATAAGGACATTACATCAGCAATTTGATATTACGTTAGAATTATAATCGCCATTATCATAAATATCATGATAATTATTATTATGATTATTGATCGATGATGCAGTACGCCAAGAAAATGGCATTAGGGTACAAACATTCAAAGCCCAGTATACATATGATGACCCCAGTTCTGATACACCAAACATTTGCATCAGAGCCAAGTGTTCGAGATATACTGTCAGTTGTGCCTAAACTTGCAAGTTGTATTCGGAAATACCTCAAGTTGGGTGAACCAGTTCGCTCACAATATCTCTGGTTATGCGTCTTTCCAAGTATCTTGATGTAACGCCCAACTGTCTCATCGTTTAAACTTAAGAACACTACCACCTCAATTTCCAGTCATGATGCGTCTCAAGTTCAACGACTCCTGAACAAAGATGTACATAATGTCAGTCTCTATAGAATATTTCCAACTGTTTAAAGTATAAGTGACAAGCAAATCTGTGGTACAGAACGGGATATTTACGGTAGCCCGTTTAGGTTCGTCAACGCAAAGCATTATATACATTAACACATTTAATCATTAAATATCAGAAGCCATTATTGTTGTTATTATCATTATTGAATACAAATATAAATCAGGAAGCAATATTGTCTTTGATGTTCTTGTGATAATTTCAGAATACTATGCTCTTCTATTAAATTGAAAAGAGTAACTATAAAAGAATATAGAATCTTGTGTGGTAATAAATATTTTGTCGGGCAAAAGATTATGGTTAAATGGAAAACGGAAACGGCACTTTCTTTAGAGTAGTGATGACCCTTTCCTTGTAAACTGAAGAAATTGTGATATATATTTGGAAGGAATTCCTTTGAAAATGTTCCTTAGGCAATTTTTGAGGAAGTAAATAGAAAATTTGAAAAAAATAGAATAGTTAATTAAAACGACAAGAATGCTGAATAATTGAGAAGGCTTGCTTTTGTTTCAATTTCAACGCTAGTTAAGATTCAATTTTGTAAATCATCATTAATGAAATAAAAAGTTTAAATTCTTATTAGTTTAATTTACTGTACTGTTGTGGCACTTATTAAATCATGCCATATTTACCTTAGTAAAGTAATGGAAATGACCTTTTTATTACTATATATTTTAACGCAGTTTCTCTAAATTTCTTGACTAATTTTTATTTAAGCATTTATCACAAAATAAAGTATTACTTCCAATCTAGATTGTTTTGTTTCCTTACACACAAATACACTTGAGCAAAAGTATGAATCCTCCTTTTCTTGTCACCTAGCTATTGGTTAATAAGCTCTCTATCCTAGGGTTAGTCACAGAGAAGGAAAAATGAATTATTTGGTAACTAAAACCAGTTCCCAGTCATTCTCAAGAAGTTATGATGAGTAATCTGTTGAGAATTCTGAACGCTTACTTTCTGTCGGGACGTGGAAGTGACAAGTACATATTTATTAAAATATCATGCTACCAAGTTTAAGAGTTAAGACATATTTAACGTAGAAACCTGTGATTAAAAGCAATAATCAGTTAGCTGTTGGTTAAAATATTGGAAATACTTCATCTCATAAAAATAATTTACGGTTATCACTACATAGACAAAAAAGAGAGAAAATGTGGGAAATGATTGAGTAGGGAAGTGACATTATGAATGTGGATTTCTACTTCATCTCGACAATGGCTTTTATCGCTTACTTAGTTAAGGCTTTGTCTAAGAAAAGTGATCTTCTGGAGAGTGAACCAACACATTTTCTTTTCTTATCCGTGAAAAGAAACCTAGATTCCTCAATGTGTTTCTACCACACCATACCTACCCTTACCTTCTATTCAAGGAATACTAAGTTTTGCTCGGTATATCGTTATTTATTAGGTCATAAACTATCGATATAAAATTTCGAGAAAAATCTGTATTTATTATCCATTCATGTCTCCTGTATATTTCATATTTGTATTTATTTCCTGCTTAACTTCATAAGTCGTCTCTATATTATCCTCAAAGGGAACGATTAACATAATAATGGGTGTAAATCAGAGGCAAATTAACAAATACACGACATGGTTAGAAGGCTGAGGAATTAACGAAATTTTAATCCTAATATTTAGATAACTTTCCAAATCCAATGCAAGTAGTTTATTCTAAATAACCTTTCAATCCTTTTTATTTTCTTTGGTCCGAATATGAATTTAAAAAAAGTGTTCCTTTCACATGAATATATACAAATGATTCTTTGTTTATGTGTGTCACATTGAGCATACCGGTTCTCTTTTGATTCACGAACCGTCGATCCTGATCAATAATAATATGGAGGACTGTAAGAGAACATGGGCTACTGTAAGCAGTTACAAATATGTTTCGATTTTCAATAGGCGGCAAGGGGTTAATAAGTTAAAAAGCAAATCAATAATTAAGTTACGTATGTGTGTGGAAAATGCACTTAGTAACATTTCTTGTAGCTTGAAAAATGTATCTCAGCTCATTCATCCAGAAATCAGCATCCGTTAGTATCGGAATATGGCGGTGTCTATTAGAGTGGCTAGCAAGAGTCTGCTCGGGTTAATTTATGTTTCAACATCCGCATAACCAACCTGTGATTTATATTGCAACTATGCTTAACGCACCATAAATATGGTTATACTCGATGCGATTCGAACCCCAAATGTCATAATCGGAACACTTGCAACGTAACCACCCGGCGACGCGCATATTGCGCAGAGTCTAACATCCGTTATTAAGAGCAGTCTGTTTTTGTCACAGCCAACATTCACCACGTGATATTTTCGCAGTTTTTCGTCTATTTCAGCAATTATGCTTGATTGCTTTTCTTTTAGCAGACCGGTCTCTATAAGTAACAGACGCTGACACCAAGCAGCCTCCTAAGGACAGGCCAATTTCACACGAACTTTCCATTTGACTTCAACCTTAGAAACTTGCAACTGATCGAATTAGAGAAAATAATTAGTTTCAGATTATTACGGACAAATAGTTAAAAGCTCTCACCGGTTCATTCTTTTGTTGTTATGGATTTACTAATTTGTTAATTCCTTTGTACCATCTGATCCCACTATATATATATATATATATATATATATATATATATATATATATATATATATATATATATATATATATATAGCTGAAGATAGCGGTTGACTAGAATCATAAAAGTTACTGTTTTAGATTGGTATCCCTGCACACATCCTTGGTTTATGTTATTACTCCGGTTCTATCACGATTTCTTATTTCGGGTTTTTCACTCTACATTCATTGGGCACTTCAGATTCTTGTTTAGGGAGGTGCCTCTTTATTTTCTTTTTTCCTTTTTATTTTTGGCATTCTTGTATTGGAAGGTTACTATTTTTGTCACATTCTCATCATGTATTACTTGGTTTATTCTATGTAGTTATATATATATATATATATATATATATATATATATATATATATATTCGTATGAAAGACGGAAAGATAAAGAGAGGGAAGGAGGTAACATTTGAGGGCATGTGTGAAAACAAAAATATCTCATCACGAATATCTACATTTTATTCTCAACTTTCTTCATTTTCTAAATGTAACCGATGTTATTAGCATTGGCAGTTTGTAATTTGTTCAGATGAAAGTCAATTCTGCCAATATTCGAATTCGAGACAGGTTTATGTTTGGAGAAATCAGAATGAGACTTGTAACTCTAAACGTCTGCAGGTGACCGTGAAACATAGAGAGATTGTAGTAATGGTTTAGGGTGATGTCTGGTCTGGAGGGAAATCTGAGCTGATTCAAGTTGAATGGTGCAAAATACTGTTAAATATTAAGGAAAGGATTACTCCCAGTATTTAAAACCTATCAGATTGACAAGAATGTCATCCTTTTCAAGAAAAAGGAGCGCCATATCATACGAGCAAAGTAGCAAAGGACTGGAAGGAATCGCAAGGAATCAAGTCACTGCCATAGGTAGCCCAAAGTTCTGACATGAATCCAATAAAGCACGTTTAGGAGCACCTTGACAGAAAACTTCGAGAGCGCGCAACCAAAATCACGTCATTGGCAACCCTTAAAGAAACATTGCTAAAGAAGTGTTTGCCACATATTGATCAGAAGTTTCTTGATAATTTGATCAAATCCATGAAAAATTGAATACAAGCACTGAAACTAGCAAATTGAGAACCTAATCCATAGTAGTTCTAAATACTATTTATTTAAGTTGAGTTGGGAACATGTAATTAAATTTTGAAATTGGATGTAGTTTATTTCTCCTGGCTAAAATCTTTTCTTAAACAAATGTAGAATCCAATTATTATACAGGATTTTATTTTGTTGTTTTGATATGAATAAAAATATATTAGGTCGTTTTTCTTGGTTGATTTTCGCTGGACACCGAGTTTTACACTGCTGTTAATGCGATGTAGCTTGCTATCTAGGAAGGTTAAGGAATTGTGTTCTTCCATTTCATATGCAAATTCCATTATGTGATCGTCTTTCTTTAGTTGACCTAGTAAGTCAAGTAAATCAGTATCACGAGGTTATATAAGTAGAGCACCATCAATATAACGAAAGCATGTTCACTGTTTGGGTAAAATATTTTGCAAAGGACCTGATTCGAGAAATTCTAAGAAGATACATGCTATCACTCAACCGAGAGGCGATCCAAATGGTAATCCAAATGTTTTGTAACTATCAAATGTAAAGTGGCATTGATTTGTGATAAGACGGTAGATTTTATTAGTTTAGCTGTTGGTAGAGCTTTATCTTTGTGTTATATTCTTTTTTTAGGAGATTTAGGCAATTTTCAACTGGGACGTTGGTGTAAAGGGATTTTATATCTAGACTGGCCATACGTTTGTCAGTCATATTCATTTCCGTTAGTTTTTCAACTAGGCTGAGTTCTCTATATCAGATAGACTGATTGTTCCTAGGTGAGGTGGTAAAAATTTTGTTATGGCTTTTACCAGTTTATGAGGGGACGCTGTCTATTCATATGATAATGTACGCATTAGGATAACACTTTTGTGGGTTTGAAGGAGACCGTCAAGTTTCGGTGTTCTGGGATGATATTCTGTGAGTCTGTACCACGACTGTTTTTTTTTTTTTTGCATTTTAATTACTTTCTTGATTTCCCTGTTAAAACTTTGGTAGTTTTGGAAGTTTTTGATCGTTTTTCTATATGTCAGTATCGTTCAATATTGAGTTATTTTTTCTATCTAGATATTCTTGTTCATGATCACAATCTCCACTCCCTTGTCCGAGGGAGTTATGTGGATTCGTTATTACTCGTTAGGTTCTTTAGTGCATTTAGGTGTTTCACTAGTAATGTATTTTTGTTGTTGGTTTCTATAGTGGCAGTGCTTATACCTTAAAGGTGACCTTTTGTAAAATAGGAGTCGTTTTGTTTATGACCTTTGACTATATTGTCTACTATATCTTCTTTACGGATTCCGGTGGGAAATTTAAACCAAATCGGAGGGATTCTCGTTCTGTATTAGAAAGATTTATATCCGATAGATTTTCTATTACATTAGGCCTTCAAACTTGTTTCCACTTACTGTTGCTGAATAGGTTGTTGAGGTTTTTTTTTTTTATCTCTGTTGTTTTGATTGTCGCTCACTCATTTGATAGTTTAGTGTAATTAAGCCATTTCCGGCTTTGTTAAAACGTATTTTTATGGAATTGTATTCCAAGCAGTTCTGATTTTTTTAATGGTTTGTTTTTCCAACACTTCTAGTTCTTCTATATGTGTGCATCCTGACATGAATTTTCATCAATGAATTTCAGTAGATTTTTTTTTTGTTTCTAAATGAGTTGGCCGATATTAAGAATTTTTGAATTGTTTAATAATTTAGTGTTTTTCCATGTCGACGGTATTAGATAACGATATATATTTTTATATATCAAGAACGGTATTGGGGATATTGTTGGACAAAGTGGGAAAGTTTATTGTGACATGTTTCGTCCTTCATCGGACTAAATTTGTTATGTTGGTGGAATTACACATGTTCAAGACAGAAATGTGTGCTGAGAATTTTCCAATTTTATTTTTATCAACCAAATTCATTTAGACTCTTTGTCTTTTTCTTTTCCTCACTTTTGTAAATAGGTAACGACATATCAAATTTAATCCGATGAAGTCATAAAATACGATATGCCTCACAAGTAAATTTTTTACACATTTCATATAATTTTCCCATATATATATATATATATATATATATATATATATATATATATATATATATATATATATATATAAGTGTGTGTGTGTGTGTGTAACAAACAATGCAGCAACAACAAGTTGTAACCACATTAAACATACAAATTCGTTCTCTAGCTCAGTCACTACATTAAAAATTGCGGCAATTCTAGCTGTAGATGTCATTATATAATTTACTTATTAGAATGCGCACTATGCCAGAAACAATATGTAGGAAACTGTGAATGTCCCTTTCACTACAGAATTAATAATTATCGGAATTGGATCATATCGGCCCCGCCTACGAAAGTTTATTACCTGTAGAACAACATTTCCGCTAGTAAAACATGATATTAATAAACATGCAAAATGACCATTATTGAAAAAATATAGAAATAGACACAAAAGATAACCTTAGAAAAATACTAGAGGATCATAAAGACAAATGGATTTGGCGCCTCAAAACACTTCGTCCATACGGACTTAACCACAGACTAAACTACACAGATAGAATTAATATATAATCTCATAGATCAACCCCACCCACATTTCTCACTTTAAGCAGACAGACATGCTTGCAGAGGTGTTGAGGTCCCCCACACATACACATAAACTCACATAAATATATACGGATGGACACGACCCACACACACACCATATAAAATAAATTAAAAGTTAAAAGACTTAAGACCCACATCCTGTTTCCAACAACCAATAAAGCTGTCAAAATGACTAAGATGTGAGCAATGAATCTCCTAGCCTCTATTTAAAAAGAAAGTTGAAAGAGGTCGTTTAACAAGGATTGTCCAAAATTAACGATAAAAACAAATGAAAACAACAAAGTTCTCCTTCTTCAGACGAAGTCATTCACTGCTGTAGTTCAGTGCTTTTAACAAGCAAAAATTACTTTTCTCCTGCTGATGGCTACGCTTGGCGAAACTAGTGGAGGAATCTCATTGAAATAATAAAACAATAAATTATTAATATACATCACAGTGTGTCTGAAATATTATTTTTTAAGATATTTTCATTGTTCAAGATATATATATATATATATATATATATATATATATTTTGAACAATAAAAAAAATTTAAAAATTAAAAAATTAAGATCTTCAGACACACTGGCTTGTAGATTAATATTCTTTCGTTTTTGTTTTTTTTTAATTATTATTCCATTTAGATTCCTCGACTAGTTTCGGCCGAAATGGCCATCATAGGGAGGAGAAATATTTCTGCTTGCTGCTAGCACTAAAGTACAGAAATGAATGTCTTGATGGAGAAAATGAACTTTTGTCTGCAGTTTTCATTTGTTTTTTTATTTTTTTTATCTTTTTAACATGAATCTTTTAACATTCCGTGTGTTGGTAAAACAGACTCTTTTAAGTTGTTATTTGAGATAAGAGCTGGATAGATACATGCTGCTATGAATTCTCTGGTCAGTTTGACACTTTTATTGGACTTTTATTGGTGAGGGGATGTATATCTGTTTAGTGTTTGTGTGTGTGTTATTTGGTTCTTAGGGAGTGAGTGAGTATGATATGTGTAAGCGTATGTATTGCTGTGGGTTTGTGTTATCATTTGGCTCATTAGGGAGTGAGTGCGTATGATGTGTGTATATTCGTGTGGGTGAGTGTATAAGTGTGAGGCCTCCACACCTCCGTAAGCCTGTCTGTCTTGTGTGGGTGAGAAATGTGGGTAGGTTTTGATTTGTTGAGTTATATCTATATATTGTTAAATTTGTGATTTAGCCCGGCTGGATATTTTGTTTTTAGACGTTGTATCCACTTATTTTCATGGGACTCTAAAATCTTTCTAATGTTATCTGCTCTGAACTTTTCTATTCTCTCAATTATAGTGAATTTGGCATGGGTTTTGAAATCGTGTTTTTCCAGGCGGAAATGTTGTTCTACAGGTAATAATTTTTCATGGGGAGTCGACTTAATTCATTTACGATAATTGTTAATTCTGTAGTGAAAGGGCCATTCAGATTTTCCTACATATTGTTTCCGGCATAGTGTGCATTCTAGGAGGTAAATTATGTTATGACTTCTACAGTTAGAATCGTGGTAGATTTTGAAAGTAGATTTAGTGACTGAGCTAGTGAATGAATTCGTGTTTTCAATATGGTTGCAACATAAACTTCTTTTGTTGTTGTATGGTTGGGAAAATCCTGTTGTTTTTGTTCTTAGTTTATTACGGATTACCTTGTCCCCTGAAATGTGGTTACTACCTATGATTTCTTTTAGGTTCTTAGGTCTACGATATGCAAGAAGGCCAGGTTCCTTAAACAGTTTTTTTAGGTCTGGTTTGAGATGTAGTATTTCCCAGCGACGTTTGATTATATATATATATATATATATATATATATATATATAATTGATATATATATATATATATATATATATATATATATATATATATATATATATATATATCCTGTTCATAGTCTTTAAAAGGATGAAGATCAACAAGAGAAAAGAAAATGGAGAACAAAATATGTGCTACAAGTTCACCTTTCTTGATACCATTTCTTACACTGGCGGGTTCAGAGATTAAACCACCACCATTAGCAGATATTTCCGTGTCATGTTTCAACAACTGAATGACATACACGAAATGACAGGGACCTCATAAGCATATATACAATACATACATACGTACGTACATGTATACATATATGAAATATATGGCGCATAGTAAAGTACCTGGTCAGATTCTTTAATACTATTGTCAGAAATTACGTTTGGATTTACTGATATCGATATCTCATAGCTTAGTCATCATGATAAACCGTGCTAAAATGAGTTATTATTTCACATAGATCAGTCATCGGGTTTAGTATAAGAAGTTGACTATACATAGATAGATAGATAGATATTAATGAACCATGTAGTTTTACGTTTGTTATAATATTTTGCTCTCCTCACTTTCATAAATTTCATTTTAAAGGCAACAATATAAATTACCCTGCGAAATAATGAGTCGCTTCTATACATTTATTGATATTAATTACATTATGTACATTAAAACATGCTACACCGCTCAGTCAATTGCCAAAGCCAAAGAAAATTAATCCGTCTTTAATCAGGATTTCCATTTCTTGGATATTCTTGTAATCTTCAAATAATTATCAATTAATATTATACGAATTTTACTCTTGTTTGAATACCATACGCTTTAATCACCTAACTGATTAAAGCTTTATTTTCGGGAATTAATTCAAATGATTATTCTAAGGTTTCTATGTAGAATTTATAAGATTAATAGATGTTTTAAAATTGTTAGTTACGATTTGCATTCTCTTCATAGCATTGTTTTCAGGGGTAGGTTGTTAAATCAAAATGCATAGTTTCATTTCACAAGAAAATATAATGTTTTCAGTTAGAATAGAATAAGCATTGGTCACAGATTTTCATTTTGCTTGTAAACAGGGAAAAGAATATCAACCGTTATATACTGAAGATAGCATAACAACTTAAAACTAACATCTAGACTGAGTGAAGATTATAAGTCGTGAATAATATTTCTTACAGGAAAATTATCTAACATGTATTTTTCATATTTATATGCAAATAAGTTTAAAAGTTTTTTGATGTGTAAAGATTAGTGATGTCTCCAGCAAAGCCAGTATCAGTTGATTTGCATGTAGTTATTTGTAATGCAAAATATTAATTAATAATAATGATCTTTCCGGCAATACCTGTCTTCGTTGGCTTTCTGTCAATGTGTACGACAACACCAAGTCCTCGTGGGAAATGCTTATGGCCGATTTTAGAATCTTTGAATATTTACAGAGTAATTTCGTAGTAAAACTCAGATATGCTGAATTCGATAAAAATCAGTATCTGCCTTGTATAAGAACATGTTCTATGGGAAATAAGATGGAGATCCAGCCAACTAAGTAATTCATTAGCAAGAATATATTTTCGTATTTTTCTGTCCAGTATTGATAAGTCTATTCGAATTTTTTCCCGAAAACCACCATTACCTCAACGATGTGAAATTGTAGAATTAACTGAACAGCCAAAAAGGTCAGGACGTTGTGCAGTTAACTTTATGATTTACTAAACATAGCTTAGATGCGACACAAGGCCGAAAATAGGAAGGTAGCTAGTGAGGATCTAACTCAATATTCAGTCGTAATTGATCTAACAAGGTAAGTTTGTTAACCATTACACCACGTTCAATATGTTGTCTCCTTTTCATCATATCAAAAAAACATTATCTGTCATACACTCCTTTTCCTTGTCTAATTACTAAATATTCTCTTAATATGTCCTGCTTCTAATGTTCATTCTCATTTAGTTCATTTTATTACCTTCTAACGCTGTTGGCGCATATTCATACGAGGAATATAATAAAAGGCTTCCCTTTTAATTTAATTATAAGGATTCTATCAGAATGTGGATAGTATAACAGACATATTTCACAGTTTCTTGTCTAGTATGCGTACAATTCACCTATTATTTTCCTCTCCGCCTGCATATATGACCATTTGTCTATCATTGATGAAGATTGCTTTATTTGCCTAACTGGTTTGGCTTACGTGTATAATATTGACATTTAGAAGGCACGGTGGAGTAACGGATAGCGGCACGAATTGAGGAATCGGAGAGGCGAGTTCGAATTCCAGTCGAATCCATTACATTCACTTACGTATTATTACCCTTGGGAAAGGTATGAACCCTCTTCTTCTTCTCCAGCTAATGGTAAATAGTTGGACAGGTCAGGTTCTATAGCTTTGGATGGCAACTGGTCTACCGCAGAAAAAAATGGCAACCTACTGTGGGAAAAAATCTGCCTTGTCAGACATGTATCGAAAGATACATGATCGTCAACACGTGTATCACGCATGGCACATAACTGACCGATTGACATTTAATCTCTTTATGTTTTCTAATTAAAATCAAAATACTAAATCAATAAAAGTATATCAAAAAAATTAAAAAATTTAATAAAATCAATAAAATTATAATAAAAGTCAGAATCAATGTAAGCAATTAGAACTTGCCATTGATTGATTTTAATTTTGTCTTTCGATCTCCATAAAACTATTTTCACATCCAAAACCTATCGAGCGCATTACCGGACTTTCTCCTCATAACTTCAATATTCAGTGAAAACCATCATAAGCCTATTGTATACAATGATATTTGGTTCTGTGTAACGGCTTTCCGCTGAAAACTGATGCAATATTACATTTGTTTTTTAGACTTATAGTAAGTCCAAGAACAGTGCAAACTCTGGTGGAAGCATCCGTTAGATGCTACATATCACGCTCAATGTGAGCTACGAGATAACAATCATGTACATAGAATAAGACTCATATAAGGATACCATTGCCTTGTTCGAAATTCTCTTGATATTAGGTATTTCCAGAGATTCGTTACCGTATTTATACGCCATTATACCAGTCCATAATGTCATGTTAATCACCATTAGAAAATAAAAGGCAAATGGGGTAGTTACAGGAATGTCTCTCTGCTTCACTCCATTGTTTACTTTAATTGGTTCAGCAACAATATTTACAATAATATTGAATGTATCAAATGCCTTTGTCAAATACAAAATAAACTTGATACAAATCCAGAATCCACGTACTATTACCATAGTTATCATGCAGAAAAGATCATATCCATGGTTGAACTCGGTTT
>OZ010581.1:88634054-88674054 GCA_963932145.1 Acanthosepion lycidas
TTTTGCTAATCTTTTTCATGTCCATTTTTACTAATTATATGTTATTCATTACCTGACATCGCCTTTACCTTTGTATATGTTATTCTCCTATGACTCATAATCTTTCTCTTAGCTTATAACTCCATACTTTTCTTTTCCTAGTTTTTTAACAGTCACCTCATTTGATGATCTTATCGGTCTCTGCGCTGCTGACAGGATGGGGTTGTTTATGAAGATTATTGGACGAAAAATGGATAATGAAATTCTCATATATATCACGGCATTGGCTGATGTTTGTGGTATGTGACCCTTCTCACCAATAGCTCTTAATAATTTTTCGGCTTTCTTACAAACTGCAGCCTAGTAAAATAGCATCTGCCAAGAAAATGCATACAAAGTATTGTTATACGAAAAAAACAAAAAACAAAACCTACAACCAATTGATATTGATCAGCGCTTGCTGTAGATTTACCGATACGAAACAGTAGTTGCGAACACTACTGAATGTCGATAACCTTACAAAGTAAGCTTCCAGTCTTATACATTGAAAATCCAGCTATGTTTGTGGAATTAACCCCTAAACGCAACGGCTGGGAAATATCCAGCTTAATTACAGTGATCAGATGAATAGGAAGCGCTGGAAAAGTTGTCCAATACCTTAATCGATATGTGGCCGGACACAAGGAATAATGACCAAGGAGGAAGCTTTAATGATCATATCATCAACATGTGACCTTTAGATTTTTTTGTTGCTAAACACTGGATTTCTGGGACGTCATTCTCAACCATGTCATCCGGGGATGGAATCGCTTCGACAGAAGTACTAGAAGTTAAGGACACCTTTCAGGAAAATATTTTTTTACTAAATTGAACATGTGTAAGTCATTATATATATATATATATATATATATATATATATATATATATATATATATATATATATATATATATATATATATACACTAATTACTTTCAACTGACTTCTTTTGCTTTGTTTATATCATAACTATATAATATACTCTCGATGACTAGCTCAACACTAAATATATCGATACTGGTTGCTATATCGCATACAAGTTATATGATTTCATTATTATTGATAAATCACAGCTGAAGATTTAAACAATCTGTAACATTGCAAGTTGTTGCCAAATGTTGATCAGTTACTTTAAGAATTTTGAGTAACTTTTAAGTAAAGACGTTAACGCCTTTCATTTGGAAAATTGGCAGTTTATTATTTCAGAGCAGATTGCAAGAAAGTGAAATTATAGATTATGTGTTTGAGATGATTCATTAGGCTTAGCTTAATTTCAGACAAGCGCACAATTATGTAGCACGTAGTGAACATCTAACTCACTACTAATTATTAGAAAGTTTAACCATATTTGCAATACAGGAATACCATAAATAATGCTGGTTATGGGTCGGATGATAAACTTTAGGCTGCGATCAATAAATTGTCATCTAAATTACACAAAAATAAAAATAGGACTGCCATTTTATTTTAACAGATATAATTAACAAAATTATACAAAAATATCTAGAAATACTAAAATCAATAAAATCGCCATTGCCTTCAACCATGGCCTCCAGATGACTTCGGAATTTCATGCATCTATTCTGGACGGTCTCCTTGTTCAAGCTGGTGCCATAATCCTTGGCTTCAGTTCATATTGGAAAGTAACATTAGAACTTAGTGTAAGTTAAAACTTAATATGATATATCTTCTCATAGCTTAGTCATATCATACTGTTTTATCCTAAACCTTTTTCTTGACATACACTCGATTCTCTTGGAAGGATAAGGATCATCCGGTAAACCCGCTTCGACCTGATTGGGGTCTAAAGCCTTATTCGGTAATCTTCCTAGAGTTGGTGCGTCTATAAAATCACCCAATTTCCTGTGCTGTGAACAGTTTAAATAGGAGTAGATAGGTTCACATATTGTCCAGCCCACACTTCTTCCACATCCACTAAACAGGGGTAGTCGATCATCGCTTGTTTCCTGATCTGGGTATGGTTTACCGGTTCCTTTCTTCTTCTTTCAAGACCTTTTATTGATTTAATTGTCTTAACGTTCTGGTGATCGGACTAATCAGTGGCTGCGGCTTTCCATTATGAGGGTAACGAGTTGAAAGTTTGCAGACTGCTGCTTCCTACCGGATGTTAGGAGCCCGAAATCATCGGTGGCGCCTAGAGAGGCTGCTCTGATCAACACTCACATATCAGGTTATTTGTAGTTCCATGTGGCCCCTGGGGAGGTGTCCCTTCACCTATATCCAATAGGAAATGCTGCGCCGACATTATGCTCTGTTAACAGTCAGTTCCGACAATTTTGCATTGTGACTGGCGACGGAGAGTGATAACGAAAATAGATACGAGAAAATAAGCAAACAAAAAGCACCTACCCCCCCATCGTCCTTTCTTTCTCCAATGTTCGCGGTACTCCAATTTCAGCAGTATAGAATCTTTTCTGATTGAACTGACGCAGGATATCTTAAATCCTGCCATTGCTACCATTCTTGGTGTTTACATCCTGGATGTCTCTCGAATACCCAGGCAACTCATGTGCTTTCGTCTTTCAATATTACAATCTATTAGCTATCATTTTTGCTTTATCGCTCCAGCTTTTCTCAGGACTACAGTATATTAGACTTAATCTTTGAAATGCAGAATTGGCACTCTCTTTGCATCCATCTTTGTCTTCCTTGATTTTAATGTGCACCATGTCACATAGTTTAAGCATTCTAATGCTACTGATGTTGCCGATATTAAGACATTAGTTTTTTTTCCATTGCTCAATCTTTTACTCAAATCGTTGATTTCCTCCCCTTTTCCCTAGCAAATCCGAACAACAGGCTTCTCTACATGATTTATTTCTTACCTCCTATCCTCACTCTTGCCGAGTTTCGCAACACCGTCCTCCGGGAAACTCAGATTACTCCGTAGTATCTATTGATATTTCGTTCTAGTCATTTATTAAACAAGAACTTCCTATTCATAAGACTACTTTCCGTTACTAGCATGCTGTTTGCGACTCAGTTATTTTCTTCGAGACGCAAAGGACTAACATTTTAAACCTTCAACTTGAGAATTGTGCTACTGAGGTTTCAAAACCGACATAAATAGATAGAATAAAGGAAAACGTTATAATTTAAAATGTCTATTGAACTGGGAAAGGGATTTCTTGCTATAAAAAATTAGAATGCAAAGCATAGAGAGTGGTTATCGCAGATATATTTTAGATAGCCGTAGCCTAGTTACTACCGCATCTAATACAATGTTTGATATTGGGTAAATATTTAAAATTGATACTTTTTAATGATCATAACGCAGACAATCCTGTTCAGATGTTCAAAAACTGAGTCAAGTTATTTGACACTATAGGTCTTTCTAGTAGAAAATATTACTATATAACTTTATTTATATGATTGGGAACATGAATATAAGGCATCTTAGAACACAAATATTTTTCGCTTCGACAGGAATTGCTCTGAAGGTAAGATTTGCATAAAAATATTTAGAAAATGTAGTGTATTATTTGTTCATATGCAGTTCTCAAAATTAATTTTCTTGCATTCAGTTAGTGAATTTTCACTTTTAATTTTTGCAGATCAACACATAATTTTCATGAAGGCCTGTCTCGTGCCTGACCTTGCCAATCCAACAGATTATATCGATTGTCAAGGCAAAATAAGTATCAGAATGACGAGGGTGTAGCCAAATAGCACAATGGACAATCTGTTTAGAATATGCACGTATGAGGATGAATTTAGTAAATGGCAACAGGGTAATAAGCGTCTACAATTAATTGTATGCGTACCTCCACCGCCAAAATGTTCGAGTCCAGATATCAGTAAAGATGTCAATCCTCAAATCTGGTAAATCTTCTATTTTGTTATTATATTTATTATCTTTTTGGCCATTTTAATTATAGTGAATTTGAATCACATTGCATGTTTCAAACATGCATGTTTGTAACTGTAGCAGGGATAAACTATTTGTTAAATGAAAAATGTCAGCACGAAATGAGGAAGACATTATTATTATTAAAACAGCGTTTCAGAAAATTTGTTTTTTTAAAATAGCATATTTATGTGAATATTGAGGAATCTTAACATACGGATAAGCTAAAATAATTTTTACAAAATAATCATGGAACAACAATTGGACTAAATTTTTAATCTTTCAATTGACGTTAAGATCGAAAGAGTAGAAAAGCTAACTAAGGAAGATTTTTTTTTTACGTTTATGTCAAGTCGCCCATATAAATGTAATTGAATAATTATACCGGTAACTGCAATATTGTGTTAAATGTATTTTCTATATTTTATATCTTTCGAATAAATAAATAAGTAAATAAATGACGTTTGTTCACTTAATGTGTTTAGATAATAAAAGCTGGCTTCACAAATAAGTTTTAATACGTGTAGGTAATATTATTTGTAAATCACACGATATATTACTAATATGAACATATCTTGAAAATCATACCGACTTCGTTTCGATAATACAGATATTGTGAGATCATTACTTGTATAAATATATAAGATTTAAAGAATATAAGAAAAGAATACAGAAATATAATACAAAGTAAATTCATTGTTAAGTGAAACTGCCGAAGAATAATTTATTGGTAAATATATATATATATATATATATATATATATATATATATATATATATATATATATATATATATATATATATATATAATAGGGAGTTAGTTTAATATACCCTTTATATACAGAGGGTGCAATGGGCATACTTTCTTCTAAGTTACGCAAAAATGAAAATAGCACTGACATCTCATTTTAACAGATAAATTTACCAAAATTGCACAAAAATATCTTGAAATACGAAAGAGTAATTTTATATAGTAAAGTTGCCATTGGCTTCAGTGAAAACCGACAGACAAATTCGGAATCTCCTGAATGGTCTCCTCGTGTATGCTGCCATATTCCTTGCCTTCAGTTCATCTTTGGTGTTACAAGGGCTTTTATTGATCTCTATCTCAAATGCGCCCCACACATAATAATGAAGTGGGGTTGAAGTTTGAGGAGTTAGGCGGTCAGCTGTAAGGTGTGACGTGGTCGCAGAAATTGTCTGACAACCATAACTGGGTTCTCCAGCTTGTGTGGCATGGTGCAGAGTCGTGTTGACAGACATACGGTCTTCGGCTAGCTATCATTTTGACCCAGGACAGAAGTACCTCCCCAGGACACTTGGTGGAATCATCCGTTTCTGAGGCCCTATGGGAAGATGGATGGAGGCATAACGTCGCCATCACAACAAACTCAGTGATGTTAACTGGATATATCGTTCAACTCTTTCTGAATACTCTACAATCTTCACGGATTGACATCAGAACACACGAAATTAAAAAATGTAAAGCGGAGTCAATTTACGCATCACCCCCTCTCTCTCTCTATATATATATATATATATATAATATACAACATCTTAAAATAAAGCGTTACGAATGAAAATATGCTTTTGTAATTTGGTAATTCTTACCTAAAATTATAAGATCCTTGAGAGTTTCCAAATAGAAGATGATTTCAAAGGACGTTTATGAAATGATGTTTCAGTGAAATTGAACTTCTTTGAAATTGAACTTCATGCAAATTTTACTTTAAAAATAACCATATTTTGGTTCCCACGAATAACTACTAATACTCAGATTCCAATTGTTATAAGATGAAACTGACAAAAACGACATGGTTGCTATAGCATTCTTAGTACTGAAGTATAAAAAATAACGCCAATCGAATGAAAACATAAAAATGTTTGCGTTCTTCATTTTTTGTGGTCGTGACGAAGTAAATCCAGTCTTTCTTGTTTTTTGACATATTCCAAATTGAAATTTGAAAATTGTGAGCTGCTGCAGGTAAAGCAGCTACCAAACATTTTTTGTAACGTGGAAATTCTAGTATGTGTTTTTGTACAATATAAGTTGTATTTCGACCTGAAAATAGAAATATATAATTTTTTCTTATTACAACTATTTGTAAATTCAGTATAGAGTGCCAAAAATCAGAGCCTGTAGAACGGTGGATTATTTAAACCTTAATTACTCGAAACAACAATTGCACTTCGAAAAATATTGGACAAACTCTGTTGATGAAAATAACAAAGGATTTATTTTCTTAAGTGATAACCTGAAAAGTAACTTATTACAAGCAATCAACACCAGTACTGCATGTATAATAATAATAATAATAATAATAATAATAATAATAATAATAATAATAATAATAATAATAATAATAATAATAATAATATCAAATAACAAATACCTAAAAACACCTAGGATGATGTAAGAACCTCGTCTTTTGTATAGTATCTCGAAAAGATGATGATATCTATAAACCTTGGGTGGCAATCCGTCTAGTTTTGGAATCACGATAAGACTAGATACGTGATGATTTCATTGAAAAATGTCTTGGGAAGTGAAAACCATATAGTCAAATCATCTTCATTATGAAGAAGGAAATTACGAATGTAACAGATCAAGAGTAAGACAATACTCCTGTGACTGGTGTAATTTAGTTGACCAATGCTTCAAGAGGCACAAGAGTTCAAAGATGACAGGATAGTGAAAATATATTTTTTACTACAATTTAAGTAGCATATTTGCTTTTTCGCATTAAAAAAAATTATGGCTAATTTTATTATTGACAGTATTAAAATCTCTGAATAACTACGATGCAAAACGTTGCATCGTAGTTACTGAGAGATTCTATACCGTTCAAGGAATAGCAGTTTATTTTTAAGACGCTTAAATAAAGGATTACCAAAATGAAAATTAAGAAGAAAATGAAAAATGATTCTGCAAATGTAATCCTTATTTATGAACATCCAACTAAATTTCTTGGACTTGTTCACATTTAGTTCTTAATGTAAATAATCATCCAATATAATCTAAATGAGAAATAGGCTGAAGGTGAGATAAGTTGTTGGAAGCGAATTTTGAGCAGTGAAAAAATCTCTTTTAAATTGGTTTTAAAATTCAAGATAAATGCAAACAATTATTGTAGATTCTTGGACAGTTTTTGAGTGGTGCTAAAAAGCAAAAAGCTAATATCTACTTTTGTTGAACCGGCATTACTTTCAGTTAAATATTTCATATTTTAAAACCACATCTTAATTTCTGTAGCTAATTTTATACTTTAACTTTCATTTTCTTTACTGATTATTTATTTTTATATCGGTCGAGTAATAAAATATTATTTTAGATGTTTTCTATCAACAAGGTGGGGGGCATGCCGATGTTGAAAATATTAGCGAACTGTTGAATAACGAAAATTGCTCACTTTTCGAAATTATTATCATCATCATGTCACGTACAATTTCGTTTTCAAGTGGAGGAAAACATTATGGGCGCTTCCTCATCAAGTTCTACAACCTCAGACAGACAACTTTCACAGAATAGTTGCACGTATGTGATACTATGCTTTATTCTGATCTTCGTAATGTAGAACTTTCATTTCAATCGTACAATGATAACTGGAGCCCTAGTAAAACCTGAAGCTGCCACATTCTGGCGATCCAATATGGTGGTCGGTTCACTTTCTTAGATTGCAAAATTCTCTGACTTTGATATTGTGTGTGACACTTTCCACATTTTCCATATCGCTGTCAAATATTCTTCACTTGTCCGAGTCCACTATATAATAAATGTTCTTCAGAACAGAATTAGTATTCTGGTCGTATTATAGATAACTGCTGAATGTTTATTGTTGTTTCCTTCAACAAGTGACAGTTTCCGAGATAAATGAGCATTCATAATTTTTGTTTTTGTTTCGCAATATTTCATTTCTGTCAATTACTTATTTGGTCCGTTTTCTACAATAAACTTGAAATACCAGGGAAAAGAAAAGAAACAAAATGATGAGGAAATGAGCTGGAATAACTCGTTGAAAACTGATACAACTTCATAATAAATTCATTAAATATCTATATTAACAAGTAACCTTACCTTCTTACGGAAGAAAACGAAGAATCTAAAAGTGAAGCGAATGTTTTGTGGCGGGTTTTCAAGTCAGAAGGAAATGCTTGACAATTTCGGTTTGGGCATTTAAGCTAGCCAAGAATCTATCCCGAAGCATATTAACTTCCTCTATTAATAAATGTTACTGCATACAATGACAGAATTTCTCAGTTTTCCTCGATGTGTCTGCATACATTGTGATTCATTAGAAAAGGAAAGTAATATTAATTGTATTCATTTCTTTAGAACTATACATACACCCTTTAAATATTTCATGGAATACGAATGTAAAAATGTGACACTTACGAACAATGGACGTTTCTATCGTTTGTCTTCTTTGTTTGAATAGAAAACACACCGTGACTTTTTCGGTAAATATAACATTTCTTCTTAAATCACGTGATAAATCAGCCTCTGTATCTTTAAAGACGAAATCAAGAAAGAGAACAGAGGAAAAGAGATGACATATTCCTAGCGTTACATGGTGAATAAATATCTTCTTTCACATGTCTATGATGACTATGAATATAACGGCAGTTTGTTTTAAATGACTAGGCATAAACGGCAATTATTATTTAAGTGTTGATTGTCTCACTACCCACCATCCAATTTTGGAAGAAAGCATAAGAAAGTAAAAAAATGGCGAAGAAGAAAATGAGAGGTAGGCCCGCTCATTCTGGTACCACCAAGAGCTAGTGAACCATTTCAACTCCTCGTTCACCCACTCCATCTCAAATCAAAGTGCTGGCCGAGGCAAGCCGATAACAGCCATAATATTTCTCCAAACACCATTGATCTAAATTCGCCAGTAGTTCAAGATTAGAAGGAAGCATTGTAAAGACAGTATGGAAATTACCTGCCTTGTGCCATCTTGTTGTTTCGGATCTTTAAATGTCTCTGTCATTCTTTAAATTTAATTTTAGTTGTTAATTTTTGTTGCTCTTTCTTACTCTAAACTGTGATTTTTTTGTACCTTTCCTTCATTTTGTCGTGTGTATTTGTTCTCCCCGTTAATAATAATTATCAAACTTCTTACTTCTGCCTTTTCCCCTAACTTGTTTAACTTTGAATGTGTTTATATTAGAACATTGCTTATCAATGCTGAAAAATTGATGCGACATGGGTGCATTAAGTCTTACCATCCCATTTTTTTAGTTGGTAGTAGACACCGGAATATATACAAGTCATACCAATATGAATTTTTTCGTATCTCACATGATTTTTCACACAGGTAAATAAGAGTAGATAGGCTAGCCTGTCACTCGGTTGGCACTCCTTTCATGTCTGTTGAAAAAGAGTAGAGTTGAATTCCTTGTTCCCTGTTCAGGACATGGTTATCCGGTTCTCTCTTTCTTCTACCAGGACTTCAATGATTTAACTGTCTTACCTTTTGGTGATCAGACTACCCAGTGGCTTGGACTTTTCACTGTGAGTGTACTGGGTTGGCACTTTGCTAGCTGCTGCTTCCGACTAGATGCTACGAACCCAAACTCTTTCGTAACGTTTACAGAGGCCGATGAACAGTCGTATAATATCGGAGTATCTGAAGTGCTATGTGGTGCATGGGTAGATGTCCCCGCATGTATTTCCGGAGGACACATTATGCTCTGCTCTCAACCACGGACTGGCTGGTCCGTATTGCTATTGACGACAGATAGTGACAATTATGGTGGTCTTTTTCCTCTCTCTCAGCTAAAAAAAAAAACCCACCTCAATCCAATCCTATCCATAATATAGCAGAAAGCGAAAAGATGGCAGTCGCATTGGCTAGATCGTTGAGTAATATTGAAATGCGTCATTTTTTCATCCATAAATTATAATAATAATTTAAAATTAATCATCGCTTATTACAAAAAATGTTTGACATTCTGCAAGGAGCAGATAATATATATATATATATACTTTATCGTGTAAATCGTATCAATCATTTCTCCCTCTCAAATACATACACACGCACATGTGTGTGCGTGTGTATGTGTGTGTCCGGCTCGTTCAGTGTGTTAAATGGTTTTGTAATTCAGAGCAGACTAGATGCGTGATCGATCAAGCGAGAAAAGCCGTAATTTCGAAGACTCGTTTTCACAATACTTAGAAACTACCACTTGTAAGACTGCTGCCACACGATCTTTTTGCATAGGTTTTACATCATTTTGGTTTCATGTCACAATTATATATCTATCCTTGATTATAATGACATTCTCCTATATATTCTGACAATAAGAGCGCTTGGCGATCAATGGACGAATATGAATGAGAACTTGATTCATCTAATAAGTAGATAAGAAAAAATAATCTATTCGCCTGTTAATATTTTCTGAAAGCATTAGTTTTGTCATTCAAATTAATATACCCTGCCGAGAATAAAATATTCTGTCAGGTTTTTAATCGTATATTTTTTTTTATTTCATATCGGTGCGTCTGTGCTAATGGGGTCAGTAATGTTACATTAACTCTCTACTCTCTCTTTGAACAATAATAGCTTATGAGTAGCTAAACCGAACTCAACCTAAATATTCCGAAATTTATTTTATTTTGTGTTTTTTTTGTGTGTGTGTGTATATTAGTGAATATTCGTTCACATGAACTATTCTGTTAGCTCCCCTGCAACTTTTTTCGATCCAAAATAGAATGAGAACGTCTGTGGAAATATACATTAAAAGTCAATTTGCCTGTAGTTATTTCTGAATATTTCTAAACATTTTAATGTACGAAAAATAAGAAAAGCCCAGGTGCCGTCCACGGCAATCAGACAAAATTGTATTTATTGATTTCACTTGAACGAGTAATTTAATTAGACAATCTCTCACCAAAGCACAATATTTATTAGTAAAATTAAAGACTATCACTTACCTTGCCATTTTTTACATGTAACCCTTTACATGGACTTTTCAGACATATGAGAGAAACTTAGTCTAGATAAAGCTAAGGGAGAAAAATTATCTTAAATGAAGAACTTCGAAAGTAAAAAAAAAATCAACTATATAGTTTTTATAGCCTTATAAATTTTAAGAGCAACTGGACACATATATTTAATCTAAAGGAGACACATTAGAGCAGTATGAAGCAGAGCCGTTTTCAGAGAGTTGATTCTTTTAGATGTCGTAAACCCTTCAGGACAACTTCTTAAATTTCGTGGCTCTTTTGTAAGGTTGGCTATTTTATTATCACCATCTCTCTGTTCATTTGGCAGGTTATTCGAGGTTTTCATCTGCATCTCTTGCCTTCTATATGACCTATGAGAGTCAAAATTCTTCATATCATCTTTACTCATTATTTGTCCCATTAATTTCTTATTAAATATAGGTGTCTTTTGTTTTGTCTTCATTTTCTTAAAACTTCTTAATTACTTAGGAATATCAAAAGATATTCGCAGATATTCGCAGATTCTTTTCTAGCATGGGTGCAATGCTCGCTGTAGTTGACATTATGAAAATTTGATTCCCTACAAAATCCAAATTCTTGTACCAAACACAAATCTTAGTAGGTATAGCAAGTATTAACAGGCGCAAAGTAATAATATAAGACTCAACCACTCCGTAAAACTTTAAAGGAAAACATTTATTACAAAAGTACAAAAAAGTTGCGAATGCAAAATTTGCACAGACAATTTCCATTCGTGCTCCTATTAAGGCAAGATAATAACAATAATAAGGATTACCATCGAAAAATAGAAAAAAGAATTACCATTTCAGTTTAGAAAATACAAAATGTCAAAAAGAGAAAACAATTCAAGAAGGCAGAAGAATAAATGTGCAACCGACTTTAAGTAAAAAAAATACAAACAAAAAACAAACAAAAAACAAACAAACAAACAAACAAAAAAACACGAAGACATATTCTTTTACTTGCCCCATGAGGGTCTCTGGGGCGTATAGTCATTTTAGAAAAGTCCCTTTTAAATTCATACAGATCGTGCTTGGAGAAATTTCTGAGAATTATTTTCGTTTTTGTTGTCCAACCGCTGGAGATTTTTCACATGAACTTCAAAATTCTTTAGTCTCTCTGCAGCTGGCTGGTAACTGATGCCTTCTTGATGCTCTCTTCTTCATATCAAAAGCATTCTATTCCTTGATTCTGGCACAGTGGATGAGACTTATATTATTAATTTGCGCCTGTTAATACGTGCTATACCTATTACGTTATTGCAAAAATAATGACGTAATAATGTTGTTTTCTGACGTATTTTTAACGTCAAAAAACGACATTGTTACGTCATTATTTTTGCACCAACCTAATACTAAGTGTTTGGCACAAGAACTTGAATTTGGTAGGGAATCAAAGTTTTATAATATAAACTAGGTCGATCATTGCACTCAGTGCTAAAAAAGAATTTGCGATTTGACAAACTGAAATTTTCTGTGCAAATTTTGCCACTGTGCCATGTGTCCTTGGGGAGTTCAATATCCGGTTAAGCCAGTATACAACTTTCAGAGGGAAATTAACAGGAGATAACTGATAACTGACATCCATTAAACATGGCACGTGGAACTAGATCAGTCTACCCCAATGAGCGAAATAAAGGGTTAAGTTCGACATTCCAACCACCTGAAAAAGGCCGGAGCGTATACCGGCCGAAACGTTGTAATAAATATGGCGACAAAGATGAGGCCAAATTCCGAATAATGTACATAATACCTCATCTCAGAAATATAGACAGATGTTGGTTTGTTTTTTCTACTTGCTGTCAAAATATATTCCTTTCTTTTCCCACTTATCTGAGTTCTTTTTATTCAGAAATTTAGGCTCCTGAAGCCCCCATTCGGGTTCTTAATACGGCTTGAGACCACATATTTCATTTGTCAGTATATATATATATATATATATATATATATATATATATATATATAAGTAATTTCCCATAAACTAGAAATGGATTCTCCACAAATTTTGGCTAGTTTTAAAAGTTGAACAGAAAAAGTTATGCAAGTGTAACAATTTTTTTTTACACAAACCGTCTTGCCTTAAGAAATACACTACTCTCCAAAAGAACGTATACTAAAAAACCTAGATAGTTAAACATCTATTGAAAGCTAATATTTTAAAAGTAGTAAAAATACATTTTTAAAGCATAAATTTGGATTTATGTTTGATTAGGTTGAGGTTAGTGGAATAACATGCCATGCAGATCTGTTCATTATGGCTTTGTAAAATTTTTGAACGTCAATTAACGTACCTAATAAACATACTAAGGCTATCATTACGAATACCGTAGTTGAATTTTGTCCGTCATATTCAAAGGGTCAAATTTCAAGCCATCTGACAGTAGTTTACGACAAGGTCTTTTGAAAGCAACGTGAGAGCCGAAAATTTGTAAGATGTTGAATTTGTTGTAATATGCTTAGAATTTAGCGTAACACACTTAGAATTTAATGTGATAAGCATTAGAAATTAGCGTAATATGCTTAGAGTTTAGCGAAAGATGCTTAGAATTAATTGCAATATGTTTTGAATGCATCGTATTGTGCTTTGTGCCTTTGAAAAGGAAACTGAATGGAAATAATTTTCTAATCTATTGAGTTACAGCTTTTTGCTTTTGAAATGTTATTTACTGTTAACAAAATCGTTTATCTAGAAAAATAATATAGTTGAGTAATTGTAGGCAATCGACACAGTTTCATAAATCTATCCCAAGTTAGCTAATTATAAAATTTAATTTCCCATCATTATATTTTACACGCTAAAAAAATCTTTAGAGTGTTTTCGGAATATGTTGTGTATTGTGCGTGCAACGGAAATAAGCAAATATATCCCTAAAGCTTATGGTAATTGTACGTGCAGATCAAATTCCTGTCGTGAATGGTTTGCGAAAAGTTTTATGCAGTAAAAATGATATCAATTACACAATTGAAAGAGTTAAGATAGTTGAATGACGTATTTTTACAGAAAAGAGAAATCAACGTATGATTTTCTGCAAGAGAACCGCTATTATTCTATTTCAAATGCGATGAAGCTTACATGATAAGCATGTCTGTATGATGCCTATTCTACAGACCTGTCATCTTCAGACTCTCATTTCTTGCGTCGAATATAAGATTCTAACAGTCTTTGTATGCAAGCAGAACCACAGGTGCCACTGAATATATAAAAAGAGTGGATGAAAGGTTTTACGTAATGTTAAATAAATTCTTAAGCATGAATTTTATAAACAGTAAAATTTTCTTACATTTTTAATGACTCGATTCTTCAGCAAATACACTATTATGGCCTTCCATAGTTTCCTTTCTTTGTTATTTATGAATGTCTATGGATTAGATGGAAAGAAGGGGAAGTACTTTCCGTTACTTTCCCCGTTGTTTGGAATTAAGAGTTTTCTTTCTATTAGAATGGTTGCCACCCAAGACTAGAGAGTGCAGTCTACCTATTGCTCTGGTGGTGGTGACAAAAAGACGAAGTAAATGTATAAAATGGAATTTGAAATCGGTTTGCCGATTTCACCTTCAGCACCAATATATGTTGCACAACGCTAATCCCTCTTGCAACTTGTAAATTGTAAAAGGTTAGAAGATTATTCAATAGAATAAAAACAAACTGTTTTCTGTTATATTTTATATAAGTGACAGGTTTTTTGGCAGAAGCGACTTTGATGAACTGACGCTACTTATTCACTTCAAAACCCAACTGGAAAAGGCAAATACATAAATCCTCCCTCTAATTTTGAGTCCTCTGGATTCAATAATAAACAAGCGGATTGAATTAGAAAACAATAATTTGACAAGTAGGTGAAATCAGCGTTACAGATGCATCAATTTAAAGGAAAAGATTTAGAGGCATTCGAAGTTAAAAGATTTTGTTCTGCTAAATTTCTTGTGGCAGATATTAGAATAGGGGTAGGAATTAGATCTTCGAACTTGCGTTCTTTTTGTATTCTTGACTTATCCTGAGTCGACAAACGTCTTTACAAACAATTGATCTGAGATTAAAATATATATATATATATATATATATATATATATATATATATATATATATTCATTTGTTTTGACCGGCATGGTCACCTGATTCTTGTTGATATTTAGAAACAGCCGTAACTTCATTAGCAAACGGACGATATTGTTTCCAAAATTATTATAAGTAAAATAACTATGAAAGAAAGAATTTGTCTACTTGTCTGTCCACTATAAATTCAGAAATTACCCTAGGTCAACGATGAAGGTCATGAAAATCCCCAAAATATTTCTCATTGAAATATTTATTCTCAAGTAAAAATATAGCGGCAAGGGAACTAAATAAACCATTGCAGTAAACGAGTACCTGTTAGATTTATATGATATAAACTCCAATATTTTACGACTGTTAAGTGAAGTAAAAAAACAGTAAGAGACGTCTTCAAATAAATCTCACTAAATTCAGTAAATACGAACAAATTTTACAATCCTGTACACACACGTCTCCAAGATTAATTAAGTGGATTCTAGAACCTGATAGGATATGAAAAGTCACGTGATGTGCTCTCTACAACATCCGCGCGGTTGAACTCCAAATGATCTGGAAACAGGACCACCGACTACGTTCCCTTTCAAAACTCAGTTAAGATTTCGTGTTCTGATTACCGACTCGCCATAAGCCATAAAACGGCACGTCGGTCACTGTCAGAACAGTCAACGACAAAATCTGAAACAGAACAGTTAGGTGAGAGATCTGCGAAACGAGACAGTCAGATAGCCAGCCCAGCATCGATACTCGTTACCATGACAACGCGTCAGTTAGCCATGATTTCCTACATACAAAGCCGTGACGGGTCTTGTTTCAAATTTCATTGTTCACTGTGTTTTAAAATTACTGCTATCGCACAAAGTTAGTCAGCAATCACACACGTACGTTTCATTATTTTGTGCTTCACGCACAGATTTTGGCGTACAAAATAACTTCGAACTTTGCTGACTGACTTGCAGCAAATCACTTTGAACACGCAAACTATTGGTCTCTTCATGGCTACAACAAAGACAATTGAATTCTAATATGTAAATATATGTATCTACCGTATAAATGCTATTGTCATATTTCTTTTCTGTGGAGATTATTTCTTCGTGTTATTTATAATTTTGTATTGTAATTTTTTATCTTTTAAATCTAAAATCCGGGTAGACTTCCCCCAACAGCTTTCATTAGCCATTTTTATAATTTATCCAAATAATATGAAGTATATGTTAGTTTGTCTTTAGTTAGATACGATTATTGCCTGAGCAACGCCAGGAACCCCTTCTAGTTGATTAATAAAATGTAATGTGTATAAATCTGTTAATATAGTGCATGATGCCAGAAGCAGGGTTATTTTATTCGCATTTTCTTCTGAACTATAGAATACAAATTAGGAAGAAAGAAATTGATTTCGACGACAGACCATTTGCGTTTTTCTTCTTAATATTAGAACACTGATGCAAAATAAAATATGAATAAAACGCATTATTTACATTCGAACTAATTTTCTACCCTTCGGCCTCCTTCAGACGTTCGTCGATCCAGCTGAAGAAGGCTAGTTGGTGGGGGCACATCGGCAGACATGTGATAATAACAAAGATGAAAATATTAGTCCCACTGTAAATAATGTCAATAGTTACTCTTCATTCCAGCTATTAAGAGAAAATAAAACTCACTGAGACTGAAAGTCCTGAGTTGTTCTATTAATATGTCGCAGTACGTTCGCATCTAAAGATTAAGGAAATTATGAATGCAAGTAACATTACAAATTTAAACATACATAAAACATACGAAACTCAGTAAATAAAAAAAAATAAAGCAAAGAGACAAAGAAAACACAAATAATATAAAGTGAATTGATAGAATAAGATGTTCATAAAAAGAAGAAGAAAAACTCTTCTGGAAGTTCAGCTTGGAAAAGCATGATGGATGGGCTGTCGGTTAGTAATGTGAAATTTTAGCAGAAGAAATACCATTTTCATGAGATTTTATTTAGAGGGAAACGGAAACATTTAATGTTTTTTAAAGAAAGATTTGCGACTAAACGAAAGCCGGATGTAGACATACATATATAGGTAATTTGCTACGACGAGAAGGACTGCATATTTTCAAAATCCTATCGTATATATCGTTATTTATTAGTTATTACATATTATCAGTCATTAAAAAATTGTTAAGATTGTTTAATATTAATAATATCATTTACATAGTGATTTTTGACAAATACATATACATATATATATATATATATATATATATATATATGTATATATATATATGTATATATATATATATATATATATAAGTATAAGCCTATAAATATGTATGTGTTTGTGAGTTTGTGTGTGTGTAGAGCGAGAGATAGAGATAGAGAGAGAAATAGATATATTCCATAGACTTTCAATAGCTTTTGATTTTAGAACTGTTAACAAGAAATCGTTTGGTATACAAAATAGAAATAATTGTAGTAACATTCATTGAAGAGACATTATAATTCACCTGGAAGAAATTACCACACAGTGCTGTGATCATTTATGTGCAACATGTTTACTGCAAATTTCATAATTAATTGCCTTACATAGAAAAGATTGTTTCCGCTTTCAGTGCCTTGCTTATTCAAGGCAATGTAGCCCCCTTTTAATTGGTTTGCGAATTTAATGATAAATTTCTTTTTCCTTCCGTGTTTATCAGCAAAAGCAATTCTAATATTTTTATGTGGATCTGGTTCGCAATTTATTCAGTTTCACTGGTGGAGAAATTTCCATATTTTATGTAGAACGTTACAGGAAAATGTGGAATAGAAAAAGGTGCCTTCCAAAAACTAAGAAAAGTTTTTGAAAACTGAAAAATTTAATTCGAAACGAAGAAAATAATACTGAAATTCAATGTAATGCTCTCATCTAGCCATTGCTGGAGAATTTCCTCACAGAAAAAAAGGCTATCATGGACGGAAAATGTGAGAAATTAAGATGTTTCAAGGAAAATGGAAACAAAAGTCACGCTTATGTTTAGAATCAGTAAAGTTTTAAATTCTGGTACTTATGATGAGGAAAGACGGCTTGGAGAATTTGACACGCACAGGATATAGCGAAGGCAAAAAAAACAGGAAATAGCGGATCGCATATCTGACGAATTTGTGCAAATAGGTGGCAGAAAAGGTAGTTGGGAATGGTATAAAGACAGACATTTAGACCTACCAAAGTTACAATGTTGTAGAAACCCATGAATTCGCACGTTCTAAAGAGAGAAGAAACATAGACGAAAACACTACTCGACGTCTTTCAAAAATTGATATCTTGGCGAGTATCTAAATGTCACAAATACTATAAAATTATTTGTTATGAATTTTATTAAATCAAATACATATGATATTTAAAGTATTATGTCTTTATCGAAGTCGATTAGCTTTTCCATCAAACAATGTGTTCTCCCAGATGAACACGCAAATGAATAGATCGGGATTCAGACGTCATTTAATCATTGTCTATTTAATGAAAAGATGGATTTTTCTTCAACAATTTCCAGGTATTTTTGCCTTATTAGATCATATAACGAAATATTTACGGGGAGAAGAATTGGAAGAAAATGCTGGGTTTAATCTCATTCACATTCATCCGATTTAATACTCTTTCTAGAGATTCTCTAAAGTTACTTTTGTTACAGAAGCCGCTTGGAAATGGTAATGCAACTCATGCTATATGCATTCTCCTTACTTGGTATGAACCTCTTCACATCATTATATATTAATGAGTTATGAAATGACACATGTGATATTGAGGGTATAATGTAGAAATTTCCCATTAAACTCTGCATAGTGGTTGTTAGCATTGAGCATTGGAAACTCATAACGTCACTGACGATACGATATATTGTTTTGTTTGTATGACTCAAGAATTTGGTTTATTTTTTTCCCTTTTCACGACTGTTAGTGATCCTCAAATATCTGGTGTAAAAGATACGTGGATTAGTTAACAATTATTCACTTGTAAGGTTTTAAAGTATTGTGCCGTGTGCTGTGCTCCTGATCACTATCACATTTTGGAATACGCGAATATCTGTGAGGTTTTATGATCCGTTTATTTTTATGTAAAAAATAGGAGTCGCACTATACGCAGGTAATTTTGTTGAAGTGATTAAAATTCGTTCATTTTCGTAACAGGTTGCACTATGTACAGGTAATTTTTTTCTGGAGGAATCAAAATTTATGCCCCAAAATTCGCGGGTTGCACTATGCAAGTCTGCTTATGCACAAATATATACGATAGATATTTGATAAAGGTGTTCCAGCAAAATTATAGATTTACTGTAACGTTGCATGGTCAAACTTTTTCTGTTGTAGATTTTCATTCTGCTGGATTTTCAGAAGTTATTCCTTATTCGAAGAAGTATTTAAAAATATGGATTATCTGCGTAATTTGAGACAACGTTTTACTTGCAATAACTATAAAATTGTTTCATGTAAGTTTTATGCTTATATAATTTTAATAGAACATTTTGCATTTCGTTTCTTGACAAGACAAAACATCATTTGAAGTGACGACTGCTACAATTCCTCGTAATACTAATATCAACTTTTTTTTAAATTTAATAGGAATTTTGGTATTAGATTACTAAAATAACCACAACAGCTTGTGTTTGAGTGAAATAAATAATTAAGTAAATAGGATTTCATTTTGAAAGCATTTAAATGAGGTAAAACTGAGGAAAAAGATAAAATAATAAACTGCAAAGTAAAAGGCAAAGCAAAAAGGCTCGAAGCAAAAGAAAATGAACAATATGTTGACCAGTCAGAGCCACTTTCTCTTCAAAAACCAAATCTTAATTTGGAGCAAATTCATGGCTACATATTCTTTGAACAAACCCGCCACAGCGTTCGATGTCAACTCCAGCAAGCTGAAAGAGAGACAAAACGCAACAGCAACTATCACCAATATCTATTTCACTTCTAATTTTACCATTCTCTCTCCTTATCTTAGCAAAAGATAAAAGTTACTAGTTTTGTATATATGTAAATAAAGTATACATTTATTTACTCATAGTCAGTGTCTTCTTTTTAATTGAATTTACGTTTACCGAGGCGGAGAAAGTAATACGTTTCACAACAACAATGATAAGGATCTGTCTTTCAGATTACACATTTACGCCTCCGCAACATATATTTACTTCCAGTAAATAATAATTTTCTCTTTTTCTACAAAACTGGCCATTACAGCCAGGCAACAAGGTCACAACTATCCAACAGGGAACGTGTTAAATGAAGACAATAGTAAATGTTTGCAGTACTGGCATCTGTCAGGTGAACTTCTCTTATAGTCGAATGGGAACCGACTTAATGTGGCAATCATTTCAAAATGAAAATAATGCTAATAAAGATGTAATAAAAGCAATATGATTTTTTAGCAAATTGAACTGTATCAAAAATTTATAAACATATATAAACAGTTAGAAAAGATTCGCAATAAATTGTTTGGAAGTGGGTAAAACACAAATATTGAATAAAATAGACAAAAGAAAGGGGTTAGTATGTGAGCCGGTTCGCCATACATATGCAAAAGATTTGCCACTGTTTTATGTAGTGGGAAACTTTTTCACCTAAAACAAGTAAAAAAACACTCTGATAGTTACTCTCTGCATGATATAAGAGAGGATAAAAATAAAAATGCTAATTGGAATATTGCAAAGTATTATAAATAAATCCTGGATTCAGAAGCTACAACCTAATTAAGAGTAATTCCAATTGAAATTTTTAGGGCATATAATGAGGAAAGACGGCTTGACAAAATTGATATTCACAAGAGAGATTGATGACAAGAGGAACAGAGGAAAACACACAGAACCTACGTAACGAGCTTGTGTAAATTGATGGCGGAACAAGGTTTAGGATATATAACAAAAGGACAAAATTCATAAAGAGCTACAAACGCCAGAAAATTGTGGAGAACCATGATCGCAATCTTCCTGTGGGATACGTCACGTAGAAGAAGAATGCAAGTGTTTAATTAGCGATAGATTACGATGATATACAATACAACACAGAAATTCAATGACGAATCATATGAATTTGGGAAAGTGGATTGGACGGTGAATTTTAAACAAGCATTTGCTATTCTTCTTCCATATGTCGCGTCCCATCAAGATCTGGGCGAGCATGTAAACTAATCTACTTAGAAAATAGTGAATTAAAAAAATTGTTGACAAGCTGAAATGAAGAAATATCAGTAATCCCGAAGACAGAAAGAAGGGAGAAAATATATAAATAAGGAAAGGAGAAAATATATAAATAAGGAAGGGAGAATCAACTTTTATTTAATCCTTGCAAGTATTTTCATCTTTTCCTTTCTTCATTTTAGTTTTTGTAAGTTCCATTGACCTCTCGCCACATTTCGCAATTTTCTGGCTATTTACGTCCTTCTGATTTTCTTTCTTAATAAATTATTTTTCTTTTTAGGTTTTCTTTTTCATTGTTTCTCTAACTGCTTTACTTCTTTTAACTTTTAAAACATTGACTTTTTAGCATTTTCATGTTCTTTTTTTACTTAAATTAAATCTTTTTTCTTTTTCCAATTTAGTCTTCATCTGTTGAATGATTCTTCCGCTCATTTTTTGTCATTCTCTACCGCTGTTTGGTTTTTATTTCCGACCTCATCAAATGCGAATATTGCTTTTGTATTCAAAAAATAAAGAACGAAAAAGAAATATACATTCTACGTAAAAGCTAATTATACATCTCAAGACAAGATTTTTTATTTTTTATTTATCTCATTTCTGGGTCCATTGTTTCATTCTTTTCTTTTCAAGTCTGTAGCTCCTCCTCTCTAAATTCTTTCGTCCCAACTTACTCAACAAATATCCGTTTACTCAGTAATTTAGACAGAAAGGCGGAGAGCATGAAATGGAAAGCCCTAGCGTTGGAAGAAAACGTGAAAGTAGTGCAGGAAAAAACTGATGCAGAAAGAGGGTTAGAAAGAGAAGAAAAACAAAAAAATAAAGAAACATTACTTGGAAAGAAAGAAAAAAAAAACGAAAAAAACAAAGGATTCAAGGAAATGGTGATGGTAAAGAAAGAAAGAAAGAAAGAAAGAAACAAAGAAATGAGAACAAATGACGATACGAATAATGAAAGGAAAGGAGAAAGAGAAAGAAACAGAACGAAAATGAAGACAAACATTATATAAAATAAAATAAACAAATAAAGAATGATTTCTAGAAGAATTTCTTCTTATTTGCTGATTGCTCTATCTTACCATATATGACAGTGAACAACTCACCCAATTTTCAACTTTTCTTTCCTTTTCTTCTTTTAGCTGTTGGTTTTCCATTTGTTTCATTCTCTCAATACTTATTTAATCCATTCTTTTTTTTACATTTTACTGCATCTTTTTTTCAAGGTTACAATACTTTCAGCATCTTCCTGCTTTTGGTTATTTATTTATTCGTGACGGCAAAGATTTTCGTTATCTACGTTGAACCCTGTCATGCTATCCTTCTCTTCTGACGATTGCAATGATACCTTTCGATCATCATCTTGTTACTAACGTTAATCTACTTTCTCTCATCCATAAGTAAATAGAATTACACACAATGAGATCATCTGGCAGCTTTCTTTTGGACTGATTGCGGATCAGGTTAAAACCGATTAAATAAATAACGTAAAAATAAGCCGTAGACTGTGAAGTTCAATTTGGGTCTGTGTATATCGTGTCGAGCTTTTGATCAAATACCATTATGGCAATTCAAACACGAAAGGTGACCTGAGCGAACAAATTGAGATTACGTAGACATAAGGAAAAGAAATTCCTTTTGCTATTTATCTTATTTCATTTTATACTTAGATTCATGCGTACGAAACGAAGACGTAATTGGTAAATATTTGGTCTTGGAGGAATGGTTATAAACCACAATCTTAAAAGTTAAATCTTTGATGTTTGAAAGCTTTTAAAGCATTATTTTCAAATCAGGAATTTTATCCTCGGCAGTAATAAAATTTAAAAAAAACGAGATTCGCAGATGAATCATACTTTGGAATTAAGTTGACAGAAAAATTAAGAGAAGCAAACGAAAAAAAGCATATGAATCCCTTCCACCCAACACATATTTAGACTTTTGATCTGAACCTTAATTTTATTGTTTATCATCATTGTCTAATAAAACTAATGTACATTTTATTGAGTTGAAACATACGTTCGTAGTATTTTTCAATAAGTTGTGTTTGAACACAGGATTTCTTTTCAAACGTGAGTGAAATTTCTAACATATATAGACATTGTAAAAGGTGACATTTCAAAGCGTGTTTCTGTACGATTAGTGTGGATTGTGATTTTGTGATGTTTTTACGTTAAAAGTGAAAATAGATAAAATGAGTTGAATTTTCGTCAGTTAATGCTCTCCTTCCCCCAAAAGAAAAGAAAAATACTCTACAAAGAATGATGGACTTGTACCGTTTATGGAGATCGTTCATAAGTTGTAAGGGAATCTGAATCCACTTGGATGCACATTCTATTTGAAAGTTAGGTTGTTTTCACGAACTGATAAAAGATTAGTGGAGATTAAATACAAGGAAAACAAAGTGACTTTTTGAAAGAAAAATTATTAAGATAATGAAAATTTAATTCTTTATATCAATGTAGAGCGTAAAGTGTCCTGACGAAATGCTGTGTAACTGGTAGTATTGAAAGGGCATTGTTTATTACGAGTTTTTCCCTTTAAATCAGACGTCAAATTCAGAAAAGTGTTGTTCCCAATTGTATAAATTAAACATAAAAGTCGAGGAAAAGCTGGAAGGGTGTCAGTTTCAATCGGAGTAAGTTCAAATATTTAAACAATTTGCCTTACTCACCAGGCATACCTACCTGACCTTCAATACTCGGATTATTAGTTATTCGATGAATTTAAAATTATCTTAATGAGAAGAACTTCAATTAACTGAAAATTCTAGAGGAATGGAATCATGAAGTTGCTTCAAAGATGATTAAAGATGCATTAGTAACATTCGAAACAAAAATCTAATCAGCAAACGGTAATAGAATTCTGCAAGTTTGAAGTTATTTAAATGAGCACAATGACCGTCGGAAATTCACTTCTTAGGCTGGTCTATCAGCAAAAGTCATGTTACTTGCATGTTAATTGCATGTGGTAAAGAAGATATTAGATGAGTAATATATAACAAAGAACAGATCCTTAGAACATGACTACCTCATCTGCTTCCGGTTATGGCCAGCAAAAATTTACATACTCAAAAAAAAAAAAAAAAATATATATATATATATATATATATATATATATATATATATATATATATATATATATATATATATATTAGTCAATTTTTTAACAAGGGGCTACTCTCGTTCTAAAAAGCATTTTCGTAGAAACTTCGTGTTTATTTTTTTGTTGGAAGAATGCTGTGGTGTAGGTTGCAACTGTCGTTAGAGAGTCAGATGTTCTTGTCATTTAAATTGTTCTTTAGAGAATGAAACAAATGAAAATCTGACGGAACCAAGTCAGGAGAATACGGTGGATGCTGGAGGGTTTTACATTTCAATTCTTTAAGCTTATAGAAGGTCTGTTTTGCAACACGCGTTCATGCGTTGTCATGGAGGAAAATGACACCTTTTCCATTTGCCAAAATCGGCAGTTTTACTTTTAAACCAAATCTCTTCGAATGGCGAAAGGCAGCTGTGATATCAGTTTTCAAACTCTAGAAAATCTCATCCGTTGAAATCTTCGGTGTATTATGTGTGGTGGCAAGCAGAACGTCTTCATTGACGTCGGGCGGTTGCCCGGATGGTGATTGATCATTTAGACTAAAATCACCCTGACGTAATCTGTCAAATCACTTTTTAACATTCCGATGAGCTGGAGTACAATAAACCTCCTGAATGCGTTTTGCACAGTTCCGACGCTTTCTCTTTTCCAGAATTCATAAAGTCTAATATGACAAAAGTGCATTTAAGGTCGTCATAAACGAAGTCTGACTCACAAATGAAACAGTCCAAGTTTTCGCTGTAGAACACACAAGAAAACCGGGGAAAAAACGGCAGTGTCAAATTGCGGTCATTTTATATTAGGAATGAAAATCAGGCACGATCATTTGCAATGATCTGAAATATTTCACGAATTTTCAACATTGAAAATCTTTATAGATAACAACTATATTTAATATATTTTGTTATCAGGCCACTGTACGAATATTAATATCAATGATGGTTTCTCTATGTCAGGCGACTGACTCAGTCATCATAATAGGATTTGTAAAAACTATCAGTACAGTTATAACATGAATTATTCTAATTATCCCATTATAGTTTTACAGTATTTTATAATAGAGTATATTATCAGTAGATAGAATTTTACAGTCATGCAGTTGGGGTAGTTTCTCACTGTATTAACCTGAGGAAATAACAGTAAAATCAAAAGCAATAAGTACAAAATTGGATATTATATCTCCGCAGAATGCCACATGAAAGAAAATCCCGTAATATTTACTAACAGTGACTACACTATTACAAAATCATTAATTAACCATGATCTAATGCTAAAAACAACATTTGTATAAAAACTATAGAAACAAATATGAGATAAAATTCTGGAATTCATGACTGGACCTAGGGGCTCAGCCCGCAAATAAAAATAAGGGCTAAATACGAGGAAATGTGATTAAGCCTCAAATGCGTTGATTGACAATTTTCCAAAAAGGCTTAAGAGGTTTCTATACGCCGCTCAGTGGAAGATTTTTCTTATATCACACATAATAAGTAAGCTGTTGGTCGACATGTTTAGAAATGCATCAACCTATTATAAGTATATTTTACCCTAGAATGATAACATTTTTGCACATGCGTATGTAGTGAAGAATGACGTTAAACAATGAGAGGCAAACAATTTCAGAGTATCAAACATTATAAATAGATAAAATATCTTTCGAAGTAGACAAATTGTGACGAATGGATTCAGGAAATGCATCGGAAATACATACATACATACATACATACATACATATATATATATATATATATATATATATATATATATATATATATATAGATAGATAGATAGATAGATAGATAGATACGCTGAAAATATAATAAATAAATATATATAATGTAAAAGTTCTCAATATCAGGAATAGACCTGATGGAAATATGAAAATGGACACTCTGACCTACAGTCTGTTTCAGAAACTTCGGGCCATGACATATTATATATTAGGTTGGTGCAAAAATAATGACGGTTTTTGACGTTAAAAATACGTCAAAAACCGACATTATTTTGCACCAACCTAATATATATATACTTTCCCTGACGATCCGTTTAGGTGAAACCTAGGTAGGTTTGTCTGGCTCACTAGGTGTATCTATCTCTCTCTCTCTCTATATATATATATATATATATATATATGTGTGTGTGTGTGTGTGTGTGTGTGTGTGTATCTATGTATCTATCTATCTATCTATCTATCTATATATATATATATATATATATATATATATATATATATATATATATATATAATGTTGCATATTTTCTATATTTACGTTGAAGAGTGCTCGCTAAGATAGAGCGTTATCGACATAGTGTTGATATGCAGTGTTATTTCGTATATTTATGTTTTCCATATATCGCACAACAAGATAAAATTTATAGAAAAACCCACCTAAGTTCACAAATGTTTTGTTCGAATGTAAATCTCAGTTCTTGTTTTTATAAAAATGTCACATGCAATAAATTTTCTTTCGCTATATAATATACACCATTTATATGAAACCTTCAACGATATGAACCTATGAATTATATGTTGATAGACTTTTTGTCATTCTTATTGATAAGAATCTTGAGGAAGAAAAAAAGCAATGCATTTGGTTAAAACATGATTTTCCTTTGTGGTATATTCTAAACACTTTTCAATGTAATTTTCGCAACAATTATTACGTGTTTGTTACATGTTTCTCAATACTTTATAAAGTAATATGCATAATGATTCTTCTGGAACACATAATGAAGAAGGAGGGTTTGGAAAATGTAATAATTATAAGTCATATTAAAGACCCGAGAAGTAGCGAAAAACAGAAAAGAATCTACCTAACGAGTTTATGTTGTTGCGTAAATTCGCTTTTTATAATATATTTTAAAACTTATTATTTACTAGTAATTTTGATGAATTATTTAGCAGTGTGTTCCCCTTCATTGTTTACGGCCCAATGCTTCGACGATATAGATCACTTGGTTTTCACTCGAAAATATCAAACCACGCTTTAAGCTCTACATCGTTGGTAAGCGAAAGACCACTTAAATTGTTAGAAAGTATCTGAAAAGGGCCTAGTTTGTAGGGAATAAAACAGGAAAATATGGTGGGTGTGGCAGAACTTCACAACTGAGTTCTTTAATTGCCTGTTTTGTGGTGGTGGCGAGTAATGTTACGTTGAGACCGGTCAGTTCATTTCAGCTGAATTGCCTCTTTGAAGCTCTGTTCATTTGTTCAACATAAAGCTTAGCATTGACCATTTGGTTGTTTCGGATCATTCCATCTCCATCTCATATGTCTCGAACAACTTTGCCAGTTTACTGACCATGATTAAAAGCAAAAAGAAGATATCGAACGTACCCACTCGTTTCTACTTGGTATTCCATCTGAAATTTGAGTTGAAATCTCAAATTTTAAATAAAATTTCAATAACATTTTCACAAAGTGACCAGTGTTATTAGAAGCAAAAAATGCTACCAAAGATTATTCTTCGAGATCATTTGCAGAATATTAGAAAAAATGAACAAATATATGTAGTAAACTAATAAATCAATGGCCGAGCAGGGAATGAGAGGCGGGTAAGTGGACACACGCTGCAAGTGACAGAAAGATGTACAGATCCATAATTGCGCAATACATTATAATTTCTAAGTTAAGTATAGCAGTAAGAGCGTTTGATCATCCACTAGAGCAGATGGCATGAGATTCAGTCCTGATAAATATATTTTGTTGAAGTTGTTAATTTAAATGTTTATCGATGTGGTAGGGAAAATTATACGGATATTTTATTATCATAGAACTAGCCATGAACGTTTTTTACTTATTTTCTGTTGTGTTCTGCTTTCTTTTAGGCAAATTTATAATTCCATTCTCAGCGAATTTTGTATCTTTTCAAACAATAAATGCTCTAGGTTATTTTGGCAGTCTTTGACAGAAGTGATTTTTTTTTTCATTCAGAGTTGTGTAAAAGCCGAAGTCAATGCTACACCGAATATGCAAAATATGCCAAATTAGAGAATACCATGCTTTATCATGACTGCATGGAGGTCGAGGTAGTTGCATAGTCGATGTTCGAGCCACGGTAAGACAGGGATCGAAACAGCAATTTTCAAAGCTGACGACAAATCTCACGTAGAAGATTGAAGGTAAGGTGGACTAAAAACAGATATACACCCACACGAGATACAAGGCTCGAGTCTTCATTGAATCCTTTTACTGCAGGGGTACCATACCATGACTAAATGGAAAAATAATAGATCAATGGGCCTACCAATTAAAATTGATTTTGGCTCCCTCACAGGACACACATTTTCCAAAAGGAAAATTTATTTATTTATTTATTTTAAATTGGCAAATGGCTTCAACGTTTTGCTTGACAGAATTGTACAAACCGAAACCGGCTTGCTCATTGTGCTTTGACGTATGTTCCGTTTTATGATTAAACGTATATTTCTTTACTGTTATTGTTTATACGTGGATATTTTGAATTATTTTTATGTATTTATTTCGACTTTTTTCGGAAAATAAGTTATCTCGAAACACAGAGCCGCTCATGGCTAAAACAGCCAATGCACGAACAGCATGTTTTGAATAGAATACTGTGGAGTCATCAACCGTAGAACATTTGCGTCTTTGCTAAGCTTCTACGGCGCGCTGAATTCCGTTCTCTTCATAGTTCTTTGCTCACGTAAAAACAGAATCTCTCCACTTCACTCATCCCGAGCAACCGCATCCCAGTTTCCAACATTGACAGAAAATTCCATCATTAGACCTTGAAACGAAGCTTTGGTCGACCAACTTTACCCATACTTTTAGACAGTTTCCCATACAGTAAATGTTTAGGAATTCTGTAGTTATCCATATACGTAACATCTCCAAATCATCTGATATGCCGAGACTACAGAATGGGATATAGTGACTGAATTCCAGCTCTTTTGAGCACTTCTAAATCCGAGACCATATCTTGCTACTTAATTTTTTAAATATTTCTTAAACTTGTTATTTTACATACACATTTACTGAATGTTAAAATATAAATAAAAATATTTTCGTCATTATTTTACCTGGATTACCTTATTTACAAGATGTTTTTAAATTAATTATTGCCTGGTCGCTCATATCCGAGTATGCCTGTCTAGGACGTCTAGATAATCCCTGTTACAGGCCTTTGAGCAGGCATATTTATCTTTATTCAACATCCACAGATCCCAGCAGTGGCGTATACTACAACTATGCTGAGTGGAAATTAGTTATAGTTTCTGGGAGATAGCGCATTATCTAGCCTGATCAACATCCTGAACAAGGACAATTTGCTCAAATTCTCAGCCATGATGACTTGTGAATTCCTGCTAGCACAGCCGTCGGCTCCCAAATAGTTCCGTTACCCAATTTCATTAAGAAGACGATAACCCTGGTATAGATTTGATCAATTTCCAAACATGTCACGCATTGGAATCGCCTCTCTAAGCCGATAACATCAAGTAGTCACTTTCCTGAACTGATATTCGAACACGCGTCTCCTGGTCGGTAAGTGAACATGCTAACCACTCGGCCAATATATTTAAATAGCACGCTTGAACATATGAGATTAATAGTTTTAATTATTTCATATATTTTTCAAATAACTATCATAATAGTTATTAGGTTGGTGCAAAAATAATGACGTAATAATGTCGTTTTTGACGTATTTTTTAACGTCAAAAAACGACAGTATTACGTCATTATTTTTGCACCAACCTAATACTTCCTTATATTAATATTAAAGGTAGTAACAATTATAACAATTATGAAAGTTACTACTATCAATATAGAAGTTACAATCTCTATCTGTTTTAACCGAAAGATATGTTCCATATAAAAATAATTTTTATTCTTTAATATACTTTCGAACAACAAGCTTTTCTTTTAAAGAAATGTTAGTCATTATATGTTTACGGCTTCCTATGTTGTATGTGTGTCTTCACTCTCTCCAATTATTTAACATATTTTTCTTTCCTTTATTTTTCATTTATTTATCAGTTCACTTAAAATCTTACATTCTGGACGAAGCACAAGACTGAATATTAAAGTCTCTTTTTTGTTGTACGAAAATGTGTGATTATAATCTTTCCTATTGTGGTTCTCTAGGCAGTCATTGTTAACAAGGTACAGTACTGTAATGTCATTATATTTATACTACTCGGCATTTCGCTGGATTGATTCAAATGCCAGTTTATGGGTAAGGGTTTCATTCAGCAGTTATGTTCTCTAAGAGTACTTTGCATAATGGCAGACAGTGGATATTATATTTTATAACACACATTTTAATGTGAAATGTATTACGATGGCTGGAGAAACAGTGGAAAGAGACGAATACAGGAAAACGTGTCCATATAAACTATCGGTACAAGGAGATGGAAACGAAGGAAAATTAGGTGAATCTTTCGGCATCAAATTTATATAAATGGTTTGACAACCACTTGATGTGGAATGACGTCAAACTGAATAGGCTGCACTAACATATGATTCGAGAAAACAAGAAAATAGGTTAATGTCATTTTTGTTTAATTAATTACCGTATATACCGGAGTATAATTCCAAATCGGCCTTATCAATCTATTTAGATTTTGAACTCTCTTCTCTGGTGAATCAGTCTGCACAGACAAATTTGCCAAATATCGTGGTGCAGCCGACAGCTAATTTACATTATTGGTTAATTAAATGTCTCAAGTATATTATTTCGAAAAGAGACAAAAACATTGGACCACTGTTTAAAAATCTCTTTGAAATTAACTTTTCTATTTGATATTTAATTTTATATTTATTTTAATTATTTTAGTTCTTTTTTTCAGATTTGGGGGAATATTTCATACAAACATTTATAACCTTCATTGGTGGTATATATCAACTTGTGTTCTTTCCTTTTGTTGTTGAGTAGATTAAAATAATATATATTCGATTTTGGCGCCAGTGTTTAACATATCACATGGAATCAAACAAAGTCAACTTAGAGGAGGGAATGAAAACTTAAAATTAATGATTTTTAAATGAATGTGCCATCGGTCTTTGTGCGGAGCGTAATATAGAAAATGTCAAAAACATAGAATAACACAAAAATGGTAGCGGAATAGTGCAATGAATGTATTTAACGGCTGCACGCAAATGCTAGTTCTCAACTTTTGAACGGAAGTCGCGACCAGTCATTTAAATGCTGAGTTTCAAGATAGGAAGGTTCAGATATATAGAATAGTGCCACAAAATAAATTTCCTAGCATCATGACCACTATATTAATATACAGCGTGTGTTAGCACTTGCGATACCATGTCTTCATCAGCCGCCGACCAGGGGTGATATCACGGTTTCGGTGGCTATGGCGGGACCGCCACCCTTGGCGTCACCAGCAGCGTTTGACACCAGGCAGGGTATGAAGATAAGCTAAGTAATCTTTCCTTTAAGTAATAAAGTTTCCTGAACACACACACACACACACACACACACACACATATATATATATATATATATATATATATATATATATTTGAAGCCACAGAAGAAGAAAATAGACTTAAATAAAGAAGACGTCATTTTACCACGAAGAAGCCCTTTCTGCCAACACTTTCTTAAAAGGTGGACGTTGTCGAATAGAAAAAAAATAATCAATGACACACTTGTAAATAGCAAATGGGGAGGGAGAACTGGAACACGATTAAAATACATTTTGACTGTAAACAAATAGACGATTGAAAGAAAAAAAGAAAATGTACCAAAAAGAGTATAAAATAGAACATTTTAATTTTTTTTCTATTTTTTACTATTTTGTTATCATTTAATTATGGTTTCAGTCTTCAGACAGTTTAAAGTTAAAATCTATTTTTATCGTATCCCAATTTCACCCCATCATTCGATATATATATATATATATATATATATATATATATATATATATATATATATATATATATATATATATCTTAGGTTAGACGCAACAGAATTACATTACAAAAAAAAAGTTTGCACGCACCAGACACCCCAACGGTTAGGTAACAAGTATTCTTTCAAACATGTTTGTTTAAATAATATAGTTTTGTCTATCAAATTTTTCAAATTTCAGTATAATGTTTTTAGGTAGTCATTAAATTTATTGATACATTCGTTTTTCAAGGATTGTGTTTTGTATATGTTTACGTAAGAGATTTTGATTAATTCCAGTTTTCTTTGGTAAAATTACCGATTACATTTTTTCTTTTTATGTGCCATGTCCTTTCAGATCATGGCTCTCCACCTCCCTCTATTCCTTGCAGCTCTCAGCAAGTTCCTTCCCCATGCTTTCACTTCCGCTTAAATCTTGCGTTGTTTTCCTTTGTCTCTCTTTCTCTCTATTCGACCTGTGAGTATCAGATTCTCAAGACCCTCCTTCCTCATTATGTGTCCCAGAAACCTCAGCTGGCTCTTTATGATATTAAGCATAAGTCTTATCCTTGTTTGCAACCTCTCTATGACCTCACCGTTGCTCACATGCTCAGTTCATGATATCCTTAGCATCCTTTTGTAGAACCACATCTCCACCACCTCGAGTCTCTTCTTCATCTTTGAGGAAATCGTCCAACAATCGCTGACGTAAAGAAGGACAGACGTCACGTATCAGCTCAGTATTCATTTCTTTGTTACCAAAGAAATCCTCCTGTCTCACAATGCTCTGTCCGGCTTTTGGAATGTGTCCTTGGCCATCCCAATACGTCTACGGATTTCAGTGTCGCACTTACCATCCTTTGTCAAAACGCTTCCCAGATATTTAAACATCTGCGTTTTCTTGATTCTAAAATTCCCGACCTGTAAATCACATTTCGGCGTCTTCTTACTGATGACCATGCATTCTGTCTTCTTGTAGATTATGCTTAGTTCGTTCTTCTCACTCTCTGTCGCTACCTTCTGTAGGAGATTTTGTAATTTCTTTTTTGTGTCTGCTCTCAGTAATGTGTCATCTACGTATCTTATGTTGTTAAGGTTGTGGCTCCCAATGCTAAATCCCGTTAGGAACAGGTAGGGTGAGAAGGCGCATCCTTGCCTTACGCCTCTTTCTATTTTTGTATATTCACTGAACTCGTTCCCTGTACACATGCATCCTGTTTGCTGCCAGTACAGCTTCTTGATTATTCAGATATCCCTGAATATATCAAAGGGGCTGAGAAGTTCCATCAGATCATTGTGGCGTACTTTGTCGAAGGCCTTTGCATAGTCTATGAAACATAGATGTACGTACTTCTGCATTTGTATCGCTATTTCTGATAACATTCTAAGCATGAATATTGCGTTCCTTGTCCCGGTGTCTTTAACGAACCCGCACTTTTCTTGTCCTATCTCTGGCCTGATTCTGCTGCGCGCTCTATTCAACAGAATACGGATGATGAGTTTTGTCACGTGACTCATTAGGATTATTTTTTCGGTTCAGTTCGCATTCGTTTACGCCTGGTTTCTTAGACATAGCTATGGAAATAAATCTGCTGAGGTCATCCCGTATATCTCCGCTGTTGTAGATTTCATTTGTTATTTCTGTGATCTTGTCTATGACGAAATCATCTAAGACTGTCAGCATTTCCGTTATAATTTCGTCTGGCCCAGCTGCCATTTGTTGGCTATTACATTGGTCATTGGCTGTGCACCATTGTATTCATTTTTTTCCGCGTTCGTTGCGGGTTCCTCCTAGTCCGAATCTTCCTGCTATATCCCCTGCTCTTTCCCTGCCTAATTTGGTGTTTAGGTTCACCATGATGATAATGATGATGATGATGATCATCATCATCATCATAAAACAAACAATCCATAAATTTGAAAACGTTACTAAAATTTAGATAGACAGTACTTGTCGATAACATATCTATGTAATACTACTCAAACTTACAATGACTGTTGCGATAATCATATATTTTATTTTTACACACACACACACACACACACACACATATATATATATATATATATATATATATATATATATATATATATATATATATATACATATATATATAATTATACACACATAACCCCACACATACATATGTAATTATATAATTATATATAGTTATATATATAGTTATATGTGTGTGTATGATTTCTATATTTAGCTTATTTTTGTAAAGGAATGTAATACTGTAAACCCCTTAATATCGAAACCTTACCATGTAATTTGCAAGGATGTGCTCTATAGTTCGCGTCGTAAATATGCCTAGGGAGTCCTAGTTGTGTTGTTTATTAGCTTACGCGCTACTGAGGTCAATCAGCTTCTTCAAAGGAAGGTGATATCAGATCATGATGGAAAAAGCGATACGCAAAACATCGTGGAAATTTATACTGGCTATTTTGATCTCTTTTGGAGTTCACACATCGATTCAAGGGAGAAATTCTGCCGTTTATCTTATTGAAGATCTTTCACTTACATCGTGTTTTGAAATATAAATACTTATATTCAGAAATATACGTAGCACGGGATAAGTCGATTTATATGGTGTTTCCATAATATAAAATAAAATATCATACTCACTTTTATATACAAAAGCTGGGCTTGATACGAGTTGATATTTACATCACTGATATTATGTGATCGGTGACTGTGCCGTCGTCAGGACTAGGAATATAACTATATCTTATAAAAATAAAATTTGTCAATTAATACATTGCTGGTATATATCTAAAACAGCGATGGTAGAAATATTAGCGATTCATAAAGTAGACAATAGCACATTAATCGACCAGAGATTCAATGAGAAAAAAAAAACATTCTTCGGACAATTACGATTAAATGGTAAATGGTAAAATAAATAAATAATAATAATAATTTTAAGGTATTGTCTACACATGCATACACATACAACACAGTTTTCGTTATCCATCTAATGAACCCATATAGGCAAAATGCATTATCGGATATTATTTTCGAAATATACTTTCATGAACTCTTTTCAAATGTCAATAACTTAGAAATCTGTTGAGAATACACACCCATATTACATACTATCAACATGGAGAACGCCTGGATAAAAACAGTTCTTTTATCTATTTTCTATCCATTCTAAAGGATTTAAATCTCAAAGCTCGGGAAACTTAGACGGAAAATATAAAATGTTAAACGATTTTTTTAAAAGTTACTCGTTTTCTTTTTCTTTTTTAGTCCCGAATAATGCCAGATTGGGAATAATAATAATAATAATAATAATAATAATAATACACACACACACACACACACACACACACACACACACACACACACACACACATATATATATATATATATATATATATATATATATATATATATATAATACTAATAAGTATACATTTTTCCTTACGCATACAAATTGTCAAGTACTGATTGAAAACTGCTAGTTGTAATATTTAAGTATTGACATTTACACCGAACTCTTATGATAGCGGAGCAGTGTATTTATTTATGGAAAAAATACTATATACACTTACATACATCAAAATATAAACATATAACTAAAATTTTAAGTTGATATATACGCATCTAATACATATTTTCAAATATAATACACATGTACATATAGAAAAATTATATATACAAATATATAAGTATAATTCTCAAATTTACATACATTAATATTTTAGTTTAAACATCCAGATTTACTAACATATACAAATGCACATATTTGATTACAATTTTTATCAACATAATATATATACGCCACTATAATCACATAAAAAATGTAAATATAACATACATTAATGCACATCTATTCGTTTGTCTTTTTAATTTCTCATTATATTTTACAAATTTTTGGATACGGTTTTGAGTATTGTGATCGAAGTTGTGTATAAACTATCTGAAATTTATGTCTTGTCATTATCAAGAACAACATGGTGTCGGCTCGATAGTTAAAATTCCTGGTATTCTTTTTAGAAGCTGGACTTTTTAAACGGTCTAGCTAGCGCCATGTTCAACTGCTATCAAGGATGTATTTTTAATATTTTTAACTGAATATGTAGTTTTGTAGGTTTCACCGTATGTTTAAATGAGTCGTAATTGAACGATAAATAGAAAGATGTAAGGTTAACCGTCTTGGTATGCATTGTTCAATATAATTATTCATGAATTTGGTTTGATCAGGATCGCAGTTCTTTAAAGAGTATGGGAATTCATAAATAATATTGGTCATCCGTTCTTTGGATCTTGCAGGTGAGTTGTTGTTTATGACGATGAGGTTAAATGTCTTAAATCTTTTATAATAGATAATTAATTTAATTTTCTTGTTCTTGTCAATTGAGATTGTATATTTCTTTATGTTTCGAAAGATAAATTCATCCTGCTTATAGTTAGACTGTATTTGATTTTTATAGGTATTAATGATATTGTTTTATCTGTATGTCTGGAAAGAAATACTCTAATTTCGTTATCTATGAGATAGTTCTCAAAAGACTTATTAACTAGCGTCTGTTTTACGTTGTTGAGTTCTTTAAAAAATAGCGGATAGGGTGAATTCTCATGAGTTCTCTTGAGAAATATTTTATAACGCCTTTTTTATATGTCAGTGGGCATCCACTCGTAAGATTAAGGTAACCAGAATTACTACTTGGGTGATTTTTGTATAACGAAATAGTGGTTGTGTTGCTACTAGACTCTATAAAAGCATAGCGTTTTATCCATTAAGTTCGTAGGTAAAGTTGGAAATTTTACCATTTCTCTTTTTTTAGATTATCGAGTTCTTTTTGTTATCTTCAAACTAACGGCGTTAAATATGGGAAATCCACTCAGCCCATACTTCTCTAAATACCAAATATCTCATTTAGAAAACAAAGTATTTTGCAATTGAACTAAAATATATGTCCACTATTTAGATGATATTTTTATTTTAGCTGAAGGGACGGGGAGTAATAAATATCGTCTTTCCTGCAAGAAATGAAAACTACATGAAACGGAGAATGGATTCGTATCATTTTTTGTTGATTTGACAAAGGCATTTGATACCATCAATAGGATTATTTTGTAGGAAATATCGAGAAAATTTTGGTTCCCTTAAAAGATTAACTTCGTTTGATGTTATTAACATGCTTCAGTGCTTTCGTGAAGGCGTGAATGCGTGAGGAAGTGGTTCGTGGTAATCTGTCTGAACAAATTAAATCAAAGAATGGAGTGAAGCAGGGATGAATTTCTACTCCTACACTAATTGCACTTTACTCCGCAATGGTGTTTTACATGGCATTCAAAAACGGTGATCTAGGCGTATTTTATCAGTGCTTGCACCGTTCTTGATCTTACTTGATAAGATATATATCAGTATGCACCTGTAAAGCCTTACCTGGAGACAAACATATTTGTATACAATGAGTGTATAGGCCATTTTTTATATTGGTAGCACGCTGGCGAGAACATATTCACTGGGCAGGGAAATAGCAAAGAGAATTCTAAAGTCCATTAACGTAATAAGTAAGTTGGAACAGCGAATGTCGTCATAGCAGGAAACGTCGAAAAATGACTAAGATTAAAATGTACTATGTTTGTGTCATAACGTCTTTACTATAAGGCATGGGAGCCGTGCGTTGTCCTATCAGCATCATTTAATAAATAATGCTTGCGTTGATTACTTTGAATTATCTGGAGAATAGATTCCTGTAAGGTAGAAATTCTTGAGGACAGTCAATGCGACAGCATTGAAGAAACAATCTGAAATATATGGTTGCGTTGGAATGGTTATGCTGCTGGTCTGAGCGACAACAGGATTCCAAAGAGGTTTTTTTTTTGTATTTGATCTTGCTAAGAGAACGCAACCACACCATAAACCAACTAAGAGTTATAAGGATGGCTTGAAATAATCAATGGACATAGAAGACATCAATAAATATGACTGAGAGTTCCAAACGAAAGACCATATCAAATAAAGGAAGAAGATTCATGAAAGAAAGGTTGCTTTTGAGTGTTCTCTGGCTGCAAGAGAAAAGCTGAAAAGAAATATCTGAAAAGACCTTGAGGCAGAACATCCAAACCAAAACGTGACTGGCATAACTTTACTTGTGTTAATTGGGTTAAGCTTTGCATGAATAAAGCAGAAAAATTAAGTCGTATTCGAAGTCATCATTCGACACATTTTAAGATTAGTACGGAGAATTCATGTCACTTTTGCGATAAAGTTTGAAAGTCAGTTGGTAGACTGGAATGACACACAAACTGTCAAAAAATGGATCTGTTAACAAAATGTCTATTTCTCATAACTAACAAATTTGTGCTATAGGCTTTAAATGTTTGTCTGGTTTAAGAGCTACATACGTTTAAAGCACAAGTCGGCTTTACAAAGATATCCTGTGATAGTTAAATAAAAATAGGTGGCAGCCATGTATCTGTTTGAAGAATAGAATAATGTGGCCAAAACCCCACAGTAAAAATTATTCATATAATTCTTCTTCAAAGAATCTTTGATAGACAATTTTTCAATTTTCTGTATTTAATGGTTTTGTCAATCATATGTAGCCTTGTTAAAGTATGTATGCATGCATATATTTATGTATGTACTTGGTTGAGTCAAAATTTTTTTCGAGTCTTCACTGATGATTTTTGCAAATGTGTATCTCCAGATTATATCATTGATACTATTTCTGTCCAATACTTGATGAATGGTTACTACTTTATGTTCATGGATACCATACAAACCTTAATTGTTTATTCTTTATTTTAGGGCTTTGATAATGAATGGTGTGAAATATTGCAATTAGAGGCATTATACGCTAGCCTTTTAAAAGCTAGCGTAAAATACCTCGAATGACTGAATGCATGGGGCAAACAAAATTAGTGAGGTGGAAGGCCAAATAACGGTCAACAAATGTGTGGCAGATCTTTCAAGGAAGGTGACACCAGCCACAAAGGCAAACCAAGGGAAAGGAGATTTATTGTGGAAGATGAACGCTTTCTTGAAATGGTTGAACAGCCAAGCACAAGCACACGTACACTGTCAGCAGAAACTGGTCCTTCTAATGCCCTATCAATCGACACCTCCATAAACCCGATCTTGAGAACAGACGCTATTGAGATGTTTCTCATGAACTTCGCAATGATCAGGCTGAGCGAATTGCGAACATTTGCAAACAACTGCTGGAAAATTTATATTTTAACTTTGAATTGTGAATGAGGATGAAAAGTGGATCTATTTACGTAATCCTAATAATAGAAATCACTGATTTTGTGCCGTCCTAGTATCAGAACCTGATGTCAAATAGAGGCGGTTTGAACAGAAAATGGTGTGAGTTTGGTGAAATTTTCAATTTGAGATTATCCCAGATGGTCATGGTGTGTACGCTGACCTTTATGCTCAACAACAGTAGCGAGTATATGATGCTTTGAAAGACCGCTAAACGGCATCGTTCAATCAAAGACGCGCACTTTTACATCATGAAAATACCCCAGCACGCAATGCCAATGTAACCAAGCACAAAAGTGAGAGACTGGAAAGTCTGCCTCAACCTGCCCAATACCAGACCTTGCACCATCAGATTACCCTTTTTACAAGACATTGTTCATTTCCTGCGTCGATATAGGGTTAACAATGTGAATGACGTTGAAGACAGGTGTAGGGATGTTTTTTCTCTCTTAACTAGTCAATTTGTATCAGCGTAGAATTTCTGGAACAACGATGGTAACACAATAGAATAGGATGGGATTCATTTTGATGACTAAATGCTTTTCGTATGTAATTTCTTTGAACTATTAATCAATATTTGAAGAAAAACCTTTTAACTCTTCCTTATATGTATGTATGTCTTGCGTATAACATTAAAATTCATCTACAGTTGCGTCTCCATCTAGAGTATCTATCTTGTGTGGAGAAACTACTTAAGTCCTATTACTGTTACTTCCACTCTGACCTGGACTGTAAGTACCTGTTTGTTTA
>OZ010581.1:88679054-88686554 GCA_963932145.1 Acanthosepion lycidas
TTTATGGAAGGGTTTAAAGGTATCATTAGATAGATTTAGTGTAATATCCAAAAAGTTGACTATTTTCATGTTGGAAGATATTTCAATTTTAAGGCCTAAGTATTTGAAGGCCCTAATTATCTTCTTATGTAAGCTAGAAGTCAAGGGGCCATTGCTATTTGGGACAATGATTAGGCCGTCATCTCTATAAATTCCGACTTGGCTAAGGTTAACTACTCTACTCAAGGTGTCGAGAATATATATGCCCACCAGATCTGCAATTTGGGCGGAATCAAAGGCCCCCATAGGTACATCGAAACTACCATTATTTTTCTTCACCCAAGTAGCGTCATTGTATGCAAGAATTGATCTTCTTGACGCTAAAATGATGTTCAGATCATTATCCGTTATATCAGTATATCCTTTGGCGAAATTAAGGCTGTTACTTAATAGTTCCTCCGAAATAGAAGGGTAAAAATCCAAGATGTCAAATTGGATGAATGTGTGTATGTGGGTATAGATGTGCGTGTATATGTGTATGTATGTATAGCTAAACGGATAGATATAGGGATACATTGTTTTTTTTTTTTTTTTTTTTTTTTTTTAATTGGTTAGAAATGTAAGGTTTTAGGTATATATGTTTATGCGCATGTTCATATGTACAAGTGTGTGTAAATGGGTAAGGAGTGGATGCCTATGGATGTATGTGTGTATATGTAGGTATATGTGTGTACATTTTTGTATGTATATATATGTATATATATATATGCATATATATATATATATATATGTGTGTGTGTGCGTATATATATCTGGTTTTTGTATGTGTGTGTATGTATATATGTGTATGTGGGTGCATGTGTATTTATGTATATGTATGTGGAAAATGTGTGTATAGGGTATAGGTGGATATACGTGTATATATGTGTGCGTATGTATATGTATGTATATGTATGTGTATGTGTGTATGTATTTATATGTGTTTGTGTGTGTACATGTATATGTGTGTATGTGTATATATATGTATATATGTGTGTGTGTGTGTGTGTGTGTGTGTAGTATATACATGTATGTATGGTTTTGCATGCGTTTTGAACATAAAAATATAGGTCCTCGCCAGATTAGATAATCTTCATATTTATTGTTTATAATATTTTATTTGTAACCTGCTGTCGATATTATTTTTGTCAAATTTTCTCAATTACACAGCGTCCCTTGCAATTTTAATTTCACCCGCCCCATCTTTCTTCCCCACCACTTCCTTCCTTACCTCCCCCTCCTTCTTTAAGATTTGATCGGCCATGGTGTGTGTATTGTCACGTCGATGTGTATCCTTATACTGTTTTAGACATCCGTCAACAGTCTTTTTCCCCCTTCCACTCACACCTAATTTTAAATAAAACTCTCTCTGTTAAACCCCTCTCTTATAAACTAACATCCGTCCCACACTCTCATAATTACTCTCTCTCTAAATTCTATTTTTATTTCCGGAGTGGGTTTTTTTCTGTTTTCTTTTTGAATTTGTAGGTCTGATGAATTGGATCGTATTTACGATTCCAATGGAATAAATTATGACCATGGAATATTAGTGTTTAAGCCTTTTTATTATATCCTTACTCTGTCCTGGACATTGAGTTCTACCTGGATTTTATCCTCTCGGAATTTTTTATTCTAAATATACATGTGTATATATGCACCTGTGGATTTTGCATATATATATGTATATTTACCACTAATATTATCAATATATTGCTCCTTACCATTATAAGTTGAGCTCTCCTTGATATACTTCCAGTTAAACTGCTTTTATTCGAACCTATTCAGATTGGAATGGAAAAATTTACTCCGGATTATTCCTTGAAAAACATTCCTTACCCTTCATTGCACCTTTTCTCTGTCTGCCTTACTGAAAGAATCATTGACCTTATTAAAAGAATGAGGTGGAAAACTTTTTTCTACCATAATCCTAGAAATGACCAAGAATTAAATTCTGAAACGTTTAACCTGAAATCCCAAAAAACTCCACCGTGTGACAAGCTACTTATACCGTTCGAAGGGGATCTGATCGATTTAATTAAAAAGATTAAGTTCAAGAATCATAACAACTACTTCCTGACTAAAATTGGTAGAGACATTAAAAACATAAAAAAATCCAATAAATTATGGATTAAAGCCGACAAATCTAAAAATTTCTATAAAGTTACACCTTCTGAATACGACAAAATCGTCACTGACAAAATTACCAGCTCTTATAAAAAAGACAAAGACAATAGTACCTTATCATCTATCAATGAAGACATCTGCAAATTTGCTAACAAATGTGGAGTTGCTGACAGAATGGGCAAATTTGGTTTGAAAGATGCATACATTCTCTTCAAAGACCATAAGCCGAACTTCATCAATGGCTTGCAGTCCCGTCTAATTAATCCCTCCAAATCTGAGTTGGGATTAATTTCTAAGAGTATTATTGAGAAAATTACTTCATGTGTCCTGGAGAAATACCCTGCTAACCTTTGGAAAGACTCGGCCGAGACGATTAAATGGTTCCGAAAGATCCCTAACAAGAGAAGAGCCACTTTCATCCAATTTGACATCTTGGATTTTTACCCTTCTATTTCGGAGGAACTATTAAGTAACAGCCTTAATTTCGCCAAAGGATATACTGATATAACGGATAATGATCTGAACATCATTTTAGCGTCAAGAAGATCAATTCTTGCATACAATGACGCTACTTGGGTGAAGAAAAATAATGGTAGTTTCGATGTACCTATGGGGGCCTTTGATTCCGCCCAAATTGCAGATCTGGTGGGCATATATATTCTCGACACCTTGAGTAGAGTAGTTAACCTTAGCCAAGTCGGAATTTATAGAGATGACGGCCTAATCATTGTCCCAAATAGCAATGGCCCCTTGACTTCTAGCTTACATAAGAAGATAATTAGGGCCTTCAAATACTTAGGCCTTAAAATTGAAATATCTTCCAACATGAAAATAGTCAACTTTTTGGATATTACACTAAATCTATCTAATGATACCTTTAAACCCTTCCATAAAGTTGATCAAACACCCCTATATATCAACGTCCACTCTAACCACCCTAAACATGTGATAGACCACATCCCTAAAACTGTGAATACTAGAATAAATAAGCTATCTTCTAGCCAAAAAGTCTTTGATGATAATAAATTTATATACAATCAGGCCCTCAAAAATAGTGGTTTTAGACAGGAATTAAACTATAACGGAGAACTTGGAAATCAGAACAATAACAGATCTAAAAATAGAAAGAGGAAGGTAATATGGTTCAACCCACCATATTGCAAGCTCTCTAATATTGACATAGGAAGTTTTTTTCTGAAATTAATTGATAAGCATTTTCACAGTAAACATCCATTAAGTAAAATTTTCAATAGGAAGACTCTGAAAATTAGTTACTCATGCGTTAGTAATATGGAGAAAATCATATCTTCCCATAATTGCAGAATACTTAGAAACTACCATTGTAATGTGACTCAATCAAGTAACCCTACCTGCAATTGTAGGAATAAAGATCATTGCCCTATCGGGGGTAAATGTAACTACAAAAATATAATATACGAGGCAACTATCTTTCCCGAGGAAAATATAAACGAGAAAAAAAGATATATAGGTATATCCGCCGGTAATTGGAAGCAGCGTCTATACAACCATAGACACTCTTTTAGATATAGATGCCTTAGAAGTCAAACTTCCTTATCCAAACACTACTGGGATCTGGTGGATAAGGGGTTAACCCCACTTTTGAAATGGAGATACCTATCAAGAGCCAAAACACCTAATAACTTCCGCGATCGGTGTGATCTGTGCTTGGCGGAAAAAATTTTTATTATCAAAGATAAAAATCAAGATGAACTGTTGAATCTTCGTAATGAGATATTTTCTAAATGTAGACATAAGAAGAGATTCAAAACATAAACACCGTTTTGTAACTTTCTGTCATTTATGTCAGTTCCATCTTGGTTCAAAACATCGGGCATGACATTTTAACGGAATGACTATTATGTTTATTTTGTTTATCTCTATATAGATCATTGTGTGTTTTTGTGATGCGCTATGGTGTTTTTTTTTTTTTTTTTTTTTTTTTTTTTTTACGCCCAAATTGTTGAAATTTTACTTAGTTCTTAAATTCTAATTTATATGTATGTATTTGTACGTATTTGTATGAATGTGGGTATATGTGTATATATAAATTGTTGAAATTTTACTTATTTAGTTTTTAAATTCTAATTTATATGTATGTATTTGTATGTATGTGGGTATATATATATATATATATATGTGTGTGTGTGTGTGTATATGTATGTATGTATGTATGTATGTACTTGACTACGGGTATATGTAGGTATATATTTAGGGGTGTGTGTATTTGTATATATGTGTATGTATATGTATGGATATGTGTGTATGTGTATATATTCATGTATACGTATGTGGGTGTAGGTATATATAGGAGAATATATATGCAGGGATGTGTGTATATGTATATATATATGTATATATATGTATGTATATGTATGTGTGTGGGTGTGCGTATGTGTTGGTGTATATATGTACCCATATGTATGTATGTGTATATATATGTGTGTATGTGGGTATAGATGTGCGTGTATATGTGTATGTATGTATAGCTAAACGGATAGATATAGGGATACATTGTTTTTTTTTTTTTTTTTTTTTTTTTTTTAATTGGTTAGAAATGTAAGGTTTTAGGTATATATGTTTATGCGCATGTTCATATGTACAAGTGTGTGTAAATGGGTAAGGAGTGGATGCCTATGGATGTATGTGTGTATATGTAGGTATATGTGTGTACATTTTTGTATGTATATATATGTATATATATATATGCATATATATATATATATATATGTGTGTGTGTGCGTATATATATCTGGTTTTTGTATGTGTGTGTATGTATATATGTGTATGTGGGTGCATGTGTATTTATGTATATGTATGTGGAAAATGTGTGTATAGGGTATAGGTGGATATACGTGTATATATGTGTGCGTATGTATATGTATGTATATGTATGTGTATGTGTGTATGTATTTATATGTGTTTGTGTGTGTACATGTATATGTGTGTATGTGTATATATATGTATATATGTGTGTGTGTGTGTGTGTGTGTGTGTAGTATATACATGTATGTATGGTTTTGCATGCGTTTTGAACATAAAAATATAGGTCCTCGCCAGATTAGATAATCTTCATATTTATTGTTTATAATATTTTATTTGTAACCTGCTGTCGATATTATTTTTGTCAAATTTTCTCAATTACACAGCGTCCCTTGCAATTTTAATTTCACCCGCCCCATCTTTCTTCCCCACCACTTCCTTCCTTACCTCCCCCTCCTTCTTTAAGATTTGATCGGCCATGGTGTGTGTATTGTCACGTCGATGTGTATCCTTATACTGTTTTAGACATCCGTCAACAGTCTTTTTCCCCCTTCCACTCACACCTAATTTTAAATAAAACTCTCTCTGTTAAACCCCTCTCTTATAAACTAACATCCGTCCCACACTCTCATAATTACTCTCTCTCTAAATTCTATTTTTATTTCCGGAGTGGGTTTTTTTCTGTTTTCTTTTTGAATTTGTAGGTCTGATGAATTGGATCGTATTTACGATTCCAATGGAATAAATTATGACCATGGAATATTAGTGTTTAAGCCTTTTTATTATATCCTTACTCTGTCCTGGACATTGAGTTCTACCTGGATTTTATCCTCTCGGAATTTTTTATTCTAAATATACATGTGTATATATGCACCTGTGGATTTTGCATATATATATGTATATTTACCACTAATATTATCTATATATATATATATATATATATATATATATATATATATATATATATATATATATATATATATATATATATATAATAAATGATAAACAAATAATGTGCTATATGTCTTTTTTCTCATACTGGGAATACTGGAAAATTTCTTCTAAGAGGATGAAAATTGGTAAGAAGGCATGAACAGTGTTTCTACCGACAAACGTTGAGAAGAACGTAAATAGATTATGCGACAAACGAGGAAGTTTTAAGCGGGATAGGTTCTGCAAAGTAACTGCTAACAAATAGAAAAAGACACGATAATTTTGAGAGACTTAAAGAGGAAAAAGACACCGTGCAAAATGAAGGGCAGGCAAGGCAAACTGGAGAAAAAATTCGTTTTAATGTTTTAGAATATAGCTTTATATATTCAATACATTTTCTTTTATTTCTTTTTCCTTTTTAATACATTTTCATATATATCATTTTTCTTTTTTCATATATTTTTCTTTTCTTACATATATTTCTTCTTATATTTCGATTTTTTCATATACTTATTTTTCCTATCGCAATACATATATCTTTTCTTTATTTTTCAGATTTTGATACACTTTTTTGTTTATTTGTCCCCCTTAACTTTTGTAATTTCTATTCACATATAGACAACTCTTCACACCGCGTATGATATCCCAATTAAATATGCATAATTTCCCGTTTCATTTCTTGTTTTGTCTTCTTTGAAATGTATTTCTCTTTCTTGCTTTTTCGTCATTGCATTTTTGTTTGTGGTTTCTTTTTCTAATTTTCTTTATGATTCTTTTACACTGCAATTTTCCAGAGTTGTAACGCCACAATACATAATTTCTTGCAGCATTTCAAACGGAAGTTGTCTCCTCCCGTGTCACTCTCTTATGAGTGTTTGCCTGCTAATGAAGCGTCATGTGCATTGTAACTTCAATGACTCCATGGCGCATGCTCTGAATGGGGCAGGAAATTACTTACCGCTATCCTGCGGGGGTAGTGCAAGGTACAAAGCGTAACTGAAGAAATTGGAAGCTGCCTGAAAATAGCAACAGTATGATATAAATCTAATCCACAATGTATGCTTCTAGGAAAGTTACTTTTAACCGGAAGTAATCTTTAGATATTTTACATTGTTATTGGCGCCATTTGTGGCTTTTATATTGTATGAAAATGTCAACATTGTACATAATTTATTTTTACTTACTGTAGGCAACAATGTTCGTCTCTTGTTTTATTCATCGGGTATATGGGCTTTTTTTTATACATATCTTTGTTGAATTATCGTAGATAATTTAACAGTTTAACAATTTAGCATTTTATGCATCCCTAATATTATAGATACAATTTATGAAAGAAATATATCAAAATGTTCATTTACTTTAATGATTACCCATTTGGTAATACAAAAAACATCAATATGCATAGATCGAAGTAGAAGGTTAAATTTTTAAAAAAAGTACATTTATTGGGCGAAGAGAAAATTATGAATTACAAATGGATCACTTCAATTTTTTGTAATGGTTACAAGAAACAGTAAGTAAACATACAGACAAACTAGATTATTAGAAACAGTATGTGTTGACATCTTACCAATAATTTAAAATTTATTCAAAATAAAGGCCAATATTCTCTAAATTATAATATTCAAAGCTGATATCAACGTA
>OZ010581.1:88696554-88721554 GCA_963932145.1 Acanthosepion lycidas
CAATCTTTATTCTCTTGATACCTCTTTTCTCATTGTTCTCACTTCTTAATAATGTTCTTCTTTTTCTTTTTTTTTTAAGCTCAGTAACCCCTTATGTCACCTTAATGCTTTACTTGGGGTGAAATTATTAAAAAAGAACAATATGTCTCACAAGAGGAGATACATATATACCTGTGTTTACAAATAGTCAACTCAGAAATAAGGAAGAACACATTTATGTGTATGCGTGTATGTTTGGGTGCGTGTGTTTTTGTTTGCGGGATAGTCCTAAATATAATTTGAGGAATTCATAAAGTCGGTTTGTCCCGGAAGGAAATCTCCTTGGAGAAGAAAATTTCCACGTTGTCTTTATTGCATTCCGAAGACAAAATGGAAAGGGAGAGAATGTATCTTTTACTTTTATCCCAGTGGTTAAAGTTGAAGGTGATGATCTTAAAGCAGATTAAATAAATGTTATTAAAGAAAGGAGCTAGCTCATCTTATCATGAAGATGATGAAAAAGATACAGCTGAATTACACTGGAATATCAGTTGAAGTCTTTCAATGAATTATGACAAAATTTCTCATTAAAAACGATTATCATTATCTTTTCAAAATGAGATGGACATATGAATTTCTTTAATTTTTCATTTTACCATTCATTTTTTTGTTCTAAATCATCCATTATTCTACCTTTCATAATAAATGTAACCCGTTAGCAATCTTGCGTTTATTTTTCTATTCTTCAAATATTTTCTTCTCATTCATATTAAATTCATCGTTTTATTCTAAAGTTTTTCTTTCTCATTGTTTCTATTTTTCTTTCTGTTATTTTCTTTGATGCCATTATCAATGTTTTCATCCTTTTGTCGCACTTAACCGATTCTAAAATTTTTCCACATTTTCCATTTGTTCTATTACACAGAAAATATCCCTCTCGTTGCAATGTCAATCAGGCTTCGATCACATTTGCCCAGAGCGCCCCCAGTTTACCCACTTCTTCGATTCATTTATACTCTTTTCAATAATTACCTCTTCAAAGGCCACAATGTTACAGTTCCGGTGGCACATTGCCATCTACGAACGCTTTAGATTCCGGAAATTGCGATTTGAGTCTCTTTCTCACGAAGTGGTTTCGTTCTTTCGCCTCTTGTCCGGTCTGTTGGTTTGTCACGTTCAAGAAAGCCACCAGCCTTGAAGACAATTTTCGAGCTTTCAACAGAATGCAGTTACCAACGAATGAAAATTGCGGCCGCACACAGCCCGAGGATGACAATGCAGGTCTTTTTGTTATCAATGCTAAAAAGCAACGTCATTCCTTTATAACTCACCATCCACTAGGGATTCATAATCTGAAAATAGGCATCCAATCGTACCAATGTCTTAAAGCGTGAATGAATTGTGGAGCTTATGACGAGCATGTTTTTTTGGCTTGATATTGAGAATATTTCCCTTCTTCACTGGTAAAAGATCTGAATATACAACTGAATCATTTTGGAGTTAATGTTTTATAGGTGTCTCTTGTTTTCAGTTAAAACTTCTTATATTTAAATGATTGAAGGAAATGTTATCTTTTCTGTTATTCATTTACCACTCAAAATTGACTGATAAAATCGGACTACCAAAATGAGTTCAAGTAGAGGTTGACACGGATTTTGATCTTTCGTTTTATTCTTTAGAAAAAGCATGTAAGACCTGTGTTCTTATGTAAATACACACACGCACACACCCATATATGTGTGTGTATATATGTGTGTGTGTATGTCTGTGTGTGTATGTGCGTGTGTGTGTGTATGTGTGGTGTGAGTGTGATTAATACAAATAAGATTTGCCACTTAGCTGATTGATATTATATTAAGACACCTCGGCTCTCTAGAGTAGATTAACTTTTTGTAATTGTTCAGTTCACTCTTCAGGTAGTTCACTTAACACACACACACACACACACACACATATATATATATATATATATATATATATATATATATATATATATATATATATATATATATATATGTATGTATGTATGTATGTATATATAATATTTGGTTTAACGTTATATAAATATATAACTGATGATCGCAAAAGTTTGAAACCCAGGATCACTAACTCATACCCATATATATATATAATTGAACCTCGTACGAACGCAACTAATATATCCTGTTTATATTCGTATACTAATTACAAACTCTACAAAAAAAGACAGGCCTATTACCAAAATATCTGTAACAAAATCTGGTATAGAAACCAAAACAAAAATTAATTAATTATCGTTACCACGAAAACTTAATTGTCGTTACCACGAAAACTTATCCTTCACCTTGTTAATGACCAAAGATTTAGCCCCCCACCCCTCGTAAGGAATTCTGAAGACCTTTAAGAATAAAAAAGATTAGATGAAAACTCACAATATATTCCTTGTCCGTTATATTTAAGAGATCATGCATAATGGTATAAGACCCGTTGAAATATACAATCTACCTATATATATATATATATATATATATATATATATATATATATATATATATATATATATATATATATATATATATATAAAGGTAGAGAGAGAGAGAACCTAAAGAGAAAGACAAAAACCCAGAGAAAAGAGTAATAATGAGTATCTCAATTTATTAACCTCTTCATGATTTGTTTATACATATAAAGTGAATACATAATGGAATATAAATTTACTTTATTGTAAAGTCGGGACTCAACATGAAACTAAATGGAAACTGATGTTTATATATGTATAAATTGTATTTAAAATTCTATATATTGGATTCTGAAATTCACAGACATATTACAAGTTTCAAATGTGTCAATCTTCTGACTTTTGATCTTGACAAAATCAAAGTAAGGCCAAAAATTAATCGGTCGCTAATACAGATCTATGAAGAATGTTTGGTTGTATGATTGTGGACAACGCCAATAGAGATTTGAAATGGGTAGATTGTATTAATATTGCCTTTTTTATCTATATCAAATGAGAAATGAAAGTACGTTTCGGTGAATGTATTATCGAAAAGTACAATATGGCCGTACTTAAATCTAGAGTCTAAAGATAAGAGGTGGCTCACTTAGCGTCCCTTAATAAACGTTTAGAACGAAAACTCCCAACAAAAGATATTTAATGTTACACTTAATTGTTTGATTTAATTTGTTACAATGTAATATGATGTTTTAGGCTCGGGATAGAATGCAGTTATTATGTTTAATAGAGCATATCTTATTCATTGGAACCTGATTATTTTAATTTTGTGTATTCATACATTACGAGGTTTTGTGTGTTTAATTATTTCCGCCTGAAGAGGTCCACAAATCGAAAAGAGATTAAACCTTTTCTTGTCGTTATTATGATACACCATTAAGGAAAATGACTCGAATTTTAAATACGAAATCAAAGTCTCCAAGAAATATTCATGAAAATGATGTTCGATGTCAATATATTTCTCATTAATGTATTAATAACGTGCTACCTTTATTTAAAATCTGATGTAAAATCAATTCCGCAATATTAAATTAATGATCTATTTAAATCGGAAAAAACAAAACAAAGAAAAATAGAATTGCTGAAATAAAACAAATTCAGAAAGAAATAACTGGTTATGAAATTGAGTGAACATTGTTGAGTGATCATTGAGTTGAGTGATCATTGAGTGATAATTAAGTTGAGTGATCATTGGTGAAACTAGAACTCTTAAAGCTACTAGTAGACAAAGTCATTGATCATGATTAGGCAGACAAATCGCGGACAAAAAACAATGAAGGGAATAAGTTACACTTGGCCTTTATTATCAAGATCTAGTTTTCTTTTTATATGTAAGATGAACAGAGCAAGTAAACAACGAGGAATTTTTAAAGAAAATAACAACAAAATAAACACTTATAATCAATTTCTTGGAAAATGATAATAATGAAGAAGGACGATATATAACGAGGTTTCATACAATATCACTTGAATCTTTGGAAGAGAGAAGAAAATGAAATATTCCTGTCATTTGTTGTTCTCAACAATATTTTCTTCAAGCATTCGCACATCGTTATCATCCCCTTCATCTTCATCATTTTCTGCCTGATTATGCGTATAAGTGTTCATTTTGTTGCCATATTCTTTAATACTTCCACGCTGCTAAATCGCTGCATCCATGGTATTCTCAGGATTCTTCTGTAGAACTATATTTCTATTACCGCCAGTTTTCACTTCATTCGTGGGGAAATTGTCTAGAATTCACTGCCATATAAGAAAATGGATATCACAAAATAATCCAGCAATCTTTTATTTGTTTCTAATGAAAAAAATGTTTTTGTTTCTCAGCACTTAGCTTTGGTTCTTTTGCTAGTCCAATGTATGTTCACATTTCGGTGTCGCATATCATTATTCATTATATATTATTCATTCTATTAGTATTATCTGATAGTGTACATTAAGAAAATTAAATATTATTTAAGAAATGCTTATATATATATATATATATATATATATATATATATATATATATATATATTAGCTTGGTGCAAAAATAATGACGCAATAATGTCGTTTTTTGACGTAATAATGTCGTTTTTTGACGTATTTTTAACGTCAAAAAACGACATTATTACGTCATTATTTTTGCACCAACCTAATATATATATAGTGAATACATATATAAATCAATATGGGATTTGGTGGCAATATTTTACAATATATATATATATATATATATATATATATATATATATATATATATATATATATATACATACATACATATATATATATATATATATATATATATATATATATATATATATATATATATACATACATACATATATATATATATATATATATATATATATATATATATATAATTTGTATATTCTTTTATTGTATATACAGTGCTCAATTTTAAATACTTTGTAAGAGTTACTTAAGACACATAAAATAAGCGTTTCTTATTTAATTAAACCATTACAGCTTGCTCCATGCATGTCAATATTTCAAAATGGTTTGCTTATTTTGAACGCCCCCAGAAAGAGTGTGTCAGATTATTCATTTACGTTTTTGAATTCTATGATTTTCAGTTTCTCCTCCATACATAGTTTCCAATCTCTGTATGTGTTTCTCGGAAATCAAGAGAAGAAAGACCAAACTCTTTGGACAATAATCTATTGAAGATAAAACTCTCCATTCCAAAATATGGAACATGCGTAACGTGAAAATAATCGACTATCTTTCTAGAGATGACAACTCATAGACAATAAATGAAAAGGAATCTCTGGAGAGTCACGTTCTGAAGGGACAGGTTTTTGTTTAAATACCTTCCACAAAAGACAATTTCATTAATGTTCAAATACTTCTTGAAATGGCATGCATTATTTACTTTAGTGAATATTGTGCGGCTTACAGCCATATCAAGTTAGAACACCAGTTTTCCTACGATAATGGACGTTAAGTAATGTCGAGACTGGTCAGTATGTACAATGGTGACCGCTTGGAAATAAAAAGTACTGTAAGCTTGGATATGTAATGGATAACGGCTCGAAATAGGAAATCAGAGAATTGAATTTCAATTCTAGTCGGATAATTTATATTCCCTTTTATAAAATATCATTGGAAAGCTCTGAATTCACCACTTCTCTCCGTTAACTACGAGTTAATTAGTAAAACTTGTACCAGTGAATCATTATTATCTCCAAAAAATTCTTACAATCTAAAAATATTTTCTGGCTTTAAATAAACTGCAAAAGGTTGATAATCTGTAAAAACAAATCAATTAATCAGTAAGTCATCAATATTGTTTAACGTCTGGTTTAAGTAAATGAATTTTCATCCAGACTCTCCATGCGTTTAATGTTGTTTCGACTTCATCCATTACTAACTCATGTTGAACATTTTTTTCTCATTTGAGTCTTTGGACGCTGTCACCTTGGTTTTCCCCGACGAAAATATAATTAATCTTTATTGCTTAACCCTGTGTGAACATCATGTGAGTGAAAATAGAAAGATTTACCCAGCCGAATAAATCCAAGAGTTTGGAACTTGTATCTTAGTTTCTATTCATGCCGTATCTAAAGCGTTCGGATTAACATTTATTTAGTTCAGACCACAAAATACTTCAATTCAGAACGCTCAGAATTGATCAAATCAAATTTCCTAGAGATGCTAGTGAAAAATTAAAAAAAAATCCTTTTACGTTTTCTACTCTAATTGCTAATGACGACTATTATATCCTTCTAAATTGTAATTAAATCTCATTAGATTTACATCAGTTTTTACCTCTTTTCTTAAAAAAAATGCCGATATTACTATCCAAAAAATTACATAGTCACTTATCAAAATAGACTAATGGAATCATTAAATAAATATAGCTGCAAGCTGGAAATTATTACCGTATATTTCCATGTATAAGGCGAACTTTAGGTGGGTCGAGGTAAAAAATCTAGCAAATTTTCATGAATTTATCCTGTACCTGTAGTAAAAGACGATTGTTTATTTTTTTATATAAATATGATGTTATGAAAAATGTCATTACATCTTTAGAAGTTTAAAATAAAGGAAATGTAAAAATCAATTCTATATCATGTTTTTCCTACACATGTCCCCTAAAAGAGAAACCATTATCTTGTTTACGTTTCATCACGTGATTTCTTGTGAATACTGATTCTTCTTCTTCCTCTTTTTTCTTATATATAAACAGATACAAACAGATGTACTATGGTCATTTACATATACTTAATCGGCAATCACAAAATACCGCTAATTACAATAAGATAATGTTTAATTTACGATAATTTTCTTAATGGGAAATGAATACTATGCTATACTAAATGTTATTACTGCCGTAATTAAGACTACCATGATGATTATTGAAATCTTAGGGAAAGATAAATGTTTCTGTGAATGCATTTATAAATAGATGGTTACATTTTCTCAGCTGAGCTTGCATGGATACAAGTTGATTTCATTGTTATGGATTTATTCTTCGAATAGAGATTATGACGTTATGCCAATAATATATAATGGTTTTATTACTTTTATTATAAGTTTATTTGATAATGTGAATCTTTTCATGTACGTTATTGGTTATCGGACCGAGGTCGAGGTTAGTCTACCGACAAACATCACTCAGAATTTAAGGATTCTTTTTTAGAATTGTAATAAAAGATTACCCCCAATTTTTAAGGGTGATTTTTGCTATTTAAAGGCCGCCTTATACGCCGAAATATACGATAATTATTAAAAATATAATATTGAGCTTATTCCTTAGTTACTAACGCACTTAACACCATGACTGTATGTTTGAAAATTTCAATAATTATAATCCGTAGTTTTTCGGTGGAAGTGATTCTTTATTACATACAAATGAATAAAGAATCAAAATCCAACAAAGTGTCTATAGAATTTAGGTTATGCGGAGTTTTACAAAGATTGCATATTTATATTGTTTTTCATCACAAATTTCAAAACGGACTTTTAATATGTATATGTCAAAAAACGATATTATTTTTGCACCAACCTAATATTTCTTAAACGGTAATTTTCTGAGTATCTCTCTCCCAAAACCTGTAAATACGGTCCGTTCAGCATAGTTTCAGTATAAACCACATGTTGGCTCTCTGTTTGTCCCAAGAACATAAATAAGCCTGAGCAAGCATATGCAACCAAGATTAGCTAGCTATTATTATTATTATTAGTCAGCATAATCGCCCGAAACTAACTGATGCCTACTGCCTGTGCTATTTCGAGACAACCTGCATTTTAGGTGATATTATCTTCTTAAATTATTGTTTTTTCATTACTAAAAATACTTAAGAGATTTTAACGTGGGATAATTTTTTAACCTGAGAAATCAAATTATGAATTATATTCGAATTCCAATTCTAATTTCAATTATATATCTATCATTAACTTAAATTGCCAATTATAGATTTATTAAATTAATTGTTGTTGACAGAAAACTGTTTAACTATGCACCGCATATATTTCGACGTATCAAAAGTTAATGACTTTAACAAAATTATAGCAATAATTAACCAAGTCCACAGGTACAGTTAGTTATCATTATTAGTCGTCTAAATTCAATAATCCGATAATACGATTTACTTGATCAGTAAATAATGAAAGTATGACAATTTCTATATGCATGACGTTAGGCCATATTATTGTTTATGTTAAGATTTCAAGCTAGAAAAAAAAATGTCGATTCCACTTGAGGGTGAAAAATTTGATCGAATATTGAATTTGTGCGACATTTTCTCTTCATTTACTGAATAGTAAGATTTGAGATGAATCGATGAAGCTAATAATCGATCATCGATCACCGCTTTTTGTTTTGTCGACGTCCTTTAATGGAGCTGACAAAGAACTCTGGAGTCGCTATGGAGACCAGAGGCGACAGGCTTTTAACGCGGCAAACAATGACTGAATTGAACAGGGAAAGGACGCAATAAATACGTAAAGAGGAAAAGTTGAAGCGGTTCAGATATTGTTTAAATGCAAAAAGGGAACCGGAATGAATATAAGAAAATAATAATAAATTACACACTGTATGAGTAATTTTCTTTGTGCTGACCTATCGATTTTTTCATAACGAAATTTCTCTTTAAGGATTGGACCTAACGCTCTTATAACCAGATTTATAAAAATAGTGGTATTCACTTAAGATGGCGATCGCTCTTTTAATATTCGACGAAATTATTTGTTTATATCCCTAAAGAGCAGCAATATATGGCGAGTATCCTTACCTGGGCATCTTCACTTTACAAAGCAATGCGGACTTCAGTGTTTTGTAGACGGACACGCTCGTCCACTCGTCGGTGTGTGTTGCGGGTGGGGTCAGAAGTTCACTTGCTTATACTTTTCGATTTACTTCTTTATATGCACTTAACATTGGTGCAAGTTTTTTTCATATTATATGCGTCCGCGCGCCTTCACCCGTGCGTATGTGTAGGGCGTCAGGATTATTTGTCCTTTTCGTCGATTTTTTTCCACTTTTCACTCCATCCTTAGCCTTTTCCTCTTTTTTCCTTTTTTCTTACAATTATTGCCATTTGCTACCGTTTGGTTTCCGTTTTTTCTTTTTTTTAAAATTCTAGACAAGCTGTCGATTTTGATTTCTGAGCTTTCTAGTATTTCCTTGAGTTAGGGAAATTGTATTTCAATGCTTAAATAATAAAGTAAATATTTATATGTCTTAACTTGGTTGTTATTTCGTTTTATGTGTGTATGCGTGTGCTCATGTATATATATTAAAAGTTTAGTTTATCGAAGACTGACTCAAATTTTGGGGGTGTTTCGCTAGTCAGAATTATCCTCTAGTCGTAATTGCACAGAACGTTTAATAATTTTAATGCAATAATTCTTTATATAAATATTTATTGAGTCCATTATTGATAACATTTCGGTTCTACTTTTTTCAACATTTTTACGTTTATGAATAGGAATTATTATTATTATTATTATTATTATTATTATTAAACATATATACACAAATTCCCCTTAAAAAGTATAGGAACAACAACACCAATTCCTTTGTTTTTGTTTTTCACTGAAGATATTTGGATTTAAGATCAAAACATAACATGAACATGAACAATTCAAAATTTCAGCTCTTATTTTCTGGCACTTACATTTAGACGTAAACAACTTAAGATATACGACTGTTTGTTTTGATACACCCATTATGTAAGTCAGCTAAACTATTGGAACACGTGCCTGACAGGTGTTTCTTATTGTCTAGGTGTTCCCTTTCACATTGATTGTTTAAACATGAAATAGTTCAGAATGTCTTCTCTTATCTTTAACCTTGGGTTTCACCTACTGGATTACTTATTAAAAAGAATAAACCAACCTGAAGATAAGAGAGCTGTCTATGGGAAAAAAAACCGTTTTGAAACAGAGAAAAAAACTAAATCGATTAGGGCCATTAGTTAAAAACATTGAGTATAACAACAATTTGGTATTTCCTGATAAATAAGAAACTTACTGCTGTGCTAAGCAACAGTCATAGGACAAGTGATCCAAGGAAAACAGCAGCAGTTGATGACAGAACCATTGTAGGAGTTAGGAGGGAAAATCCAAAAACAAAAGTCAGGGGTGAATGTTTCACAATCCAGATTTGAAATTGCAAGGAAGTAAAGAGATGAGTGAGAAAAAGATCTGGAAGAAAGCATTTTGGACTGATGAAATCAATATTAATCAATAATTAATATCAAAGTGATTGGAACCCAAGATTTGGAGAAAGAAATGATGTGCTTAGGATCCAAAACATACAATCTCATCTATGAAGTATGTTGGAGGCTTGGGCCTACATGGCTACTTCTGGAAGTGGCTTATTCATATTTATTGATGATGTAACATGATGATATCAGCAAAATAGACTCAGATGTCTTCAGAAACATATTGTCTGCCAGTTTACAGAGAAATGTATCCGACTAATCGGGAGGAAATTTATCATCCATCATGGTAATGACCCAAAACATACTGCCAACACAACAAAGAATTTCACCAGGGGAAAAATGTTGACAGTTTTAGATTAACCAAGTCAATCAGCGGACCTTAACCAAATAGAGGATGCATTTCATCGCCTGAAGAAGAGAGTGAAGTAAGACACCAAAAGCATCACAAATGAAAAATGCAACAGTTTGGTGATGTCAGTTGGTTACAGGGGTTTTGCAATTATTTCAAACAAGGCAACCAAATTTTAAATGTTCCTTTACATTTGCTCACCTGGTATGTCCTAATCTGTTTGACACATCTGCTTGTAAATATCAGGAAATAATGGATGAAATTCTCAACTCTCTTCTCATATTTATCTTAAACACAAATGTCTTCAATGAACAGACAAATGTCATCTAAATTACACGAAAAGGAAAATACCAGTGACACCTCATTTTAACAGATATATCTCTTGCATATCTTCTAGACGTCCTCTTTGTATAAATTATTGAATGCTTCCACAGTCCTTGACTTCCAGTGTTACAAGAAGTTTTGTTGGACTCTCGCTCAACTGCACCCTACACATCATACTCGGGTTGTAGTCTGGGGAATTAGGTGGCCAGATGTAAGGTGTGATATGGTTGCAGAAGTTGTCTGACATCCATGACTGGGTTCTCCTGCATGTGTGTCATGGTGCAGAGACATAGGGTCTTTCAGCAGTTACCCTTTTGATCCAGAGCCGCAATACCTCATCTAGGAACTTGATGTAGGCCTCAGTGTTGAGTTTAAGGCCTCGTGGGAAGATAAATGGATACACAGCTTCGCCACACTACTGATCTCTTCAAACACATTCTTAATAATCATTAGAGTCATTCAACACTTTTCGAATCCTCTGCACATCAGATTGACACTCAAAGATTCTGTGGTAAGGGGAAGCAATAGGATATCCTAATTTCTGGTAGAGTGAATTGCGTCATGGTACTCACAGACGGTGACCAACGGAGTCTACTATACTGCGCAGTCGATATAATTTAAAACAAAGAACACGCATGCGCAAAATTAAAAAAAGTACCATCGAACTCTGTATATGTAGAAACAAATGTACACAATATGTTTATATAATAATAATTATATTTACATAAGGTAGTGAATTTTCTGTTGCCCGTAATTATGTGTTTATATTCTTAGAATTCTGCAATACATAAAGTTCTAGAAATATAAACATAATTAAGGCCAACAGAAAATTCACTTATTCATCTTATGTAAATATAATTATTATTATTATTATTATTATTATATATATATATATATATATATATATATATATATATATATATATATATATATATATAAGTGTGTGTGTGTGTTCGTGTATTTCTGTATAAATTTGCGTGTATTAATGTCTTATCACATCCATCTCAGTATCACATATCTCAATCCATTTATCTCTTACCAATAACGTGTTTTCTGTATTGCTTGTTTATCTTATAATTAAACACATCGGTATACATACACACAACACACACACAAACCCACACACCCACACATACATACATATATATATATATATATATATATATATATATATATATATATATATGTATGTTTGTGTGCGTGTGTGTATGTATAATTTATATCTACATGCCTATTGAGGAAACTACAAATTATACACATATATATCGCTTAATTTTATGTTAATTATACAATTTACTCGTGGCTATATCATTTGCTTCCTTTTGTCTGTATTTACATATGAATATAAAATATTAGTGATAAAGCGGGACCGCTTTATGGTCAGCGATATTATTTAGGGTTCAATGATCTTCTCAAATATATTGACCAGCTCTCCATATCAGATTATATTACATTTCCCTTTACCATATTATGATAATATTGAATGAATAGTCGAACTGTAGAAATTGTCTGGACGGAAAAGTTTTCAAATGTAGCTAAATTTCAAAATATAATGTAATTTACTGTTTTTCTCTCTCACTATATATATATATATATATATATATATATATATATATATATATATATATATATATATATATATATATATATCAGGTAAATCTAAATAGAAATGCCAGGTACCGAATTTCGACACCAAGGTATGTAGCAATAAATACGCACTTCCCAGAAAAGATAAATCCATTAGATTCATCTTTCCCTTTAAGAGCTGATGCATTACTACAAAACTTTATTAATCTTTTATTTACTATTAATGATCTATTTCATAATATCGTGTAGATTTACAATATGTTCTTGCAATAAAAAACCTTATTATCCACTAATGCATTTTCATCGGCGAAATCAATCTTTCTTCATATTATTACTCTTTAATGACTGGGTAGCCCTGAGCACCTTTACGCAGCGTACTTCTGTATGGTTTTAAAAAGTAGTCTTTGTGCATTCTCATATATTTTTCAGACTTTCTCCGGACTGGCATTATTTATGAACATAAATTATCTGTATGTCGTTGCGTTTATCTGTCAATTTAGTCTGCTCGCAACTGCTTAACGTCATGAGATTTTAGATAGCTTTGTATAAGAACCTAATACTGATGCTGAATGCAATCTCAGCTTAAGGATTATCCTAATTGATGACATGTCCTGATTTCGTCGTGTCTGTTCCAAAATTGTATGATGAATATTCTTTTCCTACAATCTGAGATTAATTTTAGAAATGTCTTTTGTGGGCAGGATTTGAGTTTCACTCGTTTACTACGTGGTAACACTCCAAAAATTCAACTTTTCCAATTCGAGTAAGTTAACTAGTCCATATATAATAATGGCTGATTCCTCGTATCCGAGTATGCCTGTCTACTAGGGCGGCCAACGAATCCCTGTCGCAAACGCTTGCTCAGGCAAATTTCAACATCCACAGAGTCCACCTATGCAACTACATTGAGAGGACATTAGTTAGAGTTTCTAGAAAATGGCGTTTTATCTGACGTGGTCAACAATCTGAACAAGACCACTACATTCAAACCTTTGATCACGATGACTTTTGACTTCATTCTATCACAACCATCAAAGGCTTTCTAAATAATTCCGTCTACACAATTTCATTCACAACACTTGGTTCAATCTGTAGAATGGTTTTCAGACACATTCCAAACGTGTCGCACGCTGGACTCGCCTCCTAAGTATCATCATCATCCTAATGACGATCGGTGTTATATTTGCAAAGGAAGTGACTATTATAGTGAAATGATTGATAAATATGAATTCCGTTCTCGTAAGGAGCGCAGTGAAAATTAGTTTAATGATGCCCATACAATACGTAAGAATATAACTAGGACTTGGAGAACACACAACACTGTTCTGGACTTGAAAAGAACAACGAAAATCCTGATAGACTAGTCGATCATTAAAAAAAAATCAGGTTTATCGAACTGATTGCCAGAATAATTCGTAAATAAACCTATTCTGAAAGGGTAATATGAAAATATTCATCGCTACTCCTTTTTCAAATAAGTGCATGCAGTCGTAGCTTCGAAGAATTATGGAAGTTTGAAGATATCAGGGATTCAAAGAGGAAGACAAGAATTCAAAATGAAAAGGAAGTGGATGGCAAGTGGATTTATTGACGTGGTGAAGGAGAGACTTTACAAAAATACCAAGTGTCTAAGGAAAACCCAGCGTATGCAGGTAAAAGTGGAATGGCTAATTTGAAAATTACAGAGATCGAAAAGATCATAGGCACATACAGTTGACTAGCAAAAAAGTCAAAGAAATCGCAAGAGAGAAAAAAAACAACAAAAACAACTCTTACGGATAGTATAAAAAATCTAAAATAGTAAGGTACAGTGACGGTGAAATGAGTCCATAGGCTTACTTTTTCATAACAAAAATGGAGAGAAGCCAGCAATGCAAAATGGGTGGCGAAATACCAGAAAGTCGATCATTTATGATTGTGTTGGCAAAGAAAATCGCATGAATTAATCTCAATTTCATTGAACAATCAGTGATGGAAACCAAAAATAATAATGACGATTCTAAGGATTAGAGCATGTAGGAGAATCAGTTTAGTTGTGTTTAAGATGTTGGAAAATGATAAACAAATGTGATGTTTAGATTGTTTTCAGAAGAAGTAAATGAAATAAAGAAAGATTAATCCGTAATTCATAAATGAAAACAGAGACTTCGATAATATTATTATTCACAAAACTTCTTGGAATCCTGGAAAGGATTTATCAACATAAAAAGGCTATGCGAATAATCCGTAGGCAGTATGGTAAGTGTGTAAACAAAAAAAGAAAGATGAGTCTGAAAAGGATTTTTCACTGAAATTATTTGACCTGTGTAATCATATGATTATAAATTAGATATATACTTAAAAATACTCGCTTGGCATATGACTCTGCGAAAATCACATTTACAGAAGGAAAACTGAAATAAATATTAGGCCAGTTAGCTGAAAAAAGAAAAAGAAATAAGTAGTCATTAATTCAAGGAACACAGAATAGGCACGGAAATGTGATGCCGAAATTCAAAGATGCATCGGAATACGGAAAGTGGATTTCAGAATCTGGCTAAGGTATTTGCGGATCGAAAAAAATAACATTAAACGTGGAGAATAGATTATTGGAGAGGTATACAACGTCTACATTACTTTAGGACAGTAAAAGTTCAAAGTATTTCTTCGTAAAGGACGTAGAAATACTTGAAGCAATGGTAATCCGGATGTACTATTTGAGAATATCATGTTCAGAGAATCTGGAAAATGTGGAACGTTTAGAGGAACAAGAACTTCATAAATTCCGTTTCGAAAAATTCAAACGGAAAACTCGAATTTTTGAGATATAATGAAGAAATAAATTTGGGCGAATTAAAACTTCAAAGATAACGCAAGAGAAGCAGAGAAGAACTATGAATAAGCTACGTGAAAAATTTGAACAAATGGATGAGAAACAAATCGATACGAACAAAGAATGGAGTAATGAAAGAACAATTACTACTGTGACCAACAAAAGAAAGGAAGTTGTGAAGAACCATAATCGTCTACATCCTGAAGATATAGAATACTCTGAGAGAAAAATAGAGATCGGATAGTCATCATAACGCGTAGACGTTTAAACATTCTGAAGAGCCATGGAAATATATTGAACATGATAAAATGCTCATGATACAAATATTCATTCATGTGTAAATTTGATCGATTCGATATGACCAAGTTGGCAGCTGAGCTCAAAAATGACCTGAAATCTCGGGTTTGTTAATTTTAACGCGCCCAAAGCAAAACCGATCTTTTTTAATTGAGATAATCTTATATTTTATTTTATTTTTAAATTTCCAGGAGGTTAGCTTCAGTATAGCTGATGCTAACCTCCTGGAGAGTAACTCCTTGCTACTTTGCTACTTCTCGGGCTAACGTTTTCCATTGACGTGAAGTGAAAATATATTGAAACTATTGCTGAGTCTACTACTAGAATATTTGCTTCACCTTGTTATGCAAGACAATTTTTCTGGGCAGAATCTATCTTACACATTTATAAGCTTAGCATTCCTTTATTCATTTAATATTGTTGTCGCATCTGGTCTAGTGCTTTTGCTATGAATGTATCTTGATAAAATGCAAAGAAAAAATTTCAATTTTACTGGTCCTGACCTGGAATCTCGACTTCAGATATTTTCCCACCGACGTAACGTTGCTTCCTTGTGCCTTTTCTTTAAATATTTTCATGGTAAATGTTCTGATGAACTTTCCGCTATTGTACCTATAATCTATGAATGTAAATGTACTATTAGACTTGCGACAATGTCTCGTCATCTTTCACTTGAAAGTGTTACATGTAAGTGCTATATTTACTGTTTCTTTTATCGCATTTCTTGCTTGTGGAAATCTCTCCTGGCTTTTTGCTTTCCAGTCAACTTTGATCTTCAAAAAATGTAAATTCTATGACAAACGTGATCGTCTGTCTTCTTAATTCTTGTACTTTTATTGTTCTCACTCTTTAATAATGTTTTCTTTTTCTCATATTCTCTCACACGCAGTAACCCCTTGCCTTTATTGGCTTGCTTGGAGTGAAATGAGTGACGCTTCCTAGTTCAAATAAAATTTCTCGTCTGTTTGTCGAACCTATGAGAGACCTGACATTTTCCAACCGATATTAATCTACTTATAAATTCGCTTCTTATTGAGTCTAGTTTTGGCCTTATAGTCAAACTAAACCAAGAATAAATATCTATCACGTGTTTGTGACGTAATGATTAATAAGATGGTTAAATTTCCTTAATATAATAGAAAGTCTATTCAAATTCTCAAAATTTGAATTGATTACCATATAGAATAGAAAATGTGAGGCGCGTTCTCTTTATACCCTGAACAGATGAAAGATTTGCATATTTACTCAATAAGCTAATAAATCAAGCGAAAAATCCTGAAAGAAAAGAAAATATGTGATTAAAAGTTTATCGAATAAAATTCATGAATGAAGAAAATAATTTTCTCTAATCAACATTCACTTTGCTACAGAGGTAAAAACAGTAATTTTAGTAACCACAATTTGGTTGCTGCACCTATCTAGTAGGTATTCTTAAAACTTTTTGTTAATGTGTTATAAATAACTATCGCAAGATTATAAGATTTTGTCGTTCATCGTCTCTATATATTTTAAGTCTAGATTAATAGAACGCAAGCTCCTTTGTAAGGAAATTCACGATAATACTACGAAATCAGCCTTCGAGATTCTGGATTTCATGTGGGCTCGGGCCTTGAGGACGAGAAGTAAAAAAAAAAACTATTATAAAAGGAGGAGGGTCCGAAAAGCTCTAGACACGACACATTTCATGGAATCTGTTCAAAATAATATACATGAAACTTATTCATCAGATCGAAAACATTTAAAATCCATATGTATGTACGGCTGTCAATTAAAGTTTGGTCAATAATATATTAGCTTTGCTATTGAAGTTAGTCATCCGAGATACATTACATATTCACAAAACTTCAAATCTTTCTGCTTGAACTGATATTTTTTTGAAAGATAATTTGGTCACAGAAGCATAATGTTTGTTTTGCAAAAGTACTGCAGTCAAATGTTTAAAGAACATACCAGCTATATTGAAATATGCACAAGGCAAAAATTGAACAGTGGTCAGTTTTTGAAATGTATATATGCAATCGGGATCCACCGACTGTTCAGCTTTTACCCTACGCCTTTTCAATTCCCGTTTGGCTAAATGTAGAAACGGAATGTAATATATCGCCATGGATTCTGTTTTCCATATCCTAGTTTCTCTATGTATCCACCTGACACTGTCTTGGGCTAGGTAAGTGGCACTTAGGACATACTATGCCTGACCCAGGTAGTACAGTCTCAGATTAAGTGAAAACAGGACGAGTACTGAAAAGAAACGATATCCCTAGATATGGACGGCGGAAGAAGAACAATCTGAAGCTACAGATTAAATAAAAGTTTCATATTGAAATTAGCTGAAGATTACCGGTTGGTTGACAGGCAAATAAGCCCGGGGAGCACAACAGCCAAAAGATGTCGATAATAACAAAGATGAGGACATTATTATATATAACCAATGCAAGTGTTGTAGTTGCAGTTTCCATAAAAGTTACTACATTACTGTAGTCGGTTGTAATTTATAAAATCTTTCTGTTAAAATTATTTGTCAGAAAAATGGCTTTTTTTCAAGTCCTATAACTGTTATCAGTCTTTTCAATATTAGTGGGGATTTCCTTCTTAACGTTCGACTTGGTGTGAAAGTTTAGCATCTTAATTCTGTCATTATTGTCTCTTCGAGTTACATATGCTATTCATTTTAGTTGTTGCTACTGTTATAAAGTGACGTGATTTTTGTTAATTGGTATGTTACAATTTCTTTTATTTGTGATTCTGTGACGTCAATTCAGGTGGTACAAAAATGATGATCTTTTCGGAGAAACTCGGACTTCATTCGCTTAAAACCTTTTTAAACATCGATCTTAAAATCCAGTTGTATACAGATGAGAGTTTAGATATTTCTGAACAAGTATCGTGCCATACCCGACATCCATATGAAGGTTTCTTAAAGATCCTCATTCGAGTTATGAAGTTATATTTTGGATTTGAAGCAATTTGCGATGTTGAGTTAAATCTGCTGCACGTTAGTCTATGTTCAATTTCTTTTTTCCTATAACAGATTTATTAGAACTTATCCAAACGTCCATGTATTTGAAGTGTATATATATATATATATATATATATATATATATATATATATATATATATATATATAAACACAGATATACACAAACTGAAAGATACACAGATATATATACTTATATAAATATATATATAAATATATATATATATGTGTGTGTGTTTATATATATGTGTTTGTGTGGGTGCTTATAACCACAAGCAAACACATACGCATTGTAAAGAGAGATTTTTACAATCATTTGTGTATAAAAATATTTATTTCAAATGTTGAAAAGTTGTATATTTGCCAACTGTTATTTGCGTGATGTATATGCAAACGTATTGATTAACATTCATACATACATGCGTGCATATATATATATATATATATATATATATATATATATATATATATATATATATATATATATATATATATATTAGGTTGATGCAAAATAATTGCAGCTTTTCTTACTTTAAACTTTTATGCTTATTTTGTAATAAACTGTTATTGATTTATTGATTCATGGTAATGGTTTTGTTTCGCCGATTATTTTTTTATTTATTTTCCACTTTCAAAATGAGGATAGAAAAACGAATTCGAGTGATTTTATGGTACGAGTTCAAAATGAGACTAAATAAACAAATACATCTTGCAATATCTATCAAGCACTGGACAGTGAAATGCCATCTAACAAAGAACTGAACTTTGTTTCCTTATCAAGAGGTGATCATTGAAAAGAAAGCGGATCTTTCTGTGGTTGAAAAGGACTTAAGGCCAGATCCATTACTGTTGCGTAACCAAGCATTTGCACGAAATTTGAATTTCTCAAAAGCTTGTGAAATAATTACCATTGAACAAAACAGAAAGCAAAACATCCCCGCTTACGATATGAGCTTGTTGCTTTTACGGCAGAAAAACGGATCCATTCCTGATTTCAAATCTTAGATGGATTCTACACGACAACTGAGAGCGCTATATACAATGGCTGAACGCAAGTGAAACATAAAAGCACAAACTAAAATGACTTCAAAATGAAATTATAACCAACTTTTTTTTACTAATTTTCACATAATACAAAGTCTTAGAGGCACTCAAAGTAGAGGATTATTGTATGGTGTTTTATGAGCGTAAGAGAAGCGAAGTAGTGCATTTTAAGATGTTATGTAGGAAAGATTAGAGTTAGCCCTAGACATGAACTGGTTAAGATGGAGTGACCAGGAAAACATCTCTGGAATCGTTTACATAAAGCAACGGTTCTTAGGAAGAAGCTGTCCGAGTGGTACTTTCTTCTCACTTATGAAATACGAATGGAATGATGATGATGTACATCACACGTTAGAAGACTGAAAATATACACCAATAATTTTGCCTCTTATGCCAAATAATGTTTTATGAAAAAGAGGCACATTATTTATATGAGAGCAGCGATCAGATGTCTTACAAATGAACGCATTAGTTGCAATAACTAATTGTGATACGAAACGTTACAGTAAACAGTGTTGATCATTTCATTTTTCTGATGCAGTTTTGTGCTAATGTCCACAGAAAACAAAGCAGGAGCCTGTAAAGGGATCAAGACTATTTATGAATTAATGTTTTCGGCAACGAGTATTTTGGACATCTTCATTTTGGAGGTCTACCAGAAGACTTTAAACAAGTAGCTGAAGCTGGATAACAAGAGCCTTACAGTCGGAGGGTCCTAAGTTGAAGGAGATTAGAATTGTGTACTGTTTTAAATTGAATAGATAAATATATCTCCTGCAAGATCCTTAAAACTACTTGCAATGTACTGTGTATATACAGACATAGACACATTACATACGCACACACGCGCATATATATATATATATATATATATATATATATATATATATGATGTAAATAATAATAATAATAATAATAATAATAATAATAATAATAATAATAATGAACTCTCCCGTTGGTTTCGACGTATGAGGATCTGCAAGCTTATTGTTTCAGTTATGAAAGTTTATGCGATAATCTTAAGTGGCATTTAAGACCTGCTAATAATTTACAAAGGAGGCCACATATGGAGCAGGTGTGAGAATTGTGAGATGAGATCACTGTTAGATTAGCTGACCTTTTTGATCTTGCTCTCGCTTCTTGAAGAATGATATATACACACACGCACACACACACACACACACATATATATATATATATATATATATATATATATATAACGCGTGTAAAGTGTATTTATACTAATTATATAGTATTATGCCACACTTGTCATAAATATCCTTTGCTATATATACATATATATTTATCTTAGTCCTCTCATATCAAATATATTCCCATCGTTTTATTCGCTTATTTTACATCTACGCTCCCACAAAAACGTATTTTTCTTTATCATGCATATTGTCTGTTTCTTTATATGCCTGCAGGTAGCTGTCATTTTGTTTCAACTTTCTTTTAGATGCAGTGAGAATATCCAACTTAGCGGATCACAAACCCACTCATGCAAAACATTAACTACTTCATTGCATCTACTTTAAGCGCCAGCGAAAAATATTTCATTATTTTAAGATTAGTGGTGATCCCGAAACTAAAAACCTTTTCATGCTTACATAATATCAGATATTATTAGGCAACTCAAAATAAGTAAAATTCCCGAATAAATTTATATTTATGTGAAGGAGATATGTGACATTCAGGTTATGTTGTCAATAATTATTAAAAATAATGCAAATAGCGTAGAGAAGTGAGATATTATATATACAAAGGGGTACATAAATTTATGAGTAAAAGAAAATGAAACATGTAGTCGATTATATCACTATTTTGTATACTTGAATAAATTAAATTATTTTGTCATTTTACTTATTAATATGCCCCCGCCCACTGTGATAAATTTAATTTTTTGAAAAACTGATACCCATTCACTGGGTTAACTTTTCTACATTTTTGTCTTTTACACGACTTTGAACATTTTTATTGCTTCCCGGAGATATTTGCTTGGAGATTGTTTTCCATTCTCACATACAACCTTATTTAATGATGCAGAGCATTTTTTTTTTTACTGTGACTTAATATCCGCGGTGTCTGGAGGCAATTGAAATTATTTAATGTCTTTGAAAGCTTTTTGGTGTAGTGGATAATAATCAGATTTACAGAAAGTGTATGAATATTAACTTGAATATATATAATCATTAACTGAAATCTTGAGTGGACTTGTGCTATTCGAGAAACAACTTGTATAAAAGCTTACAGTAATGCCCTGTATTTATATTGACGGCAAGAATACATTACATAGAACATAGTAAACTTCATTTTGATGTTTTTTTTAAGTAGTTAGTTTGAGGTTTGCGAGATTTTGCTTAAGTAATCGCACAGTAAGCATGTCGAACGTTTATTAAAATTACCCAATTAACAAATCCACCACTACTGTGCAGAAATTTTATCACGTGTGTTTATATACTTATAGACAATGAGGTCTGTATCAATGCAGAATTGATTTGAACAACAAGCCATGCGAGAATGTAATTAAGAAGTTCGTTGTAGAATAAAGATTCAATTCTCTTAACCTGGAAGGACATTTTCCGTTGGTAAAATCTGGCAGTTATTTTGGCTCCAGGATTTGAATCAAAGGAACTTGAGTGGAGCAATAATCTGCCTTAAGCTCTTTTCTTATTGTCGACTGTCAGACTGGTTGTTAAACACTACGATGAGTCTAGTTTGCCTTAGAGCATTAATTTATATAATCATCTTCAAAGTTACCTGTAGTCTTGGGAAGAACTTGGAATATATATATATATATATATATATATATATATATATATATATATATATATATATATATCAAAGGTTAATTTAAATAAGCTTAGTAAAGGCGAGCAACGACGTGGGTTTAAGGGGCACATTCTGAGAAAAATATTTAGAATTCACCGACCTTTCGACCCTTAAAACGCATGAGGACCGTTACGTATGCAACCTTCGAGCTTCCAGTGCCATGGAAATGAACAGAATGACAGGCATATCCACAATGCTGTATAACCAAATTTGATTTTAGGTTAGGCCAGTGCGACTTATACAAGTTGAAACTTAATGTAATATAAGGGAAATATACAAATGACATCCCAGTCCTAACCCTCGTTAAATACGTTTTCTGGTGTCAGCTTGTACTCCATGTCAGCTGTAGTCTTTTTGTTCTCCTTTTTTGTTGTTGTTGTCATTTGTGTTATATGTAATAGGAGTAGGTAGTCTTTCCTACCGTCCGGTTAATACTCCTCCCTCTTCTCTTGAACATGAGTAGAGGCTCACACCTTGTTTCTTGTTTAGGAAGGTGTTCCCGGAACTCTCCCTCTTTTTCTCTCTGGCTCCTGTACTAGTGCTGCCGTGTTTCTCCCGTGATATGTGTAGTCTGTGGCTTTACCTCTTCATTCTGAGGGTACACGATTGACAGTTTTCTGGTTGCTGTTTCCGACCGGTAGTTAGGAGCTCTAACTCTTGCGTAGCGTCTTCAGCGGTCGCTCTGATGAACAGTTGCATAATACCGGAGTGTCTGTAGTGCCATGCCGCGCATGGATAGGTGTCCCTGCATTGAGCTCCGGTGGTCACCCTTGAGGCTACATTATGTTGCGGGCTGTGCCAACTTCTTTCTGCCCACCTCACGGTTGATAACCGTCTGTTTCTTTTACTTCAGGCCTTCTCATTTTTACAGCCACAATTACACATGATAATTAACGACGATCCAAAAAGAAAACCTAAACCAGCCCCGAAAAAATCACCTAAACCTTTTAACATTTCATTTTCCAACACCCGTGGCATTAGAACAAATTTCTGCAGTGTGGAATCTTTCCTCATTGAGAACTGTCCGGATATACTGGCTCTGTGTGGGACCAACTTTGATTCGTCTATCCCCACCTCTGACCTCTCGATCTCCGGCTATTTTTCTCTCCTTAGAAAAGACTCTCAAACCCACATGGCATTGGAATATACGTCAAGGACTATCTGGCTAGAGAGTTGTCTCTTCTCAATGCTGTAAGCTACCTCTTCTTCCTTTATCGCTCATTATCCTCCCAAGACTGTGGTATAATTGAATGCATTTATGACAGTATTGACAAGGCGCTCTCTCTCCCAATCCATTTGCTCATATATTCGTGTTGGGTGATTTTAACGCCCATCACACCAAGTGGCTTAAAAACGCTACTACTTACCTTGCAGGCATTCAAACCCTTAATTCTTCAATTTCTCAATCCCTCACACAGATAGTTGACTTCCCCACACGTTTTCCCTACAACCGGGACGGTAAGGCTTCTCCTCGCGATCTATGTTTTACCTCCATCCCCGAGTCCTGTAGCACCACGCAGCTCTGCCCACTTGGCAATTCTGATCATGCTACAGTGTCTATCAATATTTTCAACTCCACCCCCTGCAATGAAGCTCCTACCACTAGAACATCTTTGTGCAATCAATAAGCAGACTGGGACTCGTTCCGGGATTTCCTTCTCAATGTTCCCTGGGATGTTGTCTTTACGTTGCCCGTTCAAGAATGTGCTTCCGAGGTCTCCTCCTGGGTTAAAGCTGGAATCGAACCTTTCATCCCCTCAAGGAAATATATGGTCAAATCGTCCTCCTCCCCTTGGTTCTCGGCTGCTTGATCAGCTGCCATTTCCCATAAGAACCACTTCTTCCACTTATAACGTAGCGACATATCTGACTGCAATAGACGTCACTTTGTCTCTGCCCGTAACGAGTGTAAGAGTGTCCTCAATGAAGCAAAGTCACTATTTGCTGCTCGAATGAAAGAACGTATTTCATGTCGCAAATTCGGCGCCAAGCATTATTGGTGTCTCTGCAAGAGCGTACTTAACAATTGAAGACTCTCTATACCTTGTTTGTTCAACCAGTTCGAGGTTCTGAACCAGATTTTCCCCCTTAGAACTGAGGCACTATTGAGTGAGCTGCATATAACCACGTCATCGGTATTGGGCATTATCTCTAATTTAGACCCCAACAAAGCTAGTGGTTGAGATGGCATACCAGCCATTGTCCTGAAGAAAAGCGCGCCTGAACTAGCTCCTGCCCTCTCCAAATTATATAACTACTGCCTTAATGAATCTTGTTTTCCAGACTGTCGGAAGTCCTCATCCGTCTTTAATAACTCTGGTGACCCTTCTGACCCTCATAATTACCGTCCTATCAGTCTCTTACCCCTCTTCGGCAAGGTCTTCGAAGCTTTAATCAACGCCGAAGAGGTTAAGCACCTTACATCTCATGATCTGCTCAGCGACAAGCAATATGGTTTCCGCTTTGCCCGTTCTACAGCTGATGTGCGTACGGCCATCACTGAAATTGTTTACCGAGTTCTTCATAATAACGGAGAAGCTCGTGCTGTGTTTCTAGATATCTCCAAAGCGTTTGATAGGGTTTGGCATGCCGGCCTTCTTCGCAAGCTCCAGGGTTATGGAATTGTTTG
>OZ010581.1:88724054-88761554 GCA_963932145.1 Acanthosepion lycidas
TTTATATGTGTGTATGTGTGTGTATGTGCGTGTAATTCTATTAATAAGATCATTATTTTAATCTGATCAACTTCTTTGACATATTTATTTTGTCAGTATATATATATATATATATATATATATATATATATATATATATATATATATATATATATATTCTAAATGATCGCAAAATACAAGGACCAAGAGAAACTAATGATTGTGGAATAAAGACTGAAGATTTTGTATAGCCTCAACAGAATATTCAATTAGTGAGTACCGATTTTTAATAAATATAGGTTTGATAATTGTTGACGTTAAACTTGCAGATAGGTTTTAGTGATGGGGGAAACAACCACACGGAAAGTTTGTTCCTGAAGTAAAAAGAAATTGTTTCAGTGGAACTTCCATCTTATCACTGGAATGCACAGGAAATATGAATGATTCGATCCAGTGTATGTGGCAAGGAGGGTCTTAGATTTCAAAAAAAAAAAACAAAAAAAAAACTGACAATTAAGATGTTTGTCGCGCATTCATTTGAGGTCATGAGCAAACTTCTTTTTAATTCCAAACACAATGATTTTAGCGTAGAAGATGAGTTGATATTTTGTATAATTTGATAGTCACCCGCATGAACAGAACATACATCTTACATAGACTTCGAAAACTATTTTTCCTTACTGGAGATGAAACTGGGTTAAGATTCTAACGGATAATCATAAGAATTTTATCAGGACGGGTAGCATTCTAGAAGCAAGGATTTTGATGAGTTGGAAACCTTCCTGAATCGAGATATGGAAATCACAAAGTTTGTGCTCCGTGAGAGGGAGAAGTCACGTAAGGGTTTGCATTTGTCGTCCTACATGAGGTTAGAGGCAAAGTTCATTGCAAATAGCTCATGCTTATCTGATGAATATGATATAACCTCGGGTCCATTTATAATAGTAGGCACTATAGCTTTGCCTGTACGTTCATATGCACACACAAAGACACACACACACATACAAGAGCACACACACAAACATATATATATATATATATATATATATATATATATATATATATATATATATATATATATATCCATGTATGTATGTAACAGAACACTTCCAGATATTCATCGATTCCTAAGTTGAATTTACGCATGCAAAGAGACAAAGAGACATATTGTTGGAGACCTTGTTAGATACATAAATTTATTGATTGTTGCGCTTACCTAATTTTTTGTTGCAAATGGGATTTTATATTGTACTGCGAATCGCCGAACTACCTTTTGAAATTGCAAACTCAGAATTTTAAGAAATCAAAACCGTTTGCTTGGGATAAATCTTATTAGACATGAACAACATTTCGTTAGGTAATTAAAATCTTCGAGTGAATTTTGGTACAAAATCTTAAGGAAAACTTCAGTGTTTTTTTTTTTGTAGTTTATTTATATCTTGTTATCCCTTTCATTCGTCCCAATCTCCATCTTATGAAACCATAGAAAATTCAAAAAAAATAGGCAAATACATACCAAAGGATCCTAGGGGAGGATACCGTACTTAAATTAAAACCCTTGTCATTTATCAATTTACACAAGACAGAAAAAATCAATTACGAGAAAAAGAGTCAGTGGTGATGGATTTAAGAAGATTTTCTAAACCAAGAAATTTGTAGTTAAATGATTTAGAGCCTACCATTTCTTAATCTTGACCTAATCAATTGAGCATATATTCTTCGTATTGTATGATTGTGTTCAGAAGCAATGTTTTATGAGAAATTAGTTAATTTTTGACAAAAACTGAAAAATCATATCTCTTGTTAAAATGATGCTTTGATATAATAATATTAGAAAATAGACAACGGTTTTTGTTTTATATCATTACTTATATACACTTTACAATTACAACGCAATAAGCAATTATTGAACGCTTTCAATGTGCTTCTTATTCATATTTTTCAGATCTTCACATCGGCTTTTATTACTCTCGAATGATCAGTAAATTGATCAATTCAATATTATATATATTCGGTAAAATTTCAAATCGTAATTACAGATACAAATACACTTGAATGTGTGTCTGCATATATATATATATATATATATATATATATATATATATATATATATATATATATATATTGATATGTCCCGGAAAGGGGTATATTTGAACGAAGTAGCTAAGTTGTTTTAGCTACTGTAACCACGTAGAATACGGTAGCAGTAATCGACTGGTACGCGTCGTAGTCGCAGGTAAGAAGTGTAGATCAATGGCGTAGTCCAATGGGCGTCTTTATAGACTTAGCTCTCAGAGTAAGGCTCTGACTCACCTACACGTCCGTCGGTATTTATGACGGACACCAGCCAATCATATTCCAGTGAGGGGGAACACAGGTGCACGCATATTCCATTATATCACCTCCCCCCGAGCTAAATTCTCCCGTGATTTTAGCTTTAATACTTCCTGTTCTTAGGGTCTGGACATAAACGATTAATTATTTTTCTAAGCCTTTTCGCCTCAATCATTCTTGCAGTGGTGGCGTTTGACACACTGGTACCTCTGGCCTTGAGATCGGGGATACTTCCATCGGCGAATGTTGACTCACTTGAACGGGAATATCAAAGGCGTCATATAAGACTTCCATTGGGATCTCTTCGGTGTTTTCCGCGACTTCTGTAATATGTCTGGGTCTTAACTGATTCCAATGTCTTTTACAAGGAAAATATTCTCCTTTTATGTCGTATATGACTTGACCAATTCTTTTGGTTATTACACCTTCTTCCAGTAATCTTTTCCAGCCCTAAAATTCTTGAAGAAAACTTTATCTCCTGGCTTATATACTTTAGTCATGTAGTTTTGTTCTCTTCGCAGTTTTTTTCGCCGGACTAGGAAAAAGCCTGTTAAAAGCAGCGTGTATTATTCTTGCAAACATTAACTCTGCTGGCGATAATCCTGATGTCGTATTCGGGTTTGGCGTGATTTTGTACACTGCCAAAAATTTCTGAATACTCTGTTCATTCGTGTCAACGCCTTGACTTTTCTTCAAGGCTCGTTTAAATGTCTACGAATTTTTCTGCCTGTCCATTCAATCGTGGATGATAAACTGATCAATGGACAATGCTGTACAGAATTTCTTGAATTCACTTCCTGTAAACTGCGTTCCGTTGTCGCTGACTAAAGTTTTAGGGAGTCCGAAACGACTAAAATTTCACTAAAGGCATCTATCGTATTTGTCGCAGTTGGATGTCTGCACTTAACAATTTCTGGCCAGCTAATAAAACTGTCTACCACAATCAGTTAATACGATCCATTTATGGGTTCTGCATAATCGATATGCAGTCCATGCGACATCTGTCTTTGGCCATGGTTGACTCTTTACAGGTGGGTCACTTGCTGCCAGTTGACATCCTTTACACTGTTTCACCACATTTTTTATGTCCTGGTCCATCTTCGGCCAATACGTGTATTCTCTCATTAGAGATTTCATTAGCGAAATCCCTGGATGACCAGCGTGAAATTCTTTTAGATTTTTTTTCTTCTGTAAAGAACTCTGCGTAAAGAAATACCTGATCACATATTGAAAAAGGTGACACACTCATTCTTTTTTTGTTTTCTCGTTCAAGCCGACTTGCTTTTTCATTTTCTTAATGAAATCATTGTTATCTGCTGCTTTTTTCACATCATCTAGAGTAACCGGTAGTTCTCTAATGGTATTGCATAACAGACCCGACAATTCACTTTCATCTCTCATCGCCGCTATTACTGTTGCTTCCAGCTGTTCCGTATATTTCAGTATTAACCTCGACAACCCATCGGCGTGACCTAACTTTTTTGAAGGCACATATTCCATTCTGAAATTGTAATTCAATAGAATTATACCCTAACGCTGTAGTCGGTGTGCCGTGTGAGTTGGTATACCTTATTTTGAACCAAAAATTGTTAACAGCGCCTAGTCCGTCATTGCTGCTACAATCATTTTCTTCGTGGGGTCGAAATGCGCCAACGATAGGTCTGCTAATAAACATTTTTAAAAAAATATTTTTAAAAGCATCCTCGCATTCTTTCGACCATATCCACTTTGTGCCATTTTTCAACAAATTGTTTAAAGGGGCTCTCATTTCATATATTTTAGGATATAAATGCTATAAGAACTTACCAATCCCCAAAACGCCTGGACTTTAGACACATTATCTGGCGCTGGTATATTTTTATAAACTCAGCTCTTTCTGGGTCCGGTTTTCTTCCTTTACTGTCAATGATCTGCCCTAAATATTTTATCTTCTTTAGGAAGAACTCACATTTTTCAGCACTCAGCTTGAACCCGTATTCTTCAATTCTCTGAAATACTGATCTAATACGCGTTTTGTGTTGGAGCATGTTGCTCAACTGCTTTCTCGAGAGCCTGTACTTTATAATGCTCCATAAGTTTTCTATGGGGTTGAGGTCAGGAGATTGGGGCGCCCATGTCATAACACTCACCCGCTTCTCATCAAAGTATTCCTTTATCAATTTTGATTTGTGACAGGGAACATTATCCTGCATAAAAATAAGCTTGGTGGGGTCGATTTGCACCCTTTCAGCAGAAGGGAGCAGACAAGAGTGTAAAATTCTCTTGTACTGCTCGCTCCTGAGGGTCTTTTCAATAGGTTTTAAGAAACCAGTTCCATGAAAAGAAAAGCATCCCCAGAACATTATACTGAACGGATGCTTTACTGCTAAATTCAAAGAGCTTTCAAGGCCTCTTCTTCGGGTTTTAGATTGAATATCCTTTGAATTTAGCCCAACTTTCGTTTCATCGGAGAAGAGAACATTTAGTAAAAAAAATCAGATGAGTCACTTTTATCGAACAGTACTATATATATATATATATATATATATATATATATATATATATATATATAGATAGATAGATAGATATATATATATATATATAGAGAGAGAGAGAGAGTAAGAGAGAGAGAGAGTAAGAGAGAGAGAGAGTAATTTATAATATTAAATATTCATTTATCTTGTCTCTATTTTCACGAAGAATAATTCCATTCTTCCAAGGATTTAAAATTGGATGTATTTTAAGAAATCACATTTTTGTTTATAAATGGTATTAATTTACGCATAAGAAATAAATAATTCTAAGGCATAAATGAACCTCTCCAAATGAAAAAAAAATGCTTTTTGAAAAATAAAAATTTTAGAAAATACATTCGATTTTACAATATGTTCCTATACCATGTGGATGTAATCTCCAAGAAACTCTGAGTTAGGTTAACTTTAATGTTGAGACTTTTAAATTCTCCATGTATTAATTTTCTGATTTTGTCAGCTTTAATTTTTGTGGTATTTTCACCACCATAAGTCCATCATTTCTATATAACTCTATAGTATCAATGTTGCTATCTTGATGGGCACTATGATCATATAAGGTAAAGAAACTAACAAGCTCCAAAGACTCATGGAAATATTGAATTGGTCAACAGAGTTGTTCTTAATCCACTGTTCTTTTTCTTGCATAAGAACAGAAGTTCTACAACATATAATGTCAAGCTCCACATTGGAAAGATCAGAATACTCCCTAGCAAATTCCAAAGCTAATATAGGGGTTATAGAGAGATGATGGACTTATGATGGTGAAAAATTCCATAAAAATTAAAGCTGACAAAATCAATAAATTAATACATAGAAAATTTAAAAGTATCAACCTGAATCGAAAAAGATTTTTTAAAATGTTTTTCTGTTAATTTTACGGTTGATTAACCCGCCCCTCCTTTCAACACCCTTTCAAAAACTGAACATGTCATATTTACCTAAAATCACGATATATTTGTCGCTGACATTTTCTGCAATCGTCAGTAATGACATGTCTATGTTCCGGTTTATCATGAAATAAATATCTCACCCACCTCCACCATCTGAGCTTACTTTTCTATTAAGCGTAGATCTGAAATTTAATTGGTTAATTAAAACATATCCACAGGTCTATTTTTAATATTGACCTTATGCTTACCCCCTTTCGGAAAAGTGGTAAAACGTTGTTTTTAAATTTTCCTAAAAATCATTGAATGACCAGTTTTACTTACCATCGTATAAAGAAATACAATATTAATATTGAAACAAGAAAGCTGTTGTGCAGTGATTTCAATATGTTTTTATTATAATCTCTAATAATAAAAATAATGGTAATATCTTGTTCTACTTTGTATTGAGCACTTTTTAAAAAGTAAATGCTACGAACAGTGGATTTTTATTCCATCTGTTCTTTTCCTCATTTGTATACATATATACATATATATTATATGTATATACATATATGCATATATATTATGTGTATATACATATATAATATGTATATATATATATATATATAAATATATATATATATATATATACACATACACACACACACACACACATATATATATATATATATATATATATATATATATATATGCGTGTGTTTCTATATTAATGTTGCATGTGTGTGTGACTACGTAAATATGTAAGTATAATTATGCTCATGTATTTCTAATCTAAACATATTCATTAAAACTATTTATGTTAGGTACGAGCAGGTGAACTATATAAAATTGTTTATTAGTATTGATAGTAAAGGATTGATTGCATTTTCGTGCCTTTGTATGAATTTCTCTTTTAATGTAAATCATTCGACAAAAAAAGTCTTATCTGCTGTAAAACTATTTTTCCATTCGACTACAAGGCAATGAAATGGGCGAAGGATAAAGATGGGGAAGTGGAAAATTGGATTTCAATTGATTTAGTTTTGTAATCCTCTTCCCAAAGATAACGAGCTGAATTTATTTTCTCCAATGATGATAATTTATAATTGAATTATTTTTCAGCATCCTACGCGTCTGAAACCCTGCTTGTACGTCTGTTCATATCCGAAAACCGACAGTGTTTCAGCAGAGAGAATAGCAGTGAAATGTTTTTAACGTACTGAACCAAATATTTATCGGCAGTAATAAAAAAATACATCCCTTTATTAAGAAATATACGCACCGATATTTAATAAATTAGCCATTGGAATAGCAGTGACGCTCTATTGAAAATCACTCTAAAAGCAATATGAATCTATTATATTTAACTCTACATTATAAGTTAATCTGGCCCAAGGCTAGAATTTTGAGGTACTTAGTGAGGATCATTCTTACAGAAATTTTCCACGTGCCTAATCAACCTAACATAAATTTAAAGCAGATAGTGTACAAAAATATGTTATTCAGACACAAGGTCACCATAGAGAAGCTCTTAATAACCATCGAAACTACTAAAGCACTATTACTCTTACAATGTTATGGTGTTCCATGAAGGTCAAAATCACTACACATGCGAGCATTATTTAATAATCAATCTGGCATAAGGCCATAGTAATGATTAGACTAAAACAATGCTGCATTGCAGCAATAACTGGGCTTGAGCTGCTCAGGCCTCATTTTTCAACTTTGATAAAATTCAAAATCGCTTCTGCGATCATTTTGGAGGATATCATATTCTCAACTCATACATAACATTGCTATTTCTACAACAAATAGTCAAACGATATCCCTTTTTAGTTCCACTATTTCAGACCGTTACATTTTGGACAGGTCATTTGACGTCATTCGGCCTCATTTCTACCGTGTCCAAAATGTTAGTTCCACTCAGATATTTCCTAATAATTTTTAATTCATGGAAGCGAATATTAACTGGGAGTTTTCGTGAACACTAAAATTTTAATCTCTTCAACTGAATGAGCAATCCTTATCTATCTGTTTTGTCTTTAATATCTTCATTTCTTACCAGCTTCTTTCATTTATATCAAACTTCATTGATCACAATCATTTTAAAGTAAACCTCTACTTCAGTGGATCACGCGCCTTGAAATCTAGGATGAAAATAATAAACTCTGAATGAACGACAGTTACTCAATAGAACTAACCCAGCCGGATACTAGGAGATCATGGAAACAACTAGAAAATTCTCGTTGAAAATCAGTTAATTTTTATGGCAATTTTATCATTACGGTTTGAATCAACAGCGAAATCGAAAAAAAATAGCGGAAAAATGACAAAACCATTAAATAAAATACCATGTTGTTTCATATTTTATGTTTCAGGTCAATAGTCAAGTTACTTTGATTAATTCGAACTGATTGCTCTTGATTATTATAACTGTTACTATAGATAAAACGTTTCAGCCAAGTAGTTTCTGGCCATCGTCAGCATTTATCCAAAATCAGTATGATCCAACCAAGATAAACAAATATCAAATCTAACATTTAATGAAAAGGCTCCAAACATATACTACTGATATCCTCTGGGACAATGGCGTAGTTGCTTAAAACGTGTGTTATTTTCCTTTAGTGCTCGTGTGTTCAATCGCTGGATCAAGTAATGAGAAACTCGTTCAGAACGAAAGAAAAAAAAAACGAAACATAAAACAATAAAAAAAAACATATTCCGTATGAGCCAAAATAAAGAACACGTAATGTTGGTAGTTGACGAAAACGCTGTGTCTATAATAGCATCTGTAACAATGATGACGTGAAAATTAATTTCGAAATAATTGAAATATATTTTATTTCATTAAGATCTGTATTTTAATCAATGTTATAAAAATACATTAAATCAAGTGGAAGAGGAAATTAGTCAAAACAAATTACATCCACAATAAATGAGAAAATGAAAAGAAAAAATGAGGGGGTTTAGTTTTCATGGATTTAACCAGCAAAGGTTGTTTGCTTGTAACATATAACAATAACTATTGTGTTCGTTATGCGGATCAAATATTTTGTGAGTTCAATAGTGGATTAGAGTCAGCGGTGTTTCTTGAAGTCCTAAATCGCTTGCATCCTATATTAGAGAATGATGGTTTCTTGCCTTATGTACAAAGACTTTTTTCATCAGTGTACTGACTGAAAACTCATAGTTACTGTATTAAATACTCGCTAAGTCTGATTTTGTCCTAAGGAACGTAAAATGAATCTTATTAAGTCTTTAGACTATCGCACTTTAATGATTAGTTCTAGAGCAGTTTAGATTAGTTTAAAACAGGAATTAGAATTTATTAAGAACATTTTTTGCAATAATGGCTATCCTATCCTCTGGTTATAGAGGAATCGTAAATTCTTGCTAAGATTAAACAGTTCAATCAGCCCAAAGTATTTGTTCCCGATAAATGTTCTATATATTTAAGATTAACGTGGATTGGAGATGTTGGTACGAGATTTTCAAAAGCTACTTGTCAGCATTAGGTAATGTTATTTTGCAACGCATTCACATATCCTGTTCTCTTCTGGGACAATGGTAAAATCAGTTTATAAAGACGAACTACTTACAATGAAAATCGGGTCCCAAATTTAACAATTTAAACGTCAGTGCGAAACTGACTACACTGTTAAGACCATTCAGATACTATAAAATATGTCAGAAGGAATTAGGAAATGTCGAATTGAAAATTGGTATAAGTATGCCGCTACACCTGAATATGCAATATCAGAACATCGTACAGATTAATAATGCGGTTCGACCTGCTGTAAGGAAGTTTTTGGCATTGGGTAAGCCACCTTCTGGCTATTACCAATATGTTCTTGAGGTAACTTTTAATCAAGACAGTTTACTTGGTGTAAAGAAAAAGAATGTTTGTATGGTCTCAGTGTGATCTGTTTATAGTACAGGTATAAATGTTTCAACATATCACTGTTACTTCATTGATTTCACACCATCATTTCTCCCTTTTCTTTCGCTGTTGTTACACAGTATTATAATTCCACGATCGAGCTCTGAGGAGAGACGAGTGAAAACCTATTCGTTATTTCTATTTGTCCTTTTCTTTTCGTATTGGCATTTACACTATTTTCGTTTCTCCAATTTATTTTAATTTTTTTTAATATATCCGATTTTATAGGATTGATACTTATTATTATTTTGATTATTTCAATTACAATTGGTTTATATTCAAAAGTTTTATCTATTTCAGTTTATTTAATTAAATATTTATTTACACGCAATGTCATTCGTTATTATTTCTCTTCTTGATTCCTCGTTCTGTCTCTTTAATTTGCTTTTCTTTTCTTATATTGTTTCACACTCAGTAACCCCTCGCGTCCTTGTCGCTGTATTGCTTTGCTTAGATTGAAATGGTTTAGAAAATATGTATTTAAGTTATATTCGGTATTGCCTCTAAATTTAACTAAAAATGACTACGCTTTATATACCATTTATCCATTTAATAACAATTATAGTAAAAACTAAATAAATTCCCACCCACATTGATTGTGTGGGTTATAATATTATTTAATACGAAACAGACTGAACAGTATCTAAGGAAGGATTTCCTTATATAGTGTAAATTGTGGTCTGTCAATGCAAACGTCGTCATGTGAACGCTGCACCTAAAGTTCCTGTTTGGGGACCAGTTCAGGTATTTCATCAAACGAGTAATTTTGTAAAGTATCTTAGCTACTAAAACATTTTCTCTGCTCACAGTATGATAGAACATCTAGTACATTATCTTCTTCCGGAGAGAGTTCGGCTTCTTCTTGAACCACGCCTTTTTGATTGCGTTTATGAATTCACTCTATGTCTCAGTTAACTATTTAATACAATCAGGAACTTGACATAAGCCAACCACATCACAGTGCAAAACATCACCTCTCACCTTCTTGTTTTTCTCTCAACATTTCAGGGTACATTCAATATAAACACCGTATTAGTCATTAAAATAACTGTTTGAAATATAAGCCTTCAGTATTCTCTTAGCGATTACATTCGATTTCCTGATGAATTACGTGACCTGGGTATAACAATAAACTACATTCCGCTGTAAGGCCCCTGATCAGGAGGATTTGAGGAGCGTAAAAACACCTACACCTGGGGATAAACACTATGAACCTGTAAAAATAGTTTTTTTATAGTAAAAATACCAGCAACACGTTTTTAAAAAAAATAATTATTACCAGCAATGCATTTTTGAAAAAAAAATGCCAGCAATACATCTTTGGAAAAACATATAATCAGCAAAAGATTTGAGTCTCGATAAAAACCCTCTTTACAAAAATACGTCAACGAAAGCTATTCTACAAACTGATTTCTTACAAATAATACATAATTTATTCATACAAAACTATCCTAAAAATTTTGTCGGCATTAAATAAGCCATTGAGGATGAAATGCCGTAAAAGAAAATAAACCAAACCAAACGAAACTAAACTTGATGGATATAATTTAATATATTACCAAAATGCCTAAACTATCAGCTCCATAAAGCCACTTTCTCATATTAATGGTTAAAATGGATTCAAGTGAATAGAGTTTTTTTTTGATCTTGAAAAGGACAGTTTATTTGCCGGGTACCTTAGGCTCACGCGACTGAATAAAAAAAGAACTTTACAAAAAAACAGAAACCACATCACTTAAAAACTTTCAACTCCAGCACCAACTAAAATGTATGGCATATGTAACCCTAAGGGAAATTACTGCTATAATGAAGATGTTGACTTTCCACAATACCATAAAAAGTTTAATAAGGGATTCCCTATCAGTAACAGAAAGAACTATAACTGAAATTTAGACACCTATTTTCCTGAAAAAAAACAGTTTTTATAAGTATGCTTTTATAAATTTAAAACAGGAGTAATGCTAACTGTTCGGTCAATTAATGTAGAAAATTTCCTCATAAGTTAACATATAATCACACCCTTACAATTATGACTTAATGTAGGTCTAGTAGATCAGTTTCACAGGTTTTGCTACTTGAATTGGAAATGGAATTTTTCTTATTTTCTAAACTTTCAATGACTAAAAACCTCTTTTGATATAAGACATATTTGAGGTAAAGTTAACAGATCTACATCAATGTCAAGTACTTCTAGTATATCATATTAGGTCGATAATACTTGCTGGTCATTTTTGTAAGTGCGAGCGATTTTCGTTTTAGAAAATACCATATTGGTAAGCATCATATAATTTAATTTTTTCCAAATCACAACGTAACATTCAAAATTCTCAACTTCAAAGTTCATATTTTCTATGATTGGCTGCCGCTTCATATTATTTATTTATTTTATCCCTATGCTGAAAAATTAGGTTTACATCCCAATCGTCCTCATATTCCCATCGTTCAAGAAAAAACAATTTAGATTCCGGTGAATATTTACTTTATATAGCGATAAAATACCTCTTCATGACAGTCGTACTGTATATAAGGTTTCTAATTTTTAATGCCCGTTTACTGATTTCACTGTGTAGATATTTCAAATATGCCAAGATGATAGTAAATATAACTTTTACTCAAAATAATCTTTGAAAGATTAAACTCCTGTATATTTGCCATGAGGAAATAGTCGAAGAAAATGAAGGCTGCTTCAACAAATTCCCTGCGCGTATACTTTCTGTGTCATGATTACGAACTTGAAATTCTGACGTCGTGGCCAAATACGCAGAGCCAACAGCCAAGTAGAAAATTAATCTTAAATAAGATAAATAAAAAGATACGCTCGCATTCTGATTACACAGCTTACCTGACTCTAAATTCTAATCAAACTGGCTTTACCCTGATACATAGAAGTATACTTTAATGCTAAATAGTGTTACTAATCGGGTTGAAGTTGCGTGTAAAATAAAATGTACAGAATGCAAATGAAAAGACCATTCATTTTAAAGATTTCATTACTTAGCTATATTGTTTATATTTTGTTCTTAATAGGAGCTTCTTATTAGCATCTTTAAGCGTTATATTAATAATCATTATATATATATATATATATATATATATATATATATATATATATATATATATATATGTGTGTGTGTGTGTGTGTGTGTGTGTGTGTGTGTGTATGTAGTATCACAGTTCTGTCAGCAGCACATAAATTAATTCCTAAATCAAATTGATTGTGTTTTTCAGTGCAATAACGAAAAGAATGAGGGATAAAACCGACTCCTATACATTTCTATTAAAAAAAATGTTAATGCAATACTTAAGTGCTCGAATTATTATTTAAGCCTTTTACATTTGTAAGGTATTCTCACTATTTCCTCAAATGTATTTAATTGGAAAACATTAATAATGTAAAAATATCATCTTTAAAATAAAACTTTAATACACACACACACACACACACACACACACATATATATATATATATATATATATATATATATATATATATATATATGAGTGTGATTAATAGTTGTATATCGGTGGAAGGAAAGATAAAAAGAGTGATAGATTCAGAAAGCGAAATGAATTAATTCTTTTCTTGACTTTACTTTAGTCTCTTGGCATGTGATCAGTTCGATAACATGTGTTATCAAGAGAGTATCATTGCCATTGAAGTAATTGATTCAGTTCTCTGGCAAACGAGCAATTTGTTAGGCAGAGGTAATTGCTCACTATTCTCATGCATAGTAAGATAGGCTCTTCTGCTCATAACACACATTCAAATCCCGATTCCCAAAATGCCCGATAACCACCAGCGTCATCCACTTTCTCTCGTCCGTCCAGTTCGAAACATTTTCAGCAAACGCAACTATGGCAAATTTAGCAAAGTGAGATGAGAAAACTTGGTTTCTAGCGTGTTGGTTCTGCCAAGAGAAGAACTGGTCAACGTACATCAGCGTTTAATTACACCTTTTTGGCAACCTGTAAACTATGGGTCCCAAGTGAGGATAGATTCTAATTGTTGTCTCATTCTTGTAGGCCAGATTTATTTGTACACTGACTATCCAATTCCCTAACACCCTACCTACCAGCCCCCTCTCTCTCTCTCTCTATATATATATATATATATATATATATATATATATATATATATATATGTAATATACTAATCTATTTTTCCCTATCTATCTATCTATCTATCTATCTATCTATCTATCTATCTATCTATCTCTCTATATATATATATGCGCACAATGAGAATAATTAGACACGTCTTTATCGAGCACTGTTCATTATTATTATTATTATTATTATTAACTGTCGACATTATATATATATTTATATATATATATGTATGTGTGTGTGTGTGCGTGCGTGCATGTGTGCGTGTGTATTCATCCAAACAACAAACAAGTTTGATTAAGAAGAATCGACATTGTTTGTTTAATTTTTTTATTATATTTTTTAAATTTTCGGAAAAGATGTTGAGAATGTGTAGAGTATTGCGCACAACCTTGTGGATATTTTATTATTTTTGTTTAAGTAAATTGGGCTTTCGTACTCATCAGATCAGATGTGGCGTAGTTTGAATTCCTTTGTCTGCATTCTTGTATTCTTTGGGAAGCTGGGCATTTGAAATGGTCTAGTACTGCGACATCTTCTACGATGATTGGGAACGTGGTCACACAAAAAAGAATGCGAATTATTAAAAGTTTATGGTTACTTAAATTAAATTGTCCCCTTACAAATTTATCTGTGGCGGATAGAAGATGGCGAAGCATTTGAATTTCATTCCTTCTTAGGCAGATTTCAACTCTGCTTATTACTTGGTTCATATGAGGTAGATGAACGCTTTTCCACAGACATGTGTGTGGGTCGTCTTTCAATTTCTTCTATTATTCACACCTTTTCCTCCACAATATTATGATTACCTGTAGAAAGTTTCCGTTACAACCAGTATTTCATCTGTAAGAAACCTGTTGCAGTAAATTGCAATAGTTTGAAGTGGCAGAAAATATTTCAGTGAGAGACAGAGTATATGGTATTGATAGTTTATACATATTTAAATGTAGTATATATCATGATTTTCCTACGGGCTAAAAATGACTTTGCTTTATAATGAATCAGTAGATTCGGTTGAATTTTTAAGACAGTCCTGTGCGGGAATAATTTTTAGTGTTAAAATCTTTATACTAGGGTAATCCCACTCTCTCGTCCTGAAGAGTTTTGCCTGATGATACATGCAATTGCTATAACCGGATACTTCCAGGCGGAAGTAGATGATCAGTATTTCTACGTGTCACGTGCAAGCTGTGATACAATCTACATCACAACTTTGGGAGATCTCATAAACCAACACTGCCGGGAATCAATCACATTCAATACGGTTGACAAACCAGAATTTATCGATGGTTTGAAATCGTTGAAAAACCGCAAATGCTTTGCATCACACACACACATACACACACAAAAACCCACGCACACACACACACACACAAACACACGCACGCACGCAAACACACACACACACACGAACACACACATATGTATCATTTGTGGCAGAAATCTCTCTTTTATGCAAGTTTCATTAAAGACGACTAACAAAGTACTTCATTTAAGTATTTTGAATTTAAACTTAATACTCCCCGTGTTCGTAAAAGTGTTTTCTGTACATAAAGTGTGTAAAGATTTTCCAGTTTCTCTGCATATCCGAACGCTTTAGCCTATTCTTTTAGCGATTATCAAGAATGAGTTATAGGAATGTTTTAATTTCTAAAAACGGTCAGCAAATTGTGGCCGTCTTTATAGTTGATGTCATTGAGTGATGGTTTTTTTCTTTTTTAAACACTTTATATCCAGAACATACGAACTTAAGAAAAATTAAATAAAAGTACCTTATCAATTGTCTTTAATGAAACTTGTCTCTCTCTCTCTCTCTCTCTCTCTCTCTATATATATATATATATATATATATATATATATATATATATATATATATATATATATATATATATACGCAAAAAGAGATTTATACCCACAGAAATAAAGCACATATTTGAACAAAATGGACGTCATATTCCACCTAAGGAACCTAAGGCAAATTTTTAAAAACTCAAACACCCAACCATAATAAGGAAAGAAGAGGGATATATATATATATATATATATATATATATATATATATATATATATATATATATATATATATATATATATATATATGTATGTATGTATGAATATATATATGATTAAAATATATATGTAAGTTTGTAAATGTGTATATATATATATGTGTGTGTCTGTTTCTGTGTCTGTCTATATATATAGTGTATTGGGGAAGCAGATTATTATTCAAACATATTGTTAAATAAAACAGACAACCGATGTCTATTATGTTTGATCATGAGCTGTTCTAAACTCCGTATATTTGCTTAAATTTAATTTATTACATATATATATATCATGTGTATCTATAAAGAGTCGGAAGCGATGAAAATATAGGTTTGGGTAAAAGAATATGTAGGTAGTGTAATGGTTAGCGGATTGCAAAGTGAAATCTGTGAATCGAGTTCGAATTCCGGCGTCATTCGTTATGTCCACTTTCAAATCAATGATCCATCTCTTTGAGCTATGAATTAAATAGCAGCACGCACTTTACTCTGTACTTTTGACAGACAACCAGTCTAGGAGAATGAAAACTGAAAACCGTGTCTATGCCCCGTATAGCAGATATTATGTACCCAACAAATTCCCATATATTTCACAATGATTCTCTAATCTGACAGTGGTTGATTAAAAAGATAGATCAGGTATATGAATGCTGTTTTCGTTCCGAAAGATTCACTAATTCACCACTTAGAATTTTGAAGCAGATTTGTGTTATCATCCTTAATTTCCTTTCAACAGAATTTGCGTGTAAAGAGTGATTCTTCATCAGGCACAGCTAACAGTCTGTACCAATATTATATATTATGATTTGATTCACCTAAACTATACAAATGCCGATTTGATGCTTTTATTCTACGATGGATATTAAGATAATCTCTTAAAATGTTCTCTTGCAAGATAACTAAAACTTCTTTCAATGCATCTTTCTTATGGAATTTTTCCAGACGAAGGAAAAAAATCACTGTTTACATTAGCATACGCCGTCTAGTCGAAAAAAATGGAATATTATGTCATTAGAGTTTTACATAGAAAGACTAATTTTTCTGACTGAGAAAGATGAACGTTCCCTGCTAGTGTCAGTGGGAGTTGCCTGGGCGCCTAACATTTTCTCACTAGCGAAAATTAAATTGGCGAAGCAAGTTCGGTCGTTGTACGCTCCGGCCTTCTTCAGGTGGTTGGAATGTCGAACTGAAAGCTTTATTTTGCTCACTGGTGTAGACTGTTCTAGTTCCACGCGCCATGTCTAATGGATATCAGTTATCTCCTGTTATTTCCCCTCTCTGAGTTTTCCGCCGCTTTAACCAAGTATTGAACTCACACTCTTTGGGTCCTGTCACTGGATCGAACTAACGCCTTTATCCACTGTGCCATATGTCTTCAAAGACCAGTGGCAAGACCCAAAAAGTATGAGTTATCCACTATACCATGTGTCCAAAAGATCCCGTAACAAGACCCAAAGTGTGTGAGTTCAATATAAAACCGATTAAATGTATGGAATATTTCTATGAACATACCATTTGCAATTGCTCAATTAACTAATGACAGCTATGTATTTATTATACACACATTTTGGCTGAATTAATTTTCAATGTTACTTGTATATCTTTATCGATCACAACGTCTGATCTCCTCTATTTACTAAAAAGGTATCCCGGTATTATGACTGCATGAGGCGTTACTTGATGACAATATTTAGAAATGAGTTATAACATTATAATTTCCGATTTTTAGAGATAATATAGTCGTATTAATTTATTTAATTTTTGCAATCCAAAAAAAGTATCAGCTTTATTTTGATATATTTAATTATAATTATTTAAAAGACCAAAATCTGTCTATAACAGGCGCCAATAGATTTGATTGTAAAATTGAAAATCTATAATTATTCACACAGAACATATATTATCGAAGTTGCAATATTTCTTAAATTCATCCATCATTTTCCATTATACGACTAATCTCGAGTTTTATAATACTTACCTATGAGATCCAAAAAGACGAGTAACGATGATGGTTATTTTTTGCAGAAAATTTCACCTTCGATATATTTATTTCAACCACAGATTTCATTAATATTTAGAAAATTTCTCTTCGCGTTTTGAGCTAAATGAATGTCAGGTTTTAGCACAGAGCGCTTTCTTTTGAATAATTAATCGAATGTTTAATTAGAATAAGGATGTCCCCGGAGGATTTTTCTCCTAAAACAATAATCTTCAATCGTCCTCTATTTGAAACATTTAAGTAACTGGACCGCCGCTCAAAAGAGAGCCAGTAAAGAACGTTGCGTTAGTCGTAATAAATATTTTAATAATAGAAAAATTATACAAAGCTTCTTTTCGAGAATACTCACCGAAATCTGAACCCCGTGTTAATAATCTTCAGCTGTATTGTAGGTCTGCATTTTTAGAATCCTTCATGAATGATTGTGAAAAAAGAAGTAAGCGATAGAGAAATATTATGTCAAAATTAATGAATGTGAATTGTTTTCTTAAGCTTTGTATTCTGGTTAGAAAATATCGTTAAAATTCAGTTGATCAGTTCAATCAGAGGAGAAAACACATGCTAAGATTTCGAACACTGATTATCAAGGAAAACAATACCGCCTGCTCTTTTCCCTTGGGATGTGCAATGCAAAACTAAGTTAATAAATATTAGAACCCTTGTTTTAATATGGAATGTTTCATACACGAGATACGATTTCCTAACTATACCATGAATTTATAATCTACTTCAGGATGTGGGCGATCATGAATCTTATTAATTTGTTGTTTTTATCAATGTGCCTTCCCCTCACTGTTTTGCCACACGTTTACACAATCTTCTTAGGTAGGTTACTCGCTGCTTTCCCCTGTCCTCTTTCGTTCATTACGTCTTGTCAGTGTCAAATATCTTTGCTTATTATGAGTTAAGAATTTCTCATTTGCATTTTTTTAAATTTATAAAATTGCATTTTTGTTTCAATTTTCTGTAATACTTCGCCTTGTTTACATGCTACAATGATAGTATACTCAGCATTCTTCTGAAGGACCACCTTTCCTTTGGCTCATTATATCTCTCCTCTGTGAGGAAAATAATTAGGTAGTGATTGCTATACATGAGGATTGATATTACATATCATTTCAATACATTCATTATTTTAACAACATTTTCTTGTTTCTTTATACTTGGATTCATTGCTGGAAGGCATCATTTACTATTCAAACGACACTTCTTATTTCGGTGTCACATTTTCCATCCTCTGTTACTTCTTTAAACTTCTATAGCTGTTTGATTTTAACTTTTATGACTCTTAGCACATCTTATTTTTATTCACATCTTTGTCATCTTGCTGACAACCATATATTCTCCCTTCTTGCAATGGATCTATAGTCTTGTCTTCCCGCTTCTATTTACTTCTTTGTATATGACAACCTGTAACATTTTTGCGTCTACCATTAACACAGTTTTTATCTGCTTATCTTATGCTGTTAAGATTGCGCCCATAGATTATAAATCCGGATATGATTTCTACTTTCCTTAGTTGAGCCTCGCCGTAAAGATTTAAATAAATCCGATAAAAAACATATCGTTATCTTACGCCCCTTTCTAGTTTCGTGTACTTACGCAATTAATTTTCAATTCGTGTGTAAAAGGTGTGTTCTTAGTGTCAGGTCAATATTATCTTTCACAAAGTGTCAATTTTCACGAGGAATTCAAACAAATCCTCGTAACGTACCTCATCAAAGGCTTTTAAATAATGTGCCAAACATGCATATATATATACTTCTGTATTTGTATTGTTCTCTCCGAAAGCATTCTCATAATATATATATATATATATATATATATATATATATATATATATATTTCTTGTTCCAGTATCTTTGACAAAATCATATTCCTCTTGTCCTATTTCCAAACTAACTCTGTTTTGTGCTCATCTCATCAGAATTCTTGGCTATGTATCTCATTAAGCTGACCGTCCGATGCAGCACTAATTCATTTGCATCGAAGTTTTTAGGCGCGGTTATGAAGATGGATCCGCTAAAGTCTTCCGGAATATCGCCATTGTCGTATATTATTTCCGTAATTGTGACAATGCTGAAATCTTTTTAGACTGAAAACAGTTCTGTTGCAATCCCATATAGTCTTGTTGTCTCGTTCCTGTTCATCTTGTAAAATGGCGAACTTAATTCTGAATTTATGTCATTCCATATATTTGTATATTTTAGAATCACTCATGACATAGCTCTCCAACGTATTCCTTTTATCGTTATAGTAATTCTTCATTTTCTATTATTAGTGTTCCCACTTTCGATTTTATGCAAACTGTTGATGAGCATTCCTTATAATTATTTTATTCTTTCTTAAGGCATCCCTCTCCACACAATACTAATTCTTCTTTCGTTTCGTTTAACCTTGTGAAATACTAAGAACCATTAAGAAAATCGCACAAAGCAGTCCTTGCAAATCTTTGAATGAATTCTGTTAAGAAAAATAAATTTTGAGATTTTAAGAGAAAATAACATCATGAAGTAGAAGAATAAAAGTTAGGGGGAATTGCAAGGGAAATTTGAAGTGTGGGTAAGAAATTGGCAGTAGCTTTTCTGGTCGACTAACGCAATCTACGCATTCGGCAAATAAACAATTGAGTATTCTTTAGCCAGCACTTGTTGAAAGGCATGATACATTTATAGATTTATACTTTTACACATACAAATATAAAAAAACACTGTCAGGCTCCATTACATTGTGTTCTGTGTAGATCTCGTATTAAGTTTTAATATCTGCGTTTTTCAATCAAGAAAACTGAATGCGATCGAAGTGAAAAAAGTGAGACACTTCGATACAATACAAATCATAAGAAAAAGTAATCGAATTAATAAAAAAATGCTAAAGAGATAAAGATTAGGGTTCTTCACCTTATTGTAAATATTTTAAGTGTCTGGCTTTTTTAAGAATATTCGTTAGTTACAAAAATATTTTAAAATAATTTGTTTTGAAAAAGCAACATGGAAGTTAACATTTGCGCTTGATAAACACTGTCTTCTTGCTTGACCGGTATAATTCATCTTCATTTTCATTTCAGTTTTGACTTTTTTTATTTTCAAAATTATTCACCATTCTAATTAATATATGTTACCAATATATCTAGTGCTATTTACCTGAGATTAAATTAAAATATCTGCTTAATATACCCAACACACTGAGCAATATACACACTGATATTCATTTCGTTCCTTTCTAAACATTTTCTTGTTTCTTTAATTCTCTAATTTTTATTGCAAAATCTTTCCTAAACGTAACATGTGATCCAGCAATGGAAAATTCATATGTTGCATTCATATTCCTTGTTTTCATTTCTATGAACAATACAAAAATATCCACTTGTAGTGTGCTGAAAAATTATTAATGATGACTCATATTTCTTTGTTTCTAATAAAGTTTGATTCAGATGGCCATAGTAATTGTAATTGAAAGCAAATAATATTAAGAGTGACGTACTTGCGAAAATAATAAATGACGCTTTATCTCTTCCTAATAAAATTAATAATATTATTGTCATGTTCTGTCTGGCGAATATCAATTTGATTTTTCTATCTTGGCTTACTTATACTATAGTATTTGAAAAAAATATATAAAAATTATTCTATCAATTCCATCGTACCCAGTAAAAGACTATTTTCATGATAACTTTGTGCATTTACTTTCTTTGGCTGAATGAGCTTGGTGTGGGGTCTGATGAGTTATCAGCATGGAAACGGATTCTGAAAATGAGTCTCAATATCTATAGTAACGAAGTGTTTTCACTTCATTCTAAGACTTTTGATTTCTTACTTTGTTGAGCTCCAGCAATTTATCATCATTAAAACATCATCGTCATCATCATTATCATCTTCGTCATCCTCATTCCCATGACCTGGTGCATTCATAGTGCCCCTGCGCAGCTGAGCACCTGACCAATTTCCTCCCCATACCTTAGTTGATAGCCGGAGAGATATTCCTTCATGCATATCGTGCTTTGTGCCTTTCGAAACGCATCTCCAAGTAAAGCCGCAACCGACTAGAAGGCTCGCTTTGGGCACGGTATTTTGGCCATTGATTCCATCTGGAGATCCCGCCGTTCTGACGATTTCATTCTGTCACACGGGACGTGTTATCTGCTCACCAGATACACCAGGTGGAGGTGAACTAAGTAGATTTTCTGGTTATCAGAGTGGTTAGACTACCAACAGGATTAAAAATAATCTGTCCAAGTGTTGATGAAAAGTCTAGGTTAAACCGGTATGTCGCACAATGGTGTAGAGAACCATAGCTATGGATGTAGCGAGTGAGGTGATTGCATAGCGTCGCTGGATGGAGGGGTGAAATCAGCAAGTGATGTCATGATCTTACCAATGTTACGTAAAAAGGCAGGGGATTGGGTTGGAAGAAGCGAGATATCATTTTGGAAATCTACAATATTATAACTGACTTATCAGAACTGTTACATCCTTAGTATACATTGATAAATTTTAAAAAGAAAAGAAAATCACTCAGCTTGAAAAACATATCCTTATTGATTCCCCATTAAACTGGGTTATTATCGAACAATTAATCACCAATTGTCAAAATCTAAGCAAAAACAAACAAAACTAAGGAAGAATAGAACAAAGAAAAAGGAACAACTCAAAATAGATTTGTTTGGTCATAAACATTGATAATTAAACGACACTTGTCTTGTTTGCTTTTAATTAACCGGATTAAGCGGCTAGGCTTGAATTAAAGAAGGTAATGACTGAAAGCACAGCGTTCATGTTCCTCCAAAATCCACTGCCTCTTCTTATTTTGGTTTCTTTACACGTGTCTAAAGCGAGTATTATATATAGAAAATATTAGCACGGAAATTAAGATTTATTTAATGAGATTTTAATCAATCAGAAATGTTTCATAATCATAATTGAAATCTACGTTATCTTTTCTTAATATTCACTGAGACCCGGATGTTTGTTGCTAAATATCATATATTTTATTGTTCCTTCCTTCCTTCATTCCTGAATGCATACATTTCTCGATCATGGTAACTTTCAAGGCATTCTTCCTCATTATATTGAAACACTATATTGTAATAATTCCTTCCTTAGTACTTCCCAGCAGAGCTACGCTATGCTTTCATTATGTCCTCAGTGTCCTATCCATCAAACAATTCACGCGATAATATTAGTGCATTATTTTATATTTAAGAGTTAATACGTAATATTATTTTGCTACTGATGTCGTTCATCCTTAAACAGGTTAATCATGTTGAAAATTCAAACATATAATGTTCTCTACTGCCAAGGGAAAATATACACGACATTTGTTAATATTTTAAAGGATAAAAATCAGTAATCATTAAATTTGAGTTAGTTTGCTTTTGTAGTGACATTTACTACATCTTCATAACAGCAATCTAGAAACAGATGCAAAATATTTCCCGGCGTTAGTGGTGGAACAGATACTATGTGGAAACTAAACTTCAGTGGGAAAAGTTCGACCCATCATTTATTACAAGGTAAGAATTACAAACTTACATTTAGTTCTTGGGTTCCAATAAATCATTCAAGAATTTTCAAGATGGTGTTGCTACATTTAAATTGAAAGTAATCTTTATCGTTGTCATCGTAGTAGGCCTTGTAAGTGGCACGAAATATGATGTATGTGGGCCTTCGAAAATCTATTCCGATATATAGATAAGACTATATGCACAAATATGGTTATTTCTAACCAGATAAAAAAAATTGAGAGTGACAATTTTTCATTGAATAATAAGACTTACATTATCTTTCTTCCCTATATACTTTGATTCTTATAACTTAATATATATTTTGTATAGAAAAAGAATAGAATGTTGTTAGCATTATTCTTCTATGAGTATCACAGATCCAGTATTAATCATTGTTTTATATATAGAATGTTTTATTTAATTTTAAGATAAATAATTTTCATTATACTTATTGTGAGACCGTAAAATACCTACAACATGGACTCTTCCAGGACTATATAAAGTATGCGACATAACACTCTAGAGAGAAGAAGAAGAGGAGGTGGAGAGAGTATTCTAATACCGTAGTATCAGCCGCGTGCGACTGCCAATATTGGACATTAGCACATAGTAAGCTCTGCTTACACTTACACTATCTTTGTAACCTTTCTGTTTAATATATATTTCTTACCTCTAATCCGTGCTCCGTGTTTTCTATCCGTGATCCCGACTTTGGGCCCACATCAGTGGCGACGGAGAATTCGAGAAACGCACTCACGCCAAAACCTCAATACCTTACCAGTCCCACATCTCTGTCGACGAAGAATTCGAGGAACGCATTCACGTCGAAAACCGCAATAACTTGCCAGTCCCACATCAGTGGCGACAGAAAGATTCGAGAATTTCGTTCTCACCATATCAATAGCGACAGAGTACTGGAAATATACACAGAAACTCCACGCGTTCTAACAGCAGTGTTGAACGAGAAATTAAGCTGGTATTACTACATTAGCGATTTAAACGCAACACCCAACGCCTATACACACACACACACACACACACACACACACACACACACACACACACATACACACACACACATATATATATATATATATATATATATATATATATATATATATATATTCCGATACCAAACAGCAGTGACGAACTAGAGATTCGACATCTACGGAAGATTAAAGTCTGTCCAAATAACATTACGAGAACAATTTCTTACACACTCACACACAAAAACCCCCAGTTTATTCATAAAACAAACTGACAACACAAGACCCGAAGTACTATTGACGACTCAAGTTTTCAAAAAAAAACTATCTGAATTTTTTTTTTTATGTAACTGAGTTGAACTCGTGCATAAAATTATTCCCCCTCAAATTCACTGAAGCGAGTTTTCTCTTTTTTTTGTACCTCTATATATATATAAAAAAAATACATAAGTGTGGTGAAAATTGATACAATTACGTTAAAATTAATGGAACCCCGGAATTGCAAAAAAGCTAAACACATAATTAGTTTAGTTTAACTAATTGTCTGTCCATATTTTTTGTAAAAGAAAAAAAAAAGAAAAATGAAACTATCAAGATTCATTTGTGTACCTCCCCTTGGTACACGGGTTTCAAAGCAAAAAAAAAATCGGTGTCATTTTTGTTTGTCTAAATATGGAAGATTTTCAAAAAGTAATCGTCCAAATGCTAAAAGATCAGCAACAAAAATCAGCAACAAAAATCAGAAGAAAGACAACAACAACTATTTTTGGAATTACATAAACAACAAATAGGAATTCCAACAAATTACACTTCAGAATGCTGAACTACAACAGAAACAACTTAAAGAATTACTCGTAACTGCATTAAAAGGTTCCAACACTGAAAAAGATACAATATTCTCCCAGAGTCAATCTACAATTCAATGGAAACCTTTGAATACATACCAGAGAACGACAAAACGTTAGAGGCTTTTTACAGACGCTACGAAGATATTTTCAACGTAGACTGTGAACAATGGCCCAGTAAAAAAAAGGTACGTCTACTATTGAGAAAACTGGGAACTACAGAACATAGTAGGTTCGTAGTCTTCATATTACCCAAGAAAACCACTGACATGGATTTTTCAGAGACTATTAAGCTCCTATCGGAACTATTCGGGCCTAACACAACCTTGTTCCACAAACTTTGGAAATTCCTGAACACAGTCAAAGACAACCAGCAAGATTTTCTAACGTTTGCAGCATCGGTAAACAAGCTCTGTAATGATTTTAAACTAGCCAAACTGACTGCAGATTATTTCAGGTGCTTAATTTTCGCACAAGGTCTAGTATCAGCAGAAGACGCCGAAGTCAGACGACGGGTACTGACTAAGCTTGAGAACGAACAAGGATTGACTCTCCAAAAACTGGCAGAGGACTGTGAAAGAGTTATATCTGTAAAGTGTGACTCAAACACTATCGAGGAATCAAGTGTGGCTCAGATTAATAATATCAGAAGCAAGTCTACCTCCTATTCCCCTCAAAAAGACAAAAAGCATATCCTATGTCCTAAATTCCGCAGTAACCAAAACCCAATAGGTTAAAGAAACCGCCCGGACTATGTTACCATTGTGGTAAATGGCATTGGATGAAATTCTGTCCAGTTAAGAACAAAAAATATTGCAAAAATTGCAATAAAAGTGGGCATACTTTAATTTCGTGCTGGTACGTCAACAACGAGAAAACCCAAAATTAAAATTAGGCAAGCTCAATCTGACAATATTGTCGATAGGAATTTAAGGAAATATGTAACTTTGGATATTTTCAATAATTCTATTAAATTCCAGCTTGACTCGGGTTCCGATCTTTCAACCATTAACTGGCGTACTTGGCGAAAATTAAACAAGCCGACCATATTAAAAACGGATAAAACAGCAAAATCCGTAACTGGCGAAAATATTAACATTTTAGGCGAGGTAATACTTACAGTAATACTAAATGGAGTTACCAGAAAGCTCAAAGCCTACGTATTGAAAACTTCAGATAAATTATTTGGAACAGATTGGATAGAAAAATTCAATCTTTGGGATTGCTCAATGAGTACATTTTGTCGCAAGATGCAAAGTACAACGTTCAATTTGGTAAATCTCAAAAAGGAACTCAAACAACAATTTCCCCAGGTTTTTTCTGGCGGCCTTGGAAAATGTACTAAAATGAAAGCTAAGTTCAAGGTGAAGGACGGTGCACAACCGGTATTCAAAAAGAATGGAATGTCCCTTTCACTGCTCTAGAGCAAATCAATAAAGAGTTAGATAGACTGGAACAAGCAGGTATTCTGTCAAAAACAGATTTCACGTAAAAAAGAAGTCCAATCAAATACGAGTATGCGCAGACTTTTCCACAGGGTTAAACGATGCCTTGCAAGATCACCACTATCCTCTCCCAAATTTTTTTTCTAAAATCGACCTCTCGGCCACATACCTTCAGATAGAGGTGGAAGAAGAAAGTTCCAAATTGCTCTGTATAAACACACATAGAGGGTTGTACAAATGCAACAGACTGGCTTTTGGAGTAAAGGTTGGTATTTTCCAGCAGATCATGGACGCCATGCTGGGCGACCTTGACTACGCAACAGCCTATTTGGATGATATACTGGTTACTAGTAAAACTACGGCAGAGCACCGGAACCATATAATAAACGTATTCGAAAAGATACAAGAATACGGATTTAAGGTTAAGGAGGCAAAGTGTGACTTTTTCTTACCAGAGATTAAATACTTAGGGCACATCATAAATAAAGACGGTCGTCGGCCGGATCCAGAAAGAGCCAACGTGATCAGAAACATGCCGGCCCCAGATAACGTTCAAGCGTTACAAAGCTTCCTCGGCCTTGCTAACTTTTAGCAAGGGTTCATTAAGAACATGCAAAATTTGAGAGGGCCTCTCAACCAACTTTTAAAAAAGGACAAACCATGGTCATGGGCCCTGGAATGCCAAGACGCATTCGAGAAGATCAAGAAAACTCTTACTTCAGACCTCACCCTCACCCTCACCGATGACGACCCTAGTCTCGACATCATAGTCGTAAGTAATGCAAGCTCGTACGGCATTGGTGCTTGCATTCTGCATAAACTGCCAGATGGTTCGCGAAAAGCTGTGGCTCACGCATCAAGATCTCTACTTCCAGCTGAGAAACAATATTACCAAATAGAAAAAGAGGATCTAGGGTTAATATTCGCTGACAAAGTTTCACAGATATCTACATGGTAGACGGTTCATACTGCAGACGGACCATAAACCTCTAATGACAATTTTTGCTTCTAAAAAAGGTCTGCCAGTCTATACTGCAAATAGACTACTTCGTTGGGGAACGATTCTCTTAAACTATAATTTAAAAATAGAGCTCCTAACATCCAAAAATATTTGCCATGCTGACAGTTTATCGCGATTCATTCCAAAAAATACAGAAGTCTTTGAAGACTCCATCATTGCTACTCTAAGGACAAATTGTGAAATCAAAAACATGATCGCGAGTACCATAAGAGAGCTCCCAGTTACTTTGGCCGACATAAAAAGAGAGTCTCGAGAGGATGAATTCATTCAATCCATTAAAAGGAAAATTCGAAATAAAGACCCCAATGTGCCGGAAATTTTCTCCCTCTGCGATGATATCCTACTATACAATGACCGCGTAGTGATTCCAAACAGCCTAAAAAGAAAATTCCTCAGGGATTTTCACATGGGATATCCGGGGAAGAACCGCACGAAAAGCATCATGCGCTGCTATACTTGTTGGCTAAACATGGACAAGGACATAGCAGACATGATAGAATCATGCAAAGGATGCGCGCTTGTAGCAAACGCTTCAACCACGACGTGCAAACCATGGCCAAACACAGACCATCCATGCCAAAGAATTCATGTCGATTTTGCAGGGCCTATAGATAACATGTACTACCTCATTGTTGAGGATAGCCACTCAAAATGGCCTGAGGTCCTACAATGCAAAAGACCAACCACAAACTGCACGATCGGATATCTACACGAGCTATTCGCGCGTTTTGGCGTGGTAGATTGTGTAGTTACAGATAATGGCACTCAATTCACATCAAGTGAATTTAGAGACTTCTGCAAGTCATATCAGGTGGACCACATTACAACGCCTCAGTACCACCCTAGGTCGAATGGCCAGGCCGAAAGGTTCGTGGACACTCTAAAAAGGGCTTTAAAAAGGCACTAGGCAAACCGACAGATAGAGCATTGCAACAGTTTCTGCAGGTGTATCGGATAACCCCTAATCCGAACACGCCTATGGGAAGCTCGCGTGCAGAATCAATGTTCGCAAGGAAAATCAAGTCTGTCTTCGATAAACTTATTCCACGGCAAGCAAAGTTAAAAAAAAACAAACCGTATCGCCTCATAAGAAATATTTCAATGCTGGCGATAAAGTCTCTTTCAAGGCTTACAAAAACAACATAACATTCTGGGAAGTAGGCACCATAAAACAAAGAATTGGCGAACTGGTCTATATTGTCCAAGAACGAAAATCACTCACAAAAGCCATTGGAACCAGCTCAGAAAATGCCGTTTGAAGAAATCGGTGGAATCACTACAAAATAGCTGTGAAGAGCTGATCGATGTAATTTTCGATCACTTCGATCTCGACACGCCCCAAGTCTCTCCTGAAGTGCGACGCTCAGGAAGGAAAATAAATTTTACTCAACCGCTCGACGTAAATCCCAAGAGAAAAAAGTATTAACAGTTTTATGTTTTTTTTTTCTATTTTTCAAAAAGAGAGAAAAAAGAAGAAAACTCTTGGAAGTGGGGTATTGTGAGACCGTAACATACCTACAACATGGACTCTTCTAGGACTATATAAAGTATGCAACATAACACTCTAAAGAGAAGAAGAGGAGGAGAGAGTATTCTAATACCGTAGTATCAGCCGCGTACGACTACCAATATTGGACATTAGCACATAGTAAGTTCCGCTTACACTTACACTATCTTTGTAACCTTCCTGTTTAATGTATCTTTCTTACCTCTCATCCGTGTTCCGTGTTTTCTTTCCGGGGTCCCAACTTTGGGCCCACATCAATACTTTAATTTGTTTCAACTATAGTTCCCATCTTAATTTTTATAGCACTTTGTTTCAGTCGGACGCTCTGGCGATTTTCAAGTATCCAGTGGCAGGGAAAATTAGTTGATTATTGTGTTATATTGTCCCTGTGATGTTATTTATTATTCGTTCAGTAGATGAGCCAAGAAGTGAACTCATAATAGCTGGTTCTTACAATTTTTGTCTTTGGAGCTTTTATGTTCAATATCAGAGGGTTTCAAAATTTAGTTACGACAGTGGGAGGGTACAACTTTTGATTTCATTTTGTCTGATGAATAATTTACAATATACTTTTTACTTTGAAAATTACAGAAGCCTTTGTCCGATCTTCAGACAAATGAATCACCCGTGTTACAATAAATGATGGAGAAAAGATAAGGTAATGAGAAATTCATTCATTGATTTGGTTTTTCACGGCTTATCAAGGTGATTGCAGATTATTTTAAAGACAGAAAATATTTTTAGATTTAAGAATTGGTAATAATTTTATTGATACAGGCCCTACTAATTTATAGGAACAGATTCATAGCCTTACTAAAGATATTTGCAAGTAAGTAAATGTAATAAACCCAAATGGAATTGGAGCTAGGCTCTCCGGTTTCCAATTTCGAGACGATATCTATGACACCACCCGCACATCCAAGCTTACAGAATGGGGCATTGGAAAAAAGATAGATCTACCTCACCTACAAAAACGGGGAATAACTCTTTTGAAGAGAACTATCTGTAAAAAGTCAGAAAAACACTGGTATATTGACGGGTAGGTTACTCCTCTACTGAAATGCCAAGAATATTCGCTTTTAGCAACTGTGGCAAAAAATAATACAATAAGAGGTATTATATTCAAAGCGAGCCTTGTACATCCGTGTAAAAAATTAAGAAAATTAACTATGTCTTAAGTTAGAATTATATATCAGATCCTTGCAAATGTTCGTGCTCGATTTTAATAGCTAATATAAAATGTCCGCGACTTGACACTGGCGTTTGTTTTAATGACGATTTTTGGTGTGTTCTATATTGAAGCTTTAATTGCAATTCAGTCTTTGTTGAAAGTTGACGTTTTGTCCACAGATAAATGCCTTAAAGATGCAAGATGGAAATTTCTACTTTCGTCATATATGCTCTATGAACTTCAGATAGAGGTAAAAAAATTAATTCAGAAGGTTTATTTGGATAGTGAAAATTGCTTAGCAGCTGTCGTCAAGGTGATTTTAAAATAAACGATCAACCACGCTTCGGGTGAGCATCCGACGTTGATAAAGACGGCATGATTTCTATCATGGAGTATAAGCAAAAAATTTTAACAGAAAAGATTACTAAAATTTTGAAAATCGATATCACATTTGCCTTTCACTATTTGAAGAAGTTTCGTTTCCAAACTCGACACGTAGGTGTTACATTCTCTGACAGAACAGAGCAAGCTCGATCGGGTTTCTGCGGCGAATTCTTTGCTGTTACGCCAAGGAAAATGTAGGTCTTGGACAGAATTATTACAGGGCATAAAAAATAGATCGTTTAAAACATTCGACGCAAATAGAGCTGAAAGCGAGATTGTGAATGTGCAGAACCCGTGGCTAAACCGGGCTTTTATATAATGAAAATCTTGCTGTCCGTTTGGTGGGATTTCAGAGATACTTCAATTCGGGCTTCTTCAACTCAGTGAAACAATAGCTGCAAAGACGTATTGCAACCAAATTTGAGTTTATTTAAGAAAGTCAATACTGTTAAATCAAAAATGCGTCATTTTCCACCACGACAATACAAGAGAGCAAATTATAGCAAACCACCCTCATTCTCTCCGTATTGCATTAGTGAGAAGTACGTTCTCCTCAAGCAGCTTCTTCCGGTGTACGACTTTTCTGTGGAATCGACTCCCAAGAGGATCTTTTACCGATCACTATAACTTTAACCTGTTCATGTCTATGCTTAACAGTTATCTTACTCATGTATCCGCAAATACCGTGCCTCTTATTCAGTAATTCATTCTCTCTCTCTCTGTCTCTCTGTTTGTCTGTCTGCCTCTCTCTCTCCTGCTCACGGCCTTTGTACAGGGTAAACCTCACTTCATAAGTCAGACGAAACCTGATCCAATCCCTACCGATTTGTATCTCGGCATTTGAATCATTCTCCACAAAGTTTCACACAAAACATTGGAATCTCTACACGTCTCGGCCCGGAACTTTTCATCACTAGCCTTAAAGTTATCTTCAGCGAGATACTTTTTTTAATCGAATACCTCAGGCGGTTGATCTCCTGCCTACATCTATAACTATGAATCACGTCGAATGGGGATATTAGTAATTTGAGATTATTTCGGTTGTGGGGAATGTATTGAACACATTTCAGACAAGAAAGAAAAGTATTTTTGTCTGATTTTGCTTTTCGCTTTTTTCTATTTAAGTTTATGAAATACGAAACGTACTCTTAAGGAAAATCCGACCATTTATTTTACTTATCTGGATGAAGGAACGAAATATAAAACTACAATATCTGACATTTTTTGTTATTCTCATATATAATAGTCTGTGTGTATGTGGGTGTCGTGTGTGGGTACCTGCGCAATCTTGTGTATGTATTTTAAAAGAGTGTGTGATGTAAATGAAATGAAGGAACAAGCTATATGTGTGAATATTAAGGGTTATTCTATATCTTTAGACTGACAGGCTGGTATATATATATATATATATATATATATATATATATATATATATATATATATATATATATATAAAATAAAAACAGTATCAATCTACCTACTACTTATCTACCAGTCTGTCAGTCTAAAGATATAGAATAACCCTTAATATTCACACGTATAGATTCATTCTCTCTTGCATACATATATGTACACAGTAAAACATAAACCCGCACGAAAAGAGACAGTCGCATAAATACGTAATATTCCAATTAATAGAGAACAAATATATTGAAAAGGAACATATCATTTCTTCCAAAATATGCATCTCGATATAAGCTGTTTTAAAAGCTCCACATGGAGGGTTTTGCTTGATGTGGGAAATCAGGATCTTGTCTTCTGTCCCTTGCTATTGAGGACTTTATGCGCGTTTCGGATGTTGGAGTCTAGGAAATACAATGGTGAAGATCTAGGCGGTAAAAAGTTTAGCATTGGATGACATAAACGTTGGAGATTTTGGATATTTCAGAAACATGCTGGCAGACGTGAACCATTCCTTCTTAACCATTATTTGAGTATTGCTTAGACTGTCCACGAAGTAAGAGTTAGTGCCTCAGGACATAACTATTTCTGCTAAAGTCTTCAACGATCATCAAAAACACCATCAACTTGACGCGCATTATTAGAGATAACTTTACGGTATCCAAATAGTTGCACAAACCGTTCTTCCGATTCACCTAGTCATTTTCAAGAAGCGTAATATCCGGGAATATTTGCTTCGGGCGCATCAGCTCGTCTGTATTTTCATTTCGTGCAGCAATTCTTGATACATTCTAAAAAACACACGAATGCAAACCTTTATCGTTTACCACGTTATATTACATCCGTTTGTATTTCATTGAAGTTTGGTTTCCTTATATCTGGAACAAGCTCCATATACGATATGGTACTGAAAAAAATAATTAAAGGAAAAACATCACATTTTAGCTTGAGGGCACCTAGTCGAGCTGATATCGTCTTATTGTTGCAACATCTATCTATCTATCTATCTATCTATCTATCTATCTATCACACATATACATAAGAAGGGATACAGAAAACTATATGTCAAACTACTATATGCGTAATTGAATGACAAATGTGAAAAAGCATATCTACGTTACGCGTTTCGTCCCTCGACACGACATACTTCATCAGAAATATAATCATTTTATTGATAGTTGTATGAATATAGGTTGAAAGATGAAATAAAAAATGACGGTTACAAATTTACATTTTAAAATAATATACAACTTCAATAGAGAAAAACCTGACGAAAAATAAGATCACCAAAACGAAACCCCTCTTGAATATGGATAGAGAGATGGCTGTAGCGACGCTCTACTCAACTTTAGATTTTAACGTTTATTCTAAATGAATTTTGGCCTTTCAATTAAAACAAAATGAATAACAAAACGTGTATTTTTCCTCAGTTTTTTCCTTAAATAATTTTTGAATTTTTTAAACTTAATACAGATTAAATTTAAAATTAAATATTGGTAATTTTCAGTTTTATAGTAAAATTTAATATTAATTAGTTTGAATGATATCTTTATTAGTATAACTCTAACATTAAAGCATTAATTATTATAACCAAGGTTCGTTATCAAGTTTTTTGAATCCCCATATTGTATTTTGATTGGTCATTGCAACTTATGTAACAGCGTTTCACCTAGCGAGACTTGTTTGATTTAAAACCCTTTCTTATACATTCAACAATATCACGTGATAAGACACTAGAAGTGGTGAAACAAAATGGCTATTTTTGTAGTGATTTTATAACATATATGTTATAATTTTGGAATAAATTATATTTGCTCTACAATGCAATGAGTACTCTTTTAAGATTAGTATTTTTTAGTTATTGGAATTTATTCTGTATACACCAAACATATACTTGGGTATATATATATATATATATATATATATATATATATATATATATATATATATATATGTATTGCTTAAGCTCAACGTTGATTCTGATTCCGCTGAACTGTTTTGTGAGTGAAAAGTATTGAGCCGGTCTCAAAAGTCATGCCCGTCATAGGCATGCAGATAATAATTCGTGTTAGTCGGAACCTGATACGTCGATCTCGACGGGAGAATCCGTCATATATATATATATATATATATATATATATATATATATATATATATATATATATATATATAAATTAAATCTGCATGGCACTTTACTCCAATTGGCTCATTCGCTTGCTTAAACTCAACGTTGATTCTGATTCCGCTGAACTGGGTTAGGTGTGAAAATGTATTTGTATTTTTTTTCATTCGGTTTTTCCAGTTACGAGTCCTTTTTTAAAGTTGATCGTTTTGTGTTCATTTTGTTTAGTTCTTTTAACGTAACAGATTTAATGTTTAGTATAGAGTTTGGAAAAAATTCGCAGTGTGAGAAGTAAGGCAAGAAGTAAGGCATGTAACAACATCAGCACGGCAAAGGGCACTTCTTTAAAGGCTAGGAAGGGCAAAAATATTTTAAGTCGAGTGATAACGATTGCTGTATGAGTCGTGCGATTTTTGAATCAAGCACGGGCAACGCCAGTCCATGCTGCTAGCGTATGCATATTTTACACTGGATGTCGGAGTAAACAGATCTTCATCAATGTGCCTATATATTGCTATAATTTTAAAATAATAATAATAACATAAATTATTATCAATTATATGAGAGTATTTATTATTATTATTATTATTATTACAATTATAATAATAATAATTATTTTTTTATTGTCGCTGTTGTTCTTAAAATATTTTAAAAGATATATGATAATACAAAGTTGACTAGTAGTAAAAACGAAACAAAATAACGTTATAACTGGGAACGCTTCTTTACAAAATTGAAATTACGTTACTTTGCAATCAATAAATAAGAAAATGTAAAGGAATAAAATGCATAGTAAATGTTGTTAAAGAATCGTTGAATATAACAAATAATAGATCTAAAATTCGGCGATAATGAGCCACTAGTCAAAGATTATCAAAATAAACATCGCAAAAATCATTTTCCTCTAATTCCGAAAATTACGACCACTTTCGCAAAAACAACATATACATAAAAGTTACGCTGAGATAAAAATAGATTAGAATTATGCCACTATAATTAATTTTAAAAATGCAATACATTATAAATGTTCTTAATATATACAACTATATATAACTTAATATATATAACTATATGTAACTCTTAGCGAGATATCCATACACTTGCTAAACATTTTTTAAATAAAAAGAAAAAACAAAAATCCATGTATGCCACAACTTATCTTAAAGGTAAACAAATATGAACAAAATATTATAAAAATATATATATAACATACTATAAATAAATAATAACGTTACAAATATAATAATAAAATAAACAAGCAAAAATATAAGAATAATGGATGATTAAAAGTAAAACAATGAAGAATTTCCTTTACATATGACATTGCATTCCGTTTACTCCGACATCAGTGTTTCTATATATATATATATATATATATATATATATATATATATATATATATATATATATATATATTGTGTGTGTGTGTATTTAGGTAACATTTTTTCATTGCTGCATGTTACATTAAATAATAGAGACAAGTTTCTTGTCTATTTTATGTAAATTTTTTTCATATTGTCTGATACGCTTAATAACATTATCATTAAAAGAAGAAAGAAAATAACAATATCGGCTTACATAAGCCATTATGAAAGATGAGAATTACATTACAATATATTAAACAATACAGGTGCAAGACAATAATGATAGTCTGTTTTTGTTTATATGGAAGATTTCCAAGCAATGACAAAATTTGTGCATACGAGACGCTGGTATAAACCAGTGGCTTTTGTTATCAATTATAGGCATTTAAGAATATTTGTAGAGATTTCATAGTTTATTTTGTTCAGGTTAGGTTTCAAGTGTTTTATGTACATAGATTCAAGAATTTTTTGCTTTTCTTCTATTGTTTTAAATTTCAACGAGGATTTTCCGTAATTGTGTATGCGGCGAGGCATTTTGTTTTAAATGCCTAAAATTGTTAGAATTATCATTCAAATGTAGGGTCGAGTATCGTGAAAGCGATTTTGTGGTGTGACCAACATAAATATTATTTAACCCGTTGGATATACAATCTCCCAAAGGACACTTGAATTTGTAAACTATGATGGATTTTTTGAAAATCGCTAACCGGCGGAGAAGAATCATTGGGAATAATTGAGTTGGATATACTAGATTTAGTGCAGTATATATTTAACTTATTTTTTTGCCGAGATCTGTTGTAGATATATTTGTATTTACTAATTCTTTAGTATATTTTCATCTTGTTTATAATTAGTATGCATTTGATTACGATATAGGAGATTAATATGTTTGGATGAAGCAGTATTATGTTCTATTTGCTTAGTATTGAGACTTCTAAGAAAGCATCTTATTTGATCCTTAACTATATAGTTTATTAAGTGTTTGTTTTATATTCTTTAGTTCACTGTACAAAATCTGTTTTGAGCATAAATTAGTTTCTGCACGATGTATTAGATTTTTATAATTGCTATTTTGTAGTAATATGGACATTCGCTCTTGTAGGTAAGTGTATATGAATTTAAGCTTGTTGGTTTTTTGTATGGCGAAATAGTAAATTTGTGCTTATCAAGGAAGGGATTTTTATTTAGTATTTGTGTTTTTCAAGAAAGGGATTTTTATTATTAATATATATATATATATATATATATATATATATATATATATATATATATATATATATATGTGTGTGTGTGTGTGTGTGTTATACAGAAATGGAAACAAGTACATATATTTCTGATCCATGTTTTTCAAGTTAAGCGCAAATAAATATGATGTATATTTTTCATATTATTTCACATATCATATATGTGTATATATATATATACATATATATATATATATATATATATATATATATATATATATATATATATATATATACATATATATGTGTGTGTGTGCGTGTGTGTCTGCGTGTGTGTACATAAACTTTGAAAAATTGTTGCTAAACAGCAGACGATAAGCAATAAAACTTAAAACGAATGGATGAAGTTGGACTTTCATAAACGTGTTTACACAGTTCGTCCATCGATAAAGTCAATAACACCAGAGCAGATGTAGCGATATACAGATCATCACCTGTACTCAAGTATGTATAACATTAGATGACCCCACTTTTAAGTTTTCTCCTTTTTATAGCATCAGCGTTTGCTTCTTTTACATATGAAAATGTAGAGAAAACACTTAGATGATCAGAAGTTCTGGTCAGAAGTTCTGGTCAGAAGTTCTGGTCAGAAGTTCTGGTCAGAAGTTCTGGTCAGAACCTCTTCAATACATTTTAGTGTGTCATAATATTGAGAATGCCTGGACATCAGTAAAAGAAAGAAACTTTAGAAACTGGATATTGTACAATGTTTCATTTG
>OZ010581.1:88764054-88996554 GCA_963932145.1 Acanthosepion lycidas
AATAAAACTTCAAATTCCCGAGGACCTAAATATCAAAATGAACCAACCAACCAAAATTCAACAAAATTTATAACGAATATAGTAACAACACATTAAAATGCATATAACAGGTATATACTAATGCCATTTTACAAATTCTAGGAATTATTTTTATACTGAAACGCTTGTTTTGCAAAAAATTCCACAGCTGCAACAGTTAAACTTAAAATTTTTAAATAATTACAGGGCACGTTCGCACGTGTTTTAAAAAATCGTCATCACAACGAATAAAGATTTTATCGCAGCTACAATAAATTTATCATTGTAATTTACCCCCGAAGATGATCTTCGATGAGATCGAAGCACTTGGGTTAGCTATAACTACGGCGTCTTCCTTGATGAATTTTATCTTAACATCAAGAAACTGGTTAGAAAACGGGAAAAGATCAGTATAAAGAAATATGAAGACACAATATGTTTATATTAGCCAATAAATCATGACTAAATGACGATATGCTGTCTATATGTTATGTCATCCATCTGTCTCGAGAGAGCATGAATTTATGGCTTCTCCAGTGTGCAACCCTGGCCAGAGTTTATTTTATGAAACCTCGCCAGTTGCCCATGCAGCGCGTCTATCCTTCCACACTACTGATGCTGTCCAAGGGTCAATACAGCTTGTCACCAATACTACTCTCTCTCTCGCTTCCTACTCTCCTTATATATATATATATATATATATATATATATACAAATATATATATATATATATATATATATATATATATATATATATATATATATATATATATATATATATATATATATATATATATAATGATGGTCACGAGCATAACAATGCAGATTGAAATTTCCCTCCAACAACAAAATCTTTGTTTTGGGTTTTGCAGGAGCCGTTCTGGTAAAATCGTCTCCGCCATGGACATGAATACAAAGCTGAATGTTTTTTCATGGGCAAATAATTCAGTCGATGAAGCAAGTCATTTCATTTTTTGTGAGAACTTTAAGCCGTTTCACAATTCATTTCATCATGGAGGTGGTCAATTGATTTTATCCAGCGAATATTACCACTGCTAGACAGCGCCAATTAATATCATTAATGGATTTGAAAATATTTGTATAATGGGGAATTAAATTAATCAGTGAAAGTTAGTACTGTTATTTCCTTTCAACTATAGTCCTTAGTACAGTTGGATGGGGGAAAATTAAATTAATCATTGAATGTTGGCGTAGTTGTGGGTAGATAATTCATTTCAATACTAGATGTGAGCACAATTACGTGGTGGGTAAATCATAAGCATGCTTATATTTTCAATCCTAGTGGATTTAATGCTAGCCTACTAGACCTCTTCCACACCTCATGCACTGATCAATATTCCACAGGGGTGTTGCCTATCTTGGCCAGCTCGGATCATTATTTGATCTATATCAAGGTTAATGCAAAACTAGACCTCTGACGTGCCGTTTCATAGGACAATCTATTGATATAATAAAGCTGATTGGGACAGCTTCAAATACTACATTACGGACGTAACTCACTTAGGTCGCCTCAAAAACCGACCTACCAGGACAGCCTCCGTTATATCCGAGTGGATTCTTTCCAGTGTCGAAATCGTTATCCTTCACAAAAAAATACCGACTAAAGACCAATAGCCAGCCTTGATTCGCTCCTGAATGTGCTATAGCCATGGCTGACCGTAAACAATACTACCGTCTCTATTGAAGGGAACGATGTAGTTGAATCCTTGCCTCATTTAGAACTGAACACAATCACTGAAAAATAGATCTGGATAATGCAAAAAGAAGTCATGCGCCGGTAGTTCAAGCCAAAGTAGAAAACGAAAGACATATTTTAGTAAATCTTAGGTAGAATAACCAATAGAGGTAAACCGTCAACTCCCTCCGTTATAAATGATCCTGAATTTTTTAATTTTTATTTTTTATTCTGAGATCCGGTGTAGCGTGATGTTTAACATAGCACATCTTATTTCTCTTGCTTTTATTTTTATTATTATTTTCATGGCTACTGTTTTATTGCACCACATAGTAACAGCCGTAGTTTGGTGAGGAAAAGAGATTAGCTCAAAAAAAAAAAAGTGCCTTGTATATACAAATGTCCATTAGACGATTCTGAAATTAGCGCACTTTCACTAAAATTGTATTTTAATGAATTAATTTCTCTCTAACCCAATTTAAATAATTTCCTTTTATAAAAAAGCGATAAAAAGTTGAATGATCGCTGCCTGTGTCAGACATCAAGATAAACCAAATACCAAAATTTAAATTTAAATATGATTTTCTATAACTTTAATTTTTATGTAAAACTAATAATATTTTTTTATTTCACCCCATAATTTGTCACAATATCTATGTGTGTGTGTGTGTGTGTTTCTGTGTGTGTTTGTATATATATATATATATATATATATATATATATATATATATATATACAAATACGTATACACACACACACATACACATATATATATATATATATATATATATGTGTGTGTGTGTGTATGTATTGAATGGATTTTTATTAATCCGACAAATTTTTAATATGATTTCTCGAACATCTGTATGCATCAGTCAGCAAATTAAATAAATGTGCTGTCTAATAAATAAAGGGAGGTTCTGCTCAAATACACGTAGCCACTAAATGCAACTTCTAAAGTGATAAATATGTGCATATATGTGAATAACGGCAAAGGAAAAACCTTACTTTACCAACGCGTTTCGTCTTCTCAAGGAATTTCCAACGTAAATATAAGGATATTATTTTGCAACATGCATCAGTGATATATACAGTAAGAAAACAATATGGAAAATAAAAGCTGTAATTCATACACTGTATTCAAATGCGTTTTACGTTAGAATACATGCATAAACATTGTGCTATTTGCTTCTGCCACAAGAACATAGAATTTAGGAAATTTGATAATTATTAGTGAGATTAGACACTTTTATAAATTCATTTCGTAAATGCTACCTCCGATGTGATGAGTAACCCCCATTTACCCTAAACCTGTTGCTTCTAACTCGATACATATCCAGAACTTAAGTGTTTCTCAGCCATTTCTTAGGAAATCTATTGAATCTGAACAAAATAGGGACATTTGTATCAGGTCTAATTGTTCTTAAAATATGCCTAGTGGTTTTCAAATATGAGGTATACAGCGAGAATGCAATCATTGTTAGGACACTAAACATCTCCATATTGTTTGCTAACACTTGTTTGATGGTGAAGCATCCAATGCTATTTGTAGTGAGTCTTGATAAAAATAAAATAATATATGAAAATAATATATATAAACAAATAAATAAAATTAATAAAAATAAAGCATTTAAACTTCCCTTTAAAAGCTTTATCTCTTTCTTTATCTCTGAACTTCTCTTTTCGTAATTCTTTCAACTAACATGAAGCCATCCCTCAAAGAAAAACAAAACTGAACCCAGCAGAAAAATGCTTGAAATTTGCAGGAACAGGGTTTGCTAATTTATGCAGGAACAGGGTTTGCTAATTTATGCAGGGAAATTAAGAAAAATCAGGGAAGCCACACGCATATCTTCCGTCATAAAAAAATGAAAACGAAAGAAATACAAGAAAACGAAAGACTTTTTGACGAAAACAGCTAACACAAAGAGAATTTTGTTGTTAGCTGAAACGGCAGAATCTGGTCAAAATAATATAAACTGACACCTGTGACCTAGAAGTAGGAAGATGGTGAAAAAGGACGGAACAAAAGAAGCTACCATGGACAAACCAGCCATGAAGATGTAGTTAAGACGTCTTTTGTCAATGATATTTCTGCCCTGCTTAAGAAAACACACTAGATTGAAACTGACCTATTTCTAATATTACTACTACTCCTAGCACGATTTGATTTAGAAACTACCTCCTCTGAACTTTCCCCAAGCTACTTCCAATAGCCACCTAATAAACGAACATTTTAATACCCAAGTACCACAGGACTCACTCATCACACTTAATCAAATAAATAAAAATATTTATTTTATACCCTTCAGTCATTTCATTTTATTCCAACGTCTCTTTGACAATTACCACACAATTATTTACATATTTTTTAGCAAGTTTAACACCATGTACCGTAAGGTAACAACTTTCTTGCGTCCTCTGAGGTTTGAATTCACAATCATAGCGTATTCTTCGTTTATAAGAACTTTCTAGTCTTGGCTCTAAAGTAGGGATCTGTAGAATAATTTTAATAGCTTCGTCCGACATGAAGCCATTGTCGATCTAGATCACTTAATTTATCGATGAAGGATGCGAAACATGCTTACTTAGCCATTACGGTAAAATGGTGTCCGGAATAGTTTTATGAGTCTAAAAAATATATAAACTGGCTCTACACATATTTGCTATAACAGGCAATTTAAGAGGGAAATTAATTTTGGAAAATTTTACGTTATACATGCTATGTATTCTTTACTTAAATGTTTATCACGAGATGTTTAATTCAAGACTGCATTTTTAAAAGTCAGAACTAATAATCCTGCGTGTCTGTCGATTTTTTTTTAAAAGGAGACCATTATCAAATTATTCTGGCTGTAACTAAATAGAGATAAAACTGTCTAGCGCGTCAAATTCTAATGTTGGCTCCTAATCTCATTTATTTTCTCTTCTCTTTAACACAAGACTTATTTTAAAAAGATGACACACGATATATCTCTCCGACAATGATCGAGTGTCAAAATGTATATATTATTTTATACATACATTAACATCTTTAGATGTTTACTAAACTTTGCTTTCTCTAGTATACATCGATTTAGAGTGGTTTGGATTGCGACAGACCTTCATGTTGAAAAAGTATTATTAGCTGTTCTTAAACACAGACATATACAAAAAATATACGATTATATCAAATTATATCTTAAATTTATTTTACAAATCTTTTAATATATATTGCGTTAAAGAGAAAATTTCACCAGTAACATTTATTTAAATTAACAAATATTAGTGGAAAAATATAGTATTTTAATAATCTAGAATAGATAGAATTTATCTAAATATTCAGACTAAATATCACGATTCCTGTAGATCTGGCGTTCTAATGAAGATAATTTGGTTTGAATACTCTTAGATTTTTATCACATATGAATCTATCTAAATTAAATTTCTTTTAATCATTTCGCCTCAAGTAAGGCAATAACGCCACTAAGAGGCAAGAAGTTACTGTGTGTTAGAGAATATGTGGGAAAAGACTATTAAGGTTTGGTTTGGTTTGGTTTGTTTTACGACTTATCAACCTTAATGGGTTATTTAATGCCGACAAAACTTTTATTGCTGGTAATGCTTTCCTTTTTCAAAAATCTATTGCTTGTAATATTTTTTCCAAAGATGTATTGCTGGCAATAATTTTTTCTCAAAAAGTATTGCTGGTAATAATATTTTTCAAAAAAGTATTGCTGGTAATACTTTTTTCAAGAAATGTATTGCTGGTATTATAACCTGTTTTTCAGTTACATAGTTTTTTTCACCTCAGTTTGGGGGTTAGCTATTTGCCCATAGCTGGGACCCTAACATGTGTTACCATCCCGGGTCAGGGTCGACCTGGGACCACCAGCATTTATGAGTCGTTTCTACGCTCCTCAAAACGTCCTGATCAGTAGCTTTGCTGCCGGATGTAGTTTATCGTCATACCCAGGACGCGGATATAGTTTATCAACATACACAGGACGCAAGAATATTAAGGAAAGAGAACAATAAAAGAACAAGACAGAAGATAACAATTGATAGTGAATTTAAGTTTTGGAAGATCAAACTTGACTGGAAAACAAAAAGCTTGAAGAGAGGTCCACTACCGAGAAGTGCAAGAGAAGAAAGTATGAAAGGTGGAAAGAAGCTCCATTACGAAAGTGGGCAAGTGACTGAAGCCGAGATGCCAGGATAGACCGATGACATTGCAGATTCCTCAGTGGATTTTACAAAAAATCTCAAAGTATATAGTAAAAGCTCCAGACCATATGACGTAATAATGCCGTTTTTTTGACGTATTTTTAACGTATTTTTAACGTAAAAAAACGACATTCTTACGTCATTATTTTTGCACCAACCTAATATATATATATATATATATATATATATATATATATACATGCATACACGCATTACAAAGATATATGTGTGAGTGTGTGTAAATGTTTCAGACAGAGTAAAAGAAAAATATGAAAAAAAAAAGACAAAAGGAATCTTGTCTTAGCCGGTGCGTTTCGTCCTTGTTATTTTTTTTGTTTTCCCAATTACTTCCAATATGATCTAATATCATCTTCAGGGTGAATCGCTAATACAAAAAAAAATGTTATTGGAGTTTTTAGTAAATGTACATGAAACGCACTCCATTATAGTCAATTTACGTATATATGTAAGGGAGGTTCAATTTTTTATTGTTAATGTTTAAAAATACTCAATATGCAATTCTTTAAAAATAATTAATTTTTTTTTACAATTTACATTTCAAAATATTGCTTTTATAATGATTTGAAAACATTGTTACTATTCTCATAATTAATTTCATTTAGTGATGGTTTCGTTTTTATAAGGAGAATTTTAAGTTTGTTTTATTTTCATATTTCTATTGTCAATTAATATTTTTCTAAAACGTGAATATGGACAGGAATGTTATTTATTGTGCAACAGAACTTGAATTTGCCATGTGTAAGCCCCCTCGATAATGTTGTTGTTGCGAAACCAACATATATACTTAGTTTTTGTTAGAGATACAATCTTCCAAAGGACATTTAAATTGATATGCGATATTGGAAATTGTTGACGGAGAAAAGTTATTGCGGGTAATTAAATTGGTTGTATTAAATTTAGTATTAAATTTAGTATAGTATATAATTAATTTTATTTTTAGTGGGACAAGTGGAGGATATGTTGATACTTATGAGGTTCATTTTTAGGCTACTTTTATTTTGTTTGTATTTAGATTGTATTTTATTGTGCTATTGTGGTTGATATGTTTAGGTTTATTTGAGGAAATATTATGGTTCTTTTTTGGTTTATGTTAATAGCTCATCTAATTTTTCATCAACAATATAATTAGGAAAGCTATTATTAATGATAGTTTGTTTAATGATTTATAATTCGGTGTAGAATTTTTTTCCGTTGAAGTGTTAAATTTTGCACGGTTTATTCAATTTTGTCTAATCGCTGTTTTGTAATAGAACATTCACTTTTATAGTTGAGAGTACATATGTTTATGCTACTTAGTTTTTACATGGGTAGGTAGTTAATATATAATTATTGATGTTTATCAATATCTCAAGGAAATTTTGTTCTTATTGTTAAGTTTATGTGTGAAGTTAACAACGGACTTGTTTTGGAAGTTTTTTTTGTAGTTCATGTATTTTCGTCTATGATTTTAACTAAGATAAGAATATCGTCTAAATATCTTAGGTAGATGGAGGGATTTTAGTGTTATTAAATATATTATTTTCAAGGTTAGCCATGTAGAAGTTACTAAATATTGATCCTAGAACTAAACCCATGGAAATACCATCACTTTGTATGAATACATTATTTTGCTTGTCATAGAATGGAACTTCATTAGTACGCGTCGAGAGTAGTTTCCGTAATTTGTTAGGTTTCATTTTTAATGGAGGGACAAATGGCTTGTTGTAAATATTCGTTATAATTATATCGATCATTTCTCTTACTGGGACATGGTTTCATTATTAGGTTTTTGTGTTTTTAAGATTTGTATTAATTCGTGATTTAATGCTGATTCTATCAAGTGTGTATGGAGCAATGAGTTGGTTAATGATTTTCGTTATTTGATAAACAGAAGTCAGGATTTCGGATATGATAGGACTGAGCTTTATGTATTTTTATAGTTCCATACATGTATCCTGGTTTTTAGTCACCAGCTATTTTAGGAAGTTTTACATTGCCTTGTTCTCCGTTGATGCCTCTGATCATTTTTTAATCAGTGAATTTAAAAGGATTAAAATAAATATAAATAAACATAATATGTCTAGAATATCAAACAAACATGATTCAATGAAGGTATGCCGCGTAAATATGTATATTTTAAAGTTTCTTCCTGTATACATATATTTTGATATAATGTCTAACCCGAAATCGACCATATATGTGTTTAGTATGTGTAATATTATCAGCAGCAGGGTCCTCACAACTACTCCTTCCCAGTTTTTTTTATGATTATCGATTTCCATGGTTAAATGTCAGGTTGGCGCACTTTGTCTTAACATAATTGCTAGGAGCATCATTTATTTGATGGACAGTCAAGAGATTATATATATATATATATATATATATATATATATATATATATATATATATATATATATTGCAAGAACAATGCTACTCAAGCATGAGTAAGAAGTCAAATCCTTCGTTGAGCGTTAGGGTTGTGAATCGGTTTTTGCTTTGTCTAGAGATTCTAGAAACTTAGCACTTTAATTTATTGCGTAGGTAGGTGTTTGCCATTTGGACATTTTTTTAATTTCCTTTCCTTGTTCGTGGCTTTTCCTCCTTTTCTAAGGTATTGGTCACACCGATATTGTTGTTTATTTTATATATATATATATATATATATATATATATATATATATATATTGAACAATAAAAAATATTAAATTAAAATCTTCAGACACACTGGGTTGTAGATTAATATTCTTTCGCTTGTTTTTTTTATTATTATTTCATTTAGATTCCTTAACTAGTTTCGGCCAACATGGCCATCATCAGGAGAAGAAATATTTCTGCTTGCTGGTAGCAGTGAACTATAGAAATGAATGTCTTGATGGAGAAAATGAAGTTTTGTCTGTAGTTTTCATTTGTTTTTTTTTCTTTTTAACATGAATCTTTTAACATTCCTTATGTTGGTCTAACAGTCTCTTTTAAGTTGTTATTTGAGATAAGAGCTGGATGGATCTATACTGCTCTGAATTCTCCTGGCCACTTTGACAGATCTATGGGCCCTGGAGAGGGGATGTGTCTCTGTTAAGTGCTTGTGTGCGTGTCTGTTATTTGGTCCTTAGGGAATGAGTGAGTATGATATGTGTAAGCGTGTATATTGCTGTGTGTGTGTTACCATTTGGCTCATTAGGGAGTGAGTATGATGTGTGTGTATGTTCGTGTGGGTGTGTGTATAAGTGTGAGGCCTCAATACCTCCGTAAGCATGTCTGTCGTGTGTGGGTGAGAAATGTTGGTATGTTTTGATTTATAGTGTTATATATTAGTACTATCTATATTGTTAAATTTATGGTTTAGCCCGGCTGGATATTGTGTTTTTACACGTTGTATCCACTTATTTTCATGGAACTCTAAAAACTTTCTAATGTTATCTGCTCTGAACTTTTCTATTCTCTCAATTATAGAGAATTTGGCATGGGTTTTGAAATCGTGTTTTTCTAGACGGAAATGTTGTTCTACAGGTAATAATTTTTCATGGGGAGTCGACTTAATTCAATTGCGATAATTATTAATTCTGTAGTGAAAGGGCCATTGAGATTTTCCTACATATTGTTTTTGACATAGTGTGCATTTTAGGAAGTAAATTATGTTATGACTTCTACAGTTAGAATCGTGGTAGATTTTGAAAGTAGATTTAGTGCCTGAGCTAGTGAATCAATCCGTGTGTTTAATGTGATTGCAGCATAAACTTCGTTTGTTGTTACATGGTTGGGAAAATCCAGTTGTATTTGTTCTTAGTTTATTACGGATTAACTTGTCCCCTGAAATGTGGTTACTACCTATGATTTCTTTTAGGTTCTTAGGTCTACGATATGCTTGAAGGCCGGGTTCTGTAAAGAATTTTTTAGGCCTGGTTTGAGATGTAGTATTTCCCAGCGACGTTTGATCATTTGGGATAGTGGAGGCAGAGTGGGGTTGAAAGTGGTTACTAGAGGAATGCGGCTAGATTTATTTTTAATCTTGTACATTAGGGTGTCTTCTCTAGGTGTGGAAATTGCTTTATTTGTTCCCTGATTAGGTGTTGCTTATAGCCACGTGTTGTGAATTGATGCTTCAGATTTTCAATGCGTTTATTTAATTCTTCATTGTTTGACCATATCCTTCTGAGTCTAAGTGCTTGTGAATAGGGAAGGTTCTCTTTGAGGTGTTTAGGGTGCGAAGACTTAAAGTGTAGATAGTTGTGGGTGTCGGTGATTTTAGTGTGTAGTGTCGTTTGTAGTTTCCTGTTTTCATCTATATAAATGCGGGTGTCCAAAAATGTTACTGATGTTGTGGATTTTTCATAGTCAAACTTGAGTCGGGTACTGTGTTTAGGGTAAGTTTGTCATGACTACCCGTGTATACAAAGAATATATCATCGATATATCTTGCATAGAATACGCAGTCGCTACCAATGAGGGGATAGATATGGGTCTCCTCAAATTTTCCCATGAATATTGTAGCATATGATGGAGCTGCAAGGGTGCCCACGAAGGTAGTGTACTCTATTGAAGTTGAAAGTATTCAATGTAAGGACATACGATAACTTCTGGGGGGGGGGTCTTGTTTTCTTCTTTTAGTAAGTGCTTCCTGAAAGGCGGATAGCCCTTCGATGTGTTTAATGTTTGAATAGAGTGACCTTACGTCCATAGTCACTAGAATGGCATTCTCTAGAACTGTTTATATGTGATTAATTTTGTTTAATAGATCTGTTGTGTCTCTGATGTAGGATTTTACTTCCTTAGCTAGCGGTTGTATGTAATGCTCTACGTATTGGGAAATTTTTGTCGTGTGGCAGTTGAACGATGAAATGACCGACCTTCCTGGGTTGTTGCTTTTATGTATTTTAGGGAGGAGATAGAAACAAGCATGTGTAATGTTTGTGGGTGTAAGTGTTGTGCATGTTTCCTTGTCAATTAGATTTTTGCGAAGCATTATGTTTAGTGAGCTAGTTAATTCTTTTTGGTATTCGGGGAGGGGATCTGTAGGTAAGCTTTTATAGGTTTCTTTGTTGGCTAGCTGTTTGTTGGCCTCTTTAATGTATTCTTCGATTCCCCAGATCACTGTCGCACCCCCTTTGTCAGCCTGCGTTATGATTAGGTCATCTCTTATGTGTCAGTGTGTCAAGGGCTATACGTTCCCCTTCAATATTATTGTCACGTGGCAGCTTATATGCTATTGTTTTCTCATGTCATTTGTTACGGCTAGTTCAAATGTCTGTATAGTAATGTCTTTGTTTTGTGGGGTGTATGTAGTTTCCTTCTCTTTTAATGTATCAAGTATGGAAGGTGTGTGACCATTGTCCCCGTACCGGGCTTTTAACCCTATTCTTCTGAAAAAAGGATTTCATGTCCTTTGTCAAGGTGTCTTTATCAAAACTTGGGGGACTAGGGCAAAAGCTTAGTCCTTTATTTAATAACCCGAATGTATTGAGTGAAAATTTATTGTTACTTAAATTTATAACTCGCCCGTATGGGTCAAGTTTGTATTTCCAAGCATGGCGAAGTTCTTTCGTAAAAGCTTGCATCATATTTCCTATTAGGGATGCTATACCCGCATCCAAGTGTCCTGGTTGGGGATTCATCCCGTTTTATTGAAGGTTGTGTTTGCTGTTGATTGTCTACTAGGGGCTAATCTAATATATATATATATATATATATATATATATATATATATATATATATATATATATATATATATATTATGTTTGTGTGTATGTCCGCTATTGTAAGTTTATATTAATGTCATTTTTTGTGCATAGAATCATTGAATTGTTTAGTTTCTGTAATGTAGATAATAATTGTTATCTAATGTAGATCTAATGTAGATCTAATGTAGATAATAATTGTTATCTTGGAAAGAACTCTGAAATGTTTGTTGCAATGGATAATATTGTTACAGGAAACTTAGTAAACGAAACGAATCATTTCTTAAAACAAATAAAAGAAGTCTCATAGTCTCCAGTGAATCCACCCCAGAAAAATAATTGAAATTGAAGTAACGTGAACCCAACGAAGAATGATTAGATTCCGCACCAACGCGAAATAATTTGTTCGAAATATAAGTAATCCTGATTGAGAAACCTCTGAGTGATGTGTCATCTTAGAATTCCCCGCAAAAATTATAGGAAGAAAAAACATAGATATTTGATATTTCAATGACTAATATGAATGAGTATGCTTAAAGTTGTGTATTAATGGATGAAAGTATTTTATTTTTGGAATAGACTACAGAATCAAGATAAAAATAGCATATTTGAAAATTACAGTTGATTTTGCAAACAGACATAATCGATTTTTAGCCTGGTGGATTTCGTCTCGGTCCGTAAAGTCTTCAGATAATATCGTCTGCATTGTCCATTTAAACGGGATTTATATCCATTCTTTGTAAATGATGCGAGAGTCAGGCTTTGATTCACAACAGATCCGAGAGTTTCTAGACACGTCAGAAATATAATATATCCTTCCTAAGTACAGCAATAAGAGAAAAAGTGAAAGACATTAGATTTTGCTTATGGAAGCAAAACAATGGGCTTAAATACCGATCAACGAGATATGTTTTATTCTATATATTTGTTTTTAGGTTAGTCATGAATCAAATCTCAATTTATTAATATCTTCAGCCATCTTTATTTCATAGTATAAGTATAATGGAACACGGAAACCCAACATGAGTTCATTGATTTTCAAATTATATTGTTGTCATGTAAATACAAAAAGGAATAATTAACTCATTTTGTGATTACCATGCAAAATTTCAGAGAATTTTATTTTTACTAGGTGTCTCAAAATTACGGCTCCACTCAACAATTGTAAGCAATAGTAAATGTGAATAAATACAAAGCTTATAAGAATGCTTAGAAAGCTGACCTAGTGGAGCGTTATGTAAGGGAAAAATGTTGTTGTAACTATACTGGTGCATCTACTCGTGTAGTACCTGCATTGTTATTACCAATAAAACTGTTTTCTGATCAAGTATAGAATAATCTACTATATGAGAATGCATTATGAAGTCAGTCGGTTTGTCAAGCTAGAAAAGTTATATTTATTGAGTACAAATGTCTGAATATGTATGTGCACAATATTACAGACAGAAGTCTGTAAATAATGATATCAAAGTTATCAAAATTAATGAGTGAGATAATGGTATCCGTTATAAAATATCAAATAATTAATATTAATTTATGACATAATAATTAATTAAGGTATACTTTTAAATTCATTTTCTATATTCTCTATCCATATATTTCATGGTTTATGACTACATTTTTAGGACATACATACATATATATATATATATATATATATATATATATATATATATATATATATATATATATATATATGTCTGTGTATGTGTGTATGTGTCTGTGATTCTGTGTATAGATATAATTTATTTGTTTAAACGTTATTTTTAAATGGATACTTATATTTGAGTAGATGCTTTGTTTTTTTATTTATTTATTAAACAGTATATTTATTTATTTACTTCTAGAACCTGAATTCGAGAAATTTTGTTAGAAAAATATCGTGTTGGAGGGCGCCCATTTTTCTACACGAAATTGAATAATAAATTAATCGAAAGATACTAATAAAAATGTTAACATTGGTCAACTCCAAATTTATTGCCTAAATATTTTTTACTGATGTAGGACAATTTTGATGTGCTGAATCCAAAATTCTCATTAATTTTGCTCAATTGGGTCAACTTTTTGAGCTATGGCTACTTGCTGTTTTTTAAGTTTTTGTTTCTGTAGTCATGGCAATTAAAATAACTATATATGCAACATATTTCACACATTAAATGTAATTATTATGTTAATTATACACTTCTTAATGTTAACCCATCAGAATTATTTTCAGCCAAATATATCTTCATAATTAATAAAACACGCCTCCAAAATATTTATAGAGCAGTAACATGCAAGAATGTGTTTACATCCCAAAACACACCAATGATACTGTACAATACAAAAGCTAGAATATAAATCAGAAAGGTTGTTTTATTAGTCATTATAATTTAGGTTTAGCGCCAACATATTTCGCGGTGTAGTTGTAAACATGCCACGTTACTAGTTTAACTTCAACGGCAGATTATTCATATAAAAAAACAATAGAATAAAGTGTAAATACTGCATTTTGCAAAACATTTTTTAACTTTTGAATTCAGAGGAAACGAAACTGTTGTGTGATTTTTATAAACCGTTATTATTATTATTATTATTATTATTATTATTATTATTATTATTATTATTATTATTATTATTATTATTATTTTATTTCCTTGATTTCTGGTGTGTACACATTTCTTTCCGAGTTCCGTCCAGAGACCTAAATTTAGATGACATTTTACACTGACCAAAAAAAAAGAAACTTTTTTTACATCGATAAATCCCTTCGTAAGCAGTGGGCTTTACTCGTGAGAACAATTTTTTTGTATTTCTTTAAGTCATGGACTTCCAGGAATCCCTTCAATTAGTCTACTGGAATCTTTTCCAACTAATCCGAGGGCTCTAACTACAATAGGAATTGTTGATATTCCCAAGTGCCACATTGTGCAGGGACTGCCATATCAATAAAGAGACACTTTTTTATTTGCGGTCTCTGAAAACAAAGTCTAGGCGGTTAAATTGGATTGTTCTGTGTGTGTATTGTGTTGTCCCATAAAATTGTAACCGGATCTGGGCGGTATTTATACCAATTTCTTTCAGTTTCCTTCCTATAGAATTTGCAGATTTTCTAGTGTAGTCATTGGCCCACTCTGTCGTGCCGGGTTTTATATTCACTAGGTGCCAATACCTTGCAACCTGATAAAAGATAGTCAATTGTTTCTGGATATTTTTCACAGAATCTGCATTTTGCTCTAAGACAATATTTTAGTATTTTTATATGTGTGCTTGATAATTTCTAGTTGTTGTTGTTGCTATTATTATTATTATTATTATTATTATTATTATTATTATTATTATTATTATCTGCCGTATATTTTTATGCAATACCAAGTTATTAATTATGTTAATGGTACAAATTGTACTCCTGTTTGAGTAGACATAACTATTTTAGAGCTTGAAATTAATGTCAACTGAATTAGATCGTGTCATTATTAAATCAGTCTATGCCTTTCAAGATTATTTTCATTTGTTAAAAAGAAAAAAAAAGAAAAATATAACAAATCAGGGTGTCAATTCAAAGACGTGTACTCACTAAATATGTCTCGTACAATAATAAGAAATAATATGGTAATAAGAAATACATGAAGTATATGTATATTAATCATAGTACACAATTTTTTAAAACATTTAAACGTGTTCTTTGTCATAGAATATAGATATCTGCTAAGCCATTTGCTGAGTTTCTCCTATTGTCGATAATCCTGTTTGAAGTTAGTGAGAATCATGCAATGCAACTTAGGAAGAAGCTACCTTGTTTTCCGAATACTGTCAAGCAAATCTTGTTCCAAAAAATGATCTTTGCGAAAGAATAATGTTGTACACAGATGCTCTTATCATTTGGGAAACTGTGTCTCCTCCGTTTAAAAATCTTTGTTAAAAAGACATGAACACATACTTTAATAACACATTCATCTCTGTGAAAAAAAAGCATTATATAAAAATATAATACTTCCATTGAGCAGCTTCTAATTTCTGTCATATTTTGTCCGATAAGTAAAAAAAGTACTCCCTCACAGCAACTGTAAAAAAGATTATAAAAAGTAGAATATCACTTATTATAAAATGAAAGCAACAGGGTCTCAATAACATTTCATTCAATCCCTTTAAACATACAGTTCAAAGACAATGAATATTTGCCACGGGATGCTAAAATCTATTTCAGAATAATAGCAAGTGAACAGCCGTTCATATCACAATTGGACCACTAACAACGTAAACGCAAAATCTCTGGACTATATTTTTTATAGAAAACAAGGGACCCTATTACTACGAACATGACATATAACTTCAGCAAGTTCATTTATGACGTTCTGTTGACAGAAGCGTAGCAAGCAATCTTTGTTCGTTCGCTGCTTAGTTCTTTCTCTGTACACACACACACACACGTGTGTGTGTGTGAGCGCGCGCATCTGAGTGAATATAAGGTATCGCACAGAGTGCTGGTGTTAATAAAATACTACACGATGTAATATAACATATATAGACAGATCTAAAATGATATGAATAAATATATTAAACATAAAAGTTTATTGCTGGTTTTCTTAAGTAATTATCTAAATTAACAAAGAAATATTGTAAAAAATAAACGGACCTAGAGAGCATGAAAATAATATATATATATATATATATATATATGAAGGAAAGATCATAATTTACATTAAAATAATCTGGATCAATAAATTTAAATTATAAAACGGTGAGTCTCTGCTCAACACCAGTGTATTACATTGTGCATGAAACTCCGTGTCGTGCGACCGGTAATATGCATATTTAATATATATATATATATATATATATATATATATGAATAGTGTCCATATATATGTGTATATGTATATGACAAAAACACCACCAATGTTCTAAAGCCAAACGCTAACAAAAGCATAAAAAATATTGCAAAATCTAATGTCAAATTTTATTATGATAAAATTATTTCATAATAAATTTACAGTTATTTCACAATACAATTCGAATATCTCATCCAATATGACCTAGAATTCAACAGGGTGGAGTAAAGCTATGATTTGAACTATGAATATAGGTAGTAAAATTAAACATCACTTCCAAATTAATGAAAATATCAAGATAAATTCAGAGATGTCTTGTGATTTAATGGACACGGCCATTTTTGGACGCACGGTTCACGGACAAGCAGCTTTAAGATAAAGAGTATATTTATTAAGGCAATAATCTTGCATATACTGCAAAGCTCTAAAGCTGTAAATTCACGACTTTGTCAATTGGGACAGCCAATTTATGAGATAATAATAACTCTAAATATTAATTCCAGAGAAGTGTAAAAGAGATGGAGGTGAGAATGAAAAATAACCCAAAAAACTAGACCTTTTGAAAACATTAAAGAGCTACAATAATGTACACTTCAAAATTTTGAAAAATTAAGAAAATTATATTCTATATCCTTGGCATAGTTTTATGAGTAAAATTTTAGTTTCACTAATAAAGGCGGTCAAAAATTATTATCAAAACATTTCATAAACTGAAGTGTAACGCTTCAGATGAATCTCCAACGGGATATTTCTCCTGTAAATAGAGAAAAATCCACCATCATCAACATTTGTTGGTTAATACGAAATATATCGTGAAAACATTGACTTGGATATATAAAATCTGATATAATTCATACGTATATACAAGAAAATATTTGTTTGCATTTATATGAAACTTCAATTTTAATGACGTTTCATAGCAAAAACTCCATCCCCGAGTCCTGTAGCACAACGCAGCTCTGCCCTCTTGGCAAATCCTTCAAATGCACCCCCTGCAAAGAACCTCCTACCACTATAACATCTTTCTCCTATCAAGGAGCAGACTGGGTCTCGTTCCGGGATTTCATTCGCGACGTCCCCTGGGACGTTGTCTTCAGGCTTCCCGTTCAATAATGTACTTCCGAGGTCTGATCCTGGGTTAAAGCTGGAATCGAGCCTTTCATCCCCTCAAGGAAATATAAGTTCAAATCGTGCTCCTCCCCTTGGTTCTCCGCTGTTTGCTCAGCTGCCATTGCCCATAGGAACCACTTCTCCCACCTTTATCGTAGCGACATGTCTGATTGCAATAGACGTCTGTTTGTCTCTGCCCGTAACGAGTGTAAGCCTGTTCTCAATGAAGCAAAGTCACTATTTGCTGCTCGAATGAAATAACGTATTGCATCTCGCAAATACAGCTCCAAGGATTATTGGCGACTCTGCAAGAGGATACTTAACAATAGCAGACACTCTATACCTCCTTTGTTCAACCAGTTTGAGGTTCTGACCTCTTCTGCCGACAAGAATGAATGCTTTGCTCGGAAATTCTTATTCAATTCAACGGTCGATTTTTCCGACGTACCCACACCTTATTTCCCCCGTCGAACTGAGGCTTACTTGAGCGACTTGCACATAACCCCTTCATCGGTTCTGGGCATCATCTCTAAACTAGACCCCCACATGGCTAGTGGTGGGGATGGCATACCAGCCATTGTCCTGAAGAAATGTGCGCTTGAACTGGCCCCTGCCCTCTCCAATTATATAACTACTGCTTCAATGAATCTTGTTTTCCACCCTGTTGGAAGCCCTCATCTGTTGTTTCTGTCTTTAAGAAATCTGGAGACCCTTCTGACCCTTCTAATTACCACCTTATCCGTCTCCTACCCCTCTTCGGTAAAGTCTTTGAAGCTTTAATCAACGCCGAAGTGATTATGCACCTTACATCCCATAATCTGCTCACCGACAAGCAATATGGTTTCCGCTTTGCCCGTTCTACATCTGATGTGTTTACAGCCATAACTGAAATTGTTTACCAAACACTTCATAATAATGGAGAAGCTCGTGCCGGCCTTCTTCAAAAGCTTTAGGTTTATGGAATTACAGATCGATTGTTTGATTTAATACAATCATTCCTGTCGAACCGTACATTGAAGGTCGTTGTCAACGGATTCTCCTCCAGCTCCTATCCCACGAACGCAGGTGTTCCTCAAGGCTATATCCTAGGCCCTACTCTGTTCCTTATCTTCATTAACGATCTTCCTGATGTCATAGGTTCCCAAGTAGGCATCTATGCGGACGACACTACTATTTACTCCTGCCTCAAAAACAAATATATTTTCGCCGACAAAACTAACCTGGCCGTGTGTCTTGAAAAGGACCTCCAATCGATTTGTGGACTGGGGCAAAAATTGGCTGGTTAACTTTAATGCCTCAAAAATAAAACTGCTCTCTATTACTCATCAGAGAGAACCGTCCCTGCTTCCCATTAGAATGTCTGACACTCAACTCCACGACTGCTCGGTCTCACATTGTCCGCTGACCTGAGATGGAACGAATACGTTGAGTCAATAGCTTAGTCCACTGGTAGGAAAGTTGGCTCCATATGCTGTGCCAGGAAATTTTTCTCGCCGGAGTCGATCCTTCAAATCTACAAATCAACCATTCGCCCTTGCATGGAGTATTATTGCCATATATGGTCTGGAGCCCCTTCTAATTGTCTCAAGGTCCTTGATAAAATCCAAAGACGGATATGCAATGTAATTGGCCCTGATCTGGCATCTTGTATGCAGCCGCTCCCACACAGACGTACCGTTGCCTCCCTCTGTCATTTTTTACATATACTTTCACGGTAACTGTTCCGATGAGCTGCTTTCGCTAGTTCCCAGACTTCATGAATTTAAGCGTTCAACTAGGATGGCATCTCGCTCTCATCCTTTCACTGTTGAAACCGTTAAATGTATCCGTCTCTTCTACACCAATAGCTTCATGTCTCGCACTTCTCACCTGTGGAACTTCCTCAATTTCTTGTTTTTCTGGTAACTATAATCTTCAACTATTCAAATGTAACGTCAATCGACGTCTCCAGATGACCTGATCTAACCCCTAATCTTCTCTTCATCCTTTCCTCTATCACTCCTCTTTGTTATTGCTCCAAATCTGTAACCCCTTGCATGCTAATGGCTCCCTGCCTTGCTTGGGGTTGAATGCTTAAAAAAAAAAAAAAAAAAAAAATAAATTGGAAAGTAAATATACGTATGCAATGGCACGCAAATAAAGTATGTATTCATTTAGACAGATTAAGCAGTGTTGGTAGGAATCAGTAAATCTTAGATAAGCTACGAATTGGACCTCTCAAAATCAAACAGGTACAAAAATTAAAATATTTGTGGAGGACAGAAAATGTATCACCAAAACTCGAAGGTGCATTGAAGTACCAAAAGATGCATTCAAAATGAGGTAAATTATTAAAAAAAAAAAAAAGTCCTCTTATATGGCAGTAAATGGCGAACAAGCTCCTCACGATAGATAGGCCTAAGTCAGTGAAAAAAACCGTAAATACCATGGATTGAACATGTGAATAACGATGTAGTTATAAGACTAATAGAAAGAAAAACGAGACTTATAGCGAGAATCAGAAAGAGACAGATGGGTTTTCTAGGGCACATAATTAAGAAAAAAGGTTTTGGAGAATTTAACACTCACAAGAAATATTAGAAATATTATACAGAAGAAAAAAAGTGAGTAACGTACTTAACAAGATGGCGTAAATTGATAGCAGGACAAATTATGGGAAGGATATTGAAAAAATAAACGTTACTAAGAACTATAGCAAGGAGACGGAATATAAAAGCACACACACACACACACACACACACACACACACATATATATATATATATATATATATATATATTAAAACACGCACACATACAGAAACGCGTGCAGCTGGGTGCGCGCAAACACACGGGCTCGAAAACACGCACGCGCAAATAAGGACGCACAAACAAGTACACACACACACAGACGCGCGTTGCTGAGTGCTTGGAACGTTTGCTTTTTTACCATGAAACCCGGCTTCGAATCTTACCATGCTCGTTTTGTCAGGAAGATGACTTCTTGATCAGGGGCAGGCGATGCCAGCGTACTGTACCTTTGAAAAGTGTCTGAAAATCCTACCACGGGTTGACCCAAGCCTTGTGAGTAAAATTGGGTAGAAGGTAGTCTTTGTGGAGCCGTCGTTGGTTGTACTGGTACGAAGACAGACGTCATCATGACCGGGGGGTTGAGCGCAATGGCCTTGTTCAGACAGTGGATCACGCTAGATAACGCCTTCTCTTAGTGGAGAGATGCAATATAAAACACAGATGGGTTCTGTGTATGTTCAATAAACACAAGCGTACAGGCGCCTGCAATAAAGAAACGGCGATCCTCGGATATGAGTGTTAAGCCTTATATATGGCCTGGGCGCATATTTTTCTAAAGAGATCTCTCGAATACTCAGATGTAAATAAATAAATGTACCGTTTAATAAATAAACAAAACAAAACATCTACTCAAATATAAGTATCATTTAAAAAATAACGTTTAAACAAATAAATTAGAAATATATATATATATATATATATATATATATATATATATATATATATATATATATATATATATATATATATATATCAGCATCCAGTTCATTTATAGCCTATGAAAGCATATTATTGTTACTTTACATTCGGCATTCGAACCTTATATCATATACGATATACTGTTTCTTTGAGACACTAACTAAGTTGTGTAAACAACGATAACCAAAATAAACATTTATTTTTGTGGTTTTATATATATATGCACACACACACACACACACACACACACACACACACACATATATATATATATATATATATATATATATATATATATATATATATATATATATATATATATAAAAAATTTACATTAGTTTAAGCGTGTGTCGCTTACTTGTATTTGAGTATCGATGTTTATCTTTACATAAGTTGCATTACAAAGAATCCTGATTGAACAAACCGATATAATCTCCCGTTTTAGGACATTTAAAAGCTGGCCCTTCTTCAGAAGTTAAAACGAAAATAGATAAGCCTGTTCGCTGACTATTCCGACCAAAGCAGACGATCGATGCAAACAAATTCAAGGCATCTTTTCGACATCCATCCTCAGACGAATTTCGATAGTTGCATAAAAGTTTATATTTTGTACATGTTCGCTTTTATATTTGTTGAGCAAACAACTAAAAATCGTCTGCAGATAACACTGGCGATTTGTCCTCATATATATATATATATATATATATATATACACAAAATACCATATTTTTTATAGTTTATCAAACAGATATTTTAGGTGAATCGAAATGACAATTTTTATTATTTATTTCAGATACACAAGACTGATTTAGCCATCGGCTGAAAAAATGTAAGGCATCTAGGCATTTTAATTGTCGTCTTCAAAGTAAATATTTCGAAATCTGTTCTTCACTAGAGTATTTTTCATATTTATATTTTGCCGTGGATGCATATAATTTAAAAACCATGACTTGCACGTTTTATTCGTAAACGGATTTGCGTAAATTCCCCAAGAAAATTAACATATTAGATTAGGTTTACCTACTGCCTGATTTCCACTACTTCCCAGTCTTTTGAACATGAGTAAAGGTTTATCCATTGTCTCATGTTTAGATTGGATTTCCGGTTCCTTCCTTAAAATCTTCACATTCTCTTTTTTTCCCAGTAACTTCTGGTGCCTTAGTGGCGTTATCGGGGTGATGTGATTGAAAAGAATATAAAAACAGAACCATAGAATCCCACTAATGCCTATTTGTCTACGCCAGCTGATAAATACGTATCTTATTTTTCTGAGCATTTAGACACTATTATTTAGACGTTATTTTCTAACGCCTCTTAAGCTCACTAGCATTTCGATGAACGCATTATTATTATTAACAAAACTTGCAGATTTCCAGAAAAGAAAACATTTAACAGTTTTTCGGGTGTATATGTCTTCAAGTTGTATATGAAAAATACATACAAGATTGAAAGCAAGTCTTTTTACAAACCACGCTTGCCTTGAAAAATACGAGTGAAACGCAACCAGCGTCAATGGAATATAAGTGAACCGCAACTAACACAATGTGAACCCAGCTGCACATAGTAAATTTGTCTAGTATTTGATTAGTTTGTAAAGACAATTAATCAGACAATTTAGTGTAAATTTGATGAAACTGCCCTGTTAGGAAGCTAGTGTCTGCTCTTTTTCTTTTATGAAAATTAAGATCTTCTGGAAGTGACAGAGTTATGTCACTCATTTTGATTCTTGTTTTTGTTCAAGTTGTTATTGTCGTTCTTCTTCTTCTTCTTCTTCTTCTTCTTCTTCTTCTTCTTCTTCTTCTTCTTATTATTATTATTATTATTATTATTATTATTATTATTATTATTATTATTCTTGGCAAAATGAAAAACAAAAAAGAAAAACAATATGGGAATTGGTGGGGTCAGCTTGAACAAAGCCGAATTTCATACTTGTCAAGAGTACACAGCGTAACATTGAAACAGAATTGGAAATTTATCCTATATATTTTTCTTTCATTCGTACTTTATTCACGTTCTCAGTAAAAATCAAACAGTTATACAAACGTATAATCCCTTTCGGCACTGATTACACTGTAACTCATTTCTACGTTATACTGGGTGTGTTATGTTGAAGGAGTATTTTCTTCTTTCGGAATAATGTGAAAATAAGAGGAAAGGAAATCATATTAGTTATAAACATGGCAATATCGCAGAGTGACAACTGAAAAGAAGAGAACATATATATATATATATATATATATATATATATATATATATATATATATATATATATATATATATTAGGTTGTGCAAAAATAATGTCGTTTTCTCACATATGTTACTATGTGAGAAAACGACATTAGTTTTGCACCAACCTTATATATATATATATATATATATATATATATATATATATATATATATATTGTTGAAAAAGCATAATATCCACATCGAAAGCACAAATCGCTCATGCAAATTGCAATCTTCAGGTGCAAAATACTGACCATCCTTTATAGCGTTATTGAATTCCCTTTCTCGTGGAGGTGATTTAAAATCGTGTGTTAAGACTTGTTTATTATTGTTTATTATTGTTGCCTATAATGTTATACGTAATAATTTATAATTTATATCGTTCGAATGTACCTGACGAATGCATGCATGCATGAAACTGCGAATCGTGCTATCGAGGTAGTATATTTCATATATTCACTAACATAAAATTAATAGCTCTGTTATATAACATTGAGCATAGTTTTTATAAAACCAGTGAGTGAAAAGATGTATATGTACGTGCAAGTATATGTGCGTATACGCATGGTGTTATAATACACATATCTATCTATCTATCTATCTATCTATCTATCTATCTATCTATCTATCTCTCTCTCTCTCTCTCTCTATATATATATATATATATATATATATATATATATTTAAAAGAAAAAAAAAACAGTAAGATATATAATCCGGTGTTCTTAATTGATATTTTTATTGTTACAGAACAGTCCTCAATGTAAATTTACAGAGCATAAATAATATAAATTAACTGATTTAAAATATGGTTTCTTCGCTACACAGGAATTACCATGTTTCAAAAACAGAAGCTAAAAACATCAAATTTAATTATATAATTAAATTAAAAGCATTAGTTCCGTTTTTTCAAGCGAAATTTGGAATAACTTATTTTTAAATTTAAGCTATTAGTAATTAAGAGTAAGAATAATATTTTCAAATTGTACTTCAATATAACATATTCTAACCCAAACACCCCTTTTAGAAAGAATATTTATGTATACAAGTACGAATTTAACGGAAAAAAATGCCGAAAACCTTTTTCTCGTTCATAAAAAAAACAGCCGACATGCGTTGAACGGATGTCAAAATTTGTTGAAAAATGCACCCCTACACAACCTAGACTTGACCTTTTCGAATGTATCTCATAATCGATACAATAATCTTACTTATTATAAAACTCAGATTGTGTGTGTGTGTGTGTGTGTGTATGTGTGTGTGTGTGTGTCTGTGTGTGTCTGTACGTTTATATATTGGATCGGATTTCCTACAATTTTTAACCGATTTCAAGAAAACTTCACAGGACTACGTAAAATTACCTTGCGGTGGTTCTAACAGCGCCAAAAATTGAGAAAAACACAATTGTTTTTACACCAAATCAGTTTGAAAACACGATCAAGAGGCATTAATGAAAGGGGGACAACTCACATTGAGTTATGCTTATAAAACCCTGGTTGGTTGGTTGGTTGGTTGTGTGTGTGTGTGTGTGTGTGTGTGTGTGTGTGCTCGTTTATATATGGGATCGGATTTCCTACATTTTTCATCCGATTTCAACAAAACTTCACTTTTTTTTGTCAGGTAGTGTTTCTTATTGTCTTGCACACTTTTTTCTTTATTTTTACATTCAGAATGCTTTTAAAAAATTCCATTTACAAGACAATTGTTTATAATAAAATTCTATTCAATCGGTAGACACATAACGATTGAAAACAATGTTTTTGTTTGAGTTTGGGTTTGAATAATTCGTAAAAAAAAAAAAAAAAAAAAAAAAAAACAAAAAACTAAGACATGCGTGTCCGTCAACCTTAAACAATAACCTAACGATCTCTACTGATTGTACGAACCCAAACATCGGATAATTCTTTATCTTTAGGGAAAGATAATTCCACGTACTTTAGGGCCGTTTTTATAATCCCCTTTGTAATTTGGTACAAGGCATCGATAAGGAATTGCTTCTATTTGAAATTATTTCAATATATAAAAGAAAGTATTAAGAAATAATTTAAAAATGCCGACGTAAGAAATCTGATAGACAAAAAACAACAATATTTCGAAGATAATAATTATTAAGGAAAAAACACAGTACTTAACTTGTACCCGACTTTTCTGCTTGATTCCTTTTTCTTTTTTTTTATTTCGTTCATGCAGGTTAGTCTTTTACGAGGGGGTCTGTGTGTCTTGCTTAGGGGTTTACGAGAATTTTCGTCGTTTCCTCAGCGGACCTCGACTCATAATTGACTTTTTAAACTTCAATAACTGTCCACACGTGGGTGCCTTTTCGGGCGCCAGGGTCATCCCCTTACTTCCCTTACGGACGGCCTCCATACACGCACTAACGCAACAGGATACGCAATATTCGCTAAGAGAGAGTGGGTATTGTCACTCTCTCTTTATTCACCTAATGTTTGAATGGAGAGACCACGGACACTCTTACCGATTCTTTAATGACAGCGATATCTACCGTGATTTCCTCTTTCGCTGGCCGATTTGTTTAATAGAGAGTGGAACGTCACTCAAGGTCAACCATCTCTACTGCATGACTCGGGTGTGCTTTCACACTTTTGCGTTTATTGTTGCCCACGTGCACGTACTTGGCTTACTTTATTCGCCAACTTCGGACACCGCAAGTTGTTGATTACGTGTTCTAGCTGCTTTTTTGTTTCATAGTTCCAACCCAACCCTACACACGTTAGCCAATTGTACTAAAACCCCATTTCCTTTTGGATTTACCCTTGGTTTACCTTTTTAAATTTCCACTTTTTTAGTTTCGAGTTGCCTTTAGTAACATCTTATTTATTATAAAACGCAGAGTGTGTGTGTGTGTACGTGTGTGTGTGTACGTGTGTGTGTGTGTGTACGTTTATATATTGATTCGGATTTCTTACATTTTTCAACCGATTTCAACAAAACTTCACAGGACTACATAAAATTACCTTGCAGTGGTTATGACAGCGCCAAATCTTGGAAAAACACAATTGTTTTTGCACAAAATCAATTTAAAAACACGATTAAGAGGCATTAATTAAAGGGGGACAACTCACTTTGAGTTATTATGCCTATTGTAAAACTCAGGTTGTGTGTGTGTGTGTGTGTGTGTGTGTGTGTGTACGTTTATATATTGGATCGGATTTCCTACATTTTTCACCCGATTTCAACAAAACTTCACAGGACTACGTAAAATTACCTTGCAGTGGTTCTGACAGCGCCAAAAATTGGAAAACCAATTGTTTTGCACAAAATCAATTTGAAAACACGATTAAGAGGCATTAATGAAAGGGGGACAACTCACATCGAGTTATACTTATTATAAAACCCACGTTGGTTGTTCGAGCGCGCTCGCGTGTGCGTGCGTGTGTGTTCCTTTATATATGGATCGTATTTCCTACATTTTTCATCCGATTTCAACAAAACTTCACTTTTTTTTGGCAGGTAGTGTTTCTTATTGTCTTGCACACTTTTTCTTTAATTTTACATTCAGAATGCTTTAAAAATTCCATTTACAAGACAATTGTTTATAATAAAATTCTATTCAATCGGTAGAATCATAACGATTGAAAACAATGTTTTTGTTTGAGTTTCGGTTTGACCAATTAGTAAAAAAAAAAAAAAAAAAAAAAAAAAAAAAACTAATTAAGACATTCGTGTCCGTCAACCTTAAACAATAATCTTTGTCAGTTTTATTTTTCAGTCGTTATGAAGGTCAATACTTGATCTATCTCTTACTGTTACATCCCCGGGCAACGCAGGGCTCTACTGCTAGTAGTTAAAAAAAATTGAACACGCTATCGCCCCTGACTAAATGATTGGATTTCTCTGTATCCTTGGAAACAAAAATTATGAATTGTATGTGCGTTTAAAACTCAGTAAATTTTAAAATAAGTTATTTCAAAATTCACTTGAAGACGAAACTGAACTAATGCTTTTAATTCAATTATATAATTAAATTTGAACTTTTTAGCTTCGTTTTTTGAAACATGGTAATTCCTGTGTAGCGAAGAAACCATATTTTAAATCAGTTAATTCTTGTTTAGGAAGGAGTTCCCGGTACTCTCTCTCTCTCTCTCTCTGGCCTCTGTATCTCCTGTTGCCTTTATCTATCAAGGGGTGTAAGTGCAAATTAAAATGATGAAGCTGCACTTATGTGCACAGAAGTTCTCATGATAAACATCAGGAATTAGAATACGAATAGGATAAAAATAATACTAGCAAAGAAAGAAAGAAGGAAAAATTAATTCGTATAAACTATTTGTTTCGTTTAGCCTTCCAACGGCACAAAGAAGAAAATTTTATAGAAACAGAATCGGTTTCCATCCGTGAGGTGAGGTCATACTTACTTACTTTATAAAATCCTTCATATGTCTCCCAGACTATCTCTGAAGATGCGTACGCAATTTCGTGTTAAATGTCTCTTTCTCTTAATAAAATTGACATTTAAAAAATAATTCCTTAAAACAAACTTATTTTTAATTATTTCTTAAATATGTAAATCGAAAAATGCCAAATAAAATGAAGCAGTTCTTGTTTTTCATTATTTTTAATGAAGTAAATTGTAATCTAATTTATTTTTAATAATGTAATTCAACATACATTACTTTATTGAAAAAATAATTAAAACAAAAATAAAACTGGTTCATATTTTATATGCCTTTTGAAATACCTTATTTGAAGAAAATTATTTACTAATTAAGGATTTAATCCTTAATAAATTACTTTTATTCTGATATAAAAGAGTTATGTTTTTCTGGTGCAGAGTTGTCTCGGTCCTGAGTTGACCCGGTGCTCAGTCGGCGGTGTTGAGTTGACGGTATTGAGTTGTCCCTTTCCTTCTTTTGAGGAAGAAAGCTGATGTCAGTTGCAAACGGTATCATTAAAAAATATTTAAAAAATATATCTACAATTATTTACCCAATACAAGGCCCAAAACCAATCAAGGTAGAGTGTTACTGAACGTAACTGCGTAAATAGGGGAATTACGACGTGTATGTTATGGGGATATGTAGGATAGACAATGCTTTTCCCTAGACGAAGTGTTTTACATTGTGGTTATCGATGACGCATATATTTTGGAGTCTGTTCCAATAAGTAAGAGTTCTGAGGAAGAGGCTGCCTGAGTTGAACTTTTTCCTTAGTAATGAAAGACCAAGGGAGAAGGAATCGGACATGTGTATATTGCGTGACCCTAGCTGTAAAGGTCGGGACTGGTGAAAACAAAGAAAGTATTTCGTCTAAACATATACCATGAAGATAGCGATAGAAAAATGATAGGTAAGGAATATTTCATGTGTGAAATTGTGGAAATTAATTCCTCAGGTATTTAAGCGTATTGTTTTACTACTGTTTCTTTAACTGCACTTTTTAACTGATCTCTAGAAAACAAATAAATAATTAATCCTAATATTTTCTATTTTCTTTGAAACATGCTTTCCCTAAATGGAAATCATTATGCATGACAGTAATTACTGCCCTTTGGCATGATTTCCTCTGTGACAATTCTCCGTAGAATACAATGAAAGTTACACAAAAGACCGCTGGATTTTAGATAAGGGAAAAACGTTTTCAAAAACGGTCGTAATTTTAGTAATAAGTTGTTTTGTCATGTGCCAATTACTTTTTGAAAGTTACTAAATAATATATAGTTTTCTTTAATTCGTCGTGAATTTAAATGTACACATTTTAAGATTGTATCAGTTGTACAAATTCTATAAATATATTTTTCTACAAGCTTCACGAATCTTCTTGAAGTTGTGAGATATTATGGGATTTTATATCTTCCTGTCTTTTGAAAGTCACCATTACATTTTTTTCTCTTTGTTTTGTCTCAATTCAGTTAAACCTATTAGCTACGTTTTACAATGTATCCCTCTACTTGTTTTGCCTTTATTTTTTTTCTTTATACAGTGTAATACTCTCATCTTCATATTTCCGACTGTAATGTAGCTTTCATTTACTCACTCACACTTTGCGTCGTTTATTACGACGGTATCCAGATAGAAAACTATTTGTACCTGATCTATTTTTACATCCTAAATATATAACCTACCACCTAGTCAGTCTCTTTCGCTGACATGAATAAACTCTTCCTTCTTACATTTAACGATTGGTCATTTCTTCTTTCATTTTTTATTACCGTATCTAAAGTTATTTCATTTTCATTTGTTTAGTTTTAGTGTTATCTGCAAATCCTATGTTGTTCAGAGGACATCAGGCAATAAATAAATAACAGTAGGTTTTTGTCACGCTGAATAAGTTTAAAAAATCCGATGGAGAAACCGATCTTTATATACGTGTGTATTCAATAAACTTTCTTACGGATTAATTGAATATCTTACCCATGTAATCACACTTTTCCAATATTTCAAGTAAATCTTCATTTCATATGCTGTAAAATGCTTTATTTTGTAATCTATGAAACCTATATATGGTTATTTCCTTATTTGTATTGAGAGTTTATCATTTCTTGTTCTGAGCGAGGCTTCATGTTTCTTGTCCTAAATTCGCTATAATTATGCTACGAACTATATTTATTAGAATCCAAACGAAAAATGTAATTATGTTTCACATCAACTTGTTTATCCAATAGGTCTTGCAATCCTTGGAACCTAGTTTCTCTGGCAATGATACAAAGGGTCTTCCGGTAATTTGCCGTTGTCGTATGCATCCTTTATCTTTTTGTTACCATAATTCATTCCAAGATATTCTATGATTTTAAGCTTCTCTATTAAAATCACATTTATTTCTGGCTCTTTATTTACACTTTCACTGGCCAGTACCAATATTTAAGGCTATGATGTTAGCTATTTCTGAGATAAATTTGTAGTTTTAAAGGTTGTCATTTAGATGGAAACTTTTATAGTTACATTGATAGTTATATATTTCATATAGATATTATAGCTCTTGCTTTGTTTGTAGAGTGTTTTGACGCCCTTATCTTTGGTACATATGTTATCGCCTTTTTCCAGGTGGATATGATTTTAAGTAAAGTAAAATAAATAAAATAATAAATATTTTTCTGCTTTTTACATCACATACATTTTATAAAAGGAAAAATATTTTCTGAATTTAAATATTTATTGGAGATACATAATCATCAGGGGAAATGAATTCGTTCATTAAATTGATCTGGTTATGGTTTAATTAGAGAAGTATGATTAATAGCTAATAAATTTTCATTAAGATTTTCGTAAAGAATTTTAAATCAACCTTCCTGTTATTCATTAAGAAAATTAATAGAAAAGTGGATAATGCATACCCACAGTCTTGTAATTTCTGCTATTCTTTTTAACTTAACTTCATTGATCGGTTGATTAAATAGATCTAAGTAATTGTTAGATGTCAACGGTTTATTATGAAATAATGAATTTGAAAGAATGTGAAGTGATTCCCGCAAAAAAACCCCCTTTATTTCAATGTCAAACAATAGTACAAACACACCGAAAACATTTAACATGGGATAAATTATTGGTCCTTTTACCTCAGTAATCAATTCTTTAAGCTTTATTCTTGATTATTGCTTTTAATCGTTTTTGATAATTCCTTATAAGATCACTAGACACACTGATTTATAAGCACGATGTGGAATACATCGGATATATCTCCTAAGTTAATCATTGTAAATTTCTTGTCTTGGATATTATATTCATGTAATTTTTTTTATTCTACGAATCAAGTATATAAACTCTATTTCATCTGCTTATGTGACTCCTTGTTTTCAAATATAATATGTCAAAATGTTTAAATCGATTTCGTTTTTGTCTTCCAATGATGACTATCTTTGGTAATTATTGGATATCCAAGGAAAGGAAAATAATGATTCTCTGAGCTCATTACAAATATACGAATTTGACATTATTTTGCTTATATTGACCAAACGCAAAGCCTCTATAATGAGTCAACCAGAGGAGACACATCTCATTAAAATCCTACAACCGAGAGCAAATTCAATGTGGCACTTTATTCCTCAGAAAACTTAATTTAACATTTATCTACTAGAGAACAGTCCTCTGATACAGAATTTAAGCTATTGTTACGATCGAACCATTGAATATAGCGAATGATCTTCTTACTGGTTTTCTTTATATATATAAAATCATTTGAAATTAGTTTTAAAAAGTCACTGTTGGATCGTGCACACTTGCAATAGTTCTTTTTTCTTGATATATTTTCGTTCTCATTGTATTTGTGAACTGGTTATTGCTGTCAGATCTACGCATAATTTATTTTATTTAATTCTGGAAAATTCTTCAAAGTGAACAAACAATATATCTTTAAAATCTCACCGGTGTTTCTTGATATATTCTGACCTCAGTCTAATTAAGGAGAGTAGTTGTACACCAAATCAGGAACAAGTGCCTACTTGCACACTGCTTAAAGCCATATTTAGCAAACTGCAACGCGATTAGGTTAACCAGAAATCAATGAAACTTCATTTAATTGCTTGCAAATGTCGGTGTCGAATGTAACAGTTGCAGTGCAGCTATTGATTATGCCTCCTCATTATTTTCTAATTCCGTCGAGATCATAATTTTTTTTTACAGTGACGTTTACGCTGTAAAAATCCCGGGAGCAACTCGAGTTAGAGGGCTACAGTTTACGAGACACTCTATGCGGATATGTGAGGAAAATCGAACAGGTTAAGTTTGTAGTTATCGGAAAAACAAACTTTTGGGGGTCGGATGCGTAGAGCAGCGTTAAGTAGGAAGCTGCTGCTCGATTGGGACATAGATTTCACAAATGGTATGCAAATTTAATGAAGATGGTTCGTTACAATGTGCTTAAAAAACTAGAAAGGAAAAGGACGGTGTTCTATATAATAGCTTTAACTTATCATACCTAAACTGGTTTATTTATGCGCCGCCACTAGCCGACTTGAATAGAACGTCTTTATTCCAACATAGAAATCAAAAATATAAATTATTCTTTTTGTATAAGGTTACGATTATTAAATTAAAATATATCTGTGAACACATATTATTGGAATAAAAATTATCTTGACTAGATTTTGCCTATTTTAAAGGAATAATATTTTTCGCCGGTCACATCCATGGAAGCTAAAATATTTGGAATAAATAAGTTTCTTTTGATCTTTGAAATTTTCGTAGACAACTTGCCTTTCACAGACATTGTTTAAACTTATTAGGGTATGAAATCTGTTATGACTGAATAAGATTCTCCTCTGTAATCTGCTGATAAATTTTCTTTTCGGTCGAGTTTACATTGTATTTCTGAGGCACAAAAGAGTCGGCCTTATGCAAATTAATGCGTGCATGAATATATATATATATATATATATATATATATATATATATATATATATATATATATAGGAAGGTCATTACAAAATTATGGAAACATGCAATAGATTAAAGTTATATTACTTAAACTCAAAAACTAACTTATTATTGGGCTTTTTGTTGGCTCCAAATTTGAATTTCTATATACATATATATATATTAACTAATCACCGACGTCATATGAAGCACGCGGCATTATTTGAATTTTCAGATAATTAAGATTTGTTGCTACGAAATTTTGTAGGATCGCTTCAGAATATGATCAATAATATTTCCCCCTTTTTTAAAATGTATATTTCGAAATTGGGAAAATATTTATTAATCAATAAACTTGAGATTAATAAATCTAACCTTTTACTGGGGCCGATGTTTTGTTATAGAAATGACCAATTTTTATTACGTTAGTTAATTTTTCAGTTAACATTTGACCAGTGGTCATACGTTTCTTATAGAAAACTGAAATCTTCACACTTAATTAATTACTCACATTTTGGCATATTTATTCGTGTATATTATATTAAAAATGATTAAAGATAGTGACACAAAACAAACACAAAGTTATTTGTCAACTAAAGATAATAGTATCTGTCTATATTTCCGAGATGAGGTATTATGTATACTATTTATATTATTCGAACTATTGTCCTCATCCATGTCGCCATGTAAATAGTGTAAAGATATTAGGATTAGTTTTAAGACAGCTTGACTGCTACAGTTTATACGCATACAGAAAAAAAAACGTAAATCAGTCTCATGCATATTCTCATATGTAGACGCATTCTGTTTCTTCTATACCAACACAGTTGATTCGGTTGTACTGTAAAGAAGATTCACAAGATATTTTGTGTGAAGTTGTGTCGAAATGAAATTTTGTAATTCATGATTTCAATTTGAAAAAATAATACTCAAATAATAAAATATTATTCTATCCATATTCCCCTCTCTCACACTCTGACTTCCTCTCTCTCTCTCTCTCTCTCTCTCTCTCTATATATATATATATATATATATATATATATATATATATTCTTTAACAATTCAAACAGCACATATATCTGTTTAACAACCGCTATATCCTCACGTCAGTGCCATTAATCAGATAATAGTTCAATTAAATCGTATATTATCAACCTACGCAAAAATATGAAAAATCGGATAGATTTTTACCAATAATAAAAAAGCAATTTATCGTATAAACTGGAAAATTAAATTATAAATAATAGAAACATTAAACACAGACACACATACAATCCAATACCAATAAAATGTTGCAATTTAGGAACAAACATACCTTACATACTTAATGCTTAAAAAATTAATTAAAAAATACAGTAATCAGTTTATAATATATGCACTGCACTAGCATTAATTCAACCAGATATTTTTTTTATTAAAATTTAAATTATGTAACTGTCAGTTTCTACTCAGCACCTGCAATTTGCGTTGTGCATGAAACTCCGAGTCGTATATATATATATATATATATATAAGATGTGTGTGTGTGTGTATTCCTCACCGGTATTACGACACGAATTTTCATGCACAACGCACTCTTCAGGTGCTGAGTAGCGAATGACCGTTACATAATTTAAGTTTTAATAAAAAAAATGTCTGGTTAAAATGTGTAGTCCATATATTATAAACTGATTACTGTTTTTTTGTATATATATATATATATATATATATATATATATATATATATATATATATATTCACTTATATTCATATTAATGGGTATCCCTATTTGAGTAGAGGAGCAGTATTTTATTTGGTTTCCTGTCCTCTATATGCAAAAAGGAATAGATGCTACCCGTTGTTAGGGAAAATTAATCATATTTTTTCTCTGTCCGTAGGACTTGGTGAACTATTACAACTCAACGTGTATTTGACACTCGGAAATGGCGCCTTGTTAATAATTCAGTACAAATATATAATGCTAAATGTCTTCCTGTATTTGCGAATCTCTCTCTCTCGTTGACTCATTGAGGGTCACAAGCTCTATCACAGAGCATCCAACCACTCCCCTAAAAAATAAAATAATGCAACCACTTATATTTTATCACCTTCTATCAATATTTGCATTTGTGCAGTCATAGCTAGTCGCCTGTCTTAATCATGCGATGGCACTTCTAAAAATAAATACGTATTTCAATTTTACTGATTAATATCCTCGCAAGTATTGAACAAGAATTCCTCGATATTTATTATACAAACTTTCCGTCTCTCGAAAATATTACCACTGTTCACATTTTCTACATCAATATTCTTTCTGTAGCTTCGCATTGTTATCACTTATTTTCTCCCATAAAATTTTATTGTCAAGAAAGCAATCATCTACTTTTATTTTTGACTACATTGATATGCTTGTACATGCGGAGAGTCAAACATGCCGATCCGCAAGTATGTTATATATATATATATATATATATATATATATATATATATATATATATATATATATATATATATGTATCCTTGTGCAGGTATGCAGAAAATAGAAAAGAACACGTTGGGTGCATAATCCGGTGTTCCTTAGTATTTTTGTTTTTATTTTTAAGAAGACAGTGCTCCATTTTAAACAAAAAATATTATTATAATATATATATATATATATATATATATATATATATATATATATATATATATATATATATATCGTTCGGGCTTTTATCATGACGTTTCAGTGGTTGTACGCTCCTGTGTTCTTCAGGCGATGTACATTTGAATTTCGAACCAAACCATTTATTTAATAAATTCTTCTAAATCTCCGTGTCATGCCTTTTCTGGATATCTCAGTTTTTTTAGTTAATTCCCTATAGTAACGCAATTCTCCAAGTTTTTGTTCATGTCTGATCAGGCCACAAATATTTGCGTCTCGTTATTTTTTGGTTTACTTCAACCAACTGGGTTGAACTAAATGTTGTTTTTCTAGCTCTCTTGTATAGTGTAAATAGTTAAAATAGTTATAGTGTAAATAGTTAAAAATAAATTATCTCAGAAAAACAAATAGTTACAATACCTTATCTCAGAAAAACATATATATATATATATATATATATATATATATATATATATATATATATATATATAAAGAAGAGGTAGATTAAGAATCCCTAGTTCGTAGCATTTACTTTTTTTTAAAAAGTGGTCAATACAACGTAGACTAAATTATTATTATAGCATTTTCATTTTTATATCTTTATTTTCCTGTGTAGCGATATAAAGTATTATAATAAAAATATTATAGCATATATATATATATATATATATATATATATATATATATATATATATAGATAGATAGATAGATAGATAGATAGATAGATAGATAGATAGATTGATTGTTTATTTTGGTGCAGTTATTGTACACAGAAACGTTAGGTACAATGACGAAGATCATTTAGAGATTTTGCGGCACATTGCGTACACCAGTTTTCTGTAGTCGCTTCTCTCGAATATTCGGTTCTTCAATGTGGTTGCTTCTGTAGAAGTATGCATTATCCACAGCCAGACTATCCTTCACCATGTTGGTCTGGGGGAACAAAAGTTATTTATAATGCCTAGCCTTAAGCGGTCAGATGTCAATGTGTCATTACCACTGCAGCCTTGATATATCTAACTGGTAAAAAGTTCATAGCAAATATCGAGTTTTCAAGTGGTACCTACATCTTCATACTAATTTAATCCTGTAATTTGACATGAAACAAAGCTTCATGAAATTGGCATCTCTGTTAAAGGGTCGATCCTTCAACAAAGGCAATTTTGAAGGCAACATTGGATAAATGGATTATTTACTGTGTGGACTAATATTGTAAACAGTAAAATTATACATTCCTTCAATGTTAAAGATGTTATCAAAATACATGGAAAGAATTAATATAATTAAAAAAGAAATTTCAGAGAGATAGAGATAACAACCTGGAAGCTTAAAAATGATACGTATATTCATATTTATTTACATTCTGCAACGCTGAGTATTGTCCCCAATTGTTGCAAAAGAAGCCGAATTAATACAATAGCCGTCAGTCTTTCTAGATATTAATTCAACAGAAACGATGTAGATCAGAATGGAAAAATATTAAAGTTTACTCGGAAGGACTATAAACGGTTTCACGTAAATTTAAAAATAAAGTTGAAATAGGAGGGAATTTAACAATACAAATAAATGAAAAACTAGTGAAGGTTATAAAATGTACATTAATCTAAACTGTAAAATACAATACAGTTTTACACATCTATATAGTTTATTGTCATCTAATATCAGTACAAGAATTTAAACATCTGGGAAGTGTTTTTTTGCAGATGACGGAAAGTGTTATATCGCATTGGGAAAGCAAAAAATACCTTCCAAACGCTAAGCCAAGTATTAAAGAATGGAAACATTTCGTTAGAAAAGGTACTGAAGCTTTATTTAATCGTGTTTCCCTTTATGAAGTGACTTCAAGCAACAGAAATATGGCCATACAGAAGGACACTGAGAATGCCATGGACCGAACATGTGAGCAACAATGAACTTTTAGAGAAAATGGAAAGAAAAAGAAGATATACTTAGAATCAGAAAGAGACAATTGAAATTTCTAGAGTACATAATAAAGAAAGAGGGATTAGAGAATTTGACAAGAAATTGAGAATAGGCATGACTGCCACCATTCTGAAGGGAAACCGCACATAGAAAAGGAAGATGAAATTCCTACACGCATTACTTGTTATGTCATATGAATATGTTGCTAAATTTTGAACAAATGCAAAGATACGTCATGTTCTTTAATTTTGTAAACTTTTCTTGTTTACGTTTAAATATTAATATATTTGTCATACAAGCAAAATTGATACTACAACTGACAAATTATCTCACAGCTATTTATCTAACGGAAATAACTTTTGTGTTTATAACTTAGGCGTCTGGGTAATTATATCTCTCCAAGTAGAGATTTTCCAAGTGTAGCTTAGATGTGGCACAAGGCCGAAAGTATGGGGCATCTAGTTAGGATCGAAATCATTTTTCAGTAGTAACTGATCTAGCAAGACAAGCTCGCTAACCATTACACCACGCCGAGGTGCCCATGTCTCTCCAACTATACGCCGAATACAGGGTAGAAAGTGATACACGTTAGAAATAGAAATGCCAAAAGACTTCATTTTCTGTAATTCCTTATAATGAAATTAAGAAAATTGAAATGAAATGCAGTCTTCAATTTGTGAATTTTGTTTTCGAAATTGGTAGATATCTAGAATATTTGAATTATTTTACTTCTTTTATGCCGACATAACAAACAAACGCAAGAATGACAGTCACGTGACACAAAACAAGATTAATATAAAATAATTATATTGGGCTAATCGTCTAAATAAAATGTGCCTACATACAAAAATTCTTATTATATTTCTAAATAATTTTCAGTAATGATATGCTTATCTGAAACTCCTTGCCACCGAAATTAAGGAGTGGGAGGAAATGTTCTCAATATTTTATAAAAAAAATGATTAGAATAAGAATCATTTTATTGTAAAAAAATATAATTTCAGTCCGTTTATTTGAAACTCAAACGTATTTTCCTTTGTAATTCAATGTTCAACTTGGATTCGAACAACATACTCTTGGATACAAGTACTCTTGAATAATGCACACTTTTGTCACTTACAAAATGGTACCAATCAATATTCCTTACAATAAAACCTGTAAAAAGCTAATCAGTTGATATATATATATATATATATATATATATATATATATATAATTACGTAAGTATATTCACAAGCTCATACACAATTGTTTTGGTGGTGTTTGGTTCTCTTCTTTTTCCTTACATAATTACGAAAGAAGATCTTTGACCCGACCATTATGACCTGAAAGTCGCCCGAGAAAATTGAAAACGCGAAACAGTTGTGACTTTAATTACTGTCAGATGAATAAATAACAAGAAACCCTTGTTTTGGCACTGTTGCTGCTTTCTGAATTGGCCGACAGGAAAAGCGGATAGAAATCAAACCAAAAGCACAAGCAAAAAGCAAGATAATTAGCAAAAGCAAGATATAAAGAAACACAATATGGCATCATTTTGTTTAGATGAATGGCTTTGTAAATGATAAGAGAATAATTGGAGCTTGTGAAAAGCGCCTAACAGACGACTAAAACGGTTAATTTAATTATATAGTTACTCCTTAATATGTATTAACTTATATTTTACCTCTGTTGGATAGAAACATGAAGGCTATACTGAGCTGTTTTAAATTTTTTTCTAGTCAAATAAGATATCGCCTTTGATTACAGAAATGTATTTATTACCTACAAAACAAGTCCGTGCAGAGATTTAAACGATTTGCAGATATTAAATCCTGTTACTATTATACATCGAATCATTTGAATTAACTTTCTCGTCTTTGCTATTTTGGGCAACTCCTTTGCTTTGAGGTTGTTCCCGTGTATATTTTATACGTTATTCCCGTGTATATTGTTTTGGGTAATATTCTGGAAATTTTCGATGAAAACCAAAATATAATCAGCGGAGTTATGCTGTGTTTATTCATTACCTGTCACATTCGATATTCTTCCAACAGACCTTACAGAACTTACTCTTTAGTGACTGTCTATTCTTCTAAAGTGCCTGACCCATGAATTGATTTCATAATTTCAAAAGAACTAGATACAGTTCTCTATATCTTAAAATCAACCATGCTAAGTCTCAAGGAGTTCATCTAACAGTAATGTTTAATGAAGCAATGTATGACTATTAAAATCTAATCATGTCAACACTGGAAATTATAGATTTAACCACATGTCTTTTTTTTCTTAGTTCTGTTTGCTTGTTTTTTGACTCTTTCTATTGACTAAATGGCATCAATTTTGTTTTGAGACTAAAAAGAGCGTGTCTATCATCTGTCAGTTTAGAAAATTGACATCCAAAATGCTGACCTTCATATGGTTTCAAAAACAACCGCTTGACTCGGTAAAATGGGAAACATTGTGATATTTCTCTCATTCATCACCATCATCCTCATCATCATCCCCACCTTCATCATCACTCGCTACATACTACCCCATTGTTCTAGATACCCGTTCGGCTTAAATGAATGTTCTTTCGCCATTTGATATGCCTTGAATTAATCCTACTTGATGACTATCCACTCTTCTCGCCAGAAAAAAAATCTGGTAGGAAAACTGGTTTGTCACCGATGACTCGACCTTCAGATGGGTAATAAAGTGTTTCATAGTTCTAGTATCAGTAGCAAAATCAATGAACAACATTTTCTCTTATTAAATTGGTTCCTAATATTCTGTGACTCTGTTAAAAACTAACAAATGTAGCATAAATAATATTTAAACTTTAACTAATCTGAGACAGCATTTCACTGTTGTCATGTGTACGAATTTCGGACAAATGATAACTATGTTATTTTCATTCATCAATTTTGATTTGTGATTTTACATCAAAAATCCATTCACCTCCTGCCATTTTTAAAACGTGAAAATCATTATTGGATAAAGATAATCAAATGCAACATGTTTCGCGATATTTACAAAGCTAAATACTGTAAAGACGCTAACAAGGAGAAATCGATTTAGGAAGACCAGCCTTGAAAATGTGTTATTCAAACACTGATTTAAAATGGACGATCCTTATACTACTACCTCCTACTATCATTACACTACTATCTCCTACTAACACTATAATAACGTGAATATGCACACTATTTTAACGACAACGCTACGCCAAATCTTTACTCAAAGTGAATGCTTAAGAAAAAGATTAATTTACAAAACAAAAAATTATTATTTATATTTATTCCATTATGACATACAATCATAGTGTGTAATTCTTTTACACTAAAAACGGAATATATGTTATTGCAGAACCATTTCACAGTGTCTCCTTCTCCAGCAATATGCGAATTACAAAATGTATAGTAGAAGCGCTTTTTCTCAATTTCGATAAACATAATCAATATGAAATAATAAAAAAATAGAATCAGTAAGACAATAGTCATTTTATATCACCATTTCCATGGCAACAGTTCAGAAGTGTTCTGCACTTTAGTTCTACCAATTGCTGCATTTACAGCTCTGACACGCCACGCAACTAGTGCGTCAATTTGCCCTCATTTCGTCCGTGTTCCAAATGTAAGACTGCTTTTTTTCCCCCCAAGAACTGAAACTCTGTGGATGCTTCGCTGAACACTACAATCTTACGCTCTCCGAGTCAAGAGTCACTCGTAACCTTACCCTTGTGGTCATCATTATGATTTCAGCATTAACAATCTACCTCGAGTGACTCTCGAATCTCGCATTAGTTGATAGTTAGTAAAATAAACTACCAGTGCTATTGCCCTAATTCTTAGAATACTGTACCTCAACATTAACTGTAATGTTACTTTTGTGGCATGAGATGAAAAAAAATCAGTATTCATTTTAATAACATATTAAAACACATTAAGCTGGAAAAAATAGTGTTTAAAAATAGACACTTTTCTTAGATACTCCATTTTGACAAATTGACGACAATAAGAAGTTTCATTATGATTCACTGATTAGAAAGTAGGACTGTTGTAGTAGGATGCCTACGAAATTTATCTCACAGCCCATGTATGGATTCAATCCTTACTGAACTGTCAGATTAATTAAAGCTTCAAAAGTATTCTTTGTTATGTCATTTATATGATAGTGTCTTTCGTTTTGCCAACGAAAATTCTTACGAACGGCTCTCTGAATTCTCATGATGGCTGGAGAGGTTTATAATCATTATTCTCATCACTTCACAATGAATTCAAAAAGTGGTTTTGGAATCAAAATGACAATTAAATCCTGTCAAAGCTTGAACTAAACTTGAAAGACAGAGATACAAATAGGAAACTTCTATTTCTCTCTCTTTAAGATTCTGCGTTTTTTTTTCCCGTAAGATCGTGAAATCACCGCCACAAATCATTTATTTAAAATACGACAGAACATTTAAGCCTTGGTATGTTATATCATTGATGGCTTAAATTATTTTGAGGTTTGATCGTTGATTTCGCAGTTAGTAAATGAGGTTTCTGAGGTTTATACTTTTGGAATTTTCCAGAAAGCATAAGAGACAACAGTAAATGACTGACAATTAATCTCCATATTGGAACATGGCAGCATATGTAATCTCTACCAAAACAAGGTTGGAGGAAATTTACTGAAAATACGTTTACATCGAGATACTTTAACAAAATGTATTTATTTACATATAGATATTTGACCTACAAATATTCATTTACCGAAATTTGCTAGCAGTTACCACCTGAAAGTAAATCACAAAATAATTTCTGAGCAAACACATGTGCTAATAAATAAAACATGACGTGATGATTGATTTTTGTTTTCCTTTTCAAAAGAGTGCATTTCCCCGCGAATGTCTGTTTCATTCCATATTCAAACAATATACGAAACTAGCAAAAGAATTACATTCATTGAAAAATTCGGTTTTCCGAGCCATCAATAAAGAACCATGAACTGGGCGTATCACTTTATTATGAAACAAGCATAAAAATGTCTTTGAATACTTAGTGATTCATAGTTCTATGTTGCATGTAATACAGTGCTTGCTGTTCGACCCTTCGTTCGCAAAATATAGGATAGCCGTCCTGTTTGCTCATTGATCATTATTATTTGGTAGAATGCGTACAAAAAGACAACCACGCCCTCTTGGCATAGCATTTCCAGCCATAAGGCTGAGTTGAAAGAGAGTTTATTTCAATAGCTGTAGTGTACTCAAGTCTTTTCACTTGCATCAGGAGTTGAGTGTTTTCATACAGCAGTTAGGTCAAAAGGCTTTCCCCTTTTCATATGATTTGTGCATTATAAACGCTTTGAACGTGGAAAATTTCAAATGAATTCTCCTTTAGATTTGGCTGCTCATATGGAATATGTCATGGGTTGACCGCGTGACTTCTCACGAAAGACACCAAAAATGTTCACTTATAATATTATAAATGAACGCGAGTTTAAGCTGAACTTGAATCTACGGTTTGGCCTAGTTTATTATTTATTTGGTAAAGATTCAGTCAGAACAGAGCCTTTATAGGGTGACGTCTTTTGTGAAATGTTCTAATTCTAGAAATGTGAATATTTATCTTCTAAAAACATATGTAATTTATTTAAATATGCTTGTGCTTTCAGTTAATTTGCTTGAAAAATGTCAACAATTCTGTAACGCATATTTTTGAAATATTTGATATTAATTCACTGGGAACAATTTCCTCTTTAACTCTCTCTGGGTTTCAGCTATTTTGCAGATGGCAGTCACATTCACAACCCTCTTGGAATAGGGAAAATAACTAATTTGGTTTCGGTGTCTATGTTATTTCTTTTGCGATTACTTTCTTTGTGTTTTGTCAGACTTTGTAACTACTAATTTTTCTTTGGTAACGATTCACATGATCGACTGAATAAAATAAACTTCCAACTTGAAAAATAGCAACTGAATATGTTTAATATCTGGGAAAGGCGTTTGCCATAGCAACGAAAATAAAAGAAACAAGAACAATGAGAAAGATGATATAAAGTAATGTATTCATCAATGTGATTGGCATTTTCCGTAAGTTTTCAAAAAAAAAAAAAAAGAAGAAAAGGAAAAGGGACAACATTAAATAATTATCTATCTTTATAGTTGTTTTCTTGCAACATTATTTAGGTCATCTGTTTTGCGGTTTTTCAATTCCGGCAAATCGAAAAATAAACGAAATAAATTAAATATGATAGCTCAGTTTCAGTGACGATATTTAATTGTCATTTTCTCATTTGTAGTGTTTTTTCCTAGTTATTTTCTTTCGGGAGAATATTGCACACTTTACTGTTGATATTCTAGAAAGCATAACATGACTCGTTTTGTGATGCTGAGATGAAATATATTTAGAATCTAAAACAAAAAAATCGTGATATTCAATTTACATCAAAGTTGATAATGTCATTTAGAATATCTTATAATTTCATCTTTTATAAAAAAAAGTGTCATTTTAGTCAGCTCACTGTGTCCTTAATTTACAAAATAATAAAAAAGACATTATTTATAAAAGCAAATATACTCACATTACAAAAGTTACTTATAATGCCTATCACTTATAAAATGTGATCATCTAAGATTTGAAATATAATTTTATGTAATTTCCTTATTTTTAACTTTTTATTTCACCTGAATTTTGAAGAGTTCTTCTTGGGTGAGAATATATTTTAAGAGAATACTTTATCTACATCTTTGTCAAGGTTCATATTGTAATATATTTCAGGTTAATGAATAATTGTGGTCAGACATTATTAAATAGAAAAGAAAATTTTAATTAAGAAAGGAACACAATGAAGTTATCTAGTTTATCTGATTTGAAGCTATTCTTTCTGGTATTCATAGTGCTGCTTGGATCTATAGCCTCATATTTATCAGAAGACTAAAAATCATTTAGCCAGTCTGAACGAGCGATATAATAAAACATGACTCAAAAATAGTATAATTTTAATCAAAACGCTCTTAAATTTAACCAAATAAATATAGATGACTAATTTTTTGATAGACCTTTTTTATCTGAAATAAAGTTTTTAAATATTTAGTCATGCAATAAACACAGCAAGTTAGATGGATTATATATTGTGGAAATTCAATCCAGTGAAGGATCCGTTTTCTTGAATGAGTGGGTCAAGGGCTGTAAATATTGGACAAAAGGAAATAATTTCTCTGTCGTGACTGGTACTGCCCACTTTGCCCAGCCTTAGCGGAATTCAAAAGCGATTGTGGTTATTTTCAAGACTTCAACGCTTTTCCCAGAGATACTAGACTGCAACTGTATCGCTACTGGTATGGCAAATGTTCAAACTAACTACATTCTTTAATTCCATCAGTTTAAGACTTTCACTGCTAAATAATATCCTCGGCGTCAAATTCTCCTCTTTTCCTTCGTATTCCTTTGGTAAGAAGGAAGTTCCACTCGGACTGCTGCTTTACCAAAACTGTTACTTTGTAGAATAGACTCGTCAATGAATACTCAATCTGGAAATTATTCCTTCTTCCTTTACGCTTTAAAAACATCATTCTGTAATTTTCTACCTTGAGTGTCTCATATAATGGGTGAATAATAATAAAGAAAACATAAAAACCAAATAAAATTGTTAATAAAAACAGTACCTACCTACGATTAAATCTATGTTTAATTAATTGCTAACCTTATTGGTAGAGTAATAATTTTCTTCTGTTTGGGCATTTCGACGTGTTGTAATGGTTAGCAAGCTTGTCTCGCTGAGTAGGTGCGGAAAATTAAATATCTGTGAAATCTTCTGACAGAGGACAGTAAGTGCAACGCTGAGATCCGAAGACATATTGAGATACCAAAAGTTAGTCTGAGTATTATGAGACAAAAGGATTTCGTTGGTAACAAAGAAAAGAGTACTGGACTGCTACGGGATATCTATCTTCCTTTACGACAATGAATGTTAGGAGGTCTCCTCAAAGATGAAGAAGAGACTCGAGGCAACGGAAGTATGGTTCTACAGAAGGATGCTAAGGATATTATGGACCTAACATGTGACCAACTATGAGGTTTTGGAGAGGATGCCCACAAGGAGCAAGCTTATACTTAACATCAGGAAGATGCAGCTGAAATTTCTGGGACACATCATGAGAAACGAGGGATTGGAGAATCTGATACTCACAGGGCGAATAGAGAGAAAGCGAAACAAAGGAAAGCAACGCATGACATACCTAGCGGGCGTAAGCAAAGGATGACAGAACAGGGTTTGGCAGAAGTAGCAAAATACCAAAACATATTGAGAGCTACAAGGGATAAGGGGAATTGGAGACCGATGATCCCTATCTCCTGAAGGGACACGGCACATAAGAGAAGAAGTGAGTTCGATCCTCAGACTTTGCTCCATAATTTTGGTCTTGTGTAACATCTAATTTACAGTAAGAAAAACCTTTAGGACACTTCGATATAGTATAATCGTTAAGAAGATTGTTTCACTAGATCAGTTATGAGTGAATAGTGAGTTCGATCCTCACTGGGTGCCCCATATTTACGGTCTTGTGACACAAATAATCTACGCATAGAAAATCCATTAAGGCATATAGATATGGTGTAATAGTTCGAAAGCTTGTCCAGCTTGATCAATTACGACTGAATATTGACTTTAATCCGCACTGGATACTCTATATTTATGATCTTGTGACACAACTAAGTTTTACTTCGACAATCCTTTAGTGCACTTCGATTTGGTGTAATGGATAGCATGTGTGTCTCTCTAGGTCAGTTATTACTGAGAAGTGAGTTCGATCCTCACTGGGTGTCTCATACATATAGTCTTTTGCTAGGTTTGTAAATTATGGTATTAGAGCACTTCGCCATGGTATAATGGTTTGCCAGGTTGTCTTGCTAGATCATTTACGACTGAGTCGTGAGTTCGATCCTCTCTGGGTGCCTCGTAATTACGATCTTGTGCCACAACTAAATTACGCTTAGTAAATCGCTATATTTTAGGCCGTGTGCCATATCTAAACTACACTTAGAAAATCAAGTTTGTCCCGCTAGATTGATTACGTCAATGTAGTGAGTTCGATCCTCACTAGATGCTCCATAATTTCGGCCTTGTGCCACATTAAAGCTAAGCTTAGAAAATCCTGCAGGGCACATCGATGTAGTGTAAGAGTTAGTAAGCTTGTCTCGATAGATCAATAACGATTGAGTAGTGAGTACGATACCCACTGGGTGCCCCATATTTACCCTCTTGTGACACATCGAAGTAGTGAGTTAGATGTTCACTTGGTGCCTCATTCTTGCGGTTTTTCTGATAATACTAAGCTACGCTTACTAAATCACTATACTAGTGAACATCGACGCGGTGTAAACATCTGGAAGCTTGTCGCGCTTGTGAGTATGATCCTCACTGGGTACTGCATTATTTAGGCACTGTGCCACGTTGAAGCTACAAAATCCATTAAGGCACAACGACATGGCGTAATGGTTATCAAGCTTGTCTCGCTAGATCAATTACAACTGAGTAGTTATTTCGATCCTCATCGTTCTTGTGCCACATCTAACCTACGCATAGAAAATTCATTAGGGCACTTCGATGCGGATCTAAAGGCAAGCAAGCTTTTCTCACTCGATTAATTACGACTGAATTGTGACTTCGATCTTCACTAATCCTCATACATTCGACCTTGTGCCTCACGTACGCTTAGAGAATACTTTAGAGTATTTCGATGTGGTTTAATGGTTAGCAAGCTTTTCTCTGTAGATCAATTAAAACTGAGTTTGAGTTTGATTATCAATGTATTCCACATAATTTAGGCCTTATGCCACATATAAGCTACTCTTATTACATCATCAAAATTTACTTCTCTTTACTTCTGTTTAGATGTCTGCACAGAAACGTTAGAAAATAAACAGGATATTTTAAGCCTGTGGTACTGTTTTTTTGTTTTTCTTGTGATCTTTATGAAATTTGGTTAACTGTGTAAGAGAATTTGCTTAACCATAGGCAGACTCTAATCAGGTAATATTTATCAAGAAGCAATGAAGAGTCATTGATGCCAGTGACACTAGATTATTCTTTAATAAAAGTATATACCTGTTTCAAGAAATTGTTCGTTAGATTGACTCTGTCAGTTCTGCCATGTTAATTGATTTTACGATTATAAAGTGTGTATGCATGTCTGTACGGCTTGCAGTGTAATCTTGTGATTCAAAGGAACAGACTTCTTGATTGATTTTATTTTTTTAAATGTTTTCTTTGATGCAACTTTTAGAAACTCCATTGAAGTAAAATATTTTTCGAATTAGTGAATTCTTGACAATGTAATTACTTGCATTTCATAGGATAAAATTAAAATACTTATTATTATAAGTTATCTCTTTCATACTATTTTCGTTTTTCTATATTGCAACTCACAGTGCGTTAATCTATTCCCGTTAGGAAGAATAGATATCATATAACAAAAGTTATTTCAAGACGGAAATATGACAGTCATTGTATATGAAGAAATTTGTAATCTGTGATCCTTATCAAACCAATATTTAGTTCATAGTCTATGAATTTTTGTTATGATTTCACCTCAAGCAAGCCGGTGATGCTACCAGAACGCAGGGTGTAGAAAGACTTTAGTGTGGAGAAGTGAGGAGAAAGTACAATAAAGGAATAGATTTCAGAAAGCCAGAAAATGACGATTGGCGTTGCCTGTAAACTTTTGAAGACTGTAGATGGCAGGGAAGCAATAATTCAGAATGGAGTTCCACAGGCGAAAAATGCAAGAAAAGTGACTATTACAATAGAACACATAACAGAAGCAACTTTCTTTGCAGTAGACAAAGAAGTTGATGCCATATTATCCATCTTCACATCTGTGGAAAAAGTAGCCCAAGAAGTAAAAGAATTGCTCCTGGAGTTTAACAATAGCCATTCTGATGGCGATTAAATGATGGCAGTTTTTTTGGAGCCATTAAAATTCACAATCCATTCATTGCCCCAGTTAACCTCTGATTTATAATGATTGTTGAAAATGATTGAAAAAAAAAATTGCAAAAGGTGGTCCTAAAACTATGCTTTTCCATATCAGCAGGTATCTTTAGTGCTAGGATGTGATAGAGTATTTTTAAAGTGAGTGAGAATGCCAAATCTAGCCTATATAACTGTGATTAATGTTTTATTTCCTATTTGCCTTCATTCTGTTGAGTGAACTTTAGAAAGAAGGGACTTAGTTGATTTTCTTTTAATTAAATAAATTATGTAACTTTAGGAATTTGTTAGAAATAAACTTTAACTGTAATGCTTTTATTAAATGCTAACCACTAGAAATCGCCTGCTTCATGATTCTCGATGATCGTGCGGAATGAGTAATGTAATTTGTCTTGAAATCAGGCATGGCTGATCATGTACCGACGTAAAAGTGTCATTCTAATATTTGGCAATCGCAGTAGATAATTGAATTCATTTTTCTATTATGTGTATATATCTGCCATGCTGGCAAGGAGCTGATGCCAACATTAAAAATTAGATTTGCCTGTTACTTTTCATGTTCGTTTTTGTAACGACTCCAGTGTTGATATTTCAGAAGACATTTCGACAGCAGAAACTACTGTGCAGTGTATCGTGCTGACTGTCAATAATGGCTAACCAACTTTTAAAATAAATCCCTGTCTAGCTTACTTAATATAGCATAAGGTTGAAAATGTTGAATTTTGTTTGCAAAATCGAAGAAGAAGCCAGTTTATCAAATTATTAATTCTCTGATAGGTTATGACAAACAAAATATTAAATTACGGATCTTTCTTATAGAAAAGGATAAATACTTTATAAATATTAGAATAAAACAAAAGCATAAAAAAGTTCATTTTAAGGGTTAGGTTATTTATACTTAACAAAAAATCTTTCAAAAGTGTCCGATGTTTTAAATGTGCTGTTTCAATATACAATTATTGATTAATCGGAATTATTTTCACATCTGTTTTTATTCTCATAATATTTACACTAATAAATATGCAGTCTTCTTCCATATTTGGCCGAATGTTTTAATTTAGAAGAATTGATTCGAGAGGTAACACGCAAATGCTGCAATAAGTTTTATCTCTGTATCTAGCCTTGTGAATTCTTCGAAGTGTTCTTTTCACACTGACTTCCAACACAGCTTCGGCACATATTAAAGATTTGTATTTTTCTCTGTAGAATACAATGTCATCGTTTTATCAAGTTAGTTAGGGTAACTGTGGTTGTCTTAGCAAACAGGTTCTTACGGGATCGTGTAAAGATGTTTTAACTCGTGTTATTTTCGCAAATCAGATTATGCTACTATCATTTCAATTTAGTACATCATATTTCAAATTAAACTTAGATGTTTGTTTCAGCGTTTTACAAGTCATCGGCTTTTAATCACATTATTCCTCATTATTATTAATATATATGGTTAGCTTTCGTGTTAGATTATTTGACTATATCATGTTTACTGTTTGCTTATTTCAAACGTCTTATATTCCACTATTATTTTATTTTCCATAGGGGCTGGTGTGCACTTTCTCCGACCAATCTCGATAACTTGATTTAATCTCATAAAAGATTAACGCATTTCGATGTCCATCAACTATTATATTTATAGAAACGTTGATCTTTCATTAGTTTTCCTAGCCAAATCTCTATGTAATAGTGTCAGTAGATATGTTTTCTTATATTATTTCAATATGTCTTATTTTGTTGAAAAATCTGCGTGTAGGAAAACGTTGTTGTCCACCTTTACACTTATATTCAGTATCATGTCCATTTATCTTATTTAAGGTCGAGCGTCTGCTTCGATTTTCGTCTGAATCAATGCTTCTATTAATATTTCCCGCTTAAGTTATTGTTCTGGGCGTACTAGTAGTGCAAAAAGTTAGCTACTCGGCGAGCGGAGTTAGAATTTCGACCAAGTTCTTTACGCTCACTTTCGCACAAATACCCTTTTTAAAGTGGGTATGATTCCATATCATCACTCTTTAGCTACGGGTTAAATAGCGGTGCTGACCGGACGTATTTGTCTCAAGGTACCAACTAGTTTATAAGAAGAAAACTTCTGCATTCAAAACATTCCTGAAGGCGCAACACCCAGAGCTGCTTTGTCTTCAATACCGGTGAAGCTTTTAATAAGTTACGAGACACGTTACATATAGTGAGGAATATCTTTGCTACAGCAAAAATAATCATCACTATTAGAAAATGAGACGTTTGATGTTAATGCTACACATGTTATGTTCAAACTCTCAATAAAGAACAAGGATTATAAGAAACACTGATTTAAAATAAAAGAACAGACAGATAAAAGAACAGTGATATTCCAAATTTCCGTAGCTAAATATCCTGAGGAATAGTACCTAAGAATCTATTCATATGATGCGCTATTGCGCATGTTGGTCTTTAGCAGGCTAGGAGCAAATTCAAACTCTTCACGCCGTTAGGTTTTGTATAATCTGTGTTATTAGCCATGATTTGTCTTGGGATTGGTAGTGGAGTGGTCTCCCATTGCCTTCTCCACTGTGGTTTATGGAGACACAACCTCTAGCTGACTTAACTTCAACATTCTAGGTGTATGTGAAACCAGATGGCCAAACAACGGTGACTTTGTCAGCGAAAAACACAGGATGATTTATGCAGACGGTGAGAAGAATGACAATGGAGTAGAACTAATACTTGATAGCGAAACTATGACATGCATTCTAAGATGCCACCAACTTTCAGAAAGAATTCTGGACATGGAGGAGCCCAGGAGGAGAAATTAAAAACCAATCTGATTATATAACCATCAAGAAAATATTCAGGAATGCAATGATTCACTGCAAAACCTACCCAAGTGGCGACTGCGGAAGCGATCATCGCCCTCTTATATGTAAACTAAGAGCGAAACTGCGGAAATTGAAGAAGCCTAACGCAGCATCCATACTGCAATACAACAAACTCCTAAGCGATCCTAACCTAAAAGAAAAATACATAGACAATATGAAAAGAAGATATGAGGCACACAATAGAAACTCAAAATGGGACGCAGCAAGAGGTGCTTCAATGAGATCAGCAAACGATAATATCGCAATGGAGACAGGACGAAGGAGAAACGATTGGAAGAGAGATGAGATTCTTGGTTTTTTTATTTTCTTTATTTTTATTCACCCATTACAAGAGACACTCAAGGCAGAAAATTATACAATGAAATAAAGACCAAATGCAAGCAAGCTAAAGAAGAATAGTTAAACGAAAAATGTTCCGAAAGAGAAAGATTGAGTGCTACCAACAAAAGACACATGCACATACAAATAAGACAACTAACATGACAGAAGACATGCTGGTCAACAGGTTTTCTAAAATCAAAGGATGGAACACTCATATTAGAGAAGGAAAAATTCTTCAACGCTGGAGGGAGTATATTGGAGAACACTTCCATGAGGAAAGGTAACAATCAGCAATAGACAGAACTACCGACGTACCTCGAATTCTGAAAAGCGAAGTAAAAGCCGCACTGGCTCAAATGAACACAAACAAGGCAGCTGGGTCAGACGGAATTGTTACGGAAATGCTGACAGACTTAGATGACTGTGGCACAGACAAGATTACCGAAATAACAAATGAAATCTACAACAGCGAGTATATACCGGAAGACCACAGCAAATCTATCTTCGTAGCAATGCCGAAGAAGACAGGCGCAAACGAATGCGAACTCTACCGAAAAACAAGCCTAATAAGCCACGTGACGAAACTCATCATTCATATTTTAATGAATAGAGTGCATAGCAGAATCAGCTCATAGAAAGAACGAGAACAGTGCGGGTTCGTTAAAGACGTTGGAACAAGGAACTCGATATCTGAATGTTACCAGAAAGAGCAATACAGATGCAGAAGGACGTATACCTATATTTAATGGAAGACGCAATGCGTTCGACAAAGTATGCTACAAGGTTCTGATGAAACTGCTCAGTAACCTCGGGAAAGATATCAGAATAATCAAGAACCTATACTGGCAGCAATCAGTATGCATACGCATAGGGAAGGAGTTCAGTGAATATACAAAAATAAAAAGGGGCGTAAGGCATTCTCACCTGACCTCTTCAGCCTATATGCGAGGCAATTCTGAGAGAACTGGAAACCCTACCGGGATTTAGCACTGGCGGCCACAGTTTTAAAAACATAAGATACGCAGATGACACAATACTGATAGCAGACACAGAAAATAAATTACAAATCTTCTACAGCAGGCAGCGACGGAAAGTGAGAAGAAAGGACTAAGCATAAACTACGAGAAGACAGAATGTATGGTCGTCAGTAAGAGGATGGGCCTGAAATGTGATTTTAAGGTCGGGAACATGCAGAGTATCCGCCCTATCGCTGTTGGTAACATTTTTCGTCGTCACGCAGCAAAAATTGCTTGTAGAGTTTTTGTGAAGGAGATAGAGCATGAATTGCGGCCTGTCTAGCTCTGGGTAGGCATACAGGGCGGATGTGAAGCCGCGGTTCATGCCACAAGATCATTTTTCGAGAATACATCACCTGCGTCCCCACGTATCTCATTAAAATTGGATATGAAAAACGCTTTCAATAGCATCAGAAGGGATCATGCCCTGGAAATTACCATCAACGGACTCCTTCCATATTTAAACAGGCTCATCTTTCGTTTCGTCATCCAAGTATGTTGATCGCCTCCGATAATATTATCTCTTCTGCTACTGGAATCCAGCAAGATGATCCACTTGGTCCGCTACTATTTGCGATGGCTATTGACGGGGTAGCTCGTTCCATTGCTTCTCCTTTCAATGCAACGTTAGGAGGATCCATCGAGGCCGTAGCTGCTGACCTCCGACGAGTTATTCCTGCTTTATCTCTGCTTGGACTTGAGATTAACTGGTCCAAGTCAGAGATAATAAACTTGAATTATAGTACAGATGAATTCGAGAGTGCTATCCGGGATATTAGACTCATCCTTGATATTAAAATAACACCTAAGGAGGAATTACATATTCTTGGTTCTCCAGTCTTTCCAATGGACATTCGAGAGTGTTTGGATACTAAGCATGTCATTCTAACAAGAATGACTGAGAAACTGCAACTAATTGATGCACATCCAGCCCTCTTCCTCTTGAAGAACAGTTTTTCGCTACCGAGTTTCCTCTGCCCTCACCAAAGTGACCCTTGCTACCTTGAACAGGATTTCTTAAATGAATATCACAGTTAAGAGATGTGCGGAGCTAATTTGCAAAGTCAATTTCGATGACACAAGCTGGAGGCAGGCAAAGTTCTCTTTGAGTTTCGGAGGCCTGGGCCTTCGATCAGCGGTAGATTTGGCCCTTCCAGCATATCTTTTTTCCCTTTCGTCCAGTCACGAATTAATTGATGAGATACTCGGTGGATCGTCTCAGTGTTTCTCGGATAGTTCTTCCGAACAAACCTGCAGCATCTGGACCCAAGAATTAATTTCTCTCCCACTAGACACATCAAAACAAAAAAGCTGGGAAAAAATAAAATGGGAGGCCAATTTTACTAATTTGAGGCTCTCTCTGGATCAGCATTGCCTCGCCTGTCTACTATCTGCTTCACAACCGAGTATTGGCGCCAGGCTCAACGCAGTGCCCTCTTCATCTACCAGTACCCTTCTAGATGATGAGTGCACTCGAGTCGGTGTCGGGATCCGTCTTGGTCTCAAATTATGTGAGCGTCACAGATGCAGATGTGGAGCCTCTATCGATGAGTTTGGTTTGCATCCTCTCTCCTGTCATCGTAGTGCCGGCCGCTTTCCACGGCATGCAGGCATGAACGACATCATCAAAAGAGGTTTTGATGCAGCTGGGTTCCCCTCCCAAATCGAACCCGTGGGCCTCGACCGCGGTGATGGAAAGCGGCCGAGTGGCATTACCATTTTCCGTTTTAAAATGGGGAAGTCGTTGATTTGGGATGCGACCTGTGCGGATACATTTTCGGCCGGTAATTTGATCAGTTCCGCGGTTGAGACAGGATCCGTCGCTCGGGACGCAGAGATTAAAAAAATAGTTAAATATTCTTCTCTTGCTGATAGATTTTTTTTTACTCCTGTGGCAATGGAGACTTCAGTGGTTATTGGCCCTCGTTCGATGGCGTTCCTTCGGAGGATTGACGCGATTGCGTCTCGATTAAGGGACGAGCCTCGCAAAACGGAGTGGCTCTTGCAGCGTGTCTCACTGGCGATGGTTCGAGGGAATGCTTTCTCCATCATTGCGGCTGGCAGAGGTTAGGAAAAAAATGTTTATCGTTACGTTGTTCTGGAATTGTCATCAGTGGTCAAATGAACTTGCTTTATTTCAATAAATTTATTCATTGAAAAAAAAAAAAAAAGCAGAGAATCAAGCAGAGGCGTAAATTTATATATCTGGGAAGCGTCTTGACAGAGGACCTGTAAGTGCGACACTGAGATCTGTAGGCAATTTGGGATGGCCAAGGACACATTCCAAAACCTGGGAAGAGTACTGCGTGGCATGTGGAGTTCTTTGGTGACAAAGAAAAGTATACTGAACTGTTATGTGCCACCTGTCGTTCTTTTAGGTAGCGAATTTTAGACGATTTCCTCAAAGATGAAGAAGAAACTTGAGGCGACAGAGATGTGGTTCTACAGAAGAACTGTAATGATAACATGAACCGAGCGTGTGAGCAACGATGATGTTGCAAACAAGAAGGAGGCTTACAATTAATATCAGGAAGAGAACTACCCGGGACACATAACAAGGTAGGAAGCCTGGAGAATCTGATACTCACTAGTCGAATAGAGGGAAAGAGAGACAAGGGAAAACAACGCAAGGCATACCTGGCGGACTTAAGCAAGTGGATGACAGAATGTAGTCTGTGGAGGAAGCAGAGGGAAGGAACTTCTTGAGAGCTGCAACGGATAAAGGTAAGTGGAGAGTCATGATCACCTACGTCCTGAAAGAACATGGTACATAAAAAGAAAGATGATGCGCTATAACTTCCCGAGTTCAACTCGTGGGGCAGATGGAGGGAGGCGCTGTGGCCAAATACAAAGGCTGTATAAAGAGTGATGCGCTAGAGTGTGATGTGTATGGAAAGGAAAAATAAAACAAGTCTTCTCAAAGCAAGTCTTTACATTCAAGGGATAGTAGATACGCAAAGAATATTAGAGAATGAAAAATGGAAACGCCTATAATATTCGGAATTATAGAATATAAAATGGCAAAAAGAATGTAAATGTTAGAAGGCAACCTTATCAAACATCTATCCTTGCTTGCTGCAGACAGATCGATTTTTATCGTTATGATAAGAGAAAATGAATCAACAAAAAATCCTCAAAATGGCAGTAAAGCAGAATACCGGAAGTTTGTTTTTAACCTGGTAGGCTAGCCTGCAATAAACCTTGCTTTGCACGTGTTTTTATAAACTAAATGTAAATAGACATAGAAATGAAGATCAACAAGTTGTCACAAGCCATTGTCTAATAGTAGCATGTATATATATTGTTTGTTCGCATATATATATATATATATATATATATATATATATATATATATATGATATATATATATATATATATATATGTACTTTTAGGCGTTGAAAAATATCTTGATCAATTCCGATTGAAAAAACATTATTAATGATTGCTTCTTTGATTTCCATCTATATTTCGCAATATTTTCGTGATTTCCGGTGAATATATGAATGTAAATTGTCCGATGTTTGTCTGCTCCCGGCTTTTCAAATTCATTATCAAATATTTTCGTTGATAATTTTGTGACTACTTGTATATATTATATATTTAATACTATGTCAGTTTCATCTTTTTTTTTCAAATGTCGCAGTCGATTTACTTACATCAGAAAGTCAGAAACTGTCGACAACATAAAGTAGACATCTTAGAAAACAGTCCTGTATTCAACAAATGGAAGCTTGTTAGGCGTAAAGCCAAATGAAATACAAGGTGTCCATAAAGTCTCTTTACAATACAATATATATATATATATTAGAGCAAAATATTTCTGGGGAAAACTATTATGCTCCATCAAACCACACCCAAGAATACAACCCATTCATTAAGATCACCACTCACCTGCTTTTTGATGAGGCTGAACGCAGTTTAGGAATGTTTCTGAACGTGTAATGTTTCTGAACCGTAGACATCAAGATTGACAATGAATTTAAAAAGAGAATGGCCAATGCAAATTATGTCTTTGATGGATTGATCTTCTAGCAGAACCATACACAAATTGTACTGAAACAACTTCAGAATAAAATTTGAAGTTATCAAGAATACCAACGTTTTCAACAATTGAATCAATGCCAAAAAAAAATTACGCTGGGCAGGTCACATATTGAGCAAGGTGGAAGATAAACTTGAAAAAGCTGCTACTTTTCAGTGACTTGTCTACGACACACGAAAAGCAGGCATACCAAGAAATAGTAAAGGCTTCCTAAAAAGTGTATTCGTCACTTGCAAAATCTACATGCGCGGAGTGAAAACGGTGTTTGCTGACAGGATTTCTTGCTACCATTACTTCTTACAGGCGACCAGTGTCACTTAAAGCAATTCTACACTCATAGAACAGCAGAGAGAAGTAAGCCCTGTGAATTTGCTATGTCCCACAGTCACCAAGTCTAACTCATCTACTCGGTGCAAGAAAATGACCTATCTCACAAGAGCCTCAAAAGACGTAGACAGTCCTGCCGCAGACCTAGTGTTCCAAGTAGAAAAAAATATTCTTGCGTATAAAACATGATATATTTTACCCTTCCGAGTGATAGATAAAAATTATTCCCCACACGTTATGCAAAAACGTAAGCAACATCACCTGGCTAATATGAAGGATCGATTTTCATAATCCTAACTTTCGCAGTGGGTTAATTCTCTGTTTTCATTTCTCAAGTCGTTTTCGCTAAGGCAAGTTGAAACAATGTGTGATAAGCAAACCATAAATACTTAGTAAGAACAGGCGATAAACTGAAGCAGCTTTCTTCTTTAACTGGAGGGAATTCGTAGATTATGACATTTTCAGTATATCTTAATCCTAATTGGTAAATTATTATCATTTATTTATCATCTATTTATTTATTATTCATTATATCACGATATTTCATCGATGAATTTTAGGGGCATGAATTTTAGTTTATTGCACTTTACATAGATACATTTTTTAAATATTTTTACTGTTTAGGCTAATGTATCGGCACAACATACTCAAGTGAAAGTTTCCCAAATTAAGCCTGTACATACATGAATAACACTATGTCTAATATTGATATTAATTTAATCTACAGTAATATAGTAATAGAGTAAATATTTCTATGACAAGATAATCGCTTCCCTTATAAATGGGAATACTACAACGCCAGTATTTACATAACTCGACTATTTTCTTCTAGAAATTTAATATCAAGTCTCATGTAATATGTATGCTAAGGTATGTAAACCTTAAATATTCAGTTGAAAATTTAAAAAAGAAATTTTGATAACAGTTAATAGAATATCCGAAAGCGCTTGGATATATACAACATTTAGGCAGCTTTTACGCATTTTATGGCCAGAAACGAAAAAAACAAGAAAAATTGAATAAAATGCTTCATCGGTGTAACTTATCAGTCGTCTTTAATAGAACTTATATATATATATATATATATATATATTTATATATATATATATATATATATATATATATATATGCGTGTGATAGTGTGATTTATTCATATATTATTTATATATTATATATGTGCCGTACTTATTGGAAAGCGCTCAATATAAGTGATAGAGCCAACATAGTTTCCATTGTGTCTTAAATGTCATATAAAAAGGATGATATGGAAGGTACACTACTTCCTCAATAGTACAACAAACGAGAACACTGAAAAAAACGAGACATTTAATACACAATTGAACCTATGTTGGTTCTATCACAGATATTGAGCGCTTTCCAATAAGTACCGCACATGTATAATATCATTGCTATAGTTTCTGCGGGGGTTGAAAGAGGGTTTTCTGTGTTTATCATAATTTATTCTGACAAAAGAAATCGTCTTGAATTTCAAAATGTGATAGGACCCCCATTGTTTCTTTGGGGTTGCAGTGATTCAGTTTGAATGTGGCTAAGATACCATAACACTGCTGATGACAGTAGAGTCAAAACACCATATTTCCGAAGAGAAATATGGTGAGAACGTAATTTCAATCTGGAAATATCTTAAATTAAATTGTCAAAACGGTTTTATTCTTTTTATACTATGGATGGATTTTTCCGCTCTCAGGTTGATAAGTAAATAAGCTTCCTAAAACTTACCTGCCTTTATAGAACCGGTTTCTGGAAATTTGGGATGTCATTATTGCATAGATGCATATATATACACACACACACAATCACTCTCGCACATACATACATACCCCCACACACTCACACATGTACACACACGCATATATATATATATATATATATATATATATATATATATATATATATATGAAAATTTCTCAGAGTTAACTTGTAGAAAAGACAATATTTATAAATATAAATGACAATAGGAAAACTGTAGTTATTGCTGACGCCTTTCGTCCAATGTGGACTTTATCAAAGCAAAAAACGAAATCAATTTAATTAACGAACGTAACTAATAATAACAAAAAAACAAACAAACATAAAAAAGCAGAAGGTTCTTAGCAACTGGAGGAATGTAGAGAACGCTATTTTCATATTGTTAACTGAAAATAACGTCAGTTATTGTCACGTGTGGAGAATATTTTCATTATAACTGTGTTGGTGGATTCAACTATTTTCTTTTGAGTTTACGATATTGTTGTGTACGTTAGTTTGGGAGAGCAGTAATTTTGTCAAGAAAGGTGAAATAGGGAAAAAACCTGGGCGTAGATTAATATTTGTGTAATATTCTATGGCAAATGAATGAGACTGATAGAGTGAAAGGGATTGACAATAAATATATTAAGATAATTAATGTTATCTTCAGAAATAAAACTAAATGCAAGTATCTTCAATAATGGTAAGATTCAATTTTCTAAAAATATATTTATTCCTTTTCTTTATGCTTAAAATTGCTTGATTCAAATGTTTACAATATATGCAGGTAAAAGGAGAAAAAAGCTGTCATACGGAAATTCTGTTGTAAACTTGAAAGCAACGTAATCATCAATGCTCATTGAGACATATTATTAGTCAAACAGACACAAAGTAAATTTGTCCTTCTTGCCAAAGGCGGTAAAGTAAGTATATCACGTTGTAAGATGTACGCCAATACAAAATTTGGCCAATCTTCAATCTCTACAAATGTCATTTGCGTTTTAGTATCGATAATCTGTCCCATTTGTTTCCAACGTAAAACTATGACCTTCCAGACAAAAAGCACTTATTTGGCGTCTTGTCGTGTTACATAGGATAATTGGGCAACCTCTGAATGTTGGACCGTTTCCAATATGTCCGGCTAGAGGTGAATCGTCCCGCTTTGTACAAAACACATGCTTCCTTTTTCGTCAAGACTTTTAACAAATGAAAATACACTAACGTCTGAGGTAGTTCTATCGGTAACTTATAATAATCACGTTTCTGTGGTGCAAATAACAAAATTAATTATGTCGACATCGTTCAGGTGGAAACTATATGGAGTATTAAAAGATGGAAAATAAATCTTTTAGTCCTATCGTGAACTAACAAGAAATCTATTGTAATCAATATGTCTGTACTAGTGCTAATTTAAAATCATACAACCTAATATTAACTGAATACAATAACAAATATTATAACTAACCGAAAAGTATATGTAATGCATTTGCAGGTGATTCTGTCTAATAATTTTTTGTCTTAGCTTGAAGGAGAACGATTCATCCTACCCAGTTTATGCAACTGTAAAGAATAATTTGTAACAAATTTGATTGCGATATAGGAGAGATATCAACATACACATTATATACGTATAAATATATTTGCTAATATATATATATATATATATATATATATATATATATATATATATATATATATATATATATATATCACCATATGCTAGGCCACAAAATTGTCCAAAGCCATTCAATTATAGAAATGAAGACAATATGGGAACCAGTAATACGGAGTGCTAGAGAAAAAGCAATAATAACAAAAATAGTGTAATATCATACAAAAGACATTACATTTACAGGCCCCAAATATTCATACAATGTCATCAAATATTGGCTGAATCCAGCGACTAGACCGACATAGTTGTGAGTTCAATACATGGCTACAGAAGAGGTGAATAAAACCTTGAAGAGTTGAAACATCCACAAGAGGCATGACAGGTGTAACTACCCTGGTAGACGAAATAAAGTGTTCAGTTCGAAATTCAAATCAAACCCGGAGAATACAACGGACGAAACTTCGTGAGTATGGCAACGAAGACGAGGACAACAGTCCGAACAATGTTAATAATATAAATAATTACAATAACTTATTTCAGAAGTATAGACAAACACACACCCATATATATATATATATATATATATAATGTTACAATGAATTAAATTTGTAAATTTAATGATATAAAATGGCGAAAACTCTTCGCAAACAATTTTAAAGTTGCATTAACCTACGAACCACACGATGAATGATACGATCCTTGTTTTTAGTACCTGCAAGTTGTATAAGGTCTTTTTTGATTCTGCTAGTACTTTCAACTGTACATACAGTCATCCTCTTTCCAGATGCTCTTGGGGTAATAACTTGTGTAAGGGACACAGGTGGCTACCTAAAAGTTTGGGCGCCTGCTCCGTGATCTCTTGTCTTTCGGCGTGGATGTGGCCGCGATTCAAGAGACGCACTGTGTGCAACTTCGATGCGTGTGTGTGCTGTATAACGACTTTGTCGTCTATTAAGGATAGGGGAACCGACTAGTCAGAGGAATCTCTTTGTTGGTGAAGCGTGCTCTTGCTGCAAAGGCGAACCATATGCATACCGATGCAGAGGGCCGGTTGATCGTGGCCGATATTGCCGTGAAAAGTGGTTCGTTCCGAGTCGTTGCGTTTTATGCGCCCAACGACAAGGAGGAGCGGGTCTCGTTTTTTCGGCAGTTGGGGCCGTTCCTGGTGGATTCAATGCGCCTAGTCTTAATGGGGGACTGGGATGCCACCTTTCACCCCATCTCGTCGTAGAAAGACCTGAAAAGGTGAAGACGCTTAAGGCTAGTTTTTCTCTGGCAGTGGCTGATGGGGATCCCCTGGAGATAGCCTTAGCTAAGGAAGCCCTAGAGCGATTGATTAGCGAGCGCTACATTGGCCATGTAATTAGACATAGTTTAAGCAAGATGTCTTCCGAAGCTGTGAACATGGGCGCATATTTGCGCAAGGAAGAGATCCATGGATCGTTACATTCGTTAAGTCAAATCCCCGACTTCGACTGAAGCGGCTGACTGCTAGGGAGAGATTACGGACGGCGAAGTTTACGCGGTATTGAAAAAGGTCGGCAGAGGCAAGTCGCCCGGTTTGGATGGTTTGTCCTATGAATTGTACTTGAGGCTGTCGCACATCTTTGTCCCGAATTTACAGTTGCGTTCAACAACTGGTTTCGGCAGGGGGTCATCCCCGACCGGTTCACCAGAAGTGTGATCATGCTGTTGAAAAAGGGAAAAGGTATTGGGGAGAAATTAGATGATTATAAGCCCATAACTCTGCTAAACATAGACTTAAAGATTTTGGCCAATATCCTGCAGGAGCATTTGCAATCAGTTGCCGAGTCTCTGTTGGGACCTGAGAAGACATGTGCTGTGAGGGGTTGAACAATTCAGACCAACCTGCATCTGATCCGCACGATCATAGACGGTGTAAAAGACGATGATGAGGCCGCACTGGTCAATTTAGATCAGTCCAGGGCATTTGATAGGCTTGACCATCGCTACATTACTGCCGTTCTGCAGGCCACCTGATTCAAACCTGACTTCTGCCGCTGGATTAGCCTTCTGTATCGCTCCTTCAATTGAACGGGAAGCTGTTGGGCGCTTTTGCGCTGTCTAGGTCGGTCCGTCAGGGTTGTCCACTGTCGCCCCTACTTTATGCTTTGGCGTTGGAGCCTCTCCTTTGCCGGCTGAGAGACAGGGCGTGCAGTCCGGCCTAACGTCGAATCGCCGTTCATGGAGGGTTTCCGCGTACGCAGATGACGAATCTGCGTTCGTGTCATCCCGCAGCGATATTGAGGCGGTACCAAAGCGCTTGATCGGTACGAAAAGGTGACAGGGACCAAGATTAACCGTGACAAGTCGTCCGGCTTGCGGTTAGGTGCTTGGAAGGGGGTCAATCTTCTGAGACTCTTCGGTTGGACGGACGGTCCTGTCCGCATTCATGGAGTGTGGTTTGGACCCGACCACCAGCTGGAGAAAAATTGGTCTGAAGTACGAGCAAAGATCAACACGACCGGTCAAACCTTGGCGACGACGGAGGTTGTCCGTGAAAGGCAGGGCAGATACGTGTGCCACTTGCGTCTTCCCGATTGTCCTTTATCGATTGTCCGTACATCCTCTCTGTAAAGACCATAGGAAGCCGCTCGAGCGCTCGCTATTATCCATTTTATGGAGGTGACGCGGGCATCAGGTAAACAGACGAGTCTGTGCACAACGTCTGTGTCATGCGGTGCTGGGAATGCCATACTTGGTGAGTCACAAACTCGCCTCGAGGCTGGCTTTCCTACGCCGCGCATTGACAAGAGATTCTATAACGGCAGGGATTGTTAGGGACGCATTCCCTTTCCTTACTATCAGTCCCCTGAGCTCGCGGATTGAGCGCCATTGTAAGCCCCGGGTTCAATCGGATTTTCTTCGCAAGTGTCGGTCAGCCTTGTTAGCTGTTCCTTGGTCCAGTGACCTATCACAGCCTATGAAGGTCTTCTATCGTTATTTAGTTGAGGGGGTTGTGAAGGATCCTCTACGTGAGCGGCTCGAAATATCGGGGGAGGAGTTTCGCTCTTTCTTTGTCTTGGGTGGCAGCGGCGTATTATTTCAGTAACTCTGAGTTGACGGCTCGTCTCGCTCCCGAACAGCTAGTGCTCATTGATTACGCATACGCATGTGACAATTTGTCGCCCCGTTTTCTGGGGTGAAACGGATGGTGTTTCTCACGCTGCTGGCCACAGGTTCGAATGGTGATTTGGACGACGCGAATGGAGGAAGTCATGCGAGGCAACGGTTTTCTTATCAGAATCTAATCCGATTCTTTGAACTTCAGCTCAAGATGAAGATTAGAACTGATAGAAAATGCTTGCATTCAACTGTCTTCAGCGAAAGGTGGTTGACGAGGCGAGATTGGTCCGTTTGAACGGGGCTAGCATTGATTTTCTCTTTTAGTTCAACCTACGTCACATCGGGGTGGTATCGTGCAGTGCCCTCCACTTGGTTAGGTATTATGGGATCCACCCTTTTTTGATATAAATGGACTCGTCCTGCTGCCATAAAATAGCCACAGTCAGTCAGTCAGGGAGTCTGATAGTAGAGGAACAGGGCAGAGGAACAGGGTGGAGGAACAGAGTGGAAAGTACATAGACACTGTGAGTTGACGTTAGAAGTCAGTTACAAGGACGCCCGACACTAAGGAAGTTTACTTCAAGACTGTATATAGCGATCTTTGATTAATACTAACTGGCGTTCCTGGATTTTACTAACAGCATTACCTTTTGTATTTTGTGTAATTACATCTAATTTCTTAGCTTAAATACTTGCGTTTGTCATTTATTGGAGACCGATTTTTCACGCGGAATCCACAACATTAGGTTAGACAAACTTTTATGTACCTAGTTAATGTGAGTAAATGTTGTTCTAGGCCTGTTCCCGGCTGCCTCTTTAGTTATGATACAAGTTAAGATTCCCAAACTTCCAAGTTTGCTGTTGGCCCTCTTTCATCTCGACTGGGTCAGCTTTTTATTCCCCATGTCCGTCTATATAGTTTCTTGATTTTGTCACATGGACAGGATACAGAGGCCCTACAAACATCACTTATGTTTAGTTGATTTTGTGTTTTCGTTTGGTTTGTTTTATGGTTCATTCCCCCCCCTTTCATTTTTCATCATAAATTTTTATATATAATTATTCATTATCATTAAATTTTTATGGAATGGGGCGTGTTTTGTAAAACCCCATTTTGAGGATGCGGTATTATGGTGTATGGAGGATTGATTGGTGACGGACGTGTGTTTTTGGTGAATGGGAAAATTGTAATGTGTGAATAGGTCGTGAATCGGATTAGCTAAGTATAAGATTGTTAGTGACGACCAGACTCAACCACCCCCACTTTTTTGGCCTTTCGCCGTAATTGTTTATTTTGCACAATATATAAACATTTCTAAGAAAACAGATTACGATTCGCATTTAATCTTTCGTCTCCAATACTACCTGGATTTACTAAAAACAAAATAATTTCCATGTCTGAAGATGACTGTATGTGCAGTTGAAAGTACTAGCAGATTAAAAAAAAAAGACCTTATACAGCTTGTAGTTACTTAAAACAAGGATCGTAACATTCATCGTGTGGTTCGTAGGTTAATGCAACTTTAAAATTATTTGCAAAGAGTTTTCGCCATTTTATATCATTAACTTTACTAATCTACTTTTTGTATAAATGATTCATTGTAATATAAATTGAACTGCACAACATATTTGATTTATATATATTAAGAACATTGAATACATTGTATTTATTAGATTTATTATGAAGTGGCATGAATAATTTTACTCTGTTTATATTTTATATCTAAGTGTGAGATTTATTTCTTTGTTGTTGTTTTTACAAAAGTGGTCGTCATTTTCGGAATTAGAGGTAAGGGTTTTTGTAATTTTTATGTTGTTTATCTTGGCTCATAATCGCCGATTTCTTTTTTTTTATTATCTATTATTATTTATATTCAAAGATTCTTTAACAACATTAAGTATGAATTTTATTTCTTTACATTTTCTTATTTATTAATTGAAATGTGACGTAATTAAAGTTTTATTGAAAACGCGTTCCCAGTTATAACGTTTTGTCTTGTTTTTACTACTAGTTAATTTCTTTTAATATTTTTCTTTCAAATAACAATAATAATAATAATAGTTATAATAATAAACTTTTCTCTTATACTTTCTAATAATTTATACTTTGTAGCAATATATTGCACACTGAGGACGATCTGTATACCTCCGACATCCGGTATATGTTCGATACTTGTAGGTGGCAGTGGGTGGAAATAGTACCTTTGTCACTCAGCTACTGCTCTTATTATTAAGATAGACGGACAACAATGGTCTTCACCCATCCCCTAAATAACCAATCTCTGTAAACCGCTTCAGCAGGTGGACTAAATCACGTGAAATTACCATCGAAAGGTGCTGCATTCTTCTGTGCACTAATAGTATCGGAAAGGTATAAATCCATGATAATAAAAGCTGAGGGGTTTTGTTCATTGAGATCGTGATTATTATTTGCAACAACTCCTTTTTATCAGCACTTCCAATAAGTGTATCAGATTCTAGACAAGCCTTCACCACTCTAAACAAATCTTTTGTGTGGATAGTCTGAAGTTCAGTAAGATAGTAATTCAGTTCTGTATTTTTACTTTGCTATTCCACCTGAGCAACAAGTCCATTGGCGGGAGGTTTAAGGTGACGGGGACAGGTACAGGATAGTACTGGAAGTCTCTAGATGGCGCTGCCGCAATGGCGACAATTGGGTGATGGCCGTTCTTGCACAAAACCCTGAGCAATTGTGCTGTTTGTGTCCTCCCATGGTAACAAAGCAGGTCTATTTAAACATAGCATTGCTTTCCCTAATTGCTAGAAAATATGCCCTGTCACCCCTCTGAAAAAATAATTGATTTCATTATGACTAGTCATAGAACTCGACAACAATTCTTCTGCCACTATTGTGAACTGATATGCCCCAACCATGAACACCCCTGCGTCGGAAATTGATGACTTTTATGATCAACTACGTACAGTCATTTCGAAAGTTCCACATAGAGACAGACTTGTTATTATGGAAGAATTTAATACACGGGTTGGTGCTGACCCCAAGACATGGCCTGGTGTCTTGGCACTCACGTGATCGGGAGTAAGAATTCTAATGGGCTACGACTACTTTCTCTCTGCCAAGAATTCGATGTCACCATCACTAACACACGTTATCCGCAGACCAATCATCACAAAATGACTTGGATGCATCACAGATCCAAAGATTAGCATATGATTGACTACATTATCACCAAGAAACGTGACGCGAAATACTTCTGTAATACCCGCTCTTTCAAAAACTTGCTATCATTCAGACCATGCTCGGCTAGGGAGCAAAGGATCCATTCGACTCGTACGCAAGAAACCTCTCGTTAGCACTATGGTTCCTATATGAATCAACAATTCATCCCTGAATTCTGATGTTAAGAAGAAATAACTCTCTAACACACTGGATTCGAGGCTGGATGCAGTTGTGATCTTATGAGACAATGAATACTCATGACATTTATTTCAGCTCCCTTGAAGTTCTAGGACTTCCTATAAGGAATCATCAATACTGGTTCGATATAAATGATACTCACGTTCATCATCTGATCCAGAAGATTCAGGATTCACACAAAATATTCTTAAACAACAAAAATAGTCCATAAGAAAAACGCATATATAAGCAGTTTAAGCGGGAAGCGCTCTCATAAAAATGAAAACTGAAAGAATCTTGGTGATCTGATAAGTTTGGGAAAATCCAGGCAGCAGCCGACAGAAAATATCCCAATGCATTATATGAAGGCCTAAAAAGGTGTACAGCCCACACTCCACACAGACAAGAAGGAAATTATATCACGATAGAAAAACACTTTGAAACTGTCCTTAATTCCACCTCTGCCATCGATGAAAACGTCATTAGTTCAATTCAGCAGCAATCAGAAATTTCCCACTTGTATCTTGAGCCATGCGTAAAGGAAATCCAGGATTCTATCAAGCAATTGTCTTCGAACAAAGCCCCAGGAAAAAAATTATATTCTCCCCGAAATTTTTAAATATGGTTATACTTGAGTTTATGGGAAAATATTCTTACCTGAGTCTGCAATTGATGACCCCATTTTTTGTGGAGGTCTTACCTTCTACATGGGATGAATTCGGTGTATTCTAGTCTCTATCGATAGAGCAAACGAGATATAGTTTATACATATTTTGGTAAGTGCATGATAGAGAGATGGATAGATACATAGATAGATCCTTGTCTTTTAAAGTATTTTTCTCAACAAAGAGATCCAGTCATCAGATTAAATGAAGATGCACTTTGTCATCAATGGTATTGAGGAGATAAATGCCGATCAACCCAGCCATAAGTTTTAATCTCACCTAATTACATTTTTCAAACTTTGGTAATGCAGATCTTAAGGTCAATGTAACTTCTCCACAATTCAACTGGGAATGATTTTCTTTCTTATATTAAGCGATCATAATAGATAAGTGTTATGGCATACATTATTCAATTCTCAATTACGGCAGCCAATCTTTTGATATACGTGTTGACATAGATTTATATAAATGAATTAATTAACAAGGAATAATTTACTGACAACCAAAATTAACTTTTAATAAATTTGTACGGATTTTCATTCTCCCCAACCCCAAAATATAAGCGTATTTTCCAAATTGACTATTTTTTTTATTTCTTTGCCTAAACTTGTGAATATTTGAATGGCCAATAAGTCCCATTTTTTTTTTTTGTTGATTCAAATTTTTTTTCACTCGTCTGCACATCATTGATTTCATCGATTTGACCTATGTTTGTTTACGCAATCCATCACACAATCATAATCGATCATGCCTTGCTGTTTATATGTACGTATTTACTTACCAATATATTTAAATTTAGTTTTGTCTGGTTGACCCCAAGCAATTTTTTTCTCTTTCTTACCCTCAAACTCTCTCTGTCAGTTACTTTATCGAATTTTCACAGTTCGAAAGATATTTGCGACAGTGTTTGATGTTCGAGCCCAGGTGTTGTTAAATTCAAATATTCTAGGATTGTCTGCTTAATTTTTAGGAATTCTTACAATTTTCGAATAAGATGTTGCACATTGGGATTATTCCGACGATGTTATTTTAGCAACTACTTTCCATCATTTCATCAAAAAACTCGGTTTTGTCAGTGTGACAGTCAAGATTGTGTTGGCAATTCACTACAATGTTTGGTCTGTTTGACTTCAAATTAGGTAAAAATTTTGCAAGGTAGATACATTTACATTGGAAAGGTCTAAAAATCGAAAAGCCCTCATCTGTGAGACCTACATCCACGTGTAATACACAGGAACAAGACTGTCCATAACTTTTATATTACAAATGTCACCTTAATTTAAAAAAAAACATAATTCTTTACGTTGAAAATTATTCGAGGGAGCCCTGGTAAAAATATTACCAATAAGAAACACGCGTCAAAAACAATAATATTACATCATAAATATTTACTATTCTTAAAGAATATAACGTATATTTAAGTACCGCGATCAATGTTGCCGTAAAAATGACTAGTCAACATACGGACAATCTCCAAACATTAATAATGCCTACTAGACACACACTCACACACATGCATATACATACATATATACATACATATATACATACATATATACATTATCATCTGAATCCTATATAGACAAATAATACCTTTACATACATAAATTACACATACGCACGTTGCTTGACTAGTCAAATGTCTGTGAAGTCTGCTTAACCAATTAAAATTCAATCAATACAAAAATATAAAAAAAATACTAGAATGTTTTCCATATCTCTGCCGAAAGTGTAATAAATATTAAATATGTTAGATTTATAAACGGTTCCTATTTGTTCTTTATCCTATTATTCTGTCGGACTCCGATCTAAATTTGTTCTGTATCTGATCCCAATTCATATATATATATATATATATATATATATATATATATATATATATATATATATATATATATAATATGTGTATGTATGTATGTGTGTGTGTGTGTTAAATGGTTGATGTGAGATATCCGAACAAATTACTTAAACGTTTTTTATAACCATAGTTGTTGGTGATTTTGTCATACTCTTTTCTGACAGTTATATTTTGAAAATACGCACATATAATAATACCCAGCGAAAATATGAATTTTCAACATCCAACTGGGTTTTACGCATTCCATCTTTATAGTTATATTAGTATATGCATTTTTCTCTGCTTAGGTGTGCATACGTTATATATACACACACACACACACACACATATATATATATATATATATATATATATATATATATCAACTAACGGACATCATAAACCAACTCATCACACCATAAATTTCAATAAATATAGCATTAAATCAACTCTACAATTAATCCAAATCATTCAAACACAAAAGCCGATAATGAAAATTGATGTTGAAAATTTCTTCATCAATATCCCAGTTAGAGAAACGATTGATATAATTATAAGAAACATATAAATATTCCATCTCTCTCTCCATTAAAAATTAAACCCAACATACTATGGAAACTACTTTTAATTTGTACTACTGATGTTGTTCTTTTCTTTGACCACAGAAACGATATATATATACAAGGTGACTCTGTTTCTACATCAGTTCTGGGTTCAGATTTTAGTAACGTTTATATGCCTAGCCTTGAAAGTAATATATTCAATATTTTAAAACCCCTCCATCTACCTAAGATATGTTGATGATATACTAATTCTAATAAAAATAAATATATTAAAGAAATTCATGAACTACAAACAAATTTTAAGAAATCTATGTCGTTCTTAAAATCACATATGAACGTAATAATAATAATAAAAATTTTTTCTTTGATATATTGATAGATACTAATAGTAATACATTCATTAACTCCCCATAAAAAAGAAAAAAAAAGAAAAAAGAAACTACTGCAATCTTAAGTATAAGGGCAAATGTCCTAGAAAATAGCAATTATACAAAATCTAATAAACCGTACGAAAGTTAACTCATCCATAAAAAAATATTTCCTGCACTGAACTAAAGAACAATAAACAAACTATAATTAATAATGACTTTCCTAACTACATTGTTGATGAACAAATAAGATGGTCTATTAGAAATTTAAATATAGATCAAAAAGAACATAATACTTCCTCACATAAGCCTAAGCATATCAAGCGTTTATATCGTAATTAGATTCGATCTTAATAAAAACAAAATTAAAAATCCTCACAAAATCTCATAAATACTAATGTATCCCCTACACACCCAGTAAAATAAAATGAATTATATACTATACTGAATCCGATACTACTAAGTTAATCATATACAAAACCTCCTCCCCACCATAATATATATACGTATTGCAATATATATATATATATATATATATATATATATATATATATATATATATATATATATATAAATACAGATGACACTTGGAAGATTGTATCTCCGACAAAAAATAAGGTAATGTATGATATTTATACCACAATCACGTTTTCAAGACGGCTCACTCTACACATAATTGATTCGTCATCTATTGCTTAACATCTGCAAAAAAATTCCTGTCCACATTCAAAATTTAGAAGAATATTAGTGGAAAATGCATGTATGCAAGAAATGAATAAGCTGAAACTACAAAATCTTGAATCTATCTTTATTAAACAATTAAGACCAACACTCAACAAAATTAACTATAGATATAGTACACGTTCTGAAATTCTTATAGTATATATATATATATATTTTAATATCTTATTTACTACTAACACTTTAAAACAAATACATTATAAACTTCTATTTATATGTCAAATATTAATTGTTACATTCCTTCCATTGAAATTTTAAAATTATAAAATTGACGTTATGTTCATGAGCCTATTCACAATTGTAATAATTCAAGCAAAACGAATTTCTCCATTTCTTTAAATCAGCATTTGTGAGTTTACGCATAACCTGAATTGTTAACGGTTTAACTACAAACGCAAAAATTTATTTCGAACAAACACAATTATTTGTCTTCGACATCAAAAACCTGATGATGACATTGGAAACTATCGACAGTACTCGGGAAAACTAACATAAATAAATATAACCCTAGTACCTTTCTTGCTGTCGTTAATCATGAAACAAGAAAGATTATACGTGATTGCGAAAGGATTGTATTGAAAATAAATAAACACGTATAAATTGTTTAACCAATCATGTTCAAATTAAATTATGCTGCCAAATATACGGAATTTAATATATATATATATATATATATATATATATATATATATATATATATATATATAGAGAGAGAGAGAGAGAGAGAGAGAGAGAGAGAGAGAGAGAGAGAGAGAGAGCTATCACCCCGATACTGGTTTTCAGACATGTTTTGTTCATGGTATAGTCACAGCCACGTACACCAGCCATTGAAAACAAGAACGTATATACTGAAATATTGTTTTGATAAAACGACACTTATCGTGAGTTTTCCTGGGTATTTGATCGTGATAGCCTTTCGTAACTGTCTTGGCAAGTTAGCATCATATACTGCATTGATCGTCCGGCGGTTTTTAGTAGATAAACACTATGCATTTTGCATCCCAAAACGCTGAGATTATCACCTTGCCTACAGATTAAACGACAATAACCTTTTTGTGGCAGTTTTGGAGCAGTGTTTCAACTCTATGGATTTTCACTTTGTCTCTGATTCAAAGTGATGAACCCAACACACATCCTGGTTTAGGAAACATTCAAGGAAACTAACTGAATCTGTGTCAAACAATGTCAGATTTTCCTGTGATGTAATCAGTCTGGTTCGATTCTAATCAGGTGTCAGAAGATGTGGCAACCACCGAGCAGAAACCATCGGCATGCCAAGTTCATTGTGCAAAATATATTTAACTCTCTCACAGAATATTTTTATAGCGTTGGTTATTTAATTTATAGTCAATCGCCTGCCATCTATCACTATGTGGTGAACACTATCAATGTTTTCTTCTATGGTGGCAGTTACAGGACGTTCAGACCTTGGGTCATCATCAAGACAGTCACTTCTCCTAAATTTAGCTTTGATAACATTGATAAAGCTGGAATATCATCCCCTAAAGTAGTAATCATGTCAAACGCTTTTTCTGCAGGTACTTGATAAAACCACTATGCAAAAACTTGCTACTAGTTATGTTTGGAGTCTTTAACAGTCAGTTTACCGGGAAAGAAAGAATGTAGTTATTAAGAAGAGGAAATGAAGTTAATGCATGCAAGTTTCACAGCACTGGCATCACTTCATCTTAGTCAACCTATGAATTTGTCAGTCCACCCTCATAGAAGGGATTTTAAGAACAATTATTCGAACGACAGGTTCTAATTCTTTTGTTTGCGTGTTGAATTTGATCAAAAGGAAAAAAATAACTGACATAAATATTTTTGTAATATTCAAGTTTCCAAAATCTTAACTGAAAATGTTGCATAAAAAAGAACTTCAAGCCAGCCTAATATATTCCAGATAACCGTTACTTTTTTTATTAAATTTTTATTATTAGGTTGATGTACAATTATCAGGCGTTTCTGTAAGCGAGAGTTATTTGTTAATAAAAATGGCTTTTATGTTTACTTTTTAATAAAAATCTTATTTTATTTTCAGCTTATAAAAATGCGTGTCGATAATCATACGCTCCGGAATAATCATTTAAAAATGTTTTTGTTCAATTGTTATGTCCTTTTTCTCTTATTAAATATTGTTAAAAAAACGCCTGATACTTATGCACCAAGTCAATTATAGAAGTTAGTCTGATGTCGATTTGGAGCGAAATTCAAGAAGGAGGTCGTTCCAAGTAATGTAAACGAGATGTATACCTTAAGGTAGGTACCTCCATGAGATTGTTAAAAGAAAGAGCATAGCATGATGAAAAAGACGCAAAAATTGACGAAAACAAAATTTCATATCATTATTAAGAGGAAAGATCAAAGTATTTTTGGAGTATTTTTTCATCGTTCCGAGCACGTCCGAAATTTTCGTTAAAAATCTTGTTTTTTTTGAGTGAGCAAAATTGACAGAAAATCGATTATGTCACCCATTTTTTTCACTTTATAAAAAAGATGAAAATCTCTTTTGAAATTCTTTTAAAAATCAATTATCATAATAATATGTTTATAATGTTTATTTAAAATATTTTGAACCAAGTTTGACTTAGCTTCTTCGCCGAAAAGATGTAATTTGAAAATAAAACAAAGCAGGTCATAACTTTTCGCGTCACTTGACAGGTGATGAATGACGTATGACAGATTACGGGATCATAATTTGTTCTACGGAATCCGAAAAGTGAAGTTATTTAGATTTAAGTGAACAAATTATTTACCTCATTATTTTTATGGAAAACTTTCAGCTCTCCAATTTTTTTTGTATTAGGTTGGTACAAAAATAATGACGTAATAATGTCGTTTTTTGACGAATTTCTTAACGTCAAAAAACGACATTATTACGTCATTATTTTTGCACCAACCTAATACTTAGCTTTCACTTTTACGTTTACGATGCTTTATGGAAAATATTTTATAAAGAAATTAAAATAAGACTGTTGAGAGTGAGATTAAATTTCATATTTCATAAGAAAGGTATCTAATTAATTTATAGGTACCTTTCTTATGAACTTTTATCAGAAGTGTACATAAAATACTATAAATTTATGTACATTTATTACATTTTACTGTGTTCTTTGTATTTCCATTCATTTTATTATTAATTTTGAGATTTCATTTATAGAAAAATGTCATAACTGAGATTAATATAAAAATAAGATCATATAAATTTCATAAGATGTTACTGATACTTGTAGGTACCCTTTTCAGTTGAAATTGAAAAATCATATTAATTTTTCCACACTTGTTTCGCAAATGTAAACGTCTTAACAGCGGATAACAATGCTTAACTCAAATAACGCAACTTAATTGTATTCTGGTTGGTCATCCTTAATTTATAATTACAGCCTGATTATAAACACAAAATTACATTTCTTAATTACTGCGGGTCTTCTGATTAATCAAAACGATAAAATTTACAACGCGCTAAAAAAAAGATCTATCTCATAAGGAGACTTATGAAACTCGATGAGGCTTTTAACTAATTTCATATTTTAACAACTTAAATGTAAGAATCTATTATAATTAAAGAAATAACAAATAATTGTATTAAAAATTCATTTTTCATCGAAAGAATTTTTTGCTTTCAGAAAATATTGTCCATATTCATAAAAACAACTAAAAGCAAATAAAAGCATTTGAAATTAAATAATATATTTATTTTATTGAGTTTTGTATGTTACAATTCAGAGCTGATTTTCAGGTAGTGCGGATCCAATTAAAAAAAATAAAACAAAACAAAAAAAACATGATGTGCATTCCTCAAAGCCTTATGCTTTTAGCTATTGTAATCACTAAATCCGATGCGATAGAATTTCTAGCGTTTTCATAAAATTAGTGGGGGGGGGGGTAAATAATATTAAAAAAATTCTGCCATGACTTTAATAAAAAAAAATATTTGTAATAATTTCAATCATCTCTGAATAGTTTCTGAAAGTTTCATTAACATCCGACAATTATTTTTATTTTTGCAAGATTTTCCAAAAAAAAAAAAATGCTAAAAATTTTTTATTTTATTTTACTAGTTTCGGCGATACAAAGAGAAACAAGGTTTCTTTAATCAGAATTTAAAATGTTCTAAAAAGAAGGAAAAATTTTAAAAAATAATTAAAAAAAACTTTGGTCTTTCCTCTTTATAATAACACTAACAGTTAGACGATAAATTTTTGTTTTCGTCAAGTTTGGTGTCTTTTTCATCCTGCTATGCTATTTTTAGCTATTTCGTGGAGTTACCTACCTTAAGGATTTGGTCAAATACCTCAGAAAATTCAAAATGAAAAAAAAATGCATTTATTGGTTTAATCTAATCGAAAAAAAATCTATTTTTATATTTGGATGATTAAACGAACATTTCATATAAAATTTCTTTATACATTAGGAATAAATAAATAACAGATACGCAACTAAAGATATTAATACGTGTGTGTATATTTACATTTATGCGAACATAACATTTTTTCAGCGCCTGTTTAGAATAATCAGCTAGTAGATAATTGGAGGATTATGAAAGATTATCGGACTGAAATGCATACTAAAAACTAAACAAATAACCACCATTCAGAATATTCTGGATCTCTTCGTGGCAAGACACGGAGATTTCACCACGCCCTCATGAAAAAGCATAAAATCATTGATGTTAATATATTTTTTCAAATCATATTTCCTTTTTTAACGTCAATATTTTCAAGATTTCTTTATGTTCATCAGGTTTCACTTGTTAATTTTCTTATCGTAATTTTTATTTTATCAATTTATTTCGCATTTGGAAATGATTAATATTTCTTTTAATGTCAATGAAAGGGCGAAGTTTTAGAAAATATGTGTACTTGAAATATTCATTTAATCGAATTTTCCATACATTTATTGTTGAATGAATATACACATACACACACACACGCACACACACACACACACACACACACATATATATATATATATATATAAAACTGTCTATCCGTGTGTGTGTGTTCGCGATCTACTCGAGAATCATGAGGCATATTTCTACCAAATTTAGAACATAGATTGTACTCGATACTGGGTGTGTCTGGGCAAAAAATTAGTCATTTTTCAAACATCAATAATCTATAATCGATAAATATAATGTTTAAATGGCAATTTCCATTAGTTTGGTTGTTTTAAAACTTTCAGACTTGAAGTCTAAACCCTAAGGACGATTTAATGAAACTTGCTAAGCGTATGCAACTTAGTGCCACGCTTATTATAAGCTATATTGATTTTCGTTTCTCTCGACATTGGAACCCCCTAGTGTGCCCCAAATGGACCCCCAAAAATTCAAATTGCTTCGGTTTTTATGAAATTTTGAATGTTTTTTACGCTCTTAAAATGAGATAGAAATCGGTTGTCAGATTTTTAAAAATGCATGAGAGGGCCCATTGGATGACTATAAACCCCTGATGCCTCAGTTGCTTTCCAAGTGTATTTTGTATCAGTATTTCCCAATTTCAACGAAAATTTCAGTACATACTGAGATTATATCGAGTAACTGAAGAAGTGACTTGGAATTCACTGAAAATCAACACTGGGACCCCCACAAGTTAGGAGAACAGCAGTCATATGTTTACCGGGAATATAATGAAAGGCATAACCCCTGCAACCGGCAGCACAATAACTACCTCCGAATCATGACGGTTGACTAAAAGTATCTAGAAATGGTTTGAATCATACACACATTTAACACAGAATACCAAACTGGAAAGCGATGTTAATACCTGGACACTAAGACCGTCTCACCTGTACTCATAACTTTGTTAAATGGAATTTGTGTCGTAGTTTAGTGAGTCAGGATTCCTGATATTTCTACCAGATGATAGATTATGGATCCTAGTTATCTAAAAGTTACCGTGCAGGAAGGTAGTTTTTTTTTCTTTTTTTTTTAAATAATTATTAAGAGTCCGTCCGCGTGCTATTTGTTAACTTCGCTGCTTCATTACAGTGTAGAAAAAAAAAGGTTGATCCTATCAGGTCTATGCACAATATGATCCGGCCCATTTTGTCTTAATGGGTTTGGTGATGCTTCATGAATTGTGTATGAACTAAATTCGTACCATATGAATCCATTCAAGAATTATACGACTGAAATGTTTATTCACACCCAAGATCCTATTCCTGAAAATATCAGCGAGACAACAGTGCTCAGTCTATATTCAAACATTTTCTTACCACTTAGGAAAAAGGCATCAAGAACCTGTGAGTCGACCTTGGATATGTATCCTGGAATATTAATATTTTTCACACAATATTGTCCTAGATATCTATTGAGTAATTTGTATGAATATGTATATTTCAATTTGTATATATATATATATATATATATATATATATATATATATATATATATATATATATATATATATATATATATATATTCCAACACACACACACATATATAATTGATCGTTCCTTTTTTTCATTATGGATATAATTTACAAAAAGGAACGCTCAATTAGCTTATCTTCATAGCCTGGCTGGTGGCAAACGCTGCCAATGAAACCGTGATATTCCCCCTGGTCACCGGCTGATGAAGACAGGGTATCGCACGTGCTAACACACGTGGTATGTTATATATATATATATATATATATATTTCAAGCAATTTTAGAGGGATAGTTGGGGACAATAAAGACAATATATATATATATATATATATATATATATATATATATATATATATATATATATATATATATATATACATATATATATATATTATAATTTTAAAAAAATATTATTTTGCTACATAAGATTTCTCATATTTCAAAAACTAGAGCCGAAAATCTCAATATAATTATTAAAATTAAATTGAATTAAAGTATCAAGCCCTGTTTCATCCTCAAGCGAAAATTTAGGAATAACCAATCTTGAAATTTACGCATTTTTATAAGCATGTTTAGTCGCAAAATTAATTACGATGGAAAAGGCTGCGGCGACCATTTTGGTAAGGGACCGAAGAGTTAATTTTTATCCACATATCAATAACCTTCGGAAAGAGGTCAAGCCGAAGTAGGGTCGGGGTTTCCATTTCAAAGCGAATGATGGCATTCATGCACGTACATCGTCTGATCAGTCACAGCGAAAGATAGCTGTTGGCACCATAATATGTCGTTAAGTGTCTAGAGAATTTTGTTTTATTTTATTTATTTATTTATTTTATTTTATTCTTAAAGGGCTGTTTCGGACATAAACGCGTCGCACTGAACTACAATTTTTCTTATTTTTTTGACAACTTCATAAAGGGTTTTTCAATCTTATGATTAGATTAAGCTTTTAAATCTTTTATTAGACTATGTAATATATATATATATATATATATATATATATATATATATATATATATATATATATATATATATAGCCTCTTTTCTTCGATGGAAACGTAACCATATAACGTTAATTAAGTCCAGGCTTCTACTATTTAATACTTACATATATATATATGTATAAAATGATAGGCAGATTTGTTTGTATCTCTCTTTCATATATATATATATATATATATATATATGTGTGTGTGTGTGTATATATATGTGTGTATGCATGTATGCATGCATATAATAGAACAGTTATATATGTGGGTGGAGTATATTCATTATATACATTTGCAAATATACAAGACTTGAACATTGTTATCAATCAAAATGTAACCTTATAATTTCCTCACTTGAAATCATGCAATTTCCTTTCCGAGTTCTAAAGAATCATTTTTTTTTGCAGCTCTTTGTCAGCAAATAACAATTCAATCACTAATATCGAAGAAACGAAAGCGTTCCTGTTGATTTTAGGTCATTTCCCCAAAGCTATCATTCGGAGTGAATTCCTTTTCACCTTTCGCATTTCATAGCCTATCACTGGGAATGCACAATGCGCAACTTGACCTGCACCCAGCCATGAACAATCAACAGAAAGCTTCGTAATGATTTGATAAATGGCAAGAAATGGTGAAAATAGGGGTGAGTGTAAAAAGGACAAAAGAAAGGAAAACTATTTTATTTTCTGCTATTTAGATTTTGGGAAATAATTGGAAAGGTGGCCTGTGTCTGCAGGCGTGAAACGTAATAAATGATTTTTTTTTTACAGAGAATTGAAAGCAAATTACGATGAAATTTCAATGGAAATGATTGGAAAGGAGAAAAGATTCGTATAAATAGCGAAGTGGAAAAGAAAGTATAAATGAAATGAAGAATAAAAGAATTCAACATAAATAAGTCACAAGGGTAGACGCGGGTAGTTTGATGACTGTAAGATATGAATATTTTCTAATGAGACAAATGGATCATATAATTTATACTGAAAGACAGAAGAAATAAAGACGATAAAGTAATTAGACAAATTGAAGAATCTAAATGAAAATGAGAAAATAAACACAAATGCAAAAATTAAAAAAATGTAGTAACAGAAACCAGAAACAATGATTAACTAGGAATTACAATAATTACAGACGAGTTAATTAAGCAATAACTGAAAGCCAGGCGTTATAATATATCCAAAAGTTAACGGAAAAATAGTCAAAAAATGCAAATGATTAAAACGGGGAACAAAACTTAAAAATCAACAATTTTAAAAACAGCCAAGGCAAAGAAAAGAATCTTAACGTCCAATAAAAATCACGAAAACGAATCAAATCATCAAAAGGTTTTCGTAAAATATTGAAATTAAATCTGGCACGGAAAACTGATTTCGTAATGTAGTGGAAACCAAACTCATTGACAACACAAAATAACCTTTCTTTTTTTCTAAAGTTTATAAGAAACGCATTATGATTTGACTGGAAGAGTTGTGAGGCTCCCAGAATTATCCTTGACTTCTGGTTGTCACTCTGACTTAATCACAGAGTTTATAATTTATTTCTAGTTTTTCAAATCGTCCACTTTCCATCACTGCAATTGATTATTGAAGGTGTCGTCAATGAAAAAAATAGAATAATATGTTTGTAAATATCCTCTAGGATTCCAATGGTTAAGTTCAATATTGTTGTATATTCGTTTGCATTATATTTGAATCATTTTACTTATTTGTTATTGTGATATTAAAGAACTGGTATGATACTGCCGTGCCCTCATAGCAACAAGTACATTAATCACCTATGAGCGTCCTTCGAACAGTTTTCCTTTTCAATCGGAGAACTTGCATTATGTGCGTTATCCATCAAGCCGTACAACTTCAGTCAGTGCCACTTTGGCAGATAATTTGAAGCGGCAAACGATGCACGCCTCTTAAGCAATTGAGATATTGAGCTTTATTCCAATGTTATCTGTAAGAATTTAAGTTCAGTATTATAGACCCTCACGTCCCACTAATAACTGGGGCACTATTGTCCTGAATGCCCGACATTCTGTCAACGTTAATCCGGACGCCGGTTTATTTCTCAAGTTTGTCATTTTATTTGACCGTGATTTTATGGTGACCAGTAAAAGGCATGGTCAACGACTGAATCCTTAAATACGTAATCTTTTTGGATGCTGAATTTCCACAAGATCTTCACTTGGTAGATCTCAGTTATCTTTCCTGGGTTTGACGATACCCGTACCCGTCTACTTCAATGCACGTGAGATGCGACTATCGTTTTGGTGCTTGTATTTTTTCTCCAAGTGAATTCTATAAGCGATCATCATCATCATAGTCATCATCATCAATTTCATTTATTATTATTATTATTATTATTATTATTATTATTATTATTATTATTATTATTATTATAACGTTGGAAATTTATGTCAATCATTGTTAAAGAGTTGTCACGTTTCGAAAATAATTGACAAACAATAAAAACTTCATTTCAATGTATAAATATGAAGTTATAGACTTTTGGAGATTTACAAACGTATTTGTCAATCTTGTAGGTAATGCCCGTTCGATAGGTATGTAATTTCCACTGGCTTATTGATAATATTTGTTCCAAATTCTCATGGTGTTTTTAATCTTCTTTCAGCATTTCTCGGTTCATTATTCGCCTCTTCATGGCATTAGAAAAAATAACAGTATTTTTTCAAGTTTTCCAATGTTTTCTCACTAATTTAAACAAGAATGTAATTCGAATTACTTCATGTATTTTACATACCAGTATTTCTAAACCTGCAAGAAAATTTCGTCGCACAGTTCTTCGTGATCGAATTAAGGTATGTAACAAGTTCCTTTAAATGAACGAAAGAAACCATGAACCAAAGTTTTATCACCAAAAACTCACATGTTTTTTTTCAAATCTTCCAATTCGATCGCACCTAAGCAGACAAATGGAATAGTCATCATTTGGTGAGTCTTTACTTTCTTTATTGACAAAAACAAAATCCGAACTTTTGTATTAATTGTAGGATCATGGTGAATCTGAGTAATTCCAAATAGTTTCCTTCTTTTATTTTCCTAAATAGCTTCCAGTTTCTACCCATACCAATTGTATGTATTAACAATTTAAATATGTTCTTCATAAATATCAGTGAATCAATAGTTAGCATAAAATATATTTGTATTCTAGTTCGGTTTGCTTTAGATTTCTCTTTTCCTACGCATAAGCGACATCTGCTATATTTGCGAGCTATATCGATTTTCTCCATGAGTTTACACACCATTTGTAATTGATGAGTTGTAGTAAAACAATATAAGCTTCCTCAATATTACAGGACTTCCCTGGGTACTCTTACTAATTTAATTAATTCACTAATTCTATCGATCTCAAGGCCTACTGGAATTTTCACGTCTTCAAATGTTTTTCGCCGATATTTCTCCAAAAGGGAGGCTCACAACGTTTACTTGCGTGCTATGAAATTAATCTAACAACTAATTAATCTGGAACCAGTAGATGTGTGTCCTCAATTCTTCCTCAATATTAAAAAAAAAATCCTCCTTATTCTCCTTGTGAATAATTCACAGATTTAGTTGGCTTAAAGGGATTTGGACTTTTTGCTTCAATGTCTCCCACAAGGGAATGCACGACCGGTGCGCAGTGGAAACTTAATTTTTGTTCTATTGCGAGATTGAGATATTTTTTCCATTTATTTCACTTTTAATATGTGTTTTTTTCTGGAAAGACAAAAGCATTCTCGCCTTGTTTATAATGAGATCACGTCTTACGACTTCCATTACGTGATCAATTTGAATTTAAATATCTAAAATAGATTTTACCATTTTATTTTCATTCTTTACCACAGATTTGGCTTTGTGGATATACCGTAGGTCTCCGCGTTCGAATTCTAGTCATTTACCCAATTCTCTTCGGAACAATCTCGCTACTGTGATGTATTCATTCTAAACAAACATGGTTCTCGTTGTCAATTAGCTTTCTAGAAAAAGCCTCTGCATTTTCCTGTGTTATTTCTATTATGGTATTTACATAATTTCTGCATACCCTGTGCACCCTTCATACATAGCATACCCTGTATATCTAAAATAAAAAAAACATGTGTTTAACCTACAATATGTTAACATTTTCATTTTTTATGTGCACTCCGCGTAAAAATGTCCACATCGTTACATCGACAGTTCTTTAAAATATCTTCTTGAAATGGCCACCTTTAACTTCTTTGTTTTGAAGTTTCCTTTTCATTTGTTCTCTATCATTTGTGTTAGAAGAAGTAGAATTTATACAAATTGAAAGGCCATATCACAAGTAATTTATTGCAGTGAATAGGGATTATTGAATGAACGAGTTGTAAGTGTTCATGATAGCCTTCGATTCTTCTACGTCATCCACTTAAAACTACCGTGTGAAGTTCTTGAAAACTATTTCACTTGATCTAGTAATGGGTACAACTAACATGAACATACCACGCATAATTTCTGTTCTTTGGTAAGGTCTAAATTGTAAATGTAGATTATGTAGCTCGTGTTTTATTTATCAACATTGGTTACTATTGTTTCCCATAGATCAGGCACCATTAGTTCATTTATTCATTAGATAAACCCTAATAATCTCAGAATTGGGTCCAACTTCTTTCGAAAGTCTGTTATCTCCTTTGACTGTGTAGCAAGTTGATTATGAATAGAATCTTCACGCCGGAAGTCAAATGATAGCCATTCTTCACAAGTTTACTTAACTTTCGTCCAATTTCATCCTGAATTTAATCGTTGTCTTTTCAGTCGTTTTAGTCTTTTATCGGAAATTTCATTTTACAAATCTCTCAACATTTTCATCAGAATCATGAATCAAATCATCAATATTAGAATTTACGTGGTAGAAAACTTATTATAGTGTCAGGAATTATATTATTGTTATGGTTATCACATGGTGTAAACTAGGGTAGGAAGAATGTATTGCTTCAGGAATCTAGCTTTGGCCGATATGAAAACAACCGAATCTTTAAAGGGCCAAGCCGAAATACACATTGACAAAACTAGCTTGCAGAGTCACTTATTATTATTATTATTATTATTATTATTATTATTATTATTATTATTATTATTATTATCTTTACAATCCCAGTATTTGCATTTTCACAGCAGATATCTATTGATTCACACTAGAGATTGAGTGACAGCAAGTCTCCTCCAGTTTCCACCACCTTTCTTACTATTCATGCATGGCCGAGAAAAGACATCCACTAGAGAGTTGCATATGATATTCAAAAATCGAATTCATGCGATTCTATGGGTTTTGTCATGGTGCCGAATAATTTTGGTATTATAATCCTGAAACTAAATATGTTGTGCTACATTTTCTCAGATATTGAACAATAAACGTGTATTTTGTTTTGCATTTTTCGCTTTCTTATTTCTTCCTAATTTTGTCCTGAAGTAAAGGCTACACCCTCAATCTAAAGGTTCATATTTGATTTTAAATACTAACAGATATATCTAAGTTTCAAAAATCAGGAATACTTAATTGGATTTTCAAGTATAATTTTCATTTCTGCAAATCGTATTTATTCTCATAGTTCAAAGAAAATTGTTATTTCGTCATTGTCTTATGATGATGAGCTCGTCCAAAGGAACGGCCAGCAAAATATCCTTCACGCCATCGCTAAGCACCGTATACACTGGTTTGGTTACGTCCTGCGACGAACTGATGACGACCTTACCAGTTATGTATTAGTTCACTCCGCCCTGCGTACACTGGTGACGACCTAGTGAAAGACAACGCAGCAGCTGGAAGGATGTCGTCCGCCAGAACACCCAGCAGATTAATCTGGCGCTGGAGGATGTGCCGAAGCTCTGCTAAGACCGTGAGAGTTGGAGGGACAAATTGGCTCCTATGGGTTAAACGCCTTCATAGTATGAGATTTAGCATTTCATCATTACTATTATTATTTTTATTTTCTTTGATTTCTGGCATTTACACATTTCTACCGGGTGCCGCCAAGGGACTTAAAGTTAGAAATGGCATCATTTCCACTGACAAAAACAAAAAATATATAGATAAAGCCCTTCGTAAAGTGTGGGCTGTACTTTTCAGAACAATTTTTGTATCTCCTTGAGGCATGGACTTCCAGGAATCCCTTCAATTAGTCTGCTCTTTTCAACCAATCCTAGGGTTCCGACTACAGCAGGGATTGTTGATGTTCCCATATGCCACATTTTTTAAATTTCTATTTCAAGATCCTTGTATTTGGACAGGTTTTGTATATCTTCAAAGATACATGGCAGTTAGCAGGGACTGCCATATCAATAAGGAGGTACGTTTTTTGTTTGTGGTCTTTAATAACAATGTCTGGACGGTTGGCTTTGATTGTTCTCTCTGTGTGTATTGTGCAGTCCCATAGAATTGTAACAGGTCCTATCTCCGTAACCGGGTCTGGGTGGTGTTCATATCAGTTTCTTTCAGTTTCCTTCCCGTAGAAGATGCATATTTTCTAGTGCTGATATTGGCCCAATCTGTCATGCCGGGTTTCATACTCAGTGGGTGCCAATATCATGAAACCTGATACAAGATGATCAATTGTTTTTGGATAGTTATCATAGAATCTGCATGTTGGGCTAACAAAATATTTTAGTATATGTGCTTGATAATTTCTAGTTAACAAGCATTGGTCCTGTGCAGCAATGATAAAACCTTCAGTTTCAGCTTTCAACCCTGCACTACGTAGCCAATGAACGGTACGGGTTTTGTCTACGTCAGCTTGTTTGTTACGGGCAGAGTATTGGTCATGAAGCGGTTTTTCTTGCCATTGTTTCTGTATCTGGTCGGTTACATTTGTCTTTGCTTTCTTTTTTAAGTATTTTGCAGCTTCTGCCGGTGTATTGTGCTTCACTTGTATTTCTTCTCTCATTTGAAACTCTATTTTGAATTTGTTGGCATTATTATTATTATTATTATTATTATTAATTCACGTACACGTATGATCACAAAAGATTCTTAATGGAGATTAAAGGAACTTTTGTCTGTAATCCTGAATAGTGTCTTTGTCAAACAAACTGTGATCTGAAGTACCCATTTTCTTCGAAATTTTTGTTCATTTATCTCGTAGCTAGTGATTTTTGCCTAAATCTAACTGAGCCACTATTGAAGGTTTAATTCCAATATTTATCTTTTACTGTTTTCTCATTTCGTTAAGAAAGCCATTGCCTTTTTTCCCAGATTTAAGGTGTCCTTACACTCCTTTCCGATTCCAGTTATTTAATTCTATTTTAATTGGAACATCGAATTTTTATTCATTTTAAACAACCCTGAGTCATCTCTCTGAACATTAAGTGCTTGATATTTTCTTGTTGTATTGGTATACTGTTAAGATCCAGGTCCTTGTACCACGGTTATGGTCCAAGATAGAATCAATAAAGAAGAACTCGAACACGGATATGGAATAACACAGATATATTACAAACAGGAATATATACAGAGAAGTAGAAAATGTTAGTACGAACATTCAGGTTTAGTAGGGAGAACAATGTAGTCTCGACCAGTATCACTATTCTAATGTCTTGTAGTAATTGTCTGAACGCGACTCTGTTTCGGACTGCCTCTGACTCGACTGACTGACTCGCACGCTCGCTCGCTCTGACTGACTGACAGACTCCTGACAGACTTCACTCCAGACTTCAGGCTGAACAGTATTTAGTCAACCCCCAACACGAGGGTATCATGTGGCACAAGGCCGGTTTGTGGGATCTCCGAGCCAGTGGGCTCGGCCAAAAATAGGCCGTTTGAACCCGTATAAACGGGTTCAGGGGCGGTCTACCTCCCCGAAAGAGACTCCACCCTTCGGCATAGCCTCGTTCGGGATCCTCCCCGCCCGAAGGCAGAGAGTTCAACCGATCAGCCGGTGGTCCGACTACAGACTGAACGGTATTTAGTCACCCCAACACGAGGGCATCATGTGGCACAGGGCCGATTTAAAGTGGTATCTCCGAGCCCGTGGGCTCGACCAAAAATATGCCCTTTGAACCCGTATAAACGGGTTCATGGTCGGTTTACCTCCGCGAAAGAGACTCCGCCCTTCGGCGTTGCCTCGTTCGGGATCCTCCCCACCTGAAGGCAGAGAGTTCAACCGATCAGCTGGTCAGCCGGTGGTCCGACGTAGTCACCCCCACCACGAGAGCATCATGTGGCACAAGGCCGTTTTAACGTAGGATCTCCGAGGCCTTGGGCTCGGCCAAAAATATGTCGTTTGAACCCGTATAAACGGGTTCAGGGGCGGTCTACCTCCCCGAAAGAGACTCCGCCCTTCGGCATAGCCTCGTTCGGGTTCCTCCCCGCCCGAAGGAAGAGAGTTCAGCCGATCAGTCGGTAGCCCGACGTCGGACTGTACGGTATTTAGTCCCCCCCACCACGAGGGCATCATGTGGCACAAGGCCGGTTTAACGTGGGGTTTCCGAGCCCATGGGGTTTCCGAGCCCGTGGGGTTTCCGAGCCCGTGGGCTCCGGCAAAAATATGCCCTTTGAACCCGTATAAACGGGTTCAGGGTCGGTCTACCACCCCGAAAGAGACTCCGCCCTTCGGCGTAGCCTCCTTCGGATTCCTCCCCGCCCGTAGGCAGAGAGTTCAACCGATCAGCCGATCAGCCGGTCGCCCGACTTTGGACTGAACCCTTTGCTTCCTCTTGAGGCGCAGTATTATTACTTTATGGAATAGTTCATTATGTTATTATGGGTAATGTCCCCTAACATATACCTTATAGTTATTTTCACAATAACTATCAGTGGTATTATAGCTATAAAAAAGAGAGAATTCTTTTCATCTTTACCCCCATAAAGGCCTTATAGCTCCTTGTCAGCGGCCACGTCCAGTGTCCCGTCTTTCAGGTAGTTAAAACTTGTTCCTTTAATACTGATCATTTAAAGACATTCGTTGATCCAGATTAGAGCGTTCATGTATGTATGTGTTCCAATTCATTGAAAAATGTTATCTTTTTACATTAATTTCATAATCATTGGAGCTGTAAACAATTAGTCGCTCTGTTGTTCAGCTTCTTACCCGCATCATTTCTGCTCTTACTTTTCGGATGTCATCCTCGCTTTTTATGCAAGAAATATTTCTCACATAAAATGTAAGTATGTCTTCTGTCTATATTTTATCAATAACATTTTCCGACTTTATAACATTTGAATTACTTCCAAATTAATAGGAACTGATCAATTTTTACGAATGCCTTTTCAGTATTTTATGCATCAGTTTGTCATATTACCGAGTTGACTATCGTAATATAGAGAATACTTTTATGTGACGTCTCCTTTCAGAATATATTTGATTATGGCTCTCAACAATTTGCAATCCGTTGAAGCTCTCAGCAATGTCTGTCCTGTTATTAGTTTCCCCATTATATGCTCGAGCATCCATGTACACAAGCTCTTTACGTAGTCTCTTTTCTCTAATTCTCTTTATTTGAGTCAATTCTGCAAGTGGCTTTGCCTTAATCCCAGAAATTTCATTTTCTAAATCCAAATATATCTCCTTTTCCTTATCATATTTCCTTTAAACTTCCGCGCTGTTCACCTGTTCTCTCCGTAGTATAATAGCAACCTGCCGTAGTACTAAGTCTTGGGTTCGGTGTCTCCACTTCAACTGTGAGGAAATTGTCTAACATTGACTGTCATATAAAAGGGTGTATATTACATATAAATACGACACTTTGCCTTCCAGAAAAGGGAACATTTTGATACAAACAATAAACGTGCTTAACTGTTATGTAATATCAGTCGTCATATATGACAGCGAATCCTAGGCAAGAGATTTGAGGCAACAAAGATCTGGTTCTACAGAAGGATGCCGAGAATACAATGGAGAGAACATGGGAATGACGAAGATATTTTAAGGGAAATGGGAACCAAAAGGACGTTTTTACTTAGGATAAGAAAGATAATTGAAATCTCTTGGAGGCATAATGAGAAAATGCTCCTTGGAGAACATGACAGTCACAGGATATACTGAAGGAAAAAAATTAGAGAGAAGTAGTTAGTAATATACATAACGAGCTTGTGTAAATGGATGGTAGAACATGAACAAGAGGCTATATTAAGGGATTCAATATTTCTTAGTATCTTAGATAGGATTTCGCAGAGAGTCATAGTCACTCACGTCTTGATGGACACAGCACATGAAAGAAGTTCATGCACCGATCATCGAGCCTATGAAGATTTTTAGTAATCTCTTTTCATAGTTACTCAAGTGAATTTGATCCATACTGGGTGTTTGATTTTTGTGGCTATGGATTTGACATATTTAAGATTGGTAAATAATCATAAAGAATGTCATAATTTAAAATACATAGACCAAACGAAACCAAATGTTGGGGAGAAGTGCAATCAGATAAAGGGGTACAAAGTATTTTGGTTTTACTACAGTGCGTATCTTAGTATAATAAATATTAATTTATTTTTTGAAAGAAACAAAAATGTTATTATTTAACATACAAAATACTTCAACTATTTTAAAAATAATTTAATAATTAAAATAACAAATACTTAGTTAATAAAAATTCAATATTGTTTTGTATATCTTTTCTTTAATTTTTTATATACAAGAATTCACTTTCTAGTTCATCCTGCGTTTGCGAGAATAAACGAATCATAAGTCCAAACGTTTCAAAAAGTCGGAATTTAGTTCCAGAAAGAAATATTTACGCATAGCCAGTTGTATATTGCCTGCTCAAGAGTAAGAAATTCTAAGAATTTGATGTTCGCCGTTAAAAAGAGGCAAAGGTAATTCTCTTAAAATTATTATTTACCACAACAATCTATAAAAGTGAATTAAAGAAATTATTAACTCGTGAAGTAGGGGTTCTGACAAAGTAATTAAAAAAAAAATCAGCTTATTCAAATTTCATCGATTGGTTTGCGAATTTGAACGAACCGTAGAGTTTGTAAATCTAGAGAAAAAAAGATAACTTTAACTATACTATGTGAGGATTTCAACACATGTTAGCGTGTTGCAAAAATAAAACAAATTCTAGTTACATAAATTTCACCTTTCATTTCGATCCCCATATCGTCAGAACGATTATTTTGAAGCGAAATATTTTTTTTAAATTTCTCTTAGCTCGAGTTAATATCTTTATTTCTTAAGAATCCCGTTGTTGGGACCATTACTCTATCCAGGAGTTTAATTGTCATTGGAAGTTTTCCATTATAATCTTTTGCAGCTGAGCAATTCACGCATTTTTCAAGAAGCAAATCGATGAAATATACGTAAAAGTCGGATAATTAATGACGTGAATGTCGCAAGATTATTTAGCGCCTCTTATTTTGTTGTTGAATGAAAGTAGCTTTGTCACAAAAATCAACATTTAAACCAAAGCCTAGATTGAAATCATGATTTATGGAATCAGAGGCAAACAAAATAAGATTCCAGTGAGAAAAGATTAAATTATAAATAAATATGACGTGTTTTTCGTGGATGATTTGAATCTTTCATCTCAATTATGTTGTGAATGCTTGATTGGGGATCAAAGCAGGCAAACATAATCTGGTCACAAACACCGACAGTCGACGCTAGACCAAAACCGCTACTGTTATGTGTAATATGGTGCCGTATTATATTAACTTATAACCATATCCAGCCAGCCGCACATATCATACTTGCTATCATAAATCGTAGAGAAGTGAAACAAAATCGTTAATAGTCTAATTCAAACGGCCATAGGCCATTCTAAATATTTTCAAAAGATATGCTCCCCAAAATATTGTTTATATTTATTATATACGCAGTTGGAACCAAAAAAATAATCCTAATACAGTTAAGAAATCAATCAGTTTTCAAAGTTGTACTGTAAATAATCTAGAAATAAAAATCTACTTCAACATCTATATTTAATTGCATGAATTCTTTTTTTCATTCGAAGAAAGTGAAATTCTTTTGCAATATGAATGCTACGAAAACCTAGGCTCTTAACGATATACCATTTAAACTATCCACTTTAACCATTTAGACAAGCACATTCTCTGAACGGTGATTAAAAATGGCTTAACGCGAATGAATTCTTAAAGATATTTTTAAAAATATAAGGGTTCAGAAACGAAGAGATTTATCAAATAACAAAGAGAACATCACTTGAGTATTTCCATAAGCGACAAAAAAAAAAAAATAAAATAAAATAAAATAAATAACGAAATATCAAATATCTAGAAGTAAAAATATTAGAATAATAAAGATTTTAACACAGCAAACTATGATGGTTTGGAATGGCCACGATATTTCGTGGAATTGAGAAATCTAGTCTCCTTAAATATCTGCTTTAAGACAAACGATTTATATACATGCCATATTTCAATAGTAGTACTGTATGGTCAGTGCAGAATAATCTCTGGCTGTTAACTTCATTACCATCCGGAATAGTCTATTCCGCACACAAATGATGTTATTTTCGCTGTTAAATTTCAATAAGAATATCCATTGTTGTTGAATGTAATATAGTAAAAAATCTAAATAGAAACTTATGAAGCTTTATTTGACTCACTTTGCTTTAGTGTTTAAAAACTTTTATATTATTGGTTTGTTCCAAGCGAGTGGGGTGATTGGAGGTACTTATTTTATTACCACATTGGATAGTGTATTCATTGAAAAATATTACATACTTTTACAATTGTATATATTTCTATAGTTTTATTCACTATCGTCTCTCGAGTTTTTGTAATAGCATCTAATCTAAAATATTTTCAAACAACTTAATTATGATTTTCTATGTTTTTAGGCACAAATAAACTTTTTACGGTGATTCTTATTTCTGTAGTATGAATTGGTTTTTTGTTCCTAAATGAATATTTTTTATTCTTGAATACCAAAGTTATATATATATATATATATATATATATATATATATAGAGAGAGAGAGAGAGAGAGAGAGAGAGAGAGAGTGAGTACTCTTTTTGTTCCTTATTTTATAATAAATATATTACTTGTCGAATGAGTATATTAGAAAAAGCAATGGACGATAGCTATAAATTGTACTATTTAATAGAATACCGGCTAGGGAACCAAAACCATAAAACAAAATAAATTTCTAAAAAGATAAAATGTTATTGAAAAGGTTTCAATGGAATTATGAGACTGCTTAGAAAGGAACTGAGAACAGAAATTTTTCAGCGTTCCAAACATATATATATATATATATATATATATATATATATTTACGTGTTGTTACCTATAAAAGTTCCATCTTGGATCAATAACATCTCACATGTCATTTAAAGGGAGTGACTCTTATGATTATCTATCTATCTATATATATATATATATATATATATATTGTCTGTGTTTATGTAGTGCTCTATATATTTTTTGATCATTTAATTTGTGTTAGCAAATTTTATTCATGTGTTGGTATATGTGTATGTAGGTAAAACGTTTTCCTAAATAACTGCTATACAAAATCTGATAGTTTTGATATTTTTATATACCTAAGTATATATGTAGACTTAAGAGATATATACGCGTTAATCAAGCCGTGTTTTTTTTTTTATATTAACGTTTTCTTCTTCGGTAGTTCTTTAAAGTACAAATTAGTTTAATTCTACCTATCTATTTTTATATGTTAAATATATGTATGGATGTATGTGTTTTTTTTTACCTTTTACCTTTTAATTTTTAATATATGGAAATATATATATATATATATATATATATATATATATTAGGTTGGAGCAAAAATAATGGCGTAACAATGTCGTTTTTTGACGTTAAAAATACGTCAAAAAACGACATTAATACGTCATTATTTTTGCACCAACCTTATATATATATATGTTTGAAACAGTACAGAAGCTTATTAAGGCATTAAAAACAAGAAATTTTATATTGTAGGCCATGATAGATTTAAAAAAAAAACACACACACCAGTCAACCGGTTTCGTCCCCTCTCATCAGAACTGTTAACGGGGAACTAAAATTATGAGGAAAAGAAAAAGTCTGTTATGGATGATATGAATGAGTGGAACAGGGAGAAAAAAATATAAAAATTATACCAACAAAGATGCTAGAAGCGCAACACAGCAAGTCCAAGCAAACAATCTCTTTGTTTACAAAGAGCAGGTTGCCTGGACCTGATGTAAAGCGTCTGCAACACCTTAAGATGGAATAATGAGTGCGAACTGGCCAAAACGGAAATCCAGTTCACACTGAAATCCATCGCACAAGTGGGATTCTTTATAAACTGATCAATAATCGATGAGCCATACGTGTTACGAATGGTATCGCCCAACTACATTTGAAATGGTAAATAACAGAGTTAATATGGTGGGGGGGTAGAACATCTTTGCACATAGATGGAAGTACGGACTTAGTTTGAAAGACAACACGAACGTTGGCTGCAAAATAACACTCACTTGAACTCCATGAAATACGCTTGGCGAACGATTCATTAATCCTACCCAACCACGGTAAACGAAGATAGAGCGGACATTTACCCACTGAAGCAGGTTTGATTTTGTTGAACCTGGCAGTCTCATTTTGTTGAACCTGGCAGCCTCTTCACTTGTGTTCCTTTATCAGAGTATTGATATTTGCAGTGATATGTTATATAGTAGTGATTTGACTTCTCCGAATATACCTGAAGAAGTGTTCGTTGAATTCATGATATTTGCCCATGTTTGTCGATTTTAGTTTCAACAATATCATGTATCGTCAGATCGATGGTGTAGCGATGGGTTCCCCTTTGGGTCCCGTGTTGGCAAATATTTTTGTGGGTTTTTATGAGGAAAGCCTTATGTTAAGTTCTGCCCGACCCAAGGTTTACTTTCGGTATGTGGACGACACTTTTTGTGTGTTCGGAAGTGGATCAATTTTTTCCCTACTGTTCATCCTGCCCTCAAATTTGCAGTAGATAAGGAGGTCAATGGTTCATTGCCCTTCTTAGATGTTCTTGTTCAAAGAACTCCTTCCTCGTTTATTACCTCTGTTTACAGGAAGTCTACTTTTACAGGACTATATATTCGATGGGACTCCTTTAGTCCTAAACGACAAAAGATCAATTTGATTAGGGCCCTGACACATAGGGCGCTAATGATTTGTTCGGGTGACACCTTGAAACATGAAATCAGTTGTATAACTGAGATCTTTGTGAACAATGGTTATCCATTGAATATTGTTCAATCGGTTATTCGAAATGAGACTGCCAAGTTCATCAAATCAACCCTGCTTCATTGGGTAAATGTCCGGTCTATCTACGTTTACCGTGGTTTGGTAGCATTAGTGAATCGTTCGCCAAGCGTATTTCATGGAGTTCACGTGAGCGTTATTTTGCAGCCAACGTTCGTGTTGTCTTTCAAACTAAGTCCGTACTTCCATCTATGTGTAAAGATGTTCTAACCCCCACCATATTAGTTCTGTTATTTACCATTTCAAATGTAGTTGTGGATGCGATTACATAGGGAGAACGACACAGCGGTTGGACGTTAGAATTAAACAACATGTACCTGCTATAATACTGAATAAAATTTTTTCTTTGGGCGATACCATTCGTAACACGTATGGGTCTTCGATTGTTGATCACTTTATGAAGAATCCCACTTGTGCGATGGATTTCAGTGTGAACTGGATTTCCGTTTTGTCTAGTTCGCACTCATTATTCCATCTTAAGGTGTTGGAGACGCTTTACATCAGGTCCAGGCAACCTGCTCTTTGTAAACAAAGAGATTGTTTGCTTGGACTTGCTGTGTTGCGCTTCTAGCATCTTTGTTGGTATAATTTTTATAAATTTTTTTCTCCCTGTTCCACTCATTCATGTAGGTCACTGGATCTATCCAACGCCTTTATCCACTGTGCCATGTGTCCTTGAGGACATCTGGGTATGAATTTCTGGATAAATCTTTCTGGAATTTTTGGATAAATCCTTCAGACATGTAGTCAAGGCTCGCTAAGTGCAAAAATTAAATAGATTGAAAGGTCAGAAGGTGACGCACAAGGTCCATCACCCACCAGTGAAAGCAGTAGTCAACACCAGCCAATATCAGCTGAGTGCCTCTGAGGAGTCAGTATTGAATAAGGGTGCCATACTTGGACATCATTGCCAGAGTTGAGGAGGTGACCTTGAACATTCCTCAGGTTCAGGCGGATGAACTGAGATGGAAAGTGAGACAGACCTTGGAGAGAGCCAAGCTGCCCAGGTCTAACATAACAAAACTGGAGAGACTGGCCATTGGATCCCTACAGAGGAACGAAAACATCATCATACTACCGGCTGACAAAGGTAATGCGACTGTAGTGATGGACAAATCAGAGTATGCAAGAAAACTGGAAGACCTCATTAGCAATGGTAGCTACAGCAAAGTGAAAAAAGGATCCTACTATGAAAACGGAACGCAAACTGTCAAAGATCCTAATCACGAACAAGGATCACTTCGCACCCAAAATGTATAGGCAGTTATCGCAGCGTTACACCAAGCTACTTCACATATACGGTCTCCCTAAGATTCACAAAGACGGTATTCCGCTCAGGCCGATTGTTAGTTGCCAAGGCTATGTGTGCCACCCACTGAGTCGCTTCCTTGTAGATATAATTGACCCATTGATCGGAAAGTCTCCTTTATATGTCCGAAACTCCGCCCACTTCGTGGAAATAATCAAAGATGCTCCCATCCTATCCAACCAGATGGTGAGCTTGGACGTGGTGAGTTTGTTCACCAAGGTACCCACGGAGGAGGCACTCTCAGTAGTCAGAGACAGATTGACCTCCGACTCTTCCCTAGAAGAACGGACCAGTATTCCAATAGATAATCTGATGGAGATGTTGACTTTCTGTACACAAACAACACACTTTGGAATGGGATCACACATATATCTACAGGATGAGGGCTTAGCAATGGGCTCGAAATTATCACTAGTAATGGCGAATATATACATGGAATACTTTGAAGAAATGGCATTAGAATCTATATCTCTAAAGCCAACTATATGGTTAAGGTACGTAGATGACACCTTCATACTCTGGCCACACCGGGAAGATGTCCAGGTTCTACTGGACCATGTGAACTCAATAAGACCTTCGATACAGTTCACAATAGAGAAAGAGAGTAACAACACACTCCCATTCCTGGATGTACTAATATCTCCAACAGAGCATGGGTTCAAGACATCCGTATACCGTAAACCGACGTTCACCGGACTGTACCTCAATTACAACTCCCACCATCCATACAGCGTAAAGAAAGGGATCGTCCGTTGCTTACAACACCGAGCAAAAGTCATAAGTGGCGACCCAGAGACGTTAGATAAGGAATTTGTCAGTATAAGTACCCAGGGTAGTTGTTACGTTGTAGGGTACCTACAACGTAACAACTACCCTGGGTACATGGCAGCAGCCTCCAAAAACTAGGAAAGGCGGGTACAAGAGGAGGAGGAGGACAACAACACTCAGTAAACAGTCTCCCTGCCTTATGTGAAGAGGTTATCAGAGAAAATACAAAGGATCTGCGGTCCATGTAACATCAGGACAACCTTCAAAAGCGTGACAACACTTCGCAGATATCTCTCTCGAGTGAGACCCCCCCCCATAGAGGAGAACATGACTAAAGACTGTGTGTACGCTATCCCGTGCAGCTGCGGAAAGGAATATAAAGGAGAGACAGGCCGCCCCCTCAAGATAAGGCTTCAAGAACACCAGAAAGCTGTAACGCGATGGGAAGTAGAAAAATCAAGCGTGGCTGACCACATATGGAGAGAGAAGAGAGATCACTGTCCCCTGTGAGACGGTGATCTCCCTTGATGTTGAGATCATAGACAGGGAACACCATTGGAAAATTCGTAAACTTAAGGAATCAGCACATATGCTAGGCCACCAAGCATAGAAATAAATACAGTAATAAGGAGTGCCAGAGAAAAGCAATGATAACAAAGTTGCAATATGGTAAAAACATGCAATGTTAACAGCAAAATTGCAAAATGAGCACTGGTAAAAAATAGTTGCTGAAAACATTAGGTTTATAATACCCAGAAATCCATACCCAGATGTCCTCAAGGACACATGACACAGTGGATAAAGGCGTTGGTTAGATCCAGTGACAGACCCAAATAGTGTGAGTTCAATACCCGGTTAAGGCAGTGGAGAACTTTCAGAGGGGGAATTAGCAGGAGATAACTGATAACTGATATCCATCAAACATGGCACGTGGAACTAGAACAGTCTACCCCAGTTTCAGTTCGAAATTCCAACCACTTGAAGAAGGCCGGAAGCGTACAACGGCCGAAACGTTGTGACAAATATGGCGACAAAGATGAGGACAATAGTCCGACTAATGTAAATACTGTACATAATACCTCATCTCAGAAATATAGACATATATATATTATATATATATCAATTCACTTATTTATTTTCATTTGTTACCTTAGAATTTTTTGAATGTTCATGTATGGTTGCTGTCACAGGAAAAATGCTAAAAGTTCCGCGCAATGCCACAAAAATATTGTCATTAGTCGAGACGATTTTAGGAATGCTGTCGTTCAGATTTACAATGTAACCTGCTATTTTTGCAAAAATTACAAGCTTTCTGACGACATTTGACATTTTTTAATTATCTTTTCTGTTTTTAATGGATTTAAGTTGAATGTGTTTCTGCTTGAGTTTTATTTTTATAGATAAATTTCTTTTCTTCATGTGCCAAACAATATTTTTTCTCCATCTTTCAACATTCTTTTACTAATATCGAAATTAATTCACCCAATCTCGTTTTTACTCTTTTTTGGATACAATTCCAAGTCTGCCATCTCCTACCTTTTGACCTAAAATGTCTTCAAAGAATTACGTACTGGGGATTTTTTAAATTTTTTTTTTAAATTCTCCTGCAGTCAGTTGGTTCAGCTGTACCTAGTATTAGGTAGATCCTTTGTCAGTGTTTACAACTTCGAACCATGATCATTTGCAATGGATGGTGCAGTCGGATTGAGTCGTAAATGTGTGTGTGTGTGTGTGTGTGTGTGTGTGATTGTTTGTATTTCGTTGAACATCCGATGATTTAGACGAACATTTGTTTACATGGAAGATTCAGTATCATTTTCCAGTTTATATTCGGAGCCAGAATTTCATGATTCTTATTTATTTCTGTATGAAGTGTATATTTACTGTTTTTAAATGTTTTCTTATTGTTGCTTTGATAAAATAGGCCATAATATTTATGTTAAAAGATGTAATGATAAGTCATATCACTTTACTCGTGTTAACTGCGTAATTGTCTACTCGAAATTGATTCTGAGTTTTCAGTTCTTTGTGAATAGTCGTCTGTATTAATTTTTCCTACTATATTTACAATTCCTTGGTTTGACTTCTTTTTCTTAATGTTTCCAACAGGAAATTTTATACGCGACTATTCTTTTGTGCGCAGTTTAAATATCACTTCCCCGCCCCCAGATCTTCGGAAAGATTGAATTTTCTCGCCTTGTGTGCTAACCAATCTAGAAAAAGGAGATCTCTAAATTCAAAACTAGCCTGAAGAGTGATGACGTCTGTTAGACTATCTTGTCCTAGGCATATCCACTACTGTTACAGATGCAGTACTTCCGGATAAACAGATTTTTTTTTAGTGTCATATTACCTATATACTAGACATAGTAAATTTCTTTCCACAAGAAAATTCTGGTTACTTACTCATCTAACGTCTAAATCATTACCACTAGACAAAACCTGAAATTACGATACGCGCTGTGTGGACCTACCCACGAAAGTAAAAAAAAATTATTAGAACTATCTTGAATATTTCATAACTGTACTAACTTTAAAATAAACGTATGGTTTGAAAAATAATGAATCTTTCATAGTTTGCGAAATAATAATAATAATAATAATAATAATAATAATAATAATAATAATAAATACAGAATAAAATCATACTAAGAATTATTTCAAAAATAATCTTTTTCCAGTTTTTTTCCTAATTCAAAAGCATCGTTTGAGAAAAATCTTTGATAAGCAGACAAAAACTTTGCCCATCTGATGTGTTGGATGATAATTTAAGAGGAGCCAGTGATTTCATATTTCCCTGCTTTATTAGCGTTTTGACACGAAGCTAATGTCACGAAGAGAAGAACTAAAAAATATGCAGCCTTTCAATATTTCTTTACATTTATTTCGAAATGTTTTACGTCCTGAACATAAATCTTTCCCATTTCTTGAGAGAATTGACAGGCTTTATTAAGAAAAGACGGAGAATGAAATCGAGAAAGTGGAAAGTAATGTCTGACGTGAAAGAATGAAAATGTGCGTATTGACGAACGTAAAAATTAAAAATTGTGGCAAACCAGCCCGAAGAAATGAAGGCAATAAGTAATTGCTTAAATCAGTGAAGAAAGAATGAACATCCCAAATATAGAAAGGCAATGAATGAAGAAATAAACAAAAGAAAATATTGGAAGTTGAATGGATAAAAGAAGAAATTTAAGTATAAAGTGAAAAAGAATTAAGAATTTAAGACAAAAATAAACAAATGTGTGAAAAAGAAAGAGCGAATGGCGTTCTCCCGGCAGCTTTGAAATTTATAACGTAAAACAAGACCAGACTTAAGTGTTCGAGTCGTGTCAAAGTCTGGATTTCGAAAAATGATATTGTAAGTAAGGTCAACTTGCAAGCTAGCTTCCCACCTTATAACAATTTGAGAAATAAAACAAATAAAAAATAAATCAATGCCAGAATACATAGAATGGGAAATAGATAAAAGAATGAAAGAGAAAAAGGCAAAGAAGTAAAGAAAGTATATATGTGTGTGTGTGTGTGTGTGTGTGTGTGCGCGCGCCGCGTGCGCGTGCGAGAGAGAGTTTGTGTGTGTGTACATGTTTCGTTGAAAACGACTGACAAAATGCTATGAAATGATTTTTTTCTTTTCAGGACATAAATTATACAAAAATTGTCAGTGTTTTTCAAGCAAAACAAATCTGTGAAAAAGAAAGAGCGAATGGCGTATATAGCCATATTTTGTTTTAGTCATTATCGAAGAAGGATTTTATTTTACTTTTAACTGAATATATGGATTGTTTTATGTATATAGGTGTATGTTTTCCAAACACGGTCAGCACATTGTTGCCACGTAAACTATCATATATATATATATATATATATATATATATATATATATATATATATATATATATATATATATAAGTGGCCTGACGATTGCATATAGCATGAAACAGACTGTCGCCTCTAAGTGTTGACTTCTATGTTCACTTTTATATTTACACACGCTCTATCTCTGATATTGAGCACTTTATTCTATAAAATATAGCACACCTTAAGACTATATTTCTTTATATATATATATATATATATATATATATATATATATATATATATATAATGTCGCAGGCATTTTCAATACATTGCTAAAAGAGAGTAAGATAAAAGAACCCAAACTTGATTAAACTTTTATCGTCTACATGTAGATGTTATTTTTCAGAGGAAAGACCAAAGTATTTTTGAATATTTTTTTTCAATTTTTAATCCTTTCTAGCACGTCCGAAATTTTAGTTGAAACTTGCTTTTCTTGGGGTGTCAGCAAAATTTACATAAAATCGATCGTCAGACAATTTTGGTAACTTGAAATTCTCCGTTTAAAAATCTTGGAAAATTCAATTGTACTTTTTTCAAAAGTTATATTATGTAAATTAGAAAATTTAAATTACACATTATTTAATGTTTTTGCATGTATTACCATGGAGATTCGTTTTAGAAGTGTGAATTGACGTTTACGTCATTGTATCAAAAACAACGTCAGTGCGGAAGGGCAGAAGTGACATTATTTTCGATTTTTAAGTGAACCAGCAATTTAACTATACATCAATTGTTAAAAATTAAAAACTTCCTAATGTCTAATAGTTTATTGTCTTTTATGTACTTTTTAACGAAGGTATATTAAAAGCCTACGCGGTTTCCGTCCCTAAAATTGAATCTGAAAATAAAAAAATAAAAAAAATTGCAGTATGCCTCTCACTGAAAAAGATAAAAAATGATTATATTTAAAAATTGAAAAGAAAATATTTAATGAAATATTTAAAAAAAAGAAAATTAAAAATTTTGAATATGCGACGATGATGGTCGCTCAGTCAGAGAATTTGACACGAAATCAACGCAATTTATGAGGCCGAATCCTCGCAATTAACAGAAACAACTCTTAAAACACGGGATATTATTTTTGAATTGTGCCTCCGTAGCTTTGCCGGAAAGGGTTTTAATTAATTTTCTGGCATATTAAAAAATATTGAAAAAAATAGAAACGCTTCGCAGATTGTAATAAGCTTTCAAATTTAAGATCTATAAAAAAAAAGCTCTTTTAATAAGAGTATTTCTATAAATACACATATTCAAACTTAATTTTGAAATATTTAACAACTTTATCACATTTTGTATTTAGTGAAAATAAAGAAAACAGTTCTTGTAAAAATTCAATTCATCGGAAAAATATTTTGGCATCAGACAATAATTTTCTTAATATATAATTAAAAAAAACCTTTTTTTTTAAATTAAATAATCTCTAAGTTTTATTTGGTTTTGTATTTTAAAATTCAGAGCTAATAGAAATGCTCCTTGATTTACAAAAAATATCGAAGATTAATATTCTTCAAAGTTTTCTGCATTCTATTTAAAAATTACAAAATACACATAATCAAGTTTTTGAGTTTTGAGTTTTCATATAATTAAGTAAGACGGGTAACAGAAAAAAATGCCACGATTTCCTAAAAAACAAACATTTCTAAAATAATTTAATTCATTTTTTAATACGTTCTGAAAGTTTCATTAAAATCCTATAATTATTTGATATTTTCAAGAATTTCCAAATTGATGTGTTATTCAACTAAAAAGAGAGCTAATACTAAATATTACGCTGATGTAAAAAAAACAAAAAACAAACAAGATTTTTGATCAAAATTTCAAACTAATTAGAAAGGAAGAAAAAATTTAAAAAACATCATTACAAAGACAGATCTTTAATCGTATTAATAACATGAACTTTTCAGGATAAAACTTTGTTTTTATTAAGTTTAAGACCTTTCTGCATCATGCTATGCTGTTTTCTCGTCGAATTATTGAACATACCTATAGGCACCTGCGAAGAAAAGAGATACCTAAGGTTTAAATGAATTTTCCATAATGAAAACTTTCTTATAGTTTTATTTAAGTTTTGATTTCAAGCTAGTAGATTAAAAATAATATTGCCAATAAGCATAATGCTTTGCTGTATTTCAAAAGAAATTCAAATTTATTGAGATGGTTCTTATTTTGAAAGCGCTACAAATAACTGATTCTAGCCATATTTACAAATATTTTAGTACAAAGTAATTCTCTTTATCAGAAAAAAAGTAAAATAAAATATATTTTCTGAAATCTATCTATCTATCTATATATATATATATATATATATATATATATATATATATATATATACAGAGAGAGAAAGAAAGAAAGAGGCAGAGAAAGGGGTGTTTCTGATGCATATTTCCAATCCCTGTTAAGTTGAAAATTATTCTTTATTACGCAATGATCCTTTCTGTCTTGTGGTTCCAATATTCTGAAAATATTGAAAAACTTTGATTTCATATAATTTTTTGTGAATGATTTAAACAAAGTTATTCCTGGGATTACTTTTAGGGCACGTATAATTGAGGCCATTTACATTATAAATATGCACATACAAACAAATTTAGGAAAATTAAAAAAACAAAACAAAAAACAAATTCTTTGTAGCTGTCTATATTTTTGAGATGAGGTATTGTAATTATTTACTTTATTTACGTTGTTCGGACTGTTCCACGTTTGTCACATGAAAATAGGTAAAAGTAAGGAATCAGCACATATGCTGTGCTACAAAAATCTCCTAAGCTGACCAAACATAGAAATGAATACAATAAGGAAACCAGTAATACGGAGCGCTAGAGAAAAACAGTAATAACAACAAAAACTGCAATATGAGCTCTGGAAAAAACGATACTGAGACATAAATTAATAAGTCCCAAAAATTCATACACTGATGTGCTCAAGAACACATGGGCCAGTGTTTGGATCCAGTGACTTGACCCAAAGACTTGTGAGTTCAACTGGCTATCGCAGTGGTGAACAAAATTTAGAGATGTCTGGAAGAGGCGTGTAACTTGAACAATCTACCTCGTTGGACAAAATAAAGGGTTCACTTCGAAATACCAATCACCTGAAAAACGCCGGAACGTACAACGGTCGAAATGCCGTGAATATGGCAATACAGACGAGGACACCAGTCTGATCAATTTAAATAATACTTTCTAGATTTATAAAATTCTTTGAATATGTAGCTTTCAAATAAATACTTTCCTTATAAAGGCAATACGTTATTTTCTCTTTGTTCTACCATATTTTTGTAAATATCATTTGCATGTTGTTAGCGTATGGTATCGGATGTTAATTTCAGGTATTTGTCATATTTGCCGGTTGAGTTGAAAAACCGGATATTAGGTCATCACATTGTAATTATTACCTTCCATTTCTCGATGGCGTTTTTATACTCTAGAGACCACGACCAACGGGTGGAAGTTTGAGCGCAATTATCAAATTTTGTACACCATTACAAGTGTTATGATCCAAATTTCTTTTACTTTGATAAAAAAAAGCAGACAGACAATTTTTTAAACATCGTGCACAATAACATAAAAACCCCTCGATCAGTTGCATTCTTCGTCTAATATATTTCTTTTCTAATAGTCTTCCGGCCATCAGACACAAAATATTAAAATTTTATTCATTTCTCTATATCATTCAAAAGTCTTTATTCAAGGCACTTATCAAAATATAACCCGACAAAAGAATTTAGGTTATATAATTCCTTTTTCCCACTCCTGGCATATATACACTGACATGTTAAATGATATGGCAAAACAGTAAGTAAAATTAATTATAGTACTTTGACATCCAGACAAATATCTCTCATGCTCTCACATCCGACAAATCTGTGTGAACATTGTCTACGTATGGCAAGGTGACATGAATTATCGGAGTTCGAACGGTGCCAGACGATCGGTAAATTCCATTTTTGAAATTGTGCTGACATTTGATATCACGCAAAATATCTGAATATATGATTCAAGATATTACCACGCATCTTGGATATAGTAAGTATCTATTAAGGATCGTCACCTTTGATATTGAACTAGAGTTCTCCGTGTTTAAAGACAATCGATATCAGCAGAAATTATATTCAAATGCAATACATGATATCGCAGATGTATTTCCATAATTTTATATCTGCATTCATTAGCTTCCTTTTCATACGAGAACAGAAGACTTATAAAGACGCAACTATTAACACACTTCATGTCCTCACCACAACAACGATGGATAATTCACTGCTTAATTGCGACCATGCTAACCAGCATTGAGAGATTTACGATGAATGGTGCGTTTACCAAGCTCTTCTGCAATTAACCTCATCAAGCATTTATGGTACGTGGTGAAGAGGGCAATTCGCACGCAATATCCTGCACCTATAAATAATAGGTAATTTTGTATAAAAACCGAGACGACATGCACCAACTTCTCTCCAGAAATTTTCTGACCACTTCAGAAGAGAAGGCACATTGTATTACTTCTTTTTATAGGAATAAAATTTGCACATAACTATATACCCTGATGTTTACATGTCGTTATATATATATATATATATATATATATATATATATATATATATATATATATATGATTAATGAGAGTAAATGCTTGTTGTTTAGCTAACTGATGTTATTTTCAGCATCCTGACTCCAGAGTTTCGCAGGTGGATCTGTCTGTTCACTCTTCAGGGATATCAGCAATTTACTGCCTATATATATATATATATGTATATATATTTCCTTTTTATATACATTTAACTCTGATGTAAGGTTTTCTGTATGTTTTGTTCGTGTGACCTTTGTTTACTCGCGAGAACGCACTCCCGTATCCGCGGATGTGCGTTCTCGCGAGTGCGTCCATCTGTGCGGATGTACGTACGTGTAAGGTTTGTGTAGAATTTATGTGCCTATGTCTGTATTTGAAAGCTTATGTATACACATATTTTCACATCTATTCACGCACGTATATAGGTAGACGTAAGCTTACACATGTACACAAATCGTACGTAGACAGGTCCATGTACATTTATCTTTGTGCCTTGTTATTAATAAACTAATGCTTAAATGGTGAGGTTATTGAATTTCTTTCTATTTTTAGGGATTTAATTATGCTTGGTTGGATGAATAAAACATGTTGTCTTTATATATATTTTACTTTGGTATTATATATTGAGGCATTAATTTAGGCGTAGTTAGGTTTGTTTGTTTTTTGATGTTTCTGTGTATGTCTGTATTTATATGTACATGTACACACACACACAAATAGGTGTGTATGTTTAACATTTGTTCATTTATTTATTTATTGATAAATTAAGTTTATATTATATTTATCTAAGTTATTTATTTATTTAAAGTTTATATTATATTTATTTTATTTATATTTATTTGTTTATTTTTAATTGGTGCTTAGAGGGTAAAGTAAGTATTTATTTATATACCTACATTTACCCATTATTTCAGTTGTCTTGTTTAAGAGTTTGGTTTTTAAAACTAATTATTGCTAGTTTTTCCTATGAGAATAATTTACAATTTTTACTATTAATACTGCATGCGGCTGCTTTTTTTATAATATCCCATGTGTAGCAACAATATTTTTTCAGGGTTTTTGAGCAATTGTTAGCATATACGTTGGTGTGTAAAGATTTAATATCTAAACTAGCCCTGTTTTTATCTTTCATATTTATGTCTTTTAATTTTACCAAAATGACCGGAAGTATTAAAATATATATTAAAATCTGGAAGACTCGGTTTTCCATGATGTGTGTTTATGGCATTTGTTATAATTTCGCTTCTCAATATGAGCACTTCTAATGCCATATATGATAGGTCGCATTGAGATATATTCTTGCATATTTATGCTAGAAATTTTAAACTGTTTTTCCCAGAATATACAGCATGACTATTTACAGCGAATCTAGGCAAATGACCAAAAATCAGGATTTGTTTAGGAATCGTTTTTTTTTTTTCGTCGCTACGGAAATATTTCAAATACATAAAAAATATTGCACGAATTGAATCATTACCTTGATTAGTTACATCGTGTAATTGTCAGTAGCTTTATCTAACAGTGAAATTACTTCTTTTATTCGCCGTGTCCCTTCAAGACACGGCTAATCATGAATTTACAAAACTTCTGCCTTTCATAGATCTTAGGAATGTTAGTACTTTACGACCCTTGCAATCCAAAGTTCCACCATCCATTTACAATAGATTATTAGGTATATTACTCACTCGATGTTGCCTTCAATATCTTAGTTAATTATCAGACTCTCCAAGTCTTCTTGCCTCATTATCTTTCTCAAAACATCCCAATTTATCTTTCTGTTTCTCTGTATAACTGTCCTTTCTCTCATTTTCTTTAAAATTTCTTCGTTGTTCACATGCTCCGTCCATAGCATTTTCATCTTTCTCTTATTGAGCCATATGTCTGTTGACTAAAATCACTTCTTCATTTCTGAAGAAACTGTTCAGCTTCCTCTGTCATATATTGATTGAAATGATGTTATTTATTATATTGACAATAAATGCTATTACATCGCAGTTCAGCATGATTTGCTTTGTTTTTAACGAAATTTTCCTGTTTCTTAATACTTTGTTTAAATTTTTGGAAAACATTCTCCTTACTCTAGTGCACCTTCGGATTACTGTTTAATTTAGTGTTAAAAATAAATCCCTGATAATTTTTGTACTGCTTAATTTTGATATTTCAGATACGTACCTCTTATCTTAGGCTGTTCCATTTGGGAAACAAAATATATTGTCTACGTACATTTGACGTTTAGACGTTTCTTCCAGCTTTCCTTGTCATTCAGAATCTGGTATTCGATACAAATGGGTAAAGTTTTATATAACCATGAATAACCGCTTATATATAATATATATATATATATATATATATATATATATATATATATTTACGGGACTCTCCGGTCGTTTTCGACGTGTGAGGGTCAAGCGTCTCAGTTCTTGGAACTAATAGCCAGACTACCCGCACATATCATTTGATTATACTGATGAAGACTTGGTGCAGAGCCACCCACCCGTTTTGGAAGAGCAGAATACAGATAAATGTTGCACAGTCATAAAGTCCCCAAACGACCCTCCGCAGGTTTTGAATTCAGACTGTCCTCCACCCAAGGCTATATGACTAAATCTGTCCTGCTGTTTACCCATAGTTAGAGGGAGAGAAGAAAAGGGTATTAACATGTAAGTGCATGTAATGAACTTGATTGGAATTCGAACTCGACTCTCCGTTTAGGTAATCTGAGCCACTTTCTCTCTCTCTCTCTATCTATCTATCTATCTATCTATCTATTGTCATCTACAGACACTGTTTCGCTGTATCACAGCTCATCAATGTGGCTAGAAGTCCGGTTGCCTTTGGCTAGGATCGAAACCCGGCTTAATTCGGAGATTCTACCCCTACGCCTTTAGCGCATGGTAGGGATGAGGTGAATTTAAGCCTATTTATTTTTTAGATAAACACACAGTGACTGAGAGAAATCGATTCGATTTACCGAAGAGTCTTGCATTATTAGGCATAATAGTCACTTTTTACAAACCCACACTTCCTCCTCAGAGAGCTCAACTGAAATAAATTTTTCAGGAGCATATATATTGTCATGCACAGACAGACAGTTTCGTTGTATCACAGCTCATCAGTGTGGCTAGAGCGCCGGTTGCCTCTAGCTAGGATCGAAACACGACTGAATTCGGAGATTCTACCCCAAAGCCTTTGGCGCACGGAAAAGAGAGTAGATGTATGTATGTAAGTACATCTAGTAACTGTGTGTGTGAAAAAAAAAATTAATAAATTTAATCACAAGGCAAACATTACATTTTCCGGCATTCAAATTTATTTTGAAAAATTACTGCTCCCTTCAGTTGCATAAGTCCATAAAAATATGCAGGAATTTTACGGAATAAAAAGAATCCGAACAAGGAAATCCGTGTTCAATTTGCAGTTCGAAACTTTCTTCACGTTTTCACAAGACTCATGAAAAAGCCTTAAGCGCGCTTCATGACACGCAGTTTGCTTGCTGTGGGCGGCACTGTACTTAGAATGTGCACGAAACTGAATTTAAAAAAACAGAATTCGATATTTTTTCTTTATCTCATGTCTCTCCGATAAGTCATGTAAATCATGGCACGATTCTATGCCGTCTTTTTCACTGGTCACATGCTCAGTCGTATTTGTTAGCAGATTTGGTATACTTCCCACCCCACGCAACTCTGTAAAACACCGAAACGCACGGTGGAATACGTTGGAGATGAGTAAAAGAATAATAATTACAGGAGTGTTAATTACGTTGCTCTTTATATAAAAAAAGTGCGAAGGTATTTATATCTATCAAGTAATGTTCTTATATTTAAATGTATATTAGTATTCTAGTCTTCATTTCCTAGTCGTACAAGAACATAAAATAGCATTACACACACAAGCACACACACACACACACATATATATATATATATATATATATATATAATTATTTAAAAATATGATTCCAACACGCTACATAAGAGTTCTTATGTTTCAAAACAAGAGTCGAAAACTTCAATTTAATTATTTGAATTAAATTGAATTTGTAGGGCATTTAAACTATATATTAGGACTATGGAATTTAAAAATTATTTTATTTTTTGTTTGTTTTTATGCTAATTATTCAATGCAAAAATTTGAATAATTTGTATAAAAACAAACAAACAATAAAATAATTTTTAAAACTTACTCGACCCAGAGATGGACGAAACAACCCAAGAGTTTAAATGGAGGATCCCCATTTTTGTTCACCCATCCCTTTATAGGGCTTTTAAATTAACGTATCCTGCGGACATCGGCGGCTTGTTTCAAGATGATACCGTCGAAATTGAGATGGCGTCCGGATCTATGGGACGAGCTGTCGGTGTCCTCACCCCAGCCATGTTCTATCCTGAAGGACAACCCTAATCGATTTGACAATGTCTCTCTGGATGGCTAGTGTGAATGCCCGAGGCCTGAGGTCCGAGTCTCGAAGGGTGAGGCTCGCTCGCGACCTTCAGCGCCTAGGGGTGAATATATGCTGTGTGCAAGAGACCCGTTATTCTCCACGCGATTATGAAGGCATTCTGTCTACTCTTTATTCAGCATGTTTTGATGGACGCTCGAGGGGTGTCTCTTGGCTGGTGAGCAAATCTTTGAAGGCTGCGTGTGTCCTTGTCTTCGCAGACCCGTCGGGCAGACTTTGAGTGCTAGATGTTACCATAAAGGATAAGGCTTTGCGTCTCATTGGGGTTTATGGGCCCAATATCCAGACTGAGCGGCCTGTTTTGTTTCGGCAGATCGGGACGTTTATGACGACATCACGTCGGGTAGTTTTAGCGGGCGATTGGAATTTCATCCTTGACTCCGACATAGATCGTATAGGGTCGAATTCATATTCGGGTACTAACATCTGGGGCGTGAAACTATTTCGCGACTTTGTCGACGGGTTCGCTCTCGTCGACAAATACCGGAATGAGCACCCTCAGCGGATAGTTTGGACTTGGACTAATAGTGGCAGCTCGGCTGTAGGTGTGCGTGCTAGGTACCTCGACCAAATTTTAGTTAGGAGAGTCGATGAAGGGCTCTTAGGGTGTCCAAGCTTCCATTATATGGTTTATTCGGATCATAAGCTTGTCCGGGTCCGTGTAAACTTAGATAAGCCTAAGGTTAGGATGGCTGGTTACTGGAAATTCAACTGCTCGTTATTTGGCGAGCAAGAATTCTGGGATCAGCTACTACTAATGTTACAAAGGGAACTGACGGGGCTGTGGTGGGAAATGCCTAGTGGGACAAATTAAAATCTAAAATTCGAACGTTTGCTGCCGATTTTAGCCGTCGACTCAATCTAGATAGATTAGCGGCGCAAACGGTTTTAGAGCAAAGAGTGGATCGGGCAGTTAAATCCCTGATAGTGGGGAAGTAGCCTTAGCTAAGGCAGAGTTGGCCTCCTTGCTTATCATGAAGGATCAAGCTCTGGTAGTTAGGGCTAGGTTAAAAAGAATGTCCTCTGAGGTGACGAACATGGCCGGAGAATTGCGTGCAGAGGAGAGTAGGAATGCATCACGGCGGCATATCGCGTGCGTCACATTGCCGGATAAGCGGATCGTGACTACAAACTCGGGCATATGTGAGGCTTTTCGGGATTATTTTCGGGATCTTTTTACCAGAGAGCTCAGTCTGAGCCCTGCTCAGTTCGACGCCTATTTAGCTGACTTTCCCTCCCTTGAGGCAGCTGAAGTGGCTAGGTGTGAGTGTCCCATTACAGAGTCGGAAATCTGGGAAGCGCTGAAACAGGTTGGCCTGGATAAATCTCCGGGATTAGATGGTCTTCCCTACGAAGTCTACTTGAGGCAGTCGCCCGTTTTTGTTCCTTGCTGGAACTGATTTTCAACAACTGGATGAAGCAGGGGTCTATACCTCAACGCTTCACCAGAGGTGTGATCAAGTTGCTGCGTAAGGACAAGAACGGTGGAGATGGGATAGGTAATTTTCGCCCTTTAACTATGTTAAATACAGAGTTAAAGATTTTGGCAAAGATCTTAGCAAACCGTTTGCAGCTTGTCCTGTGTCGTCTGATTGGCTCCGAACAGACTTGTGCTGTGAAGGGCAGGACTATTCAGAACAACCTTCATATGGTCCGCTTGATCATCGAGAAAGTCGACAGTGAAGCCGCGCTGATCAATTTGGATCAGTCCATGGCCTTTGTTAGGGTTGACCATCGATTCCTGGAGGCTGTTCTTTCGGCTGCTTGTTTCGGGTTGTACTTTCGCTCCTGGATCCGTCTTCTGTATGCGACTCCCAGTGCGCTGGTGGAAGTGAACGGGGTAAGATCGGAACCTTTCGTATTGTCTCGATCTATTCGTCAGGGTTGTGTGCTTTCGCCTATGCTTTACGTTCAAGCGTTGGAACCTTTCCTTCCAAAGGCGAATCCGGTCCTACGCGGAATTTCCCTACCTGGTGCTACCACCTCGGCCAGGTATTCTGCCTATGCTGACGACGTTTCGGTTCTTGTGCCTAGCAGAGCCAAGATTTACGAAGTCAGCAAAGAAATCAGTGGTTATGAGATGGTGACAGGGGCCAAGATCAACCGCGATAAGTCTGTTGGCTTGCGGTAGGGTGCGTAGAAGGGAGTTTCTCTTCCCGGACCTTTCCACTGGACGGATGGACCGGTCAAGATATTCGGCGTCTAGTTCGGTCCAGATATCCAGTTGGGAATGAATTGGTCGGAGGTACAAGGGAAGGCCGAGATCGCAATTAATTTGTGGTCTCAGAGGAATCTTTCCTTAAAGGGGAGCGCGGAGGTATGTGTTTCACATATCTACCCGATTCTCCTTTACCGACTCTCTGTACTTCCACTTCCGTCTGACACTTTTCTGGCGTTAGTGAAGTTCTTGTTCTCCTTCTTGTGGGGAGGCAAGGCTGCCAGAGTCTCTCGGGAGATCTGATGCCTTCATCCATCTGAAGGCGGGCTAGGTATGCCTAGCATCGAGATCCGTCTCTATATGCTTCGCATCGGGTTGCTAGATCGTTTTTGTCGCGGACCGGATGAGAAGGGCGCCTTCTGGAAGGAAGTGTGAAGTGTGAACTCGTGCGAGGAGGAGGCCTGCCGTTTACCCCGAGCCGAGTGCCTCTTCTACCGTGAATGTCGTCTTGCTCTGAAACGCCTCTTACGGGCGTCGAATGGCCTCTCCAACGTCCAGGCGTTGTCTCGTATTAGTTAGGGGTCTCAAGTATTAGTTAGTAGGGCCGTTCATGATAAACTGATTGACGATCTCGGTCTTACGAAGCAGGAGGCTTGCTCGATCTGGCCTTGGGCTCCCGGGTTGAAATGTCTCAATAACGATGAGGCATCCCTCAACTGGCTGGTGATGCGTTGGGCCCTCTGGGTCGCCAAAAAGCTTTGCACAGCGGGCTTGGAGAAATATCCAAACGTCCGACGTTGTAGTGGGGGAGTTGAGACCCTAGGTCACGTCTTCTTTCATTGCAAGTTGGTAGCTCCGTTGTGTAAGTTTGTTGAAGGCCTCATGGTTCGCATGTTGCACGGAAAGTTCTTTGTCCTTGAGGCCTCTTCTGTTTGTAGCAATGTGGCACCGCCGTTGACGAAGGCTGAACTTTATGTGTTCCACTGCTTGCTAGGAGTTATGAGAGTCGTGATTGGTCGACACGTCAGAAGGGATTCTATGGAGGTGAGAAGTTCACCTCTTCCCAACTGATCTTGTACTTTAGGCATCTGCTTAAAGTCAAGATTAGGACTCATCAGAATCGGTAAAAGGTGGGTAAATCTTGCGCGAATGTGTAGAGTGAAAGGGGCTGACTTGGAGTGGCACTTGGATGTCGGTTAGGCAAAGGATTTTGTCCTATCAGGGTTGAACAGAGGCAACCCGCCCCGATATTTAGGCTAGTTTAGTTTTTTTTTAGTTTGAATCTTTAGTTCCCCTTTTCTGGTTAACTTAGCTAGGGTATGTATGCTCATTGACCCCTTTTATTTCTGTCCCTATTTTTATTTTGTTTAATTCCCCATCCCCTCCCTTGTTAGGTGGTCAGTGATATCAGTTTCTTGGTTGTTGCGGGATGACTTTCGTTTCGTGTGTGTGTTTTCGTATTTGTTATTGTGTCTAAATGAGTGCGTTCTTTTTTTTTTTATATTGTTATAATCCCGCAATTATTTCGTCCAGTTAACTGATGTTTCTGCCACATTTAGGGATTGTGGCTTTTTTTATTACTAACCCTATTTTGTTTTGTTTTATGTAAATAGTATTAAATCATATTGTAAAATAATCATTGGGGTTTTAAATTGTTGTTATTTCCCCTCCCCCCCCCACAGACTTTGAAATGTACATATGGGGACTAGTTAGGATTTCATAGAGAATTTGAGGTATTATGGTGGACGCAGTAAGAAAGGTAGGAGTGAATGTGTGTCTGTGACTAGCTAAGTTTAGAATTAAGACAGAAGATGACCATCCTTCCCCAACCCCCTTTTTGGCCTTGTGCCACATTTTGTACTAACGTACAAATAAATAATTATTCCCCAAAAAATTTCGCTTGAAGATGGAACAGAGCTTAGTAGTTTAATTCAATTTAATTCAAATAATCCTATTGAAGATTTCCGCTCTTGTTTTGAAACATGAGAACTCTTATGTAGCGTGTTGGATACATATTTTTAAATAAATAATTACATTTTGTATCGAGCACTATTTTTTAAAATAACAAAAATACTAAAGAACTTTGGATTATTTACCTAACGAGTTCTTTCCTATTTTCTATATATTTTTCACACACACACGCACACACACACACACACACACACATATATATATATATATATATATATATATATATATATATATATATATATATATATTAACGTTTCTTTATAAGTAAAATAGAATTAATCTTTGATAATGTCTAAAAGTATAACCTAAAGTGCTTAACATTCCGGCAATTTTTATTCTTAAGGATTCTCTAATCAAGTACATTTATGCGACATACCTTAAATTTTGCTAACAAAAATTATAAAGGGCTTTATTTGAAAGATAATGATGTGTACACTATTTCAAAGATTATTTCATAGTTAATAAGTGAGTCTACTATCACCCAAATATAAAGAGAACATTACATATCTTAAAAACTTTCAAGAAAATAATTTATACTTAACGGCTTCTAAGACAAATATATTCTTTTTCTAGTGATGTTGAATTATTGCCCGTTATGTGTATGAATGTGAACTTTAAAATTAAATAAATGTAAAGCATTGGTTGATGAAGGTATTGTAAGTTCTAAAATATGTATCTCCATCAATGAAAATATGTCATGTAGTTTTTGTCTGTATACATCATATCATATTATATATATATATATATATATATATATATATATATATATATATATATATATATATATATATATATATATATATATATATATATATATATATATATAATGATGTACACATAAAAAGAGCTCTCTCCTAAAATATTTTGTTTTTGGATAAATCTTTTTGCGCAACTTCAACAGCGCAACTTCAACAGCCTATTAAATATTTTAGCTTAAATAGTTATTACACACCGTTAACCATTTAAGCGTCTATTAATACGTAGCGGATTACACAGCTTCCCTGTTTTCTTTAGATATACTTTTTTCTCACCCTTTACCTTCTCTGTCTATCTAGACTTATTATTATTATTTTTATTCATATCCTAATATTATTAAACGTTATCTTTATATACTGTGCAGTGCTACTCCCTTGAAACAGATATTATTTATAAACAATATATAATCCACGCCACCTACACGCTCCTTTATATGCCTATTGCTTGCTCCTACCGCTTTATACTTTCCTAACTTAAATGTTGCCTTTTTCCCAACAGGAAAACATGTACCATATAACCTTTAAGCATAAAATCATTTTTTGGTTTGTCTTTCCAATATCTCCCTCCATAGAACCTATATTTTGAAATTACACCCAATAATATAGTGGGTTTATATTAACTTTGAGTTTTGAATCTAAGTATAATTTAGCGTTCCGCCCATGACACCCAATATTTTTAGAAAAAAAAAGACAAAACAAAAAACAACTCTAATAAGCGGTTCAATTGACATAGCTGACAGCCGAATTTAAAAACATTGAAACTTTCAGTTGCACTACAAACACACACATATATATATATATATATATATATATATATATATATATATATATATATATATATATATATATATATATATAATGATGTGTGCGTATGTGTATGCGGTGGGGAGAGTGAGAAAAGAGCGTATGGCCATTTCTGTTATCTGCTATGTATATTTTCTCACTCTTTTTCGAGAGTTCAATGTATGGCTAATAATTCTTCAGCAATTAGGAATTTTACTCAACTATGCATATCTTAAAGTCTCTTCAGTTCTCAATCGTGGGCTTGATATTTTTCTTTTTTAATTCGTTTTCTTTCCTTTTTAAATATATTTTATAACAACTAGACAACTCTCCCTCTTTAAAAATACCTTATGACAGGTAGTCATTCTTTCCTCTTTAAAAAAAAATGCCTTATGGCTGGTAGACATTCTTTTAAGCAACTACCAGAACCGCGTTGGATAGGATGATTTGCTCGCGTCTCAAAGCCCGAGAAGAATTGATTCTTGTTTGCGGACATAGTTTTTAGGGTTCATAATATATTTTTAATACTGTACAAAGTTTATTTGTCTATTCCCCAATCCATCTTCCTATTTGGTATGCGAGCTTAATATTATTATTATTATATTATTCGCTTTGGACCAGCATATTGTATTCTGTTATATAAATCTCAGTTTCTTTTTTCCCCACAAAGACATTTGTTAATTATTTATGTTTATAATCTGCATATCAGCCTGGAGACACTTGATACAGAATTGTACCTTGGCTCGACTGAAGGCGGCGCGAAAAGTCACAAATGAATATTCAGTTTATGTGTATTCTTTATATTTGCGTCTTGCACCCTTTTCCAATTAACGATAATTATAAGCACATATTCCAGTTTTATATTTCACAGATGTATCATTTTTCTAACATTTCAAACGCATTTCAGTATAATTTATTGGGAGTGCTGTTCGTTTTAAATCTTTAAAACGTAAAAAAATATTATGTTATTTCCCTTAGCATGACAGCCTCTGGTTCGGGCTCATATCATTTGCTTTATAATCGCTGGATCAGTTCGAATGGATTATCTTTCACATCCAGTTGACTACTCTTGATCTTTTTGAGGTAGAGAATATCTTCGCTGACTATCTAGATTTTTTCCCATTTCTATATAAACGGCATTCTTGATGGATATGTAGCATTAGAAGTGACAATTCTTGCATCGTCTTGTAGTTTTTGAAGAGTTGTTTATATTTTTCTTCTTCCTACTATATTTATGTGAATTCCGTTTTGAATGGGAACAGAGACATGGAAATTAATTTCATACTCCCCGAAACTGTTTCTCACGAAACCTGTCAAAGAGTTCTCGAGAGAAATGGTACAATCATCTGACAAAGTAAAAAGAAAGAAAACTCGTCGCAATAATTGCGGATATAGATTATTTCATAATATAATAAAAGAAAAATGAATGTACTTACTGATAATAACGAAAGTAGGAAAGGCAGTGTACTGCTTAAAGAATTCAAGAATCACAGAGTACTTTGAATTGTTCGATTAATGAACATACAATAACACATAAATTTTGAAAGAAAACCTTAATCGAAAGAATTTTAATGCTACTGTCTGATCTTAATTATGCGAAGCAAATATTAAATCAGTTTTAGTATAGCGCTTTCGGAATTTTTATACAACTTCCTTTTCTCCTGCTCCATGTCAGCCTCTATGCTGATTTTGTATTGTCCCACCCCTGCCTCCGACATTTCGCTCAGTGTACTATCCTTCGTATTGCACCTGCTAAATCATATATTCAGGTATTTTGTCACCTACATTTATATCTACCAAATATTTTGGCTATTAGTTTCTAGTTCGCATTGCACCTACCCAACAATGCTGCCACGCAGCTATTCGAATTGCCCTTGCCCAATAATTTCGGCCAGTACGCTGCCAATCACATTGTTCCTATCAAACAATTTCAGCCAGCACGCTGCCCTTCGTATTGCCCATACCCAAGAATTTCTGAGAGGGCACTGCCATTCGTATTGCCCTTACCCAATAACTTCGGCCAGTACGCTACCCTTCGCATTGCTCCTACCCAACAATTTCAGCCAGTACGTTGAGCTTCGTATTGCCCGTGCCCAAATTATTGGCCAGTACACTGCTCTTCGTATTTGCTTTATCCAACAATTTTGGCCAGCACACTGCTCTTCATATTGCCCTTACAGAACAATTTAAGCCAGTAATCTGACCTTCATATTTCTGTTAACCAAACTTCCGACTTGTAAACTTGTCTTTCGCATTGAACCTCCCCAACAATTTCAGCCAGTAAACTGCCCTTAGTATTTCGCTTACCCAACAACTTCGGCCAATACGCTTCCCTTAGTATTGCTCCTACCCATTAATTTCAGCCAGTACGGTGCACTTCGCATTGCTCCGCCCCAAACAATTTCGGCCAATACACGCCCCTATGTATTGCCCTTACACAAGAATTTCAGCTAGCACGCTGTCCTTCGCATTGATTCTATCGACCAATTTCGACTAGTAAGCTTACCTTTGTATGCCATTACCCAACAATTTCGACCAGCAAGCTGCTCTTCATATTGCACTCATCCAGCAATTTCGGCCAGTACGCTGTCCTTCGCATTGATCCGACCCAATAATTTCAGCCACCGCGCTGTCCTTCGTACTGCCCTTACCCAACTATTTCAACCAGTACTCTAGCCTTCGCATTGCTCCTACCCAGTAATTTCGGCCTGTCCGCGCCCATGCGTCTTACTTGTACCCAACAATTTTATGCTCTCCTCAGTATTGCTGCAGTCCCTAAATTTCTGTCAACTCTGTATTCAAAATTGCATATGATACTTAGGGTGCGCATACTTCAACTAGAATTAAGTTCTACTAGTCGTAGTTGCTATATAAAGCACAGAAGGGCTCTGTGGGTGTGGCAGAAAACAAATGGGCCTCAGAAAACGTTTGCAATTGAATAGTCATTCCGACAATGAGAAATCAAACTAATTTTCAATGATTTTTGTAAGTTGAAATAGGAACACCGAATTCTAGTTATTGTAGAATCCCCTCGAGGTATAGATTACATCATCGAATTGGTCTGCGAGACGCTTTATATTTCAACTCCCGTACAGAGCAAATACATTGGTTAACTTGCATGTGTGTTCTGAACTCACTACAACAGAAATTCGATCAGTTAATATATTTATCATTGTTTCCAGTCAAAATTTTCACTGTGAAGCATGTTGAAACAAATCACTGAGTTCGATCAAAGACGGAATCTCACACACTTTGACCTTTATGTATACGTTATACTCCGAAGTTATAACTGCAAGTGATCATCTGTTGTGAAGTAAAAGAAATCAGACTCAATTATACCCCATCATTTAATTATTTGGTTTGATTGGAAAGAGATAGTAATTGATCTTTTTAATCGATACAAATTTGATTAACAGGGATTAGTCGACTTTTTTGCAATGATCCTCAAACAAGCATTAGAGGAAGAATGAGTAATAGAGTTACTCATCAATACCTGCATAATAGAAGATAATCCACTGTCTAAGAGAGAAGATATGGTCAGTGTAAAATTGATGAGACGTAAAAAGTCAGAATGGAAGTCAAAATTACTTCAGCTTTGAATATCTTAATACATATAAAATCTAATTTATTTAACTGAAGTAAAACGAAACATTGTATCTATCTGAGTAGATATTTACTAAGCTTACCTTAGACTAGCACCTAAACAGAAAACAAAACGAAATAATAATAATAATAATAAATATTAGTGGGAAAATTGAACAGAAAAAAAAAACTATTTGGAGAAATTACGCGTGAAACGGATACAATTATTATGCATATATAAAAATGGCAGATTTAAAAGTACGATAATTTCTATTCATACGGTTCTCAGAATTACTGAAATCCACAGTCCAATGAGGAAAAATGCATTTAATTCTTTCAACAGATATCTATTTTCCAACATAATCTCCTTTATCCCGTAATTTATCGCTTTTTACATGCTCATGTAAGCTGAAAATTAAAAAGGCTTACATATCTATCAATTAGTAGCCTGCTCATATTTAGGTGTTATTTCTATACAACTGATACCACTCATATTCGAGTATTATTTTTATAGATATACCTACCTTTTCATATATATATATATATATATATATATATGTGTGTGTGTGTGTGTGTGTGTGTGTGTGTGTTTTCAACGTAAGAAGGTCAAGCAGTTCTGCTGTTAAAGCTACAGCCAGACTACCCACACATATATCATTTGATTATAGGTGTGAAAACTTGTGCAGAACCAAACACATTTCTTGAAAGAGCCAAATATAGAGACCTGGTGCATAGTACGCCACAAGGTCCTCAAATTTTGAATTCAGAGTTGTCTTTCTCCTAGACAGTTCACCACCCAATGCTATAGGTCCTAGTCTGTCCTGCTATTCAACACATGGCTGGGAAGAGAAGAGATGGATTCATACCCATCCCAAAAGTATTAACACGTAAATGAATATAATGAGCTTGACTGTAGTTTTATTGCCTACGCGTTTTGCCTTGATTAAATGGGCTTTTCTTCAAGTTTGAAAGTAAGAAATATGTGTGCGTGTGAAAGACGCTGAATTAACAAACATTAACGAATTCAGTACAAACATCCCAGTTTTGTTCTTTCATTCCAACCGGTAGACCCCTCCCCGCCCAACAAGCAGATATTAAGGATTTAATGTTATAACACACACACACACACACACACACACACACACACACGCACGCACGCACGCACGCACATACACATACACACACATGGATATATGCCTAATCTCATTGGCTATATTCGGTAATTATGTATTTGCTTACCAGCGTATGTACGCCAGCACACACGTATACAGTCGCTAATATCAGTTATCACATTTACCTAACCATATATATATATATATATATATATATATATATATATATATATATATATTGAAGAGAGAGAGAGGGAGAAATTATAATGATTAAATATAAAAATGCTCACCAATTATTGAATCAAAGAAACGAACTTTATCTTCAAGTGTAGACACATGAAAAGATTCAAAAAATCCCTAAATTCATTGTCTATGGAAGATATACACTTGAAGTGTTAATTCTGTTTAATATGAATACTACCATGTATCCTTACGTGTATTCACATTTTTGTATATGGTCATTTATGTGATTAGTTTTTAATTATTAATTTATATTAGTTTTATATTAATATTATTGATAGTATTATCTATATTATTGTCATCCTTATATTTATTTTATTTTTAAGTTGTTCTTTAAATTTCTTCTTTATTTATTTCTTGATTCATTTAATTATTTAAGCTATATTTTATATTTTTTAAACTTTTTTTTATTTTATTTAATTTTCTTTATTTTATTGATGTTGATTATCATTTATTATTATTAAATAGTGGTGATTATAATGCGATGATGTGCTTGCTGTTACTGATATAACTACTAAACATTATTCTTTTTTTTTACTTCTGATCACCCCCTATTTTACCCTGTATATTAACTCATAATTATTTCTAGGTCAACATATCTGCTCATATTTAATTCTTCCTTTTTTCATTTCTTTTCTTTACCCCCTCTCTCTCTCTCTGCCCCCTTTCTCTCTCTCTCTATTCTCCACACACACTCTCTCTCTCTCTTCCCCCCAACTCTATCTCTTTGTCTGTTTCCTAAATTTTCTTAAAATAATTTATATTGGAATATTTTTCTTCTTTTATTATTAAAAAAAAAATTATTTTGAAAATAAAACATTTGCATTTATCCACATCTCAAGTTTGATAATCGGAAGCAAATTGTAAATGGGATGTGTTATGACGAGGAAGAAGGCGAAGCCTCTGCAGCATTTTCACCTTCTTAAATCCTAGCTAAATTAAATACTGATGAATTGTCCGAGAGCTGCATTCAGCATCTGTATTCGCTTCTATCTGAATTGATGTTAGGCTTGAATTTCTCTTAACGTCTCACCTAAAGCGTCTGTCAAGAGATAGTGAAATTTTAGTGGGTCGTCCGCTTGCTTTTTTAGAAGCATACGCATCCAGATTTTTAATGAAGTTAGCAATGAGAATTCTGTTACGGCTAATTTAATTTGCAAATGCTCGCTGCGAAAGACCACCCCTTTGAAGTTCAACAACCCTGCCCTTTTCGAACGTTTTAAAAAATTATACCCTAAGCCATTTTAAAATCTGAAATTTAATACTGGAAATAGGCTAATAAGATGTCTTCACGCCTGAAGCTATGAGCACACTGGCTAGTTCTAAAACTTTTGTCAAGTAATTTTTTCACACATGTTCATATTTTTATGATCAACCAAAAAAATAAAAATAAATAAAAAATAAAAAATACTTTTTCAGTTTTTGTTTAAATTAATCGAGTAAATGATTAAATGTTTCATTTGTTCGTTGATAATCTATTAGGTTGGTGCAAAAATAATGACGTAAAAATGTCGTTTTTTGACGTATTTTTAACGTCAAAAAACGACATTATTACATCATTATTTTTGCTCCAACCCAGTAATTAAATGTAAATTTCGCAAATATATTTCGATTAAATAACAGTATTTTATAAATTTAACCCTTTTGGATCTGTCCTTAATATTTTTAGCAGGTCTGTATATATATGTTTATGAAAAACGTATGACAAAGTAGGAAAAGTTTTGTTTTTTTTCATGAGACGTTTCGCCCTTTATGACTTAATCCGATTTAATTTGCTATATGACAAATTTATATATAATACATTTAGTACGAGGAAGTCTTAAAGGACGAAAAGCGTCACACGAAAACCTTTTACAGTTTGTAACTTTTTACAGTTTTTTTCCAATATTGTTTTGATATATAAAAATATATATCGTTATCTCATATATATATATATATATATATATATATATATATATATATATAATCAACTCTCCCGTCGAGATTCGACGTATGAGGGTCAAGCAGATCAGTTTCCAGGAAACCGACAGCCCGTCACCGGCACATGAGATTTCATTATAGTAGTAAAGGTCTCGTGCAGGACCATCCACACTTTTTGGAGGGACGAATACAGAGACCTGGTGCACCGAATGCCACAAGGTTCCCAAACGACTCTCCACAGGTTTTGAATTCAGAGTTGTCCTTCTAGACCAGTTTCCATCCAAGGCTATAGAACCCAGTCTGTCCTGCTATTTTACCCATAGCTGGAGGGAGAAGAAGAGGATTCATACCTTTCCCAAGGGTATTAGCACGTAAGTGAATGTAATGGATTCGACTGGAATTTGTTTCCTCAGTCCAAGCCGATATCCATTACTCCACCGTGCCTCCTATATATACTAGATCCGATGGATATATTGTCATCTAAATTACATAAAAATGAAAATAAGTGACTTTAATTTTAACACATATGTTTACCAAAATTACACAAAACTATCTTCAAATACTGAAGAGTAAATTTAGTAAATAAAGTCAGCATTCCCTACAACCACGGGCTCCAGGCGACTTCGGAATCTCCTGCAAGTCTTCTGGGCGGTCTTCTTGTTCAAGTTGATGAATGCTGCCATAATCCTTGCCTTCATTTCAACTTTGGTGTTACACGCAGCTTTGTTGGTCTCTCGCTCATTTGCACCGCGCACATAATAATCAAGGTTTGTCTGGGGATTTAGGTAGCAAGATGTAAGTGGAGATGTACTCGCAGAAATAGTCTGAATTGTCTGGGCGCTCCTGCTTGCGTGGCATGGTGCCAGACATAGTATCTTCCAGCAGCCACCTCTTGACCCAGAGCAACACTACTTCGTCAAGTCACTTAATGTAGGCCTCTGTGTTAAGTCTGAGGCCCTGTGCGAAGATGAATGGCGGTATAACGTCGCCTTCACTAATGATCACTCCAAAAACCATGATGTTGACTGGATATATCATCCAACTCTTTCCGAATCTTCTGCACTGTCCTCAGATTTGCATCCAAACACTCTGAAATGTTGGTATTAAAACTTCGTCGCGAATGCCAAGCAGTAGAGCATACCGTTTCCAAATTTCTGGCGAAGTGAATTGCGTCATGGTGCTTCTTTTCTCGCAGACGGTTCTCAAATAACCCTACTATACTGTACAGTCAAAAGCAAACAACGAGCATGAACGAAATTAAAAATATAAAATGGCGACAATTTACCCATCGCACTCAATATATGTGAGTTTGTGTGTGTTCGTGCGTGTGTTTGCGCGTGTGTAGGTGTCTATATATAAAATCTACATATAAATTAATATATAATATGGGATTCGGTCAGAATAGTTGCTCTGTAATATGTTACGTTAGATAGCAGACAAATAGAACAATTTTTAATTCGTTTATTTTATTTTTCTGCTTTTTCCCCTATTTTTACATGTTAATATCTATCTATCTATCTATCTATCTATCTATCTATGGATATTTAATATTTAACGGATGTGTAGCGTAGATAGTTGTTTATCAATCAAATTTAACAAACAATCTGTGAAATTAATGTGATTTTTACTCGTCGTGCCAGACTTCGTTAAGCCTATATCTTCAAATACATTTCTTTATATTCAACATATTTATTTCCCTCTATTTTCATTGAGTCTTCTTTTTGATCACGTATTCATTTTGATTTTTGAGACGGTATGTGCGTCAGCTTACTTCACCAGTTAATTGCATTGCCATTAAAAAAGTTAGCTTTATAGTCCGAGCTTGTAACTCTGATAACATATCTTCAGCTTTTGTCCCATCTCGACCTACACACCATGACCTCCCAACAAGACAGTCACAATTCCTGTTGGCCTTAACTCCTGCTTCGTTGTCATTAAATGTAATTACGAATCACGCATGATTAGATATTAAAGGACATAGCTTTTAAATTAGCTCTGCCAGAATCAATACAAACGCAACCTTTGATGCCAATAAACGAGCTGCGAATCTTCAAACACACCTAATTCAGTCTCTGTTCATATCACATCAGTTTTAAATGGCTACTCTTTGAAGAATGAGAGTTAAGACACAGATTACATCAAACCGATTCTTTTCATTAGAGGAAGTTAAAATATGCCTTTCATTTGCTGAAGGTCTTTCTCTTTTCTTGGTTTAAATCAACTGACAGAAAATAACGGCTTTGAATCGACAGGTCTTGTTAGCACAGATTAATTTACGTAAATAATAAAATTATAGCGTCATAAAAAAAGAAAAGGCTTCTAATTCAAACAGTGATCTCTGTAATAGCTAATATATTAATTGAAAGGGTTAGCTTTATAGAAATATTTTAAGATATTAATAAACACAGTTTTTTTAGTAACCTCGTTAAAATATAGCGATTTCTTTCAAAATCTTAACAATGCATTAGTAACTGTAATTTTCGAAATTTTCTTAAATCACTCTTAGCAGAGTTAGTTACTTCAAACAGCAGTGAGTGAGGTTCAAGCTCGTATAATAAATAGACGAAAAATAAAACTTCAAAATGCTGAATACGTGTTGTAATTTACACAAGGATAAATATACACGTAATATAGCTGGATATTAGTAAATAATTACATATGAAGACACATGTGCGTGCAGGTTCCCAAATAAGTGATGTATCAATAGACACTATATTTATGAACAGTACGTCCGCTTTGGTAATTAACACCCACCTGTTCTTATACATGCACACGTCCCTCGAGATAGCGAATATCAGTCTGCGATTTTGATTATTCAGCGGTTCTGACACCTATTAACGCAACAGACCAACACACATAGATAGGCAAAGTTAAAAGTTCAGGTGTCATCTTGTCAAGTACCATACATAATAAATAAGAGAGAGATTTGAAACAGCCACCGAAGTTACAGTACATCTTTCAATGCATGTTATATTGCACGGATAGCATGTGGGTGGGAATTATCTTGTAGAATAACACGTAACTTTACTCTTGTAGAAATTACAGAAGAACAGATTGAAAAAGTGTTCTGGACGTACATAGTATTATTTATTTTTTCTGGTTAAGCACCAAAATCGATAGACAAAGTTATAATTTATGATTTTTCATACCACGATACCAAAGTTTACTCTTGCATTTTGCCGGTGAATTACACTTTGGAAGATGTCAATCCGCCAGTTTAAATCACACACCCACAACTGTTATTTTCATGAAGGAGAAAAATTAAACATTACTGAACAAACATCTACCCACCATTGGTGAGATAGATGGGAAAGATAGTAGAATATTTTCTCGTTGTCTTCTCTATTGTTTAAAATTCGGAATTATCATTTACTTTATCAGATTGCTCTCCATCACTTCTAAAGAGCCCACCCTATCATGCTATATAACGCATAGGGGGATCAGAAAACAGACAGGTTCATGTTATTCCTACGAGTATTAGCACGAGAGTGAACTCAACAGACTAGATTTTGAATTTGAATACGTCACGCTTACTCCACTTCCCACGCCGCTATCTCGTGGGCTAACCCCACATCTCTAAGCAATACGTAGCGAAAAAGCTCCTGGCAAAAGAGGAACTACAAGAAGGATAAAAACGAAAAATCTTCCACGGTAAAATGAAATGGCAAATGGCGAAACAGAATAAGATATGAACTAAAAAACCTACTGACAAATGCAAGAATATTTGGGATATAAGTTATCCCAAATATTCTCTTTAGAATCTTTAGAGAAACTCAGTGTAAAATTCTACGCATTTGAAGTGGGTGGAGGGGGGTGACAAGTAATTCCTGCTATCAGTCATATATCGAAAGACAGACTGAGAATTTGGAAAATATTATTGTTTTCAAAAAAGAAAAGGAAGAAAAATATGGTTTAAATCCATAAATAGCTATTAATCTACTTAACTTTTAGACCGGGATAATTTCCTGGACATACTGCGTAAATTTCACTGATCAAAGCAACAGTACAGAACACTAGACCGCGAGTAAATCTATACTTATATGAGCAGTATCATTGCATTATGCTTTCACCTTTTCTGTGCAGCATTCCTTTGGATTTGAACGACATGGCATACACAAGACCCTCCTCTTCAAGCCCTCTTTCTTCAACTTGTGTCCAAGAAATTTCAACTCACTTGTTCTATTTACCTTACAACTGCTTCGCCTAAGGTAGTCTCAGAATTTTGGTGTCATATTTTCCGTCGCATGTGAAAACATTTCTCAGAGAGTTAAAATTTTGTAAATTCGCCAAATTCTAGCTTGCACTGTGAGCTAAAAATATATCCTTCTTGCTAACAACCATACATTCTGTAAATTATAATTTATTGTTAGAATTTTCTTTCAGCTTTCTTTACTACTTTATCTATGTAATCCAAAAATCTTCTTGATGTCTCTGCCGTAAACACACGATCATCTGTGTACATTACGTTTTTAACATTATGCCCACCAGTAATAAATCCTGGTTGGACTTCTAGAAACTGTCTAAGTCTGATAGATGATCACAATTCCTTATCATGATTCGATTATGACGTCCTTTTTTGATTCTATAAATCCTGTCAATGAGTATGACTTTTTTCAGTTATTTGGTTTATCCCTTTACAAAACATTCGTATATATGATTCTCCTCATTTCTATACCAGTTCACATTTCTTTGAGACACACTTTTTTTGCTTCCATACATTTCTTTGGGACTCTTCTGTTTAATGTACTATATTATACACAATTCTTTGTCGTTGCTATTTTTCTTAATGTGGAGAATTTTACATGTCTTAGACAGCATTTTCTTCTCTTCCTTTCCTTTGGAAGTTGTCGCTCAACGATAACAGTTGAGTTTCCATCAATGAATTCCACTTTGAATTCGCAGTTTCATTCAAGTTATTATGTTTGCTTTTAAGTTTCTTATACATTTCTTTGTAATATGGGCAATTGAAGAGTCAGTCGTATTGTCGTTTGGAATTTCTTTTGGCTTTCTTTAATTTTCTTAATTTTATTCTGAGTTTCCATATGACTGGAATGAAATCGCTCACACTTGAATATGTTTTGCTATGTAAAATGGCATTCCTGAATCTTTTATTGTTTGTTATTTAGTCGAATTACACTTTAGCGTAGATAAATTATCTTTGGTGATGAGACGACGGGGCGTTTTTCATGAAAACCAATACAAGCGGTCTAACGGGTTATTAATTAGAATAACAAGATGTAAGAGTTTTTGTAGTTTTCTTTCCACGTCTGCCATCAACCCTGTCGTTTGCAAATCTTATGTTGCTAAGATAGTAGCCGCCAATAATGAATTCAGTAAATGTAAAAAATTATATTACAAATTTATCTGTTTTTATTTTATCAGAACGTCTTGACAAATGCACTCTGCAGCCTTCTTCATTTTATTATTTAACCAGATTTAACTGAAATCAACCAAAAGGAATGAATTAATTTCTCAGAACCATTCTTGGATTAATAATTACTTATCTTAAAATAGAGATGTCGCTCTACAAAATGATACTGAGAATGTCATTGATACGGAACCAATGATGAAGTTTTAAGGAAAATTTGAGTGAAAATCACAATCAGAGAGTTGACATTTTTTTATATAGTCTTTTAGAAAGAAGGATTGGAGAATTTAATACTCAAAGGCCATATTGAAGATAAGTAGAAGGTAACATTGTGTAAACTAATATTCTTGGTTAAACTGATGAAAGGACAGTAAATGGAATGGATAATAAAGAGCTAAATATTGCTTAAATCTACGAATGATAAGAAGTTGTGGAGCGCCATAACCGCTCATGTTCTGAAGAAACACGACACATAAAAGGACAAGAAAGAAAGAACAACAGAAGTATATTATGTTCTTGTTTAATTAAGTGAATAGACTAAAATGAAGTAGTGTAGTGTGTTATTTCGCGCAAATTTTACACCAGAGCTGCAGGTGAGCCAGATGTATTATAGAATTAACCTGGAACGTGTGCACGTAGCTATCATGTCTCCCAGGATTTCAATAGCTGTCCCGACATGTAAACAAATGGTCGACTCTGGTGTGCATAGGACGTGAACACGTTAGACAATCAGATTGTTAGGGATTGATGGAATCGCCTCATTCGAGAGGAAAAAAGACGGAGATTTTCACACTCTTGCAAAAAGAAGGTTCGTATTCGGAGAAACTCCACTAATTTACACACTCTTACGTCGATATTAATGACGAAGTCCGGAGGTATACGCATATCTCAAACACTTTCGTACGCAGGAAAACTCAATGGGTTAGGTTTATTCTTGGTTTCATTCTGACTTTAGGGGCTCTAAAAGCAATCAAAAACCTCTCATAGACGGACCAAATCAGGAATGATAACATCCATGTTGGCTTCCTGGTTTTCTTTATTTTAATCCTGATTATGTTGGCTTAATTATTTTGGAATTTAGCCAATGAAAATTTGTTTTACAGTTACTGCAGTCGCAATTTTTTGCTGTGGAGTTTTTCCCTTACGTTTTCCTACTTGAGGTTGAATAAATAATAATTTTACCTTTGAAAGATTAGTATTTAGTTTCTATTAGTTTGTACATCTATGATACTAAAAAATTATATTGACTGATTATTGTTAAATTTCTTCACTTAACACTCAAAATTTATTATGACATCATTTCTGAAATAATTAAACTAAATAAAACTTTGCCGATTTTTACTAGATAATCAAAAAGTGCTTTCAGTTTTCCTTCAATCTATCATCACAATGTCATACGAGTATTTTATTTTCTCATGATCATGACCTACGATATTTTTCTCGAATAAACCCGACCTGTAATATTATAGATTTCCGTATTTGTCAACATTGCTTACATCATGGCGAACACATGTAAAATAACCCAAACTTATGGACACATTTTAAATTTTAATAATAAAAATAAATTGTCGTAAAATTTGAAATTAGCATCCAATTAAATATATTATTAAACTTGGCTTAGGCATGGAAGCCATCTGCTTGACGTCCCTAGATTTTTAAAAAAATTTTTTTAATTATAAAAATAATTAATAAATTACACTTATGTTAACTTGGGGTGCACCAGGCTACCTTTCAGGGTGCACCGGTTTAGAAACGCTGAATTACATGAATTGCAGTACTACATGTTTCCAAAAATAATTTTGCGCATAAACCCGAAATACATTGAGAAAATAGATTTGCATCAATAACCAGAACTTTGTAGAAAACATTTGACATTATTGTTTGGTATTTCACGAAAGAGGAATAATGATACGATTTCATTCACGTCAGTATGTACTGATAATTAAGAAAAAATCCCGAAGTAATGGTAGTAAATTCTGGATTCATTTAGCGGAAATTTAACTATCAGTTATATCTTCTGTCAGGTGTATTTAAACTGGTATAAATTATTAAGATTGGGTAATTTTAGTCTATTATGACAAAACTATAATTACTTCGTTTATCATTACATACAATAAAACTGAAAACGAAAATAATCTGTTTCAAAATTTAATATGAAAGTGTTCTTATAACTTGCAATTACTGCTAAAGAAACAGCTTGTTGGTCTTAAATTGGTAGAAGTAGAATCCACTAAAATAATATAATCATCTTTGTAGGTATTATAAAAACTTCTCGAATGTTGTGCACTCTGCCCTTTTTTCATGTGTCTGTCAATCCGTAACCTTCAAGGAATATTGAACTGGACCCTTTGTTTAATCTAAAGCGAGTAATAGTTTTTTATCGTTTCGCGGTCCATGTCTAAGGATAACCCACCTTGTTCATTATTAGTAATGATCAGTTATTTTTCGTCTGTCTGAGTCTGAAATATTCGGCCCAGGGATTGAATTCACATTGACAGAGAAAGCGGGACAAAATAACACTGTACATTAAACAAAAGAGTTCAGTGCGAAAATCTCTGAGAGTATTGCTGATCGATAGGCACCTGATGAAGGTCGAATCGCTATGATAATAACAAGACTATTAAGGACAATAGTCCGAACGCAAATAACGAAATAAACGATAATTCGTAATCTCAGAAATTAAAACACATATACCAAGAATGTTTGCGGATTTCTTCCATATTTAAAAAAAAAAATTAATTGCACTCTCATTATATTGTGCATAAAAGCACAAATATGTCCTAACTATACATGCTAGATTTGTTTTTATTTCTCTGAGAATTAAATCATTTTATAGTTAAATATAGAAGTTGGTTTTGGAGAGATAATGACAGTTATCAGAACAGAAAACAAAATTATTAAACTGCGCTCAAATTCTAAATGAAGCTTTCATTACCATATAACACAAATGTCCTCGAATAATTATACGAACACTCCAGTCTTCAATTTTACTTCTCTCATCCCTATCAAACAGAGGAAAACGGATAGATAATCTGCTAAAGAAAAATTTAATAAAAGATTTTCAACTGAGAGAGGATATATATATATATATATATATATATATATATATATATATATATATACAGTAGCGTCCAAAACTAAGGGACAAAATTTTAAAACCTAATATTTGTTAGAAATAACATCTGTGAAAAGCTGAAATTTTGACAACTGGTAGACGTTATCATCCATAATAACATACTAAAATTTGAATCATTTGCAAAGGATAGAAAAAGAATTATAACAATTATTTATTTATTTTCAAAATAGGATCGTCCAAAAGTAAGGGACAAAATTGAGAAAAACAATGTAAACATCAAAAATACAATAAAAATACATGTACAATCAATATTTAGTAAATGAGCCCTAGCTCTCAATGACAGCTGCACATCTTCGACTACAAGAACGAATCAGTTCTTGACAATCCTCGATACTAATTTTAGACCATTCTTCTTGAAGCTTCACCCACAAATCCTCCGTGTTAGTGGGATTTCTTTCCATAACTTTCACTCCTAAGGTCTTCCAAAGATTTTCTATTGGATTTAAGTCAGGACTTTGCGGTGGCCAATCCATAATTTCCAAATCTTGCTCGCTAAAGTAACTCATTACCACGTTTGCCTTGTGACATGGGACATTATCTTGCATAAAAGTAGCCCTATCGAAACCTGAATTCTGTATGATTGGCACAACATGATCTTGAACAATGTTTTTATAGATCTGCGCGTTTAAACGAGTTTGTAACCGGACAAGAGGCATTGAACCTTGGCTAGAAAACATTCCAAATACCATGACGCTTCCGCCCCCAAACTTGACAGTTTTCTTAGTACACTTTGCACTTAATCTTTCACCGATACGTCTCTTTACATTGTTTTTTTCCGTCATTTCCAAATAAATTAAACTTCCTTTCATCACTGAAAAATACTTTTGCCCAATTTTCATATGTCCAAATTACATACCTGTTTGCAAACTCTAATCTCTTCTTATTCTTCGAACTAACAAGTGGTTTCTTCCCTGGGGTTCGATTAAACAGCCCTATTTCTTGCAGTCGTCTACAAAAAGTATGTCTTGACACATTAACACATGAGGTACTATTCATAACCCCTTTAATTTCTGTGCAAGACTTAAAACGTTCCTTTAATGACATACGCTGCATTATTCGATCTTCTCTTGCCGAAGTTTTGCGGGGTCTGCCGGTTTTAAAAGCACTAACTATTTTGCCAGTATCATTGTAGGATTTAACAACTCTGCCTACAACACTCTTGGAACGTTTCACTTTCTCTGAAATCTCTCTAATGGCGTGCTTTTCCTTGTGTAGCTTCACAATAGCTTGTCTCACAGAGTAATCAAGTTTTTTGGCGTTTCGCCATGGTGCCGGCTGATGCAACGTTTACAAATGACTAAGTAAGACATTCTTTAGAGGAAATCAAAAAATTTGAATATAGCATACTGTTTACATTGTTTTTCTCAATTTTGTCCCTTACTTTTGGACGATCCTATTTTGAAAATAAATAAATAATTGTTATAATTCTTTTTCTATCCTTTGCAAATGATTCAAATTTTAGTATGTTATTATGGATGATAACGACTACCAGTTGTCAAAATTTCAGCTTTTCACAGTTGTTATTTCTAACAAATATTAGGTTTTAAAATTTTGTCCCTTAGTTTTGGACGATACTGTGTATATATATATATATATATATATATATATATATATATATATATATATATATATGGGTTTAGACAGGATTCCCTGTCGTAGTTTTGATATAATAATTTTGAGGTTACCTTCTCAATATTTACATATTTTTCCGATTTAATGTATTGTCTTTCTTTGCAGATGACTTAATATTTAAAGCTTGCATCATCCTACCGAGAAAAATGCTATGGTCTGAGTTTGGTGGGGGATAAAATAAAGGTATTGTATTATAATAAGTAACACCTCTATAACTTACTGCAGAGCATTAAAATCGTTATCATGTGGATTTCAGAACTGGAAAGAAAAAGGAGACACGCAGACACACTCAAAGAAAGAGAAAGAGAGAGAGAGAGAGAGAGAGAGAGAAACAGACAGATTGGGCATCAAATCAACACTGCATGTTGATTATCCTATTCACGCCCTTCTGAAGCGATCTTTAGATTATAACTGTAGTGAATCTCGAAAAAATATAAAAATAAAATATATAAACAAAAATAATAAAAAAATGAAATTAAAACAAGGTATTTGCGCTTTCTGCCAAAACCCTTATTACTTTCTTTCTTTTTTTCATTAAAATTCTGTTTCTATACTTCTCTCAACCCAAGAGAAAGCAACTTTCAAATAAACAGAAGAAGAAGAAGAAGTAAAGACTGAAACCGTCCAAAAAACGCCGGAAGTTTTCAGGAGCAGAGCTTAGTTACATGCCACTGAAAAATAGCAAAAATCAGGGAGGCCCCACGCATAAACGCCGGAAAATAAAATAATTTTGCCAATCACATGTTCTTATGTCTAAGCGACTACTAACGGGCATTTCTCCAGACTGCTGCCAGTATCTGCCTGAAGACTGAACTATTTTGCTACGCCGAATACCAAAGGACTCACTTATTACTCTAAAAAAATAAATAAAATTTATTTATTTTAAAACGTTGTTGAGTTATTTATTTTTATGCCCTATGATTCCGATAAACATGGCCAAGAATATCTAAACGCATATGCCACATAATTATAAACATTCTATTGGCGATATTGAGCACTCTTTCCTAGTGAATATAGCAAATTTAGAACGTTATGTATTTTTGACAGAAATGAGAACTGCATTCCCCTGAAGGGCGACGCCGATTTTAACCCGTGTAAATCATCTGAATGCTAGTGGGTAGTAAGTATACTTTGGCTATTTTTAGCGCACTGACACCCAACACCAATTCAACGCATTTAGTTGGTTTCTGTTTCTTATTTTTTATATTTTTTCTGTGTACAAAATCACACACTTATACACACAAATGGGATATTCTCTTCCTTCATTATCTAGGGGTAAGAAATCTGACTGATGTCAAATCAGTCGGGTTTCAATCCCGGCTTGAATCAATAGGACATCTAGCCGCAAAACAGTCTCTCTGTGGATGACTATATATGCTCTCGGAAATTCGGTTGAGCTCTCTAGGGAAAAGGTAGTTTTGGAAAACAGCGGCTCCTACTGATATTAAGCATTACATTTCAAGTAAAATTGAATTGAGTTCTATGAGCTTAATATATATAGAATGTGGTATAGAGAAAAATGTTAAAATTACCTTCCTGCCCTGCCCTGCCGTGCGACTATGGCCTAGGAGTAAGAGATCTGACAAATCAGCCGGGTTTCAATTCCGGCTTGAAGCAATCGGGCGTCTGTGATACTGCGAAATAGCCTGTCTGTGGATGAATATATATATAAGAATATATATATGCACTGTCTCCTATTACGCATTTTTCTTATAGAATACTTCTTGTGGAATCTGATTAAAGGATGTTTATGTACTATATATCTTTTCATTTTCTTGTATCGTAATTTATCTGATTTTGACAATATATCAGGTGATATGAAATATATTTACAGGAAGTGTAAATTACCTTATTATATTCCGACTCTTGGCTATTAATATATTCATTAAATAATGAGGTATGATAGATCGAGAAATGAAAATATAATATAAATATAGTATTTTACTATGATATGGAATTTTAATACGGGTGTTCAATTTATTACTAAATAGAACGTCACTAATTATATCCACTAATTAATTATATCCAATTTAATACTTATATCCAATTTACTACGTAATAGAATTTCCAGTATTATATGCAATCTTTAATCACTGATACCTTTGTAGTTTAAAATTCATAAAAAATTCAAGATATTCACTAAAAATAAATAAACTCGACAACAATTATTGCTACTATATGAAATACACTATTAAATGGCAATATTATAGGATTTGATTTAAAAAAAAAACAAAAAAAAACTCTCCAGCACACATACTCCTTGATTCATTGGATAATAAGTTTACAATCATAATTCAAGCATAGAATTTGCCTGCGCCATAGGTCAGGTGTGAATTGATTGGTTTAACGCTTTTGTAAGGTGTCTTCGATAGAATGTCGGGTAATACATGTGAGATAACACCTGGCTGGGATAAGAATATGAGGTTTAATACAATAAACTCGGTTCGTGGAAGTGTTACTGAGTGATACGTGGTAGACACATAGGTTAGACCAGAGCTAAATACTAGAGGGATGTGGGGGTGGTATTTACTTAAAGATAAACACTCGTGAATAAGTCGGTTCATGAGTAACAGGAGTTTCCTTCGATTTAAATACGAATTTATAGATATTCATAACTGATTTGGCACAAGGATAAAAATATGGCTCGTGATGTCATTCATAAAAATACACATAGTCATTATCCTGAACAAATAAAAGGTTAAAAATATATTACCGATTCATAAATTCGGAAAAGTATCCTGATTATGAGATAGCAAAATTTAAATTTAAATTAAAATTCAGTTCAATTATGTAATTTCTCTAAGCATGGATACCATCAGCGAAACTTTGATTCGGGCAGATAAGTTTTTAAACATTTTATTTGTTTACTATTTAAATGCTATTTTTCAATATTGAGCACTTAACTTACAGAAAACTACTTGCCAGAAAGCTTTGACCGAATCACACACATACACACACACACATGACACAAACCTGAAAATTCATGATATCGCATTGTTTTAACATGAAAAATATTTTTTCTTTAGAAATAAAAAATAGATCGCCAGTCAGCATTTGACACCAGCTATGTTGTCATATATGAAAAAAGTCTTTACTGCATAAATGATGTCTACAATCTGCCAACATACTAGGTAGAACCCCAGACAAGAATATTATGCTTAATTAAATATTTATGTATTTCATCATGATCCTATCCAATAATTTAAACCAAAAGAACCACGTGTTGTGCGTCTCTGTAACCTGCTTGCACTGGTCGCTTGTGCTATACTGAAATTTATCACATGTGTTGATGTTTAAAACTCAAACAAGATCGGAGAAGGCTGAACGAGGACATCTACTCTTGATAGTCTACTACTAATGTCTACATTTATCTCGCATGTTCAAACTGAAATCAGAGCGAATTTCGATAATTATTTCTGCTTATTTTTAGCAACACTTTAGACATATACACATGTATTTATTAGTTTAAACGTTATTTTTATTTCGACTACCGGCCTGAACATTTAAGAAATCTTATTAAAGAAAAATTCACCCTCCGCAGAATCGAACTTGCGTTTCCCTTTGCAGGGGAAGACGTCGTTTGAGCTTCATAATCAAGTAATGGTCTGTCTGCACACTTTACTCGTTCAGGTTTCATCGAAAGTCATAACTGCCCAGTTTCGTATACGAAACTTAAAGCGATTTCTAAAGTCTTAATGGGTATCCATTTATTAATCCGTAATATTTTTTATTACTTTAAACTTTATTTTTTAGTGGAAACCCATACTTGAGAAGACGTTCCGTTTGTTTTCAACAGTAAATTCTTAAGTGAGCCCTCCAGAAAATTAATAGATTTTAGATCTGCTTTTTTTTTTGGTTTGTTTAAACATTTTTTGTATTCGTTTATGCAATGTTTTGATTGAGACATATAGATTTCCCTCATATAAGAATGATATAGATGTTTGTCGAGGCTAATTATTTTAAAAGAAGAAGATTAATATTCTTTTTAAATTTCAAAATTAATGACAATAATGATTCTAAACAAATGATTCAACTCAGGGGATTGGCATTGACCTACATTCAGCCCAAGAAGATAGAATTAGTATTTCAGTTTCCATCTCCAGTGGATTTTATATATTGAAGTATCCCGACCACCCACTCTTCCTATCTGTCTGTCACTCTGACTTACTATCTGCCTGACTTCCTCCGTCTGTCGGTCTGTTTCTGTTCTCTCATCCTGTCTCCCCTTATATATATATATATATATATATATATATATATATATATATATATAGAGAGAGAGAGAGAGAGAGAGAGAGAGAGGGAGAGAGAGAGAGAATCATTTTGAAATCTATCATACTGACCAGCTAAGAGACGGAAGACAACGGCGAAAGGCGTCATCAAATATTCTTGTTGCTATTTCCCGATATCTTCGCTGTAGCACATTATGTGTCACACTAGCCGGACTGAAGTGTCACATACAGCACGAACATAGAAACTGAATTAGGTTGTCAGATCCTCACCCAGACACACACACACGCTTGCACGCGCGCGCGCGCACACACACACACGTGTGTGTGTGTGTGTGTGTGCGTTTATGTCTGGGTGCGTGTACATTTGTAAATTATATATTCATGTAAATATGTCTAAAGTTGACGATATTAACTATAGGTAGACAGAAATATATTGATATTAATCGATAGCTGAATTAATAAGTTCTTGTTTATTGAGACGGAAATGAAATTAAAATAAGCACTAAAACTTTCTAGATGAAGATAAAATCATCTCATTTCATCTCATTTCGCTGTCTTTTCAACTTCCATTCATATTATCGAAAGTGTGATCACCAAAACAAATTAGTTATGCATTCTAAAACGCAAGGGATTCAAATGTGAGGGTGATACTCATTGGTAAATCTTTTCTTGACGTGCTTCAACACGAGAAAAGCAATCGAATAAAAGCATTATGAATTGTAGTGTTGTTATAATCTAATTTCGGCCTATAACTGGACTTGATAAGAAAGATTGTCATTTCGCTTTGGTGTCGATATTTTTTGCACTGGATTCCCATAGAATTGTGAAAATGATCAATTGGATTTTGTCGTGTTAAGTGAAAAAAAGAAAGAAAGAAAAAAGGTCAAGAAAAATTGAAGAATATTAAAAATTTCATTAAATATTAATGAAATAAAAATGAAAACAGAAAATAACAGAGAATGAAAGCGGGAGAAAGTAAAGTGTATTAAAAAAAATAAACTATTGGATGAAAGACGGCAAGAATGACAAAAACATGTAAAAGAGAATTATATATAAGTCGGATATTGGTAGTAACTTAGAGAACGTCCAATAGTGTAGTTTTGAAGGCCGACCGTGCGAGGAGTAGTAGCATTAATATTAGAAATAGATCAGTAGCAATTTACGGTGCTTTTCTCGGCCTTAAGCAGTGCAGAAATATTAATAAATGACCTCTTAACTACTTGCTCACTCATGGCTGGTTTCTCAGCGGCAGTATCTTTTTATCGTCACTCTCGCAAGCCCTTCTGGTTCTAGCTCAGAGGTGTGACCTTATATCCTTTTGACCCGACACTCTGGCACGAACACTAGTTTCGGCTAAAATCAAAAGTCGCTTTGTGTGAAATTTTTGATTGGCCAAAATTATTTTATTTTCCAGAGTTCCTTTCTTTTCCTTTTTTTTATAACGGAAGTTATGCGTGGGGCCTCCCTGATTTTTGTTAATTTTCAGTCATAAATTAGTAGACTCTGTTCCTCCAAATTTATGACATTTTTTCGGTCGGGTGCAGTCTTTTCTTCATCTTTTTTATTTGAGGCTTGCCTTCACGTTAGTTGAGAATGAAGTATATAAAGAAAAGTTTAGAGAAAGAGAAAGAGAAAGAAAGAAAGAAATATTTTTTTTAAATTAAAGCGTAAATGTCTTATTTCAATTTTAATTCTTTTCATGTTTGTTCATATATTTTATTTTTATATTTTATCTTTATCGCAACATGCTGCAACCTAAACGCAGGTAACTCCAAAAGATTTCTAAAATAGAGTAGTGAAAAGCCCCAAACTAAATAAAAACAAAGCTTTAGCGTCAAAATATTTGTTATTATTAAGAGTAAAGTTGAAAATATTTTTGATTATATTATTAATATTTTTTAAAATCCTTTCTAGCTTGTTTGAAATTTTGGTTGAAAATTTTGTTTTTTGATGGGTCAGCGGGTAAGCTAAAGATTAGTATGGGGAATTAGGCGTTTTATTTTATTGTATTTTATTTATTTATTTTGGTAAAACATTGATTTTGAAATTCTTACAAAAATCTAATAATTGTCGGATTTTAACTAAATTTTCAGGACATATTCAAAAAGGAATGAAATTATTTTTGAAATATTTTTGTTTTTGTTCACCCCATTATTTAATTTTATGACATCTTGGGAAATTAAAATTCTAGGATCATCGTATTTATATTAGTTAAAGGTAGGATTCCTTGGAGAATTTAAATTAATATTTTTTTTTCAAACAGAAACACCATTTAGTGAAAATCTGCTCCGATTCGTAAAATAAAAAAAATATGCAACAAAACTATGATATTATTTAATTAAAATTTTAATTCCTTTTATAAGTAATATATTTTAAGGAGACTAGTATCTTAACACAAAAAAAATTCGACGATTAATGAATTTTTACAAGAATTGTTTTCATTTTTTTTATTTTAATTAGAAAAATTCATTAAGTTTAAAATCTTTTAAAATTCTGTATTAATTTCAGCGGTTTTGATGATATTATCATTAAGTAAAAACAATATATACTAATCAGAAATGGAAACGAGTGATACAAATCATCAAACGCCAATAGTTTTTGTAACTACAGGAAATAATACATGATATTATCAGAAAATACGTGTGTTGACTAGAACATTTAAAACCAAACATTTTAAAATTCATAAATCATGAGATTACGGAGAATATTTTCCAATATTTTTCAGATTACCGAGTACTTAAACATTAAATAAAATGTTTATCACATCATTTTTCTGTTATATTTTACAAATAAAGTCTCCGTAGAACCCCATTAGATCTGTCATCACATCGCCAAACATGTCAACATGGCTACTGTCTGTTAAAAACACAACTACAGTTTGGTTTAAAATGCAATCGTGCAATATTTTAACTTACAATAGATAATATGTTTCAAATCAGATTAATTATATATTAAATCAGCTAATATTCTTCAAATACAGTTTCCGAAATGTAGATTTTTATTTTTGGAAGATTTTTTATAAAGAGAATGACATTGCGATGAAAGCCAACTAAAAAAGGGTGCTAATCAGCTATTTTAGCAAAAAAAAAGGAATTCTTTCCAATCAATTTACATTAGGTTTTGAAATACAGCAAAGTCTATTGCTTATTGCAAATTGTAAATTTAATGGAATTAAAGCTAAAATAAAAGCTTCAAGAAAAAATTTTCAATTTTAAAAAATAATTTTAAACCCTAGGTATCGCAAGTTTTTTTGAGGTCCCTACCTAAAAAGAAGAAACGTAAAAAATGATAAAACACGAAATAAATGTAAGAAAATAAAATGGAAAAAAAGTAACAAAACGATTTCAGATACGCTGTCCGTCACGCTTTGTCTGCGTCTGATTTTTCCTGCTCGTAAGTAAGGTATATACATGTATCTGTGTGGTGCGGGCATTACTTACATGTTCTTGTATCTTTTTAATGTTACCCAAGCACATGAGTACACACATACACCCAAAATTTGACTGGGCTTGAAATCAGACAAATAATATATGCCCTTGCACTCAGTCTGAACAACGTCTACTCTGTATTATCATCATCAGCTTAATTTCCCTCAACTCTTCCCTTTGGTCACATATGTGTACGGCAGGGAAAAGTAATTAGCTTTTCTTTCTCTTACGTCCACTGAGACAGGTTTCGTATTTTTGCATAACTATCTCACCTTGTTTATAACAACTCATGACTATATTTTTCATATCAGTTAGTTCCTGTCTATTACACTTTTCTATCTATGTCCCTCTCTATCTACATCAACGTATTTATATCTAGTATACATTAATATCAGTTTATTCATATCTATTTATTCGTACCTAGAGACTGACCATATAGAAATTTAAATATGTAGTATACTACTTGTGGTGATAAACTGAATTCAAATGTAAACACATCATTAATGGTCATAAGAAGTGAATTCAGGCAAAAATAACAAAGGAAAAATGGTTTAATTAGGCGAAACCCTAATTTTTCATAATTTATTTGGCACATGTAATTACTAGGCGAAAAACCGGTTAATTCTTAAAAACAACTTTAAAAATTATTACCAAATAATTTCCGAATTTTTCAAGCAAAAAAAACAAAAAAAAAAAACAAAACAAAAAACAAAGCAAAAAACAAAACAAAAAAAAACAGTGAAATTACATTTTCTTGAAATTATTTGCTAATAAAAGAAATAATTTAAATTTTTTATTTTAAATGGTTTGAAATATTTTCGGTGTTTCATGGAATTAAAATATACGTGCCTACACGCAAACGTACATATGCACACAATTGGAATGAAATTGAAATGGACATCTGTGTCGACGACTCTAACCGGTTGGAAGTCGAAATTTGTGACCCATTGAAACGAAATATATTTTTTAATAAAAGTTGTTTATTTATTACAAGTTAGATTTGAAATTTGATCATCTTGCTGTCAGCAAAATGACGGTTTACCAAACTAATAAAAATTAAATAGAAAAGAGTAAGTATTAAGAGCAAAAACATGTAAGAAAGAAAGAAAGAATTAAAATAAAAAAGAAGGAATTGTGAAAGAAAAATACAAATAGAAAAATCAGAGGGAAAAGGAAAAAATAAACAGGCAATTAAAATAAAATCATTTTATAGACATGTACCACATGAAAAGAATTGCAAATGGTCGATCGGGTAAAAGATGAAAAAATTGACACAAAGAAAAACATTACAAGAATATATTGAACGAATTTTTTCATTTAATAATGTTACTCTCTCCCTCATTTCCTTTTGCTCACAGGCTTAGTTAGCTACTTAGCGAAAAGTCCGCTAATTTTAAATGAATGCCTATTTTTGAGGAAAAACGACATCTATTGTAAGAAGACAAGGTATCTCGTTGTCAGCAAAAGGGATAGCTGAAAATGCTAGCTACAATATAGAGATATCAAAATTATGCAAGTGCAGAGAGGTAACTGTTTAGAAAGTGTTATAAAAAACCACGGAAATTGTGACACAAATTCGAAGGCGCATAAGTTCCCTTGGAGAAGCTAAGAAAGGTATTAAGATACACGAATATTTCGTTGGAAATAAATGTAAATATTCTCAAATCTTGAATAATATAATATTCTTCAATGAAAGTGCAATTTCCTCAAGGACCTGAGACATCAGATTTTTGATTCCGTGGATACTAAGAATATAATGGATGGAATATTCGAAAATCGAGGAGGTTTAAAAAAATTAGAAAGAAAAAAGATACTTGAGTTTAGGATCAGAAAGAAAAAAGTTAACATTTCTGCGATACATAATTGTGGTCCTATGCCAATCACGGTGGCACTAGGCATAGTCTTAGTTCTGTGACTATCACATGCCGACTGATTGTTCTGTCAATTCTAACTGTGCCCACGCTGGTTTCGAAAGATCCACAAAAGGTAGATGACAATTCGGCCGGAACTTCTTCTAACGGCCAGTACAGTCGTATCGAAGCAACTATCCGCTAATAATTAACAAAAATATTTATTGTAACACGAATTTGAAACAAAATATAAATAATATAAAATGTTCATTTCTACCAGTTGATTATTAAAAGGAAGACAGTTATTTTCATCAGGCGTTAATGTCGCCAAGTGGAAGAGAAGAAAATAAGACACGGTGAAAAGTTATGTCGGCATTACAAACTTATGTTAATCAGCATGTGATTATTGCAATATGAGTAGTTGGTTCAAAGGCTGGGATTTCCTTCAATGAGACGGTTCTTCACAAGGTCCTTTACTGGCTGGAGAAAATCTAGTGTCGCAGGGAAAGATGTGTTTCTTGACTTTTTGTCTCCGGCCTGCTTCAGCCTATATGGACGAAATTTTCGGACTAAAATGGCTTCTGATTGGCGATCCAATTACAGACTATTTCGTGTCATGTTCTCATTGGTTAATCAACCATACGTAGGGTTATAATTTACAGATGTTGGAGAAAACCATTTTTAAATCCCTGATTCGTCATTGCTTTTGTTTGCATTTTTTTTTCTTAAATTCTGAAGGCAGCCAGGATAACGTAAGTAAGTCAAATGTAACTTACGCGTCTGTGTAGTTTGACAGTTTTTGAAGTCATTACGTCGCAGTGACATTTTAATATGGTCACCGACCACGGAAGTAAACAATAAAGAATAGGTGTCTTGAATTTCGACAGATACGAACATAGTAAAGTTCGAATCTGTCGAAACCCAATGACCTTTAAAATAACCTAGTCATAAGAAAATGTTTTGTTTTCAGAGCATTCCATTGTTGATAAAATTTCGCTACAAACAGAAAAAACAGATTTTCTTCTTAATGAATATTAAGTTCTAATTAACAATTTCATCGTGTCACATCATAAGAAAAAGGCTTGGTGATTTTGACACACACGACACACATGAAAGACATTGATAGTAGAATGAAACAGTAAGAGCATTTGTAACAAGCTTGTGTAAATGGAGGACAGAAGAAGAACTGGGAAGCTCAGTCAGATGACACACGTTGCTTAGAATAGAAAGTTGAGGCGAGTTATGATGAGCCAAGTCTTGAATGGATACGTCACATAGAAGAAGATTTACTTTGAAATAATGTGGTTTATGTTGAATATTGTTTATTACTGGACAAATCAAAACCTGGGGCAATATTGATATTGTAGAAAATGTTTTGAAGTTCATTAATTAATTGGAAATTATTCTAGAATTGTTACGGTTAAGTGCAACTCTTAGGAGTAAATATCCTTTTCGAATAAATCAAAGAGATGAGAGAAAAAATAAATAAAGAAAACCGAAATAAGTAACTGAGGAATAAATATAGAACGAAAAATTCAATATTTTCTTTGAGAAATGTACGCAGCGAATATGCCAGCTTTTAGCCTTGAGCCTTACTAAAGCAAGCGTTCTAATTTTGACTTGCACGATAGCGAGATAAGCTTTGTAAATATCACAAATATATCAGCTCTTCAATCGATCAGAAATGACAGAAATTAAATTAAGGAACTGAGAATTTTCAACTGAAAGTGTGAATCAGCGAAACTGTTATCCTCATGGACTCGACAAACCGAGTTTAAATATTTACTGAGGCAGTTGGCGTTCTCTAATTATTTTCTTCTTTAATATAGAAGATTTATATCTATCTATCTATCTATCTATCTATCTATCTATCTATCTATCTATATATATATATATATATATATATATATATATATATATTTGTATGTGTGTGTGATCATAAATAGATTTTGACCAACAGTCGTCAATGAAGGATAAGCTTAATTGTAAGTTATATGTGGAAGTAGGATTTAGTCATATTTTCACATCCACATTCATGTCGCCATCAATTTTTAGCTTGAAAATAAAACATTTTGTAAAGGCGTCTTGCGAGAGTATAAAAAGCATAAATGTAGAAAGATATAATTCTCAAAGTTATCTTATTTTTACATTGTATATCCACTTACCGCCTCACTTGCAATCTTAAGTCGGCCCGGTTGTCTATAATATTTTTTTTACCATTATAATGGTAAAAAAATATTATAGACAACCGGGCAACAATGGTTACATTATAGGGAAAAAATCGTCACATTATAGGGAAAAATTCGATATTCATTAATCTAATTGTTAACATTAGAGTTGGTTCGAATTTTTAAAATCCTTCTCTCAAAACATTTTTTACGGGAAATTGGCTGCCTCATATCCCACGATCTATTTTCGCTCTTTCTTGTATTAATGGAGATTTTATTCCAAAACCTTTTTAAGATACTGTGGAAAACATCTTGAGCATGTCAATATTTTCACTTCCAATTACATGTGCTATCCATTTTATTTGTTGCTGCTGTTGAGGGGCTTTCTGTGATCTGGTTTCTATTATTTGGTAACGTTATTTGTGATTATGTAGCGCCAGTCCACGGCTGATTTGCTGGAATATGTGTACAAACTGCGAATATATTTAAATAATTATTTTACCATAACAATGGAAAATCTGCACAGGCTTTTTTCACACTAACAATGGAATATCGCATTATTACGAAGTAGGGAAATTATATTAGAAAATAAAATACATCAGATCACAATCATTATAGAACTTTATTCGCAAAATGTTTCCAGATAGCTTTCAAATCACGAGCTTTTGGTTTTGATTTCGTCACCAACCTTGAGACCAGTGAGAAATTCAATTTCTGATCATATAAATCAACAAATATTGATCCAAATTTTGTGTAAATATTATGACAACGTGTATTAAATTGATTGTAGAAGAATATCTTTCTGAGTGTATCATATATATATATATATATATATATATATATATATATATATATATATATATATATATATATATGTATATATATATATATATATATAAAATATCCGTGAATATAACAACATATATGTAGATATATGTACACATTATATATATATATATATATATATATATATATATATATATATATATGGGTGTGTGCGTGTGTATATGTGTGTGTGTGTGTGTGTATACTTAAATGAAAAGCTTTTACAGAAAAGTACTTATATTAAAGGAGATTTGAATACCTGAATGCTAATATAGAAAATTAAATCAATGTCTGCGTTGGATTCAGGAAGAGATATTTTCCAATCACTTTTAATATGTATCTACTAAATAATCATAAAATAAATTCTAAACATAAATCAAACGAGCGCGTACTACAGACCTGTACTTTACCGGCGCAAAGATTTGCCCACGCGGCATTAGTTTTTGGCGAGATAAAATAGAGTCGGGTATTTTTTAACGCACTTCGTATATATATATATATATATATATATATATATATATATATATATATATATATATATATATATATATATATATATATATATATATATATTAGGTTGTTGCAAGAATAATGTCGTTTTCTCACATAGTAACATATGTGAGAAAACGACAATATTTTTGTACCAACCTAATATATATATATATGTGTGTGTGTGTTTATTATAAACGTTATTTTTAGTGGCTACAGTTGTTTGAATTGCCATCCTTCTTTTTTATATTTTTAAACAAGCGACCTAAATTGAGGCTAATTAAAGAAAAATTGTGCTTCCGACAGAAATCGAACCTATATCCCCTTTTTATATCAGAACAGTGTGCCTCTACCAATTCGGACTCAGAGCCATACTCAGAGATCAAATTTTTAATTGCCCATTAACGAAAGCTTTTTTCCTCCTTGGGACTTCTACGAAGCTAAACCTGCTAGCTTCAGCTTCGTATCCCATATTTTTTAAAAGATTTTTCTACGGCACTATTTCATATTGATTTAATCATTATTTTTAGTGGGTACACGTGTTTGAGGTGCTATCCTTGCTTTTATTTTATTAAACCGGGAAATTAATAAAAAAATTAGTATAATTTTTTATCACACTCCGGGTAGTCTCAAGTTTTTGCAAATGTCTGATATATAAAAGTGGACATTGAAATCAACCCCCAGAGCCCAGAGACGACAGTCTGTTTCATGCTAAACGTAATTTCAGGCTTGATGATTGCGTTTAGAATGAAAGAGACTCTTGCCTCTGGGTGTTGACTTCAACGTCCCCTTTCATATTTACATAAGCTCTATCTCTGATATTGAGCACTTTAAACCATAAATATAACATACCTTAAAATTATATATATATATTTATATATATATATATATATATATATATATATATATATATATATATATATATCATAATTTTTAATAAATGAAATAGTATACTGTATATATATATATATATATATATATATATATATATATATATATATATATATATATATCCAAGTTGTAAGGAACTTGGTAAACCGAATTGGTAAATCCAAAGAGGATGAAATCCTGAGAGCTCAATGTTAGGACAGAGCTAATATGTAATGAAAAACAAACCACTTTAATGTACCATTACGATAATTTATTTCACCTAAATCCTTTTTTAAGGATTCAGGATCATCAGGTAAATCTTCCAACAACGAATTGAGAAAAAAATGGGATTAGAAATTGGTGGGTAGTGTAATTTTTGTAATTTAATAGAGGGGTTTTTTTATAATATAATATGATAGAGGTTTTTTTTTTATATTCTGGAAATACAATTAGTCGGGTGAATAAACTATTAAGATTTTAAATATTTCTTTATGTCCTAGATAAATATGTTTATTACAATAATAGTTATATTTAGTCCTGAAACTATTTACTTAAAAAATTAAACATTTAAGTTAATAACAAAATTTTTTTTCAGACATCGAATTTTCTATCACACATTGTAAACTATCTTTTACATAATTTTGTTAAAACAAAATTATAACAACTCCATCTCTCTTTCCCCCTCCCCCTATCTCTCTCTTTACCGTAAGACTCACTTGTATACATTTTCTACAATTCATTTCCGTTTTATTAACCATCTAAAGAGGTCAAGTTTTCTGTCACTCCTCCTACTCCAATATAAAACATACTTAAGAGAGATATAAAATTAACCCCTCCCTATACTTTATATTGTCTGGTTAACTACCACTCTCAACCCCCTCTATTAAATTACAAAAATTACACTACCCACCAATTTCTAATCCCATTTTTTTCTCAATTCGTTGTTGGAAGATTTACCTGATGATCCTGAATCCTTAAAAAAGGATTTAGGTGAAATAAATTATCGTAATGGTACATTAAAGTGGTTTGTTTTTCATTACACATATATATATATATATATATATATATATATATATATATATATATATATATATATATACAGTATTCTATTTCATTTATTAAAATCTATGATATATAGATGTTATAAGATCACTATAAAAGTTGAAATTTTGTTTCAACGCTGCTGGTGCTTTCTGAAGTGATGATGTAGAATGGAAAATAAATGATTTTAAGAGTTCGAAAGCCAACCAATCTTCCTCGGTAGGGGAAACTTTGTTACGTAACCTATAATGAACAATCAGAATATAAGTATATGCTAATTAAAATAACATCACATCATTAGTGGATTAAATTTAAGATAAGATTAAATTAGATATCAATATAAGAATTAAATTTAAGTTAACAGTTGAATTTAAATTTAAAAGATAACATGGTACGTATGGAGAATTACTGGTTCGAGCCTTGCTGGGTAGTTTCCATTTAACTGTAAGAGTTTTATGAAGGTTAATGCCAACACTGTGTATATACACCCAAATTCTAACCATCCTCCGTCAGTTATTAGACACATACCCCTTCCATAGAATTTAGGCTCAGTGAAAACCCTTCTAGCAAAGATTTCTTTTACTAAGCATAGTGAATTTTACAATTCTGCCCTTAGAAATAGTAAAATGTTAGCTTTGTCTTAACGAAATATTGGAAATTATTAGATTTAAGGACAGGTTTAATCTCTTAAACCAAAAGAATGAATTGTTAAATGTAGACATAGTTTAATATTTACCTTGTAAGTAATAATATAATGAATGATTAATACTAGCATTGTAAGTTAGTTATATAATTATTCTTTATAAGTTCTTTATTTTATTTATTTATATATTTTTTATTGTAATCCAACCATCGATAATTATTACCTAACTTTAATTGCTAGAAATTTAATTTTTGACATTGATAGCTAATGTTTATTCGGCATTTGGTTTTGAATACTTGCGATCAGTTGTGCATGAAGTTTCATGGAGTCAGAATCCAAAATTGTTATTTATTCATAAATGTGCGTATGTATATTTTTGTAGTTGTTTTTATATCTGTTTATATGCGTGTATATACATATGTTCATATATTTGTGCGTGTGTTTGTATGATTATATGTATTTATATTTGCATATATGTCGGTGTTTTATTTGTATACTTATGTGTATATTTTTGTTTGGTTTTTTGTATTTATGCATATGTATGCATACGTGTCATATATATATATATATATATATATATATATATATATATATATATATATATATATATGTCTGTGTGTGAGTGCGTATGTGCATATATATGCCTTTATTCTGTTACTTTGTTTATAGCCTGATATTTGTGTTTCATATACATGTATATATGCATCTTACATATTCATGTATATACAATTATTATTTTTATTTCATCCTATTTATAGCTGTATGTATGTTTGTTTATATATAGATATTGACGATTGATTTGTGTAGATTTATTAGTGCGTTTATGCTTGGACTTTGGTGAGTCCGATTATTTGTATATTTGCATATGTGTGGGATTGCTTGTATTTGCTTTTTACCTGTATATACATATGTCTGACAAAATTTTCTTAACGTGTTTTTATGTGTTTTTGTCCAATTTTATTGTTTTTTATATTTTATTTTATTTTTTCCTTCTTCTTTTTCCTGTGTCAATATATTTCCATGTATTTGCGGGGCTCATATGTTTACCCGCCTTGACGTACGTGTTTGTATATCATTATGTGAATGTATTTGTTTTTTGTCATTTGAAAATTTCTTTCCCCCCCTAGCTCTATATATGAATTCTGATATGTGCATCAAATATATTTAGCGATCAGAGATACTTTTTCATCAGCGTCTAACTTCTCTGATAAAGTGACACTTTGCGAAGAATAGTAATTTATATGTATTTTTTCTCCTGCTTTCAGTTCTGAATAATTATAATATTAGACTTGATGCATGGTTAACGTTAGAATTTTAAAAATGAAATTTTAAATTTTCAATTGAAAATTCAACTGTTAATATTTAATTTTTATATTGATTTCTAATTTAATCGTATCTTAACTTTTATGCACTAATAGTTTGTAGTTATACCAGAGCATGTTCTGATATTATTTTAATTAGCATATACTTCTATTCTGATTGGTCATCAAAGGTTACGCAATAAAGTTTCCCATAGTGAGTGAGTTTGGTTGCTTTTGAATTCTTAAAATCATTTATTTTCCATTCAACATCATCAATTCAGATGACACAAACAGTGCTGAAACAAAATTTCAAATTCTGTAGTGATCTTATAACATGTATATGGTATACATTTTAATAAATACTATTAGCTCGACTTGGTATTGAGCACTCTTTTAAGAATAGTGTCTTTGGTTATTAGAATTTTATTCCATGTGTACCAGTCCTGTACTTGCGTGTATATATATATATATATATATATATATATATATATATATATATATATATATATATATATATGTACGTATATGTGTCTATATGTATGTGTGTGTACACACGCTTTTCATTAAAAAAAAAGACCAAATGATCTGTCTGTTTAATTTCTAATTTTTGGATATTAGTCTCAGAGTTGTGGATAAATTTTCCAAAGTTCATATTTTGTTGCCAAGAACCGATGTGGCGTCTGTGTAGTAGCTAAAATTGCTTTTATGCATCCTGGTATTTTTGAAGAAGCTGAAGGTTTGAAATGGTCTAGTATGACGCTCTGTTGAACGGCTATTGGGTCAAAAGGAGACCGCATAAAAAACTTTCGATTTCTTAATTAATGCAATTTTTTATTTTTGTTTTATTTTTTATTTTTGTATTATTATAATAAAATGCGCGCATGTTAACTATTTCATATGCACTTTAAGATATATTCTGTGGTGAATGATATTTATTTAATGTGAACTGTTTATTTACACAGACACACACACATATATATATATATATATATATTAGGTTGGTGCAAAAATAATATCGGTTTTTGACGTTAAAAAATACGTCAAAAACCGATATTATGATTATATATTTGCACCAACCTAATATATATATATATATATATATATATATATATATATATATATATATATATATATATATATATATATATATACACACTGCGTGCCAAATTATTAACCAGATAACTTACATTGCGCAGATCAGTACGAAAATTTCAGTAATTGCACAGGATGGTGTTGCCAACGCTGTGTGAAAATTTTGCGTGAATTGATAGGAGGGTTTTTGAAATATTAGAAAAAAAGTTATTTCGTTAATAATTTGGCACGCAGTGAATATATTTATTGGAGCTGCCAGTAGAAAGATCATAGCCAGCTTCCGAATAGTGACCAAATTTCGACCAGAAGTTTTGGACCTCAAGGCTGTCGTCTAGATTTCAGATCCTCTGCAACAGTACCGTACATTATGATTGAATTATCACGAAGTCATCTCCTTTTCTAATCGACTATATTGAAATTTGAAACCTTGGTTTTGTGGACAAAATGTTAACTCTAATTATTCGGTTATATGCCTAAAGCATACGCAATTTGAGTGGAATTATTTAAAAGTATCTAGCTATCCGATAGTTCGTTGACAATTGAGAATAAAAACCGAACGTCTATTCAACAACTGTTATCCACTAAAACTAACGTTTGTAGTCATAAAAATATTGGATTAAAAATTAATTCTTAAGAAATTTCTTTGTTTACGTTTCAGATATGAAATCTAGCAGATATGTGCTTTTAAGTAAACATGAGCGGGAGGATGGGCAATCCTTAACGGGGTAACTAGATACTTGCCTGCGGCTGTGGCACGCCGGATCAGATGATGTGTTCTCCTACAAAGAGGGACACAGATTTGAATCATGTCGGAGTGCACATTTCTTTCATATGTTTTCTCGAGTACGCATTCTGGTAGACGCAATACTCAGTTAAAAAAAGAACGGGTCGTCTATCCAAACACTGATAGTCACATCGATAGATTTATGAATTTGGAACCGTATATTTGGTTCATATTATTTAAGCTTTGCCTGCAGACGACATTTTTAAAATCTTTATGGTCATATACAGTGGACTTGTTTTTTTGGGTTGCTAATTTTAGAGAAGTCGCTATAAAGGTAGTTTTGTAAAACATCTGCCGACATAATTACTGTATATAATTATTTTGTATCTGTCCCACACTTAGCTAGCGATTCTAAATAATATATATTTATATTAAGACCACATTAATATTGCATATTTTCCAAATACTAAAATGATTAGTAATACTGAGTTGCATTCACCAATGTATTGAAAAACAGTATTGGTAACCTTATCGGAAATATCGACTACATTCTCTCAAACTAATCACGTCACGATTTCAGCAACTTCGTATAGCTTGAACAGATACTGATAAAGCATTAGATAAATGCATAGAGAAAGAATGAATAGAAGGAGAGAGCTATACATATACCGACATAATAAAGTAATTAAAATAAAGAGTTTTCTATTAGTGCCTCGAACACATCTATACATACTAGAAACTACTTACACACATGTGTCGTACTTTACCTACATTGCAATTTCTAACAATAAAAGTAAGTAGTCGAGGAATAACATACATTAGAAGTTTCGAAAGACATTACTACATCTCAGACCAATTTTCATTTTATTTATGTAATAATTTTACAATAAATGCCTAATTCTAAAAAATCGTTTGAAACGCATTATTTATTATTATTTTGCAATCTCCAGTTTTGCAAATATAAAAAGGCAACTTTTAAATGATTCCACTTTACTGAAATTAATTTCACAGAAATATGAGAAAAGTGCAATGAAATATTTTATTTATAATAATGTCGACTTCGAAATGGCTTATAAGCACAAGAAAAACGATTTGCCGAATATTTTTTTTACCCATGTGTATAAGAGTTCTTCAGCTGAACTGACATCGGTTTTTCAATTTCAAATTTATGGGGAAAGTCAGGATTCGTATATTCTTCAATTAGTTATATCTTCATAATCTTTTCAGTAGAAGTCAGTAAGTATTACTTTTGAAGGTATTAGATTGGGCAATAATATATATATATATATATATATATATATATATATATATATATATACACACACACACACATACATATATATATATATATATATATATATATATTTTAAGCATTGCGCCCCGAGCAGGGGGGGTGCAGAAAATTTGGAGCAAGAGCAGATAGGAGTGATAGAAGAAAGGATGAAGGGAAGGATAGTGGGTAGATCAAGGTAACTGGAGATGTCGATTGACATTACATTTGAATATTTGGAGATCATAGCTATCAGGGAAACAGTAATTTGGAAGGGTGTTCCACAGGCGAGAGGTGCGAGGTATGAAGCTATTGGAGTAGAAGAGACGGCTACATTTAAAAGTTTCTACAGTGTAACGGTGAGAGCGGGATGCCAGCCTCGTAGGGCGCTTGAATTCACGGAGAATGGGAACCAGTGAAAGCAGCTCATCAGAGCAATTACCATGAAACTATGTGTAGAAGAGACAGAGAGAGGCGACGGCGCGTCTGTGAGATAGTGACTGCAGAGAAGACGCCAGATCAGGGCCAGTCACATTACATATCCGTCTCTGGATCTTGTAAAGAACTCTGAGGTAAACAGGTGGTGTCCCAGACCATATATGGCAGAAATACTCCACGCAAGGGCGAAATATTGTTTTGTATATTTGAAGTATCGATTCAGGGGGGAAAATTTCCTGGCGCGGCACAGAGAGCCAACTTTCCTCGCAGTGGAAGAAGCAATTGTCTCAATGTATTTGTTCCATCTCAGGTCAGCAGTCACCGTGAGACCGAGCAGACGCAGGGAGTTGCTCTCAAGAAGTTGACTATAAGACATTCTAATGGGGGGCAGGGAAGGATCTCTATGGTGGTTAATGGAGAGTAGTTTAGTTTTTGAGACGTTAAATTTGACCATCCAATTGTTGCCCCAGTTAACAACCGATTCTGTGTGTGTGTGAAAGAAAGAAAGAAAGAAAGAAAGAAAGAAAGAAAGAAAGATAAATTGTTTATTTAAAAGAATTTGGTTCAGCTTCCTCTGCTACAAATTCAAATTACTTGATGCAAAAAATAAAGAGAGGTTTTTTCCAAGGTGTGTGCATATATATATATATATATATATATATATATATATATATATATATATATATATACACGAGAGCCACTTTTATTTCATCATAAATATATGCTTCTAAATTTTCCCGATTGTTAAATATTTCGGGACCTTCACAAAGTTATAATCAATTGATATACATTGGTGAGCTGGATTAACATCAAAAGCATTAATATTTACATTTTGATTTAAAAGTAAAGATGTCTGCTTAATACGCAGCTTTTCAATCTACTGTACGACATTTATAAAATAGGTGCCACCTGATCCTTCACGAAGTTTAATAATGGATCAGTTTAAATTGCCCAAATAGCATATTTATGGCTTGTAACTAAAAGATGTCGACATAGACAAACAATTCCATTGCAAGTATGATGCAAGGTCGTAGCAGTGTGTTTAGATAATTGTTTTATACGAATACCTTGATTGCCAACCATATTAAGAACTGTTTGACCAAACTCAAAGATAAAATCAAGTCAGCTGTCAATCGGAGTTCTGATTTCAGCTTGTAGTGTCATTGCGTAGTTTATCAGTTTGAAGTGTTTTAACATTTAAAATGTTCCACCGTGTCAAAACCTTGTTTATGAAGACGGCAATACCATTCTTATCCACACTTATACCAGACTGAGTAAGTAATGCATTATATGTTTTTCTGAAAAAAAAAAAAACAAACAAAAAAAAAACAACAACAAAAAAAAAACAAACTCTGAGCCAAGTAGAAACCCATTGTCTTTCGATGGGTTTTATCGCAATGGAAATTACATTCAAATCTGAAAGTTTAACTACTCCTTTAGATTCAAAACGATATAAGTGTTTAAAATGTGCCCATTTTGCGAATTGCTTTACTCCATTATCATCAAAGATTAGTTCTACTGTATTTTCTGTGAGCCATAAATTGCGAATATTTTTCAACGGATGAACATAATAAAAAAAATGTTTATTATCTTCAGTTAACCAAGGTTTTTCAGAGAGCGTGGGATATTTTTTTTTTAAATGCTTCATTTACTTGGTTGCCATCACATATAATAACCTTTACATCAGCTAGTAGAGGTGATGGCCTGAACTGTTAACACAATTTGTTCAAATAAAAAGGCTGATGCTAATTTTGAAATTGGAATCAATCGTGTAATAAATTTTGGACCCCAATTAAGACATATCAACAGCATACCAAGTACTGTTTGATCAAGTAGTGATGGATTGCCATTTGACTTACCGAATAGTTGTTTACCATGATATAGTAACATTTTCTTTATATATACTTCATCATGGAGAATAATGAACCTTTTTAACTGGCATTAAGAGTACTAAATACAGATAGCAAAAAAAAAAAAAAAAATTAAGTTTTGAAACTTTTGACGACATCCTTCTTAATGTTGCTAATGATGCAAATTGAAAATCCTGTTATATAATGACCGTGATGTTGCATATTACTCAAAATCATGTATTACTATATTCATTCCAGCCATTTTGGGAACCATTGCTGAAAAGTCCTGACTCAAGATATCCGTCTTGGGACCAAAACCCAAAGAATTGGATAATTTATTCTAATATTGACGAAGTATAACGTCTATTTATACGGTTTTTGGACAGGCTGCAATTATAACACTTAACTCCATAATGAAAGGTTTCCAACTCCATTTTTTTATAAATTCTCAACATAAGGAGAGTGATACCATAGATAAATTTGACGATTGAACAGTTCAAATATTTTCAGCCCAAAATACTAGAACTGGACACTCAAAGTTTTTGTTTTGTTTTTGCTGTTGATTCGATTTTCTTTCAAATGTGTATAATTAATCTTATCTAATTCTAAAAAAGAATCAATTTCCTCATCAATTTGATTTCGATCAGTACTGGAGTTTTTTTTTATATCCCTTTGAACAGCAAAGGGTGTTGGTATTTGACTCATTGGCACACCTATCTACAAAGATGTTGAATTTTTGGGGTGCGTTTTTCCCCGAACTTCTATGGTATCAATATTTGAAGTCCAATGTAGTTAAAAAATAACTGTATTGTTTGTAACATTCCAATTGGTATTTGGAACTGATTTTCTCCATCGCTCTCTCTCATCTTTGTCTTTTGGAAAGCGATAAACTGATAACTTATTCATCTCACACCCAGTTTTGTCCCGCTGGCTTCTGTAATTTGTTTTGTAAGCGACCACACAACACATTGGGGGCATTGCTGGGGACTAAGTAATATCTGAAATGATAGATTGAGCTTCTTAAATACAATTATTTGATTTGCTGCTTCAATTTAAGGGTAACTTTTCAAGCCAAATTAATTATACTATTAATCCCAACTTTTACCTTCCCTCATACCAATAAATTAAAAAGAGAAATTTTAGAGGGTTGCCTTAAACCTGACAATTTGGTATATTAGTTTTGGGCTGTATTGTTAACAATTTTTTGTAAAATATTGCATAAACTTTTAATTAATTATCGAGTTAAATCTAAAAATTTATGGCACTTATCAACATAAGATCAGATATTGTCTCTCATTGTGCAGTTCCTGCGGGCAATACATCCCCCTCGACTTAAAGTGAGGAATGTTTTTTCCCCGTGTCCGAGGTGTCCTGTACGGGGAATGCCAAGGGGAGGGGGCTTTGGCTATTTTCGAGACAATTTCTGGTCGTGGTGGGACAATGCACCGCAGTACACTTTAATCTCGGCCTTCTTGTCTAAAAATTAGTTTCGTGCTCGACTAAGAACCTGGAAAAATGGCTGAGCAGCATGGTTAATATTTCATTCGCCGCATTTTTAGAATATCGTAATAAATTTTATTATATGACATTAAATTTACGCAGATATCCTTAAATGACTTTTTCATTAATTTTGTAATAAGAATATGACATTTGGTTCTATTTTAAGTTTTAATGGAAAATTTTTAAAAAATTATTAAACTAAACATTCATTAATTTGTTTATTTTACCATTTTAAGGAAAATACAACCAATAAAAATTAATTCTATGAACGTATTTTTTCTTTATCTAAATATAGTAGAGAAATATAATAAAGTAACTTGGTGACATAATAATTTATTTTTAATATATTTCTGAGTACGTTTTTTATGCTTGTTACTATTTTATTTTTATAAAATAAAAACAAGCATAGAAAAACGTCTTCGAAAAATCGTATCTCTGTTAAGAACTAGACATTAACTTTATGTAATATTATATAATTTATTAATGTCATTTTTCCCATTAATTTTAATAAGTAAATAATTACAGTTCAGTCAATAGCAAAAGCAAAATGTGGTAATATAAGAATCATACTTTTAACTTTTAGAAACAAATATACAGGGCGTAAAAAAAGAGAGTTCCTTTATAAGAGTAACTGTTTTCCTTCTTTTTTTTCAAGAACATTGAATAAACTTTTAACAGGAAAATATTGAATAATAAACTTAAACTTTGAAGAGAAAAATGTTGAGTGGGCAGCTAAGCCACATTTTTTAAGGATACTTTTAAAAACTTTTGTTAGAAGACCATGGAAAAATGATCGAATAGCAATTTTACAATATCAAAAATAAATACTGAATTAAATATTTAGAATTTAATTATAATTATATATTAAATTTAGTAAAAAAATGCTTAAATGTTTTTTCATTCATTTTTTTTTTGTAATACAAAAATATTACATTTTCTTCTATAACGGTATTTAAACTAAACTAAAATAGTTTTAAAAATGTTTAAAATAAAAACACAAATTACCCATAAAAGAACTAAATTTTATAAATGAACTAGCATTGACCTTCCTTGCTTAAAAAATCGTACGAATAATACAGCAATCTCTATCACTTGCCTTTAAAGGAGTGCCCTTTGCCGTGCTGATGTTGCTACATGCCTTACTTCATGCCTATCTCACACTGCGAATTTTTTCTAATCTCTATAGTAAACATTAAATCTGTTACGAAAAAAGAACTAAATAAAATGAACACAAAACGATCAGATTTAAAAAAGGACTCGTAACTGGAAAAACAGAATTAAAAAAGAATGTTAACAACATACACTTTTTCACACCCAACCCAGTTCTGCGGAATCAGAATCAACGTTGAGTTTAAGCAAGTGAATGAGCCAATTGGAGTAAAGTGCCATGCAGATTTAAATTTTCCCCACTTGTGACGAATGCAGCGATCGATTTTTTGCATGCTAGCAGGCTAGTTAACATTCGTGTCAGTCAGCTGTTGGATCTCACGCTGGCAAATAGAATCTTCTTGCCGTTTCGTGGCAGCCAGCTATAGGCTCTCACTCTGGCCTGTAGAAAATGTCCGCAAACTACATGAAAAGTGCCGTAGAAGCATGAAAATCTCGATTATTTCCACTATCGATCGGAGTTGGGAAATGCAAATTCGGTCTTGGCCTTCCCGCTAACTTGGAGCATGTGCATGTAAATTTTGGTGCAAATCCGTCGAAAATTGCGGCCGTTTATTCGTTACACACACACACACATACATCTTGCCTTTTATAGATAGAGATAATTTTTATCGATAGGAATATCAAAGAAAATTATTGAAATAACTTTGTGACAATTCACGAATAATTGCATTTTATTTTAATTTTACATGAATAAATTTTGCAGTAAAAACAATAGCGTACAAAAAAAAATCTAAATCTCATGGAAGAACCTTAATAAACTTTAAGTAAAAAATGTTAAACAAACTTAACTATTTAATAAATCATTCATTTTATAATAAAAACTAACAAGCATCTTTCTGAGTAGTTAATTACAGACCACAAAAATTTGTTTTTACAGTCTACATATAAGTACTATAGTAACACAAAATAAAATAAATAAATCTTACTTACTTCAATTAAATAAGGTAAATGTTACAATGACGTAGCTAGCTCAAACTGAAACTGAATCTAAAATGTCCAATATTCAAAACTGGCCTCCAGTTCTTTCCACTCTGTTCATTATGACTTGGCCTCTAATAGAGAACGCCACTTACTGTTTTATGGATATTTCGATATTTGCTTTTAAGTTACAGGTATGGGTTTATGTTGTACCAGTGCTATTTCTTTTGCGTTTTTAAGATTTGTAGAATTATTCAATGCAGAAATATTTGTATATAGTAGACAATATATTTTGGCTATAACCTACAGCTTTTGGTAATGCTGGCATTCAAATTTATCCAAAATAAGGTAATGGCTACCAGAGATAAACTGCACCGGAATCGAATGAAATAATTATAATTATTATTATATATATGAAATATTTAAAAAATGTAAGGTAGAATGACAAATCCGAGTTCATTATATTGACTTAATCCGACAAAAATACATAAAAAAGAAACAAAATATGAATTTCAAAGTGTTTATCAAGAATTTTGATCCCCATTCATCATATTAAAAAAAATAAAATAGATATTAAACAGACATCTTGTAGGTTGAATTTTACAAAGATTATCTACAAGCACACATACACACACACACACACTCACACATACACACACAGAGGCACACACGCACGCGCACATGCATATATATAAATGCGTGTGTCTGTGTGAAAGAGAAAGAGCTGGTAAAAATCTTTGATCGTCCTAAAATTATGTTTAATAATTTGGTTTACAGAGAATGAAAAATACAATAACGAAGTCTAAACGCGCATTGGATTAGTGAAAGATGCATTCCAAAAGCTAAGCACAGTATTAAGAAAAAGGAAATTTGAATTAGAAAAACAGAAAGAATACTTAAATTCTATGGGATATCCTCCGTCTTGTACGGCGGTGAATGCTGTACAATCTCCCCACAGATGAAGAGAAAACTTTAAGCAAACAAGTGTGTTTCTACAGAAAGATAATGAGAATTGCATGGACATAACGAGTAAGCAAAGAGGAAGTCTTAAAATAATGGCCATAAAAAGAACAATTATAATCGTAATCAGAAAGAGACAACTGGAATTTCTTGATCACTTAATAAGGAAGAAGGACTTGGAAAAATTAAATCTCATTAACTATCAAGATCAAAAGAAATAATGGAAGGTAGAGGGCCATCTATTTAACGAGCTTTTGTGAATGGTTGACGCGACGGAGTACGGAAGTTTTGGCAAATGGAAAAATGTGACTAAGGGGGAAGAAATGGGGAGAGTGAGTAAGCTGAAAAGATAATTTTATTCTTTTTTCTTTTGATGGCATTAAGAGATTTCTTTTAACTTCCTCCAACGTGTTCGATTTGATATTACAATATGTATTATATCAGTGTATATCTTTATTTTAACATTGAAGATAGAAAATCAAAGAAATCGTTTTAACATACGATGAACTGTGAAAATTAGAATCAGAGGACCTGAAAATTATTTGTGCAATGGGAAATAAGGTCTACTCGCTCATCTTTGCGTAAAACCTTCGTGCAAGGGACTTTTAAGGGAATAGTATACTAGAGCAGAGCGTGAGAAAGTAATACATATGTTTAGGAATAATCAATGATAAAGTAGGCCAATATAATTATGATATCGCAAACAAAGTTTTAATTACATTTACGTAGGCAGATATTTAGCCATATCTTTCATATTGGGTTAAACGAATAAAACCTAGGTGATCGAAATTAAATATCTTGTAAGTATTAATTAAATTATACCCAGTGATATATGGGAATTCTTATAAAAGAGAATAGGAAATGCAACAGCGACATCTGAACTCGCATCGGATTAGCGAAAGATGCATTCCAAAAGGTAAACGAAGTAAGAAGAAACAGAGAATATTCATGGGGAACAAAGAACGAGTACTTAAATGCCATGTGATATCAATCCTCTTGTGAACGCTGTACAATCTCCTCTCAGATGAAATGAAAACTGGGGCAGAAATGTGGATCTCTAGAAGGATTCAATTCTGTTGACGTAGCGAGTAAGCAACGAGGAAGTGTGAAAGAAAATGCTAACAAAAGAACAGTTATACTAAGAATCAGAAAGAAATCTTGAACATATAATAAGAAAGTAGAGCTTGAGAAAATTAATTCTCACAGAGCATATTGAGGTCGTGAGAGACATGGGAGGGCAACGAGCCAACCACCTGACGAACTTCTGTGAATAAATGGAACGGGGGCTGGATTTTGATCAATGGAGAAACGCTGTTAATGGACACGTGTTATAGGAAGTTATGGGGAGCCATGATCGCCCACGTTCTGAAGGAGCATGGCACATAAAATAAGATGGAAATTCTCTATCCGCAAAAAGGCAGGATATGTGTGTGTGTGTGTGTGTGTGTGTGTGTGCGCGTGCGTGCGTATGTGTGTAAAGAATAAACGGCCGCAATTTTCGACGGATTTGCACCAAAATTTACATGCACATGCTCCAAGTTAGCGGGAAGGCCAAGGCCGAATTTGCATTTCCCAACTCCGATCGATAGTGGAAATAATCGAGTTTTTCATGCTTCTACGGCACTTTTCATGTAGTTTGCGGACATTTTCTACAGGCCAGCGTGAGAGCCAACAGCTGACTGACACGAATGTTAACTAGCATGCAAAAAAAAATCGATAGCTACATTCGTCACAAGTGGGAAAAATTTAAATCTACATGGTACTTTACTCCAATTGGCTCATTCGCTTGCTTAAACTCAACGTTGATTCTGATTCCGCAGAACTGGGTTGGATGTGAAAAAGTGTATGTTGTTAACATTCTTTTTTCATTCCGTTTTACCAGTTACGTGTCCTATTTTTTTTAAAGCTGATCGTTTTGTGTTCATTTTGTTTAGTTCTTTTTTCGTAACAGATTTAATGTTTAGTATAGAGATTAGAAAAATGTGTGTGTTTTTCTAAAAGGTGGTTGCACCTTTGTTTTGCTGCATTCTTGAATGTGTTTTCTATTTTTGTCATTTTTTAAATTGAATCCTTGTGACTGTTTCTGAATTGTAATCCTTTTTTCTGATGTTCCTTTCTTGCAACATATCAGAAATTGTTATCCTGCCATAATACAAAATATAGTTTTTATGCAAAATTTATATTATGCCGTAATAAATTATTTTTCTGGAAAATTTTACGCAGCGCTTGAGTTTTCTTATTTGTGCCTATTTTAACTTAGAGATGAGAGAATTACGAGTTCTCTTTTCCCATTCTTTTCCTACTAACTAGATTTTTGTGTTTGGCACAAGAATTTAGGACTTGATAGGGAGTTAAAAATTTTTATACATTCCTGAAGGAAGCGATTGATACTAACAAGCATGTATCCTTATTCGATGAATGGGACATCAATGAAAAGTATATGAAATTAATTTAAAAAAGAGTCTCAATATTATTTAAAAGAAAGAGTTTCAATTAAAAGAATGTCTCAATACTTAAAAGAAAGCGTCTCGAGGGACACTGTTGCAATTTGGCCGGAACTGTATTTCATTCCTCTACTGGATTCACCTGATACTGAACCAACTAGCTGCTGTATCTTTCTTCGTTAGCAAAATTATTTTAAGGAAAATATCAATTCTGCAGTAGATTACAAAGTTACCTGGAAAATTCACTTACTAATAAAAACAAAATGTTATGCGAGATGGAATTTTAAAGACAGCGGGAGATAGTGAAAAAAAAGATAAATATGTTTTTCAGTCATGTAAATATCGCAAATTTTAAGAAATTATTTTATCTTTGAGTAATAATCTGAACAAACAGTTTTTCCTTCCACAATATCCACGCATATAATCAAAAAGAGTAAGAGTATATGTGTTTGGTGGGGAGAATATCGTAATATTTATTTTGTTTATTTTTTTTAGTTTTCTTTTATCATTGACGATCAGTAGACGCCATTATTTTCTACTTTTTATCATTTATCCAAACCTATTAATGCTTCTGCAACATGGTATTTTGTCCGACAATATGAATAGCAATTCGTCATATTTATCCAATTCAAATAAACAGCTCAGAAATATAACGATACTTGTCTCAGTCAATAATTTATTTGTTTTTATATAATACTGATGACAATAATCTTGTTACAAGATGTTTAAAGTCGTAGTAAATGAAATGTATAAAAATCTCATATTCATCCATTTCGCTTTCACAGCTGCATTATTTTGTTCAACATACCCACATTTGAATGTACGCCTAGCGTAAATAGCCGATTCCAAATTTCAGAGTAAAATGTTGCGTACACTTTCGCACTAATGATCTTGGGAAACGCATGAAGCTGTCTCTACCTAGCTATCGTTTAATTAACAGGCGATCTTACATTTCCTCGCCTTGGAGAAAAGCATGAATCTCTCTCCCAGCTCTTGCGTGGCAGCTCAGAACAGACACTAAGTTCGTTGACAGAGTGCAGTTCCTTTCAGTCAAACGTTTGTGGCTTAAAAATTATCATTCGGCCAGATCGTTAACCCCGAGTGAACAACAAAACAATTTCTAACAGTAAACCAGATATTATTTTAACCTATTGCTATAAGCGTGAGAAGTATAGATGAAACGTAGGTGAGGTGGGTAAGTGCACAGTTCAGGGGCCATCTTTCCTGTCCGTTCTGCGAGGCCCGCTTCGTTCCTCATGTGTGCATTTTCGCGGCATTGTCAGTTTTATAGATGACAATTTTTTTTTGTCCTGTCAGCTAAAAAAGTAATTTATCTTCCTTCCTTGAGTTTTTCTCAGTCTGAGCCTCTTTATACTTTGAAGCTAACTTCACTTACTGATAACCATCAGTCGAAAGTAAATGTACTTTTGCAACAGGCCCTGCTGTTTTTCAATTTAACATGAACTTATCTTATATTGCTAAATCCGCCTTCTTAAAGAAAATAATATTGTTAATTATTTTTCTCATTCTCAACTCGGCACTCGCTCGCTATAGAAATGTTAAGGTTTTACAACATTTATCAAAAGATTCAACAAACAAATTAACAAATAAAATTTCAACATTAAAAAAATAAAATGATATCCCTGAATGTAAAACCAGCCCGGAGAGGGGCATGATCTTTCAGTCTATCTTGCCCTAGTTAGACCTACTGCTACTACGGCTGCAGTTTATATCATATACTTACTACCCCAAAGAGTTACAGTCTTGTCCTGGAACCCACGTAATGCAATAACAAGCCTCAAGCAGAGAATATTTGATAAAATAGAAATGCATATTAATTCAATTTTCATATATCAGATAAAGGGTTTCGTGCAATATATCTTTCTACTTTTACTTCTACACTTCTTAAAAACTTTAGCCATACTAAGCTAATATACTAACAAAAAATGACTCTAGTCAATGTTCAGTGAATGTAAAATATATAAACATAAGATACTAATTTTACTGAAACTCTGTGATTATAGTAAACGCGATACCCAAGGTATGAAATGAATTTAAAAAAAAATAAAAATCTTTACTGAAGCTTTTATATTAATTTTAATTTCAAGCTAATAGATTAAATATAATATTTCCAATAAGCAAAATAGTTTTCTGTATTTCAAAATTACATTAAATTGATTGTAAGATTTTCTTTTAATCGCTAAAAATCTTTCAAAATCAAAATAAAATTTTCTGAAACTTTATTGGAGTAATATTAGCTGATTTAAAGTTTAATTTCGTTTGAAAAAATATTATTTACGCTTAGTTTAAAATATCGAATAATTTTTTTAACACAGTTAATTAAGTGTTGACAGATTCATTGCCGTAAGTTTATCTAATTTATTTTTTACGGTGTGAATATCTTTGAAAATTATTTGAGAAATACAACGTGTGCGCCTTTTTAATATAATTTTACCTTCCTAGTAATTATAAAACCTTAAGAAAATATTCTCTGTAATCCAGGGTTTTTTTTTTAATTTCAGATATTTTTAATTTAAATTTATTTTCGTTAACGCTCTCATTTTCTGATAATGTTGTGTATACACGTATGTATTCACAAAAATCACCACACACACACACACATAAAATTCAAAATTATCCAAAAATATTGGAGATCGCTGAATTGTAGTAAGCTTTTCCATTCATGATTAATAAATACAGTTTTTACTTAAGAACAATAGCATATAACCGGTACAAGAAATTTAAAATTTAAATAAACTTAAAAAAAATAAAAACTATTTCAGTTAAATTTGGTCGATTTTTTTTCCAATAAAATTCTTATTTATAAATGCATTTAAAAGCTTTTCTTATTAAATCTTTTACGATTCAGAGTAGATTTATGGTCACTGGTCGTTTTTTTTTTTTTTTTTTTTTTTTTTTTACAAATAATTGATGATTTAAATTCTCCGAGAAGTTCTGCTTATAGTTAATAGAAACATTAGGCGATAAAAACATGAACTTGTTGAAATTTCATGAAATTAAGTAAGTGTGATGGAGTCTAACAAATCTAAAAAAAAAAAAAAAAAAAAAAAAAAAAAACGTAATTCCCAAGATTTTCTCAAAAAAGGAAAGTTTTCTCAAATATATTCATTCATTTGTGAATAAGTTCTGAAAGTTTCATTATAATCTGGCAATTATTTGATTTTTGTAAGAATTTCCAAATCAGTGTGATTTTCTGCGCAATAAGTCACTAAAAATTCCTATACGAATCGCTTTAACGAAAATGTCGAAGTTTTAAAAAGGGATCAAAGAATATAATTTAATAATCATTTTTTTTTATCTTTCATATTAGTATAAAGATTTTGGCTATGAAAATTTATTTTTATTGAGTTTGGGTCATTTTTAAATATTTGCGATGGTGCAAAACAATTCATCAGTATGCTCAAGTTATTTTCTCACAGACTGTCCAAATGTTCTATAATTCTGAGCGCTTTCGGCTATACTTTTAGCCATTATCAAGAATGATTTTATTTTTGCTTTTTAACTGGATGTATGAGTTGAGTTATAGGAATTTTTTTTCATTTTCCGAACACATTCAGCACAATGTGGCCGTGTCCGTAGTTAATATTATTGTGTGCTGGCTTTTTCTTTTTTATTATAAAGGCTAAAATTACTTTTAATGTGTTTTACATGTTTATGGGGTTATTATGTTTGTATTTTCTACTAGTATGTTTCGGATGATAATGGCTAAAAATATACCCGAAAGCGATCGTAATTATAGAATATTGAAATGAAAAAAAAAAAAGATCGTTTAAGCAATATCATTAATATTTTTTCTAAAAGTAGTAAAATAACAATTGTTGATAGTAATAGATAGCGGCTCGGATTGAGGAATCGAGGAGCAAAATTCGAATTCCAGTCGAATCGATTATCATTCACTTACGTGTTAATACCCTTGGGAAAGGTATGAATTCTCTTTTTCTCAACGCCATTCTAAAGGTCAACTGGTCTACCGCAGAAACGCACTGCGGGAGAAAAAAATCTGCCTCATCGGTGATGTATCGAAAGATGCATGATGGCCTAAGCATGCATCACGCATGGCATATAACTGACTGTCCGTTATAGTGAGATAAATCTATATATAAATATATTTCTATTCATAAATACATGTCTTTTGATTTTTTTTTCCATGTATGAATATCTTCCGAATGGACTAAATTTCGGGTGTTTTTATTTTAGCTATTTTTATTAATTCACCCGCAAGCACGGTAACAAAGCCTCTAAATCACTAAGTATTATTGAGTGTGAGAGAATATGAGAAAAAATCAAAATACTATTGAGGAGAGAGAACTGTAAAAAATAGGGATTACGAAAACAGAATATAACGATTGAATTTGCATTTAAATTTTTGAAGATCAAAGTTAACTGGAAAGCATTAAGCTCTATGACAGTTCGACTAGCGAGAAGTGCGGTTGAACAAATTGTTAGCATAGAACGTACGGTTAAATCTATCTGTTTCAATTTAAACATTGCCGACATATAAATTTATTCACAGATATTTTTAATATTGTATATTATTAGCAAGTGTCTTCCAATTATTATTCACAATAGAAATTATGCATTATGGGCAGCCTCTTAATAATTTACTTTTTAAATTTAAGTTATTGTCATAGAAACTAATAATTTAATTTTCCGAATTTACGTCAATGTTTGAATATTTTTGAATGTCTGTGAATCGAGTGATCTATAGAAAAAATATAACTTTATTTCCGCAAAGCCTTCTAGCCGTGATGTGATATTTAAGCAGAACATCAAATATAATATAAATATGCTATCACCATCGATGGATTGAATTTTCATCTGATGTACAATCTATCTGGATTTCTACCTGATTAATCTAATGCTAATAAACGCTAACAAAAGTTTACTTACCATTTGTGCACCAATGCCTAATTCTGTAAAAATTGCAAAAGTTCTCTAAAGCAGGTCATCGACAAACGATAACAGATTTTCTTCACCACGGAAATGTTTTTCCGATGTTTACACAATAAAGTTACATCCTTTATTAAAAGAATTATAACAAAAAACATTTATATGCATTAAAAGATCATATATATATATATATATATATATATATATATATATATATACACAGGGGATGCGATCAATAATTTGTCATCTAACTTACACAACAATGAAAATAACACTGACATCTCATTTTAACAGATATATTTACCGAAATTACACAAAAATATCTTGTATATTCGAAAGAGTAGATTTATTCAATAAAATCGATATTGGGTTTAACCTTGGCCTCTAGATGACTTCGGGATCTCCTGCAATTCTTCTGCACGGTCTTCTTGTTTAAGTTGGTGAATGATGCCATAATCCTTGCCGCCAGTTCATTTTTGGTATTACAAGGCGTTTTGTAAATTGCACCGCACTCATGATAATTAAGGGGGTTGAAATCTGGGGAGTTAGGTGGCCAGGTGTGAGGGGTGATGTGGTCGCAGAAATTGTCTGTCATCTATGATTGTTTTCTTCTGCTAGTGTGGCATGGTCCAGAGTTCTGTTGCCAGACAAAGGGTCTTCAGGCATTCACCCTCTTGAACCAAGCACTGTCTCCTCAAGGAACTTGGTGTGGGTCTCCGTGTTGAACCTAAGGCCCTCACTAAAAATTCTGGAGTTATTTTCTCATCAGAATGATCAGAGTGAGTTTTCCAAACTGTCGTACGTTCGTAATTACCATTAGACTCATCCAACTCTGTCTGAATGCCCTGCACATTCCTCAGACTGACATCCAAACATTCCGAAATGTTCGTATTGAAGCTTCCACCAAGCAGTACAGTATGATGTTTCCAAATTGCTGGCGGAGTGAATTGTGTCATGGTGCTCTTTTTCTCACAGACGATGCCCAACTGATCCTTCTATACTGTGGAGTCGACAAAATTCAAAACAAATAACGCCCATGCACTCAATTAATAATATAAATTGGCGCCAATTCAGCCACCACATCTTATATATATATATATATATATATATATATATATATATATATATGTAATTAAGTAATTCATCGAATCTAGAAGAAACCTCAACAGAATGCAGAAAGCACTGAACGGCCGTTTCGTCCTACATTTGGGACACATCAGCAGTGCGCATCCACTACCGATAATTGAAGCCCGAACAGATACGATAGAAGACAAACGCGATACGAACTGCACCAACGGTTCTCGGTGGCGAAGTGGTTACGAATTAGACTCTTTCATCCAAACTTCTCCGAGTTTCTCTTTTACCAATCGGTCTGTGCCTCCCCAAGCTACTACTACTATCCCCAAGGGGAGGTACAGTCCTCTGGGTAAAAGAGAAACTCCGAGAAGTTCCACAACAGAATTTCTGATCTAGCGGCGCTATATCGAGACTAATTTGTAAATGCGTAAGCACCCAGGCCATGCATGTGGGTAATAGAGTCCTTTCTAAGGAGTGGAAGGTAACCGGGAATCAAGTAGTCAGAGAATGGGTTTGACTGTTTATGGTTGGTCTCGCAGAGAGCTTGTATATCAGGAGATTTCTCAACGATGAACTATTGCACACTATAGAAGTTGGTCCGAATGCCACGGATGTTGCTAAAGGAAATGTTTAAGGGTTAAGGTGATTTTTTAAAAGTTGGCTTAGGTTTCCTTTTTTGATTGTTTGTAGGCATGATAGGCACTATTGCTAGTGAAAGTGAGAAGGCCTAAAGTAATAGTAGTTCAAAAGTCATCGTATGTGACATGGGCAATATAATGTGGCCTTGGGGTTGCCCAGCGGAGGTGCATGCAGGCACACCCTTATATGCGCAACATGGCACTACAAGAACCCCGATATTATGCCACTGTTGATCAGAACAGCTGCTCAAGACGCTACGCAAGAGTTAGGACTCCTAACTACCAGTCGGGAACAGCAACCAGAAAACTGTCAACCCAGTACCCTCCCTTTGAAGGTACATTGCCACAGACTACACATATCACAAGGGATTCAAGACAGCACTAATATAGAGGCAAGAGAAAAGGAAAATGTGACGTGATCCTGTTGTCACGGCATCAAATGTGACGTCACCCTGGCCTCACTGCCCCCGTGCTATCCTGTGACGACCAATGTGACTTGGTATTGGTCGCGGCGCCAAATGTGACGTTCTAACCCTTGACTGATTCGGATGGGAATCTGGTTAGATTCGGTATCAGCTTTTTCGTCCCCAGCTCACCTCCAACGTCTGGTTATCGAAGTAACTGCTTTGATTTCTAGTCTAACCTACCCACGTTGTGATTTGATCTTAGGTAGACGAAATCAATCAGTCGCCGGGCCGTAATGCAAGCCGAATTCGAGCAAAGGTGACATCGCACAAGTATATGTAAAAGAAAATAAAGTAATAACTCGAAAGGTTCAAATGTGTTAAAAAAAAGAATAACAAATATTTTTATATCTGGTTACTGAATACAGGACTGCGTCTTTCTCCCAAACCGCTTCTATGGATACGTGACACTTTGCGTTTATTAGGCGAGTCTTAATATCTTAAGTTGTTTTTCAATAACTGTTTTTTGGTGTCTTCAGGCGATATTCGTAAAACTTGTTTTGGTGGTGTGAGTCGAAATGCGTAGGATCTTTCATGTCAGCTTCCTGCGAGGCTGGTCTGCGAGCTTACAGCTCAACTCTGTCTGCGTCTGTACGCGTCTGCTGTCTTCTCGGAACTGCAACTCCGTCTACTCGGTGCGACTCTGTTTATATGGACGCCGACCAAAACCGGGTGTGGGCCTGTCATGGTTTGGGTTCCTCGATAATCCCAAATCCACAATAAGAATTTTCTTTGTTTACATACAGGAAAATTTATCACTTTCCATTTTTGGAAGTCCATTACTTTCTGCTTTAGAGGGGTTCTTAAGGGAATCGTCCTCCCAAATTCTTCCTTTCTCATATTGGTATCTCACACCAATCCCCTCAGGGGGCGTCAACAGGTTTCCCTTCTTTCTCATAGTGGTATCTCACACCAATTCCCTCAGAGTCGTCAACAGGCCTCCCCTCTTTCTCATATGTTTATATTCGCCCACCGCTCACGCCACCACTCAGCCAATGACGCTCGAAGGCGCGGGTGTGGCCAGCCTGGCCTCAGTTTACAATTATCGCTCAAAGAAAAAAAAATATCTTCCTTTTTTTTCTTTCTTTTACCCGACTGGGCCCCTACGACTCGTAGTGTGGTCCCTAATCTCTATCTTAACCGAATGTCATCTGGAATTTATCAACGAGATTTTCGTCAAATGATTATCATCAGAATGGTCAAGTGAATCTCTTTGTAACCTCAACGCCTTCGTACTCTTATCGTCAACAATCTGTCCCGGTAACAAACTTTTATCATGCCAAGGTCTGAACATAAAACAGGTGTCTTTTCCCAAAACCAAATGACATCTCCGAAAGACAGTTAATGGTTTATTCTTTCCCCTTCCTTTTTCTTTGGGGTTGGTCTCAGCTGATGCCATTCTCGGTCATTGCTTGACCTGATTACGATTATCTTCCAGCATTCTGTTTTGTAGGCCACTTGACCAATTTGAAATTTTCATTATTGCCATGGGCAGATTGCTATCTTTTATTCGCCGCGTCATAGCATAAATTAATTCCGACAGATCCGAGATCTTACGAATTTCCTATCTTCTGCGAAAACAAAACTTTCTTTTTTCGCAAATGAAAATAAAATCTTTACGACTTTTCTTTGTTAAAAAATATAACATCGCTCAGTATGTCTTTCGTGATAGCTTCTTCTTGCCTTAATTATTTCTCGCTTTTAATTTTCACGCAACTGCTAAATAGTGTCACAAAAAGATCAGGGAATCCCTTCCAAAGCATGAATCTCTATACCTGTTCAAAAGAAGGGGGAAGACCTATCTACATCTACGAAGCTTTAATAAAAGGGAAAATGTTCGATTGATATACGTTTCCTATTTGTTCTTTATTTTATATTATTAGTTAAAATGAACGATAAGGTTATCTCTAATAATGATGGAAACAATAATAACAACAATAATAATGATAGTTATAACAACATAGATTTTAAAAAATAAAAATAGATAATAAAAATTAATAATATCAATGATAATGATGATAATATTTTGGTAGTAACCATAATCATAATAATAATATTAATAAAAGTACTAATGATGGTTATAATGTAATGGTTCTAAAAGTGGTAACCACAATACTAATAGTCATATTAATTGTAGTGTTCGCAAAATAATAATTTTGTAGTGTTAATGGTTATATCTGTTGTGGTGGCCATACTAATTGTTATTGTTACCATATAGAAACATTGCTTTATAACCATCACTAGCACCATTAGTTCTTCTTTATTATTATTATTATTATTATTATTATTATTATTATTATTACCTGTCCCGTACTAAGAGAATATTGCTACATATGAAACGCTACAATCTTGACATCGAAATTGACACAATAAAAATTGCGTACATACTTGTGCTCGGCTGTATGTATGTGAATCTACATATATGTGAGTGTCATCCCAAACAAAGATGAAGATTTCCTCTTCCCACCACCGCACATAAATAATCAAACACAAATAAAGCATAAATATATCCACTTTTCAAAAAATAAAGATTGTCTAAAACCGTGAAACCTAAGATCTCAAAAACTCTCCATATAATATACACACACACACACGTTCACCGGTTTTTCTAATACCGTGTTAAACCACGTCTTCGTTTTAAACCGCCACAATTTCTCTTGACATGATTGGGTGGGCTGCACACCTAGGGTTCGTATCCCCACTTTCCGCCATTATCCAAAAAGTGATTTATGCAGTTGTGATCCGGTGATTGTGGAGGTAATTTTAATATTGAAAAACTCATTGCTGTGTTCCGTGAACAAATCTACTACTATTTTTGCTTTGTGACCCGATCCGTTGTTCTAATGTAAGTGGCTAATAGGGATGTGATGCATTGTAGTCATAAATTCAAATATATGATCAGCCACAATACCTAGGTTGGCTTCGGAATTTAAATGATAATTTCTTGTTATCAAGGGTTCCAATGAACGTCAAGAAAATATTCCTCATATCATTACAACCCCGTCACTAACCCAGACCGATGATTCAGTGCGAAGTGCATTCATACTAACATGTTCTTTAAACCAAATTCTGATCTCTCCATTTGAATCTGGTAACGGGATCGAGACAAATTAGACAATGCAACGAATTGCAATATTCTATTGTTTATTTTTCAGATATTGAGCAAATATTAGCCTCATATTTTTTGTTTTATTCAGACAAGAATGGTACTTGGAATGATCTTTTGTTGCTATAACTCATCTGCTTCAAGTTACATTCATTCAAAGATAGTATTTCGTATACTTCCGTTGTAAAAGATGGTTATTGCTGCCTTTCAATCTGCTTGAGCTAGTTTTTCCATTCTTCTCCGACTTTTTCATGAACTAGATTTTTCCGTTCATAAAATTGTCGTAGAATGAATTTTTGTTCTAAACGTTCGATGGAAACAGTAGAAAGGTTACTGCACGGAAATGTTAGTAGATCTACTGCTTTTTATTAATATTTTTATTTGAGTTGAATATAACTTTAATCTTCATTCATACATATGCATTAAATGAAATTTAGTAGAACACCATATCCATATTTAAATGATTTATTGATTTAATTGTTTCCAAGTTATTGACTAATCAGAAAATTTGTATTTGTGCCCATGTAGTTAATAAATAAACAGTAAATATAATAAGAAATATTATGGCAAAGCTTTAATTAACAGTAAAATTATGATAAGTTTAGCAGGCTTCGCCCGCTCGCTCTCGCTTCGCAAAGTAAGATATATTCACTACTTGAAATCTTTGAAACAAAAATTTTAAATGAATATTTCCTTCATGAATTGGCTTGTTATATTAAAGGAAAGATTTACAAATGGATGCGAACTTGTTGAAGGCCAAGTAAAATTTCAAACTCTTTTTTTCACTATATATGACGATATTTCTAAACAAAACAAATTTTATATGAAAATCAAAACAATCTTCGAATAAAAGAATAGTAATGAAGCACATTTAATTAATGAAATAAACTTTTTTTTTTACAAACAGTATGCAAATTAGTTAAACCTGAAGATTTTTGTTCCTAGTTCGGGTGTACGTGCTTAGTCTCCCCCACATTAAACCCACATTGTGTCACAACCTGACCTCGTGCGGGGGTGACTAAGTACAAATTGACCTCAAGTAGTTTCTAACACGTTTATTTATTATCTCTCAGTTGCGTCTCTGTCTTTGGGCAGTGTACGCTTAGGATCCTTCACAAGACAGATTTGAAATTGAGGAAAATTATACTGAGAGTTGCTCATCTCTGGGGAAGAGCTGCTCGAGGCCGTGCCCTCTCATTGCACTAGGGAGAGGGATTGGTGTTCGCACCGAGGCCAATACAACCGACTTTTAGGGAGCTCGGGCAATTTTTGTTCCTAGCCCGGGTGTACGCGCTCGGGCTACCCAAATTAAACCAACGTTGTGTCGACTTCTTGGCGGTCGAATAAATACCAAATTACTATAAAGTAGAGCTGGGGCTTTTTCAATCTAAGAATTCGTGGGAGATTTGAACTCCAATTTCGCATTCATTCATAAAGAATCTATAATATACATTTTGCTTAATTAGACATTATGTTTCTTTATCTCTTCAAATTTTGAATATATAACTAATTCTAATTTCCATTTTCCTATCTTTACACTATATTAATTTTATCTTATGAATTCTTCCCACTTCTGTCACCCATGATATAAAAATAATTGTTTGTACGGAAAATAAGGATCTACGTTCATCAAGTCATATTTAAATTAAGTGACAGCAGAAGAATTATCGTTGAACTTTTAAAAGGTAAGCTTAAACATAAATTCATTACTTAAATGCAGCGATCAATTGTGAGTTCTATAATTTATTGATACCTATCGCATCTACCCCCTAGCTAATGTCCTGATGGACAAACCAAGAGTTCTCTACATGAGGTAGCTTAAATGCCGCTAGATATTGCGGTTTTTAAGTTAGCTTAAAATTTTAAACTAGCTGCAAGTTTGGATACAAAACAAAAAAAGTGTTACTCCCCTTGAACCATGAATGTAACGATAATGGCTAGTATAATATCTTAATACGTATTTTTAACCTCGCATATCTGGCAACCCTGAATATGAGCTCATCGAAAATCGTTTCCTGAGCCTAACTTTTCTAGGGCTTTAGAATGGGCTATGAATCATTGAAATCGGGCCAATGGAACGGAGGAGTTGCTTGGACAAACACAGGCACAAACACGCACACATACACTGTACTTTATGTATAAGATTTAACAGAGCAACGCATTTAAAATTGGGTGGTACAATTACCAAGTGAGATCACCGATGTCAAACGTATTTTTAAACTATATAAATATTGCCAAAGAATCCTGTTAGTGCGGGTTAAATTAAAATCTATAGTCACCGAAGAAAACTTTTACATACCTTACATATATTGAGTCCCAGACGAAATTTTCACACGATACATGTGATAAAAAAATTCGTAACTATAATGCAAAAGCTATTTTAGGGATTTTTAAAAAATTAAGTCAGGAAGTAGTTATCGGCAAAGTATTTTTTCTCTATATTTTTTACATACTTTAAAGATAGAGAAAAATTATATTTGATATATTTCTTCACATGAAGAAAAAGACAGGAATAGATGCAAGTAAATATAGAGGTATGCATATCAATGTAATGAGAAGAGTGAACTAGTCTATGACCTTAAGGTGATGATCTGAACAGAAAGTGTATTTTAATTTTTATTATTTTCTATACATTAATACACACACCTATACACATGCAAGGCATTGGTAATGCATATAAGTTGATTCATGCACTCAAAAGAACTAATACAAATTTGTTGGCATTTGGAATAATATATATATATATATATATATATAGTGTATTTAGGCACCAGTCCCTCTTTTATACAAGTTTTGTTGAAAACGACTGACAAGATGTGAGTTATTTTATATTATTTCTCAAATTCTCCGAATGTTTTCCAAGCGCTTAGTAATGATGAATTTTATTTTACTTTTATCTGAATATGTGCATTGATTTTTGTATGTATCTAGAGTTATAATAATGTTTTATTTCCAAAAACGGTCAGCACGTTGTGACCGTGTTCATAGTTGATATTATCGAGTTTTCTGTTTTTCTTTTTCATTAATAATTCTTCTATTAGGTTGGTGCAAAAATAATGTCGTTTTCTCACATAGTAACATATGTGAGAAAACGACATTATTTTTGCACCAACCTAATGTTATTTTCAGCTTTTCGTAGATGTCGATGATGCTATGATATTTGTATTATCAACAACTATGTTACGAATAGAGTTTGATGGATTTCCATGTGTATTTAAATGACACCAATTTGAGTTATGTCAAGAGAAATTTAACGTGAATCTTCTTGTTAAACATGTTGCAGTATATCCAATAAAATTATTAACAAATTTTGATTGGTCAGAAAAACAGCTCCTTAAGGGACATGTATATTCGTAAGTAATATTTGTTCTCTATACTGTAAATCCTGCAGGTGAATTATTATTTTTGCCAATGAGATTAGCGGTTTCAAATTTTTCCTAATAAATAATTAATTTAATTTTCTATTTTTTTTTATTATCTGAAGTCGTGTATTCTTTATCATGTTTCTAGGTTTGGAGCATAAAAGTTTATTATAACTCTAAATGCACACATAAAACAATGCATATATACAGTTAAAAATAAATAAAATTCATATATACGAAACACATGAGAAATTACCTAAAAAACTCAACGACTACAACTTGTCTTTCATTTTCTACAAATTTGTATATATATATATATATATATATATATATATATTGAATAATAAAAAATATTAAAAAATTAAAATCTTCAGACACACTGGGTTGTAGATTAATATTCTTTCGTTTTTATTATTATTATTTCATTTAGATTCCACGACTAGTTTCGACCAAAATGGCCATCATCAGGAGAAGAAATATTTCTGCTTGCTGGTAGCAGTGAACTATAGAAATGAATGTCTTGATGGAAAAAATGAACTTTTGTCTGTAGTTTTCATTTGTTTTTTCTATTTTTTTTTATCTTTTTAACATGAATCTTTTAACATTCCTTGTGTTGGTCAAACAGTCTCTTTTAAGTTGTTATTTGAGATAAGAGCTGGATGGATCCATGCTGCTCTGAATTCCCCTGGTCAGTTTGACAGTTTTATTGCCTCCTGGAGAGGGGATGTATCTCTGTTAAGTGTGTGTGTGTGTGTGTTATTTGGTTCTTAGCCAATAATTCGGTGTTTATTGGTTCTGTTGGTGTTATATCCTCGGCTTTTCGTTCAGTCCCGTGTCTATTGTTCATGATTATATTTTGAACAATAAAAATTATTAAAAAATTAAAATCTTCAGACACACTGGGTTGTAGATTAATACTCTTTCGTTTTTAATATGATTGTTTCATTTAGATTCCTCGACTAGTTTCGGCCAACATGGCCATCATCAGGAGAAGAAATATTTCCGCGTGCTGGTAGCAGTGAACTACAGAAATGAATGTCTTGATGGAAAAAATGAAGTTTTGTCTGTAGTTTTCATTTGTATTTTTTATTTTTTTTTATCTTTTTAACATTGATCTTTTAACATTACTTGTGTTGGTCAAACAGTCTCTTTTAAGTTGTTATTTGAGATAAGAGCTGGATGGATCCATGCTGCTCTGAATTCCCCTGGAATATATATATATATATATATATATATATATATATATATATGTGTGTGTGTGTGTGTGTGTGTGTGTGTGTATATATATATATATATATATGTATATATATATATATATATATGTGTGTGTGTGTGTGTGTATATATATATATATATATATTATGAACTTGTGTATTTATGCATTCTTTTATACATGATTCGTTAAAGACTACTTACAAGGTACTGTGATTACGCTTTTTATTTAATTTTTCGTATGTTCGTACGAGTGATTACTTTTCTGCGCGCAAAGTGTGTTAAAACTGGCCACACGTTTTGCATATCTAAGGACTTTCAGCTATTCTTTTAGCTATTATCAAGGCGATTTTTCATTATTAACTAAATATGTGGGATTTTATCTATGCGTCTAAATTTATAGGAACGTTTTCTTTTTTGAACACGGTCAGTAGATTGTTGCTGTCTTCAGAGTTAGTGTTATTGAATATTGACCTTCCCATTTTTTATTAATAGGACTTCCATTATTTTAAATACTTTTTACATGTGTATAAGGCTAATATACTTGTACTTCCTGCTGGTATGTTTCGTATGGAGTCTGGTAGGATTTTGTATGTTTTTAAATAATTCCTATTGGACCTGTCCTCGGACAGTTGTAACGTAAGGGGTCTAGATAGGTCTATATAGTGTGATCAGTGTTATTATCTATGAGTTCTATTTGTTCAGGAACATAGTTCCTTAAGGGTCATTTGAATTCGTAAATAATGTTTGTTCTTTGTAGTTTTGTGTTTTTAATTTTTTTATGGTTACCTTTTTAAATTTTCTTTAATCGACAATTTATTTTCTTGTTCGGTTCCATTGGGGTTGTGTATTTCTTTATGGTATTTCTTAGAAAAATCATCTAGCTTTTAGTTGACATGCATTTGGCTTTTGTAGAAAACGTTAATGAGACGAGAGGATGTATTCTCGTGTGGTCTCGTTAGGATTTTTTATCACTTCTATTTTATATCTAAGTGGGCATTCACTCTTAAAATTAAGGTGGTAAGAGTTTTTGCTCGTGGGCTTTTTATATAATGAAGTGGTGAATGTGTTATTACTGAATTCTTCAGAAGGAGAGTTTTTTTACTTAGTTTTTAGGTAAAAATCAGGACAGATTTTTTAGAATGTGGTTTGGAGAATATCACTTTCTTGTTTGTTTTTCACTGAAATAAAAATATCGTCTCCGCAGAGGACATATATTTTGGGTTTAGTGACTTGTTTAAATATCGTGTTTTCGACGTGGGAAATCTAGTAGTTGGAGAATCATGAGTCGAGAATATTTCCCACACTAACACCTTTTGTATGGGTGTAGATATTACCGTTATAGTCATATAAACAAGCTTTAGTTGTACAAGTATGCAGTTATTTCTTGAGGACATTTGGTTTGATGGATAGAGGTGGAATGTAATTATTTTTATATACGGAATTAATAATTATTTCAATTGACTGATTGACGGGGACGGATGAAATAAATTTTTAACGGGGTAGCTGCTATATCATTGAAAGTTTCAATTGTAATTTAGGATATCAAGCAATGCTTGTGTATGAAAATTTTAAGTGGTGTAAGATGTTGCATTGTGGTAATTACTTTATCCTGCAGGGTGTCAAGCCACATGCCTACGCATAAAGGCCTGATAGAAAAATAGGTCTACTCACCGATAAACTGTACCAGGTAGTTTGGGTTGACATATAGTTCCAGTAGCGCGCGCGCTCTCTCTCTATGTATACACACACACACACACACACACACACACATATATATATATATATATATATATATATATATATATATATATATATATATATATATATATATATATAGTTGGATCGATGAGAGTTTGGGACTCTGGGTTTCACACTATTTGCGATCGTCAGACAAACTGATTAATATCTAAATTTTAAAACCCAGGTCACAAACTCACATCGATCCAACTAAATATGTTAGCTCTATTACTGATATTGAGCGCTTTCCAATAAGTAATGCTCATATATAATATGTAAATAGTTTATATAAAAAATTGCATATATATATATATATATATATATGTGGTGGGTTATGTAGAAAAATAGGAAAAAGTACGTTAGGTAAATAATCTGGAGTTTTTAGTATTTTTTTTTATTTTTAAAAAACAGTGCACCTTACAGAAGTAGAGCTTAAATTATAATTTTTTTTTTTAAATGTAGCGAAGGAATCATATTTTTTTTTAAAATAACATATATATATATATATATATATATATATATATATATATATATATATATATATATATATATATATATTTATGAGAAATAACCATGACATTCATGCAACACAAATTTCATGACGGCTTTTCCCAAAATAAATCATTTCTAAGGGGTCAGAAGCTGTAGATTTTTCTCGTGAAGCATAAAGGAAATTATACAAGGAAGCTGTGAATTACGGACAGATATCAGTGTCATGTGAACGCTGCTATGCGTCCAGTGTTAAGCATACAACGAACTCGAAGATCAAATTGCAAATCCCTGTTTTGTTATCAAATCCCGTTTAATTTACGGCTCATTACTTTTCGAATCTGTGAATTGTACCTGATATCTCACAATATGTACAGTCAAATAATTTATTCTTTTAGTCCAATTAAATCTAGTTTCTATAATCTTTTCTTATTCCACGGTACTCTTTACTAACATTTTTTTCATTTTAATCAGATTGCTTTATCTTGTTTTTATGATAGACTAAATGAAATACTTGTAGTCCTTTTTCACCTTCAGTATCTTGATATTTTCTAGTTTGGTAGCTCTATTTCTAGATTTTTGTCTATTTTTATTCTCTTGCCACACTCGATTTGCTTCCCTCTCAATTTAACACTCGATTATTGATATCCTGGTTAGTGAACCTGATCATTTTTTTTTCATTAATACCTAATCAGACCCTATTTTCTGACAGTATTCATATAAAGTAATCAAATATGTTATTCCTGTGAATTTGAAAATACATATTCTTCTATACAGTTACATGAGGTGTAATTCAAGGGAGATAACTCGGGAGAAAGTAAGTAGTGGAAAAATCGTTTATATTGATCGCTGTTGCTTATATTTATCCAAGGTCTGTTTGTTATAATTTTGACATCGCTTTTTTTTTTTTAATATTTAAAGTTATGGGATCATACCACGAGCATTATTTTGTAACAGTCATTACTTTTTATTCAAGTTTTACAATAAAAACATCTGGTAGATTCAAAGAGACGCTAACTTAGATTGATTGATCTCATTTTCTGGTAGTTTTAGAGTTATTTGTTTTATTTTTAGCAATTTAGTGTGGCGTAGATTACTATAGAAATTACAATTCTCAGTTGTGAACTGAAATCTCTACATGAACCACTAAAATATTACCGTGGCCACGCAATTTTCTCTTTTGTGCGTGCGTGGACCACAATATTGTTACATGAACCACCATCGTTCATATGAACCCCGTTGAGAACTAATGACGTAGGTTATTATTTCTTGTTAATCTGCTTTCATTTATTTTATAATAATTCGATTTTTTCTGTTACCTTTCTGAAAACATCTTCTTTAGGTTGAAGTTTTCGATTTCTTTTCTAGTTTCTATCTTTCTTATGAATTGTGAGTTTGTTCTAAAGCTAAGTTTATATATTAGCCTGTCATTACATGGAAGAAATTCTTTCTCCTCTTTGGCTATCGACCTTAGCTGGTATTTCTGTAATTTTTAACATATTTTTTCAAGATCGAACATTTGTAAACAGAGTTTGGTGATTTACAATTATTGTGATTTTCTTCTTCCTTTTCCCACATTATTCATTTTTTTTTATCATCCCACATTTCATTTGTGATTTGTCTTGCACTTACGCAATCTTCTACAAAAGAAAAACTTTCGTTTCACTCATCATTCACCAAGATTATCTTTGTTTAGCACACTTTGAGGATCTAACGCAATACTTATTATTAATGGTCAGCGCCTGTTAAACATTAACCCACGACGAAAAACACAAATTTTATCTCAGCTGCATTTGTAAGTTTGTAAATTATCCCAATGCGACTTTTGATGACCTAATTTTGAAGCTAATTTTAAGCGTGTCGCATCGTACACGAGGTATAAAATTAGCGTATGTACAGCTGGCCGTGGCTACGACGTTCACCAACTGATATATCCATTTACTCTAATCAAATTAGCTTCAAAATTTGATTTTCCAAAGTCACATGATACACGAGTATATACGGTATCTATATTTGAAATAAGCATTCGTTGTTTTCAAAATTTACTTTCTTTCCATATTGTATGGCAACTCTATAGTTGTATTTTGATATTTATTCTCTTTTTGTAATGTTTCTATTTTGTCGACTGAAGATGCAGTTAACCATTTGCAGCGTTCAGTATTTTTTTTTGGTGGGGGAGTGGGGTTAGTTGCTTGAGTCTCATCTATCCACATACTTCTCTATCATTGTTAGTTTGTTTGTTTCTTTAAAAATATCAATTTTGGGAGTTTCTACCGTAACTTCAGTTATTTTTACTTCTCAAATTCATATTCTTCAGTCACAGAAATGTTTGTTTTAATTTGATATGGATTAATTTCTATTTTTCCGTTCATATCTTAAAATGTTTTAAATACATTAGGTGAATTCTTTATGTGTTTCAGCTCTGTTTCAATTCTTTTTGGGGTAATCTTACTTTTTTCTTTTAAATTTTTAACATTTTTAGTCCTTTATGATTGGGACAGAGGCAATTATTTCAGAAACGGAGATACTTGAAAATAATCAGTGGTGAATATTTATATTTTGATAAGATTCGATAGCAACACTCTCAAGAATTTTCCATTTAAGTAAGTTACAGCAATTTATCAAATGCATTAGTCATACATAGAAATAAATTAAACCTCAATTTTGATTTAAGTAATGTTACATTTATTAAATGCGAAAGTAACTTACTTAAATGGTAAATTCATAACTTTCTGTTCTTTAAAATATGTAATACATAAAATAAAATGATATCAATATTAATTATATTATTATAAAACACATCTTTTACTTACTTTTTTATTAAACATTAAATTACACCACTTAGCATCCTTTTACAAGTTTTAATATCCTAAAATAAATAATGTTTAGCACTATTCTGCATTGAGCCCTCTTTCAAATTAAATGTTACGGACAGTGGAATTATACTCCATTTGTTCTCACTTACATATATATATATATATATATATATATATATATATATATATATATATATATATATATATAAATTTACACACGCTCTATCTCTGATACTGAGCACTTTATCCCATAGATATAGCACACCTTAAGACTATATTTCTTCATATTCAGCTCCTGGTAAACAGTAGAGCACTTTCGCTACATTTATAACACAGTATGGACATAGAAAAATTTAACCTCGACTACTCCCTAAAAACATACCCATACCATCCCCTCCCATATATAAACTAAAATTAATTGAAAAAATAGAAAGTTTCCTCAAAAGAATGAGATGGAAAGTTCACTTTTAAAACCAGGACATTCTCAATAACAATACACTCAGGGAAAAATACGGCTTCAAAACAAAAAATTCCCCCCACAACAAAAGGAATGAGAGGACTTCGAGAAAGACTTAACTGACCTAGTTAGAAACATAAAATTCCATAAAAAACAAGATGCATTCCAAAAAACTAAAAGAATATATAACTAAAATAAACAACTCAGCAAAAGTATTTATCGCTGCTGACAAAAAGAGAAATTTATACAAACTAAGCCCTCCTACACACAACAAATTACTCAAGAACAACATAACCAAAACATACAAAAAGGCACCCAAAACAACAGAACACGATATTAATAAGGACGCTAAAACAATCAGAAAAAAAATTAGACCTAGATGACCGAATAAGTTGTATTAGCAAGGCACAAGCCTTTATCACACTAAAAGAGCATAAAAAAAATTTCAAAACCAATACTGCATGTAGACTCATAAACCCAGCCAAAAGTGATCTAGGTGAAATAAGTAAAACAATGTTAGAAAGAATTAATTCTGAACTTAGGAAGAAGTTAGGAGTAAACCAGTGGAAAAATACAAAAACAACTATTGACTGGTTCCACAGCATAAATAACAAACAAAATTGCCAATTCCTACAATTAGACACAAAATAATTTTACCCACCCATAACAGAACGCATGTTAGATAAGGCCATCAACTTAGCTCAGGAACAAATAATAATAAAACCAAGCGAACTCAACATCATTAAGCACGCCCGTAAATCATTATTATTCCACAATGAAGAAGCATGGATAAAGAAAGATGGTATATTTGACACTACAATGGGAAGCTTTGACGGTGCAGAGACATGTGAAATCATAGGTATTTACTTACTACACGAACTGAGCAAAATAATAGATAGAAATGACACAGGACTCTACAGAGACGACGGTCTCATAATCTTAAGAAACTGTAACAAACAAAACACAGACAAAACTAGAAAAGCAATAATAAAGATTTATAAAAATAACGGATTCGACATATACATAAAAACTAACCTAAACGAAGTAGATGTTCTAGATGTCACCTTCAACCTAAGAAAAGGCACATATAAACCACATAGAAAACCTAATGATAAACCACTCTACATACACACATCTTCCAACCACCCGCCTTCTATAATCAAACAGATACCAAAATCGATTAACCGCGAGCTTTCCGACAATTCTTCCAATGAATCCATATTTAACAAAGCTAAGAAAGACTATGAAACAGCTCTAAAAGATAGCAGATTCCCAGCAACACTCACATACTCACCACAGAATACAAAAAAGGCCAACAGGAGAAGTAATATCATATGGTTCAACCCGCCGTACAGCAAAAACGTAAAAACAAACGTAGGAAAAATATTCTTCAAACTCTTACACAAACACTTCCCGGAATCAAGCACCTTACACAAAATATTCAACAAAAACACAGTAAAAATCAGCTACAGCTGCACCGAGAACATGGCACAAATAATAAAAAAGCACAATAGGAAAATTACCAGCAAACCACACGAACAAATTAAACCCACGTGCAACTGCAGAATAAAGAACGAATGTCCCTTAAACGGAAATTGTTTACAAAACAACGTAATATACCAAGCCACGTTAAAATCACCAGATAATGAAGAAAAAGTATACATAGGAGAAACTGAAGGACCCTCGAAACAAAGAAATTATACACACAAAACATCTTTCACAAATAGTAAATATGCGAACAGTACAATGCTTTCTAAGTATATCTGGGGAATTAAAAACAAAACGCACATCACACCAAACATATCTTGGAAAATAAGGAAAAAATCATCAGCCTTCAACAATCAATCAAAAACTTGCAAACTCTGATTGGAGGAAAAAATAGCTATCATTACTTTCCCAGACCAAAATAAATTATTAAATAAATGATCCGAGCTCATCTCAAAATGCAAACATGAAAACAAATTTTACTACGTTACTTAAAAAATTGAAAAGGAAAAAAACAAAATAAAAACAAATAAATAAACAAATAAACAAAATAACAATAATTTAAGCTAAATTAATTAATCCAAACAAATTACCAAATCACACCTGTTAGAATAGACGAAAAAGAATAATAATAATAATAACAAAAAAACGAACCCAAATAAATAAAGTAAATAATAAACAAAATAGCAAACCATTATGACCAAAATATTAGTTAGACTAAAAAATCGAACCAAAAAAATCGGACGAAAATAATACCTATAACTGTTATATAACGATAAAAAAATAATAATAATAAATAATAAATAAATACTACCTTAATTAAAAATCGAAAAACCGAAAAAGAGAAAATATAGAAGTAAAATAAATTAACTTAAATTCAGCCAAGTAAATAAATAAACAAACCAATCCCGATAAAGTTACCGTTAGAAAAAACAACTAAAAATAATCGACCTAAATAAACACAAATTAAAAACTGTTCCTGCCGAAATAATAGTTAGAACAAACTTCAACAATCAACCCCAAAATCGAATAAATAGCTTTAATTAAATTCTCAAACCAAAACAAAACTATTAAATAAGTAACATAAACAAATTTTTACTACGTTAATAAAAACATCGATTAAAAAAAAAATAAAAAAATAAATAAAATAAAATAAAAAACAAAAAATAAAAACAAGCGAAATAATTTAACCCAAATAAATAAATAAACGACTTCCGGTAAAACAACCGCCATAATAGACTTCCCACAATGCACCGCTGACCTGTATATATACAAATAGCCGAGAAAAATAACAGCACATGTGGCCTGACGATTGCATATAGCATGAAACAGACTGTCGCCTCTAAGTGTTGACTTCTATGTTCACTTTTATATATATATATATATATATATATATATAGTTAAAAATATGATTCCATCGCTACATAAGAGCTCTCATGTTTCAAAACAAGAGCCGAAAAGCTCTCTTCCATCTTCAAGCGAAATTTTTTTTGGGAATGACTAATTCTTGAAATTTACGCGATTTTATAAGCATATTCATTATTAAAATTAAAATTACTATGGTAACGATAAGAGAAATTATTTTTAAAAAATGGGGCGTAAGGGTTAATAATATGTATCAATGTCTCAGTTACATACAAAGAGTTCAATGTTGGGGTGTCTAAGTTCAAAGCGGAAGATGACATCGTCTAGTCTGGTTAAATGTCTATGGAGATTTATTTATTTTTATTTTATTTTATTTTTTTATCCCTGAAAGGGCTTTATGTATATAAAAATCTGCCATATTTTTTTTTATTGTGTAGGGCTTTTAAACTTTTTATTTAGACTATGGAGTTTAAAATTTGTATTTATTATTTTATTGTTTTTTTTTTGTTTTTTTTTTTATGATGTCGGCAAAAAACCGTTAACTCATGTCTATTGTTTAATAAATTTTCATTATTTAGAAACTTGATAAGGTGTAGTTTTTCATGTGAGTATAATGGGAATGGGTCATCCCATATTTTACAAATTCTAGTTTTGTTTATAATTTTCCATTATACTTTTGGCGTTTTATTCATTTCTTTTAAATGCCAAAAATATTTAGATAGAGATGTCTGATTTCTTTTATTAATATTGTTGAAGGAGCACTTATGCTGCCTCCATGTGGCTTTAAATTCATTCTTCGTGGACCCAATGTATATCATATTAGTATTAGGACTCTCAGTGGATGAGATAGTATATTGGTATACAACAGATTTTACGCGGCATATATTTTCCAATGGGCAGTCTTCTGGGTTTCTACAATCACATAATTTTTCACTATTTTTGTTTAATTTAAGTGTAGGGTTTTTATTCTGGCATGGGGGTTTATTCAAGATTTTATTATTGTGTTTTTAATTATAACTTCTAGATTTTCATCGCAACTGTAACTTAATTTTAGAGTGTTTTATTAAATATCTTACTAAGTCTACTATTTGTATGAAAGTGTCTTTCAATTAAAGCTAGGAATTTATGTCCTAGCTTAATACTAACCATCTGGTTGAACGCAGGGGTATAATGGTTTTTCTTTTCCTTTTTTCTTCTGGTTAGTACAATTATTTCTGTAATTGATGTTAGCAGTTTTTGTATCCACTATTTTTTAGGGTTGCCTTATAAAAATTACTGTGTTGTTGGAATATTTCTTTATTAGCAGTATTAATGCTGATTCTTTTCTCTATTGATTAGGTACATGCTTCATTATGGATGGAGGGTGGTTTGATTTAGGGTGTACATATAAGGGGTTAGTGTTAGGTTTTCTATAAGGTAGGTATGTGTTGTTTATTAGATCCAGAGTTACGTCGAGGAAATTTACCCTTGTTAATTTTGTACAGACTGTTGTTTTTAAATTTAGTTTTCTAAATTGAATATATATAATCTTTTTAATTTTCTCTATTTTAAAATTAGAGAAAATCCTCACAACCGTGAGCTTGTTATCTCTGTACAACCCGATGTCCTTAATATCTAATTCAAAGTGGGCGGTCAAGTTGCACAATATTAAAAGACCGACAAGGTCAGAAGACTCTGCAGAGTCTAAAGATCCCATAGTGATGTCAAAATGGACATCATTGTTTTTAATTCATTGGTTCCCATTATGAATGAGGACATATTTTTGCACTGAGAATTATATTTATTTCTTCTTTTGTCAGGTCAGAATACACAGCACCAAACTCTAGGGCAGTCGTGAAGAGATCCTTCGATATTGACGGGTAGTAATCCACAATATCGAACTGTAATAGGGTGCAATCAGGTTTATTATTAATATTGTTAAACCAATTGATGACATCTTTGGTATTAATCCATAATTTTAATCGAAGGTGGTTTTTAATTTGCTAAGTAATTCTTTCTAGTATTCTTTTGCTTATCTTACCGATGTCGGGTCGGGTTGGGTTAATCATTCTTATAGTAGGGTTTTACATAAAATCTTGTTTGTGGTCCTTATGAGTGTTGTAACATTCCTTTTCAGCAGGTTTGCCTGCTCTATCGCTAATTTCTAATTTATCAGTAATTTTTTTATAGTTCTGTTAATACTATCAACCATATTTATGTCGTTGTTGTGAGCTTTTTTTAGTTATTTTTTTTTAATTAAGTTCTTGTAGTCATCTTCTGTCAATTTATAGAAGTTGCCAGTTTTTTCAGACTTAACTAGTATTTTATCACAATCATTGATGCTTTTAACAATTTGGTCTAGATGTTTTTGGAAGTGGCTTTTCTTTTTTTGAAAGGTGATGTTATTGATAATGTTGAGTAGGTCTTTTTCAAATTCATATAGCTTTTTGTTGAATGGTGCAACTATTTTTACTTTTAAAGCCGTAAACTTCATGTTCTTTATTTGTTGAGTTATTCCCACGAAAGGAGAAGAATGCTTTCCATCTCATTCTTCTAATTAATTCCTCTGTTTTTTGTTAAAGTTTAACAAACTAATTCCGTTTGTTAGTGAGTGGAATGTTCTCCAGAGAAATTCCGAAATTTTATTTTTAAAGATGTTATTTTAAAAATAAAGGTTCAGAGTGCTCGACCTTATTTGGGAGCCGATATATGTGTCAAAATATATAGAAAATAGGAAAGAACTCGATAGGTAAATAATCCAAATTTCTTTAGTATTTTTATTATTAAAAAAAAAACTTTGCACGATACAAGAGTAGAGCCTAAATATAATTATTTATTTAAAAATATGATTCCATCGCTACATAACAGTTCTCATGTTTCAAAACAAGAGCCGAAAACTTCAATATAATTTTATGAATATATTATAATATATATATATATATATATATATATATATATATATATGTGTGTGTGTGTGTGTGTGTGCGTGTGTGTGTATGTATGTATGTATTATAATATATTCATAAAATTCAAAATACACGAAAGAGACATGCACATCTGCATACATATCTACCATTATACAATTTATGAAATTGGAGTATTCAATTTGCACAAGTTGTAACTCTATTATATATTTTTTATATAGATAAATATTTAAAATAATCAGACAACGCTATATATGGGTGTGTGCTTGCGTGTTTGTGCATGTATGTGGTGTGTGCGTGTGTATTTTTGGCTTTGACTAGTAGTCGTTTTGTAATGCCGTACTCACACAGCACCGATCGATTCTTATATTTTTACTTGGTTATTTACATTTTATGATTTTACTGCTGTAAGTAACAAAGAAAATCATTTGATCTCCTCCCATATAGCGTTGATTACCAAGTTTGTCTGGTCAATCTTTTTATTTATATAATGAGTTTCGTTTATTAATTCTACAGACACACTTGCACATACAAATACACACGCACACAAACGCACACACACACACACACATACATATGTATGGGTATAGGTATAGGGTTTGGTAAATGAAATAGCAAGATATTAGCGACGGTATAAGCGCGTGCTGGCGTGCATACGCTTGTAAACAAATAAATAATTACCAAATTTAGCCAAAAGGTGTAGACATAATAGTGCTCAATGTGATTAGACAGAGATAAGTAATATATATTAATAAATACACTTATACATACGTTTGGTGTACGACTCGTGTTTCGTTGGTTATCCAATTTCTCAGGTCTAAGATATAATGGAGTCGCATACCAAATGTAGGTCGATGCGTACACACAAACACACACACACATATATTAGGTTGGTGCAAAAATAATGTCGGTTTTGACGATTTTTTTTATTATCGTTCACACATTTTTCCAACTTTTTTGACTTCCCTATTTGCTTTAAATGGCGAACGACTGTTGAGTGGTCGACCAAGAGTTCAACAGCAACTTCTCGTGTGGTTTTGCGAGGATCGGCTTCAATTAAGGCTTTCAAATGTTCGTTATCAACCGCAGTCGGCCGGCCGCGACCGTCTTCATCTTTGAGGCTCTCGTCACCATTGCTAAATTTCTTGAACCACCGTTGTGCCACACGTTCGTTAGTGGTTCCTGTGCCAAACGCATCATTGATATCACGAGCTGTCTTGGCAGCTTTTCGGCCTAGTTTGAACTGGAACAAGAAAATCGTACGGATTTGAATTTTGTCCATGCTGTCAAAAAGCCTGCAAAAAATTGAATGAAGAGATTGAGAACGGTAACGAATAACACGATTCGATAGAGCAAAAAACGCGCTTCAAAATGATATATAACATGGCTATATATATCAATGAATTAATTCAGAAATCATATATAAAATTAACATATGTGAGAAAACGACATTATTTTTGCACCAACCTAATATATATATATATATATATATATATATATATATATATATATATATATATATATATATATATATATAAACATATACCTACTTGTATTCAGGAGGAGAAAAATTATTGAATAGAGATAATATATAGATTAAATTAAGTATATAGATACATAGGTATAAACGGATTCAGAAACGATCTGAGGATTTTTTCATAGATAATTACTTATATATATTAGGTTGGTGCAAGCAAAAATAATGACGTTTTCTCAGATAGTAACATATGTGAGAAAACGACATTATTTTTGCACCAACCTAATACAATTAGAGAGAGTCAATAATTTCTTCACTTTTGCTATATTTTCTTTGCGTTGACTGAATTGTTCGTACAAATAGAAAAGATGTTTGTCTGTCGTCGCTACATTGAACATTATTTCTTGACATGTGAATTCTCTTTGCAATCGAGTAAACATGGCTTATCCGTTCTCCACTTGCACGAAGAAAGTAGATCGATCAGTTATCGGTTGATGGCCTGAAATTGTCCCAGGTGCTAAAATCCATCGAAGGTTTTCGGACCAAATCTTCCTACAACAGAATGTGTAGTAATTGATTGTGAGTTTCAAGAATGGGTGGTTATGCATTAAGAATATAAAAGGATTTGGACACTCACCTATCTCAGCGAGTGACGACAACATTGGGCAAATCTGCAACATGATACTGAAGAACCAACATCGTTGAAATGCAAAACATATGTAAGTTAATTATTGTTTGGCATATGAATTCATTCATACCAGGCTTAGATTTCATAAAGTCTTCAACATATGTTTCCCTAAACAGATAACAGAGGATCATAAAGACAGTTATTTGAGAAACTGTGGACACTCGTTGAACCAGAGTATCATAGTGAATCCGATATTTTATTATAAAATAGGATATTCACTAGGTATTAAACTTAGTTTTACTACTTCGAACAGGTGTGACGTCCCCCCGGTGTCGCTGCGCCAAATGTGACGTCTGCCTAGCCGCGTCCGTCGTGCTATCCTGTCCTGTGACGACCAACTGGCTTGGTATTGGTCGCGACACCAAATGTGACGTTCTAACCATTTGGTGATTTGGATGGGAATCTGGTTAGATTCGGTATCAGCCTTGTCGTTCACAGCTCGCTTCCAACGTCTGGTTACCGAAGTAACTGTTTTGATTTCCAGTCTAACCTACCCACGTTGTGATTTGATCTTAGGCAGACGAAATCAATCGGTCGCCCGGCCGTAATGCAAGCCGAGTTCGATCAAGGGTAACACTGCACAAGTATATGTAAAAGAAAAGAAAATAATAACTCGTAAAGTTCAAATGTGTTAAAAAAAGGGATAACAATATTTATATCTGGTTGCTGAATACAGGACTGCGTCTTTCTCTCAAACCCGCTATATGGATTCGTGACACTTTGTGTTTGTTAGGCGAGTCTTAACATCTTAAGTTGGTTGTTCTTTAAGAAACTTGTTCTTGGTGTATCTTCAGTCGATATTCGTAAAACTTGTTTTGGTGGTTGAGTCTAAGTCGTTCTTCAAAATTAAATTGTTCTTGGCTAGAAGTTGAGTGGAATCTCAGATATCTCCGAGGCGGGTGCAACTCCAACTGCGAACTTCCCTCGAACTCGAACTGAACTGGTTCTCACTCGTTGTGACTCTGCTTATATGAACGCCGATCAAAACCGGGGTGGGCTTGTCGGGGTTTGAGGTTCTTTGATAATTCTAAACCCACAATCCACTTCTTTGTTTTCGGTCAGGAAAATTTTATTATTTTCCATTTTTGGAAGTCTTTCGTCTTCCCACCTTCTTCTGTTCTCATATTGGTATCTCACCATGCCCTCAGAGGGTGTCAACGGGTTTCCCCTCTCTTTCATGGTGGCATCTCACACCTATCCCTTCAGAGGGGCGCAACATGCCTCTCCTCCTTCTTCACATGATTACCTCCGCCTAACGCTCATGCCACCATCCAGCCAATGGGCGCTCAGCGGCGTGGGTGTGGCCAGACTAGCCTCGGTTTAAAAAATCTTACTCAAAGAAAAAAAAATTATCTTCCTTTTTTTTCTTTTTCCTTTCTTCCCTTTCTTCTGCCCGACAACAAACCTTAGACTCTTATCTTAACCGAATCACCTGGACTTTATCAATCGAGCCGTTTCGCCAGGATCATGTGGGTGGTCATCTGATGAGATCGCATTCTGGCGTTAATTATTCCTGATAAAATAATTTTCTTATCATAGCCAGCTCCTGGCACAAAACAGATGCCTTTTTCAAAGATATTTGTAGATAGCCAATGGCTCAGTCTTTTGTTTTTGTAATTCTGCGGTTGATCCAATCGGACATTTTTCTGCGACACAATTAATTTTTATCTATTCAGAATTCTGCCCTGTAGGTCACCTGAACAACCTGAAATTTTCACCATTCGGTGCGCCGTCATGAATCAAATCAAATCCGACACATCCGCGGCCTTACCTTCCTCGCTAATGAGAATAAAGCCTTTAGCATTTTTCTTTGTTAAAAAAGAATAACATCGCTTAGTGTCCTTTTCGTGGTGGCTTCTTATCACCTAAATTTAATTCTCGCCTTTTTTTTCTCCTTTCCTTCTAGCGTCCTAAATAGTGTCACAAGGAGATTAAACGATACAGTATAAAGTGTTATACACTAACAAACGTCAACACAGAGAAAATGTAAATATATGCTTACAGTCTTTGGGTGTAGACAAGTATTACTGATAGAAGAATATCTGAAGAGAGTTTAAATGGTGTATAGTGTAGGGTACAGTGAGTTCTTGTGGAATAGATCTGGAAAACAAGTAGCGAGTTCTATTCTAAATATGTCACTTATATTTGTGTCCACATCTACACCGTTGTCACAATTCATACCTGTGATTCGAGGAGCCGGGCTAATAGGGCAGGTCGATTTTTGAACCTTGGTATTGCACTTAATTTAAAAGTTGAGGTTTGACATGATAAATAAGAATGCAAAATATTTTTTGCGGATCGTTTATTAAGGAAATGAGTTTGAAGATTAAGTTTAGGTTAAAAATTGGAGCGTTAGAATTGCATTCCGGTGATCAGTAAAAGTCTTATAAAATTTATAATTTGAGCTTCACAAATTATATATGGACGCAAGGGAAAGAAAACATTATTTCTAAATTATTAAATAAGACCTTCATTTACTTCAAAGGGAAATTATAATGAACAATTTACCTATATTATTATGTAGTATATTATACAGTGAAGTAGTTTTAGTGCGATTGTCAATAAACAAGGCAAATTTGAAACATTTTGTCGTATAATTTGTACCCAGTAGTATACTGAAGTTATATACACTTTTATTTAATTTTCGTTTTAATCTATTATGATCTAACAAATCTTATTCATTGATTAGCCTTTTCTGTAATATTTTACAATGTTTTTACACAGGTTTTGCCTATCGAATACAGTAAAAGTGATTCATAATGGTAATACTGGTTTGAATATATTTTCCATTCAATGTATCTAATGCAAAAACTATCAACTCTATTTGGATTTATTTCTTGAAATAGTAAAATTCTGAAGTCAGTTTGTAATCAAAAACCTGTGGGAATTAGGTATTTCTGTACATTTTTCAGACAATTTTAAAGATAAATGCTAAAAAAAATTAGTAAAAGCTATGAATCTAATATTCGCTGTGGGAATTTAGTATATCAAACGACAGTTTTCACACCAAGTGAAATATTCATTTTCTAAAAAAAGTGTTAAATTAACCTGCCTAACCTCATTTCTCCCTTAGATTATTGTCTTTTTGGTTTTCTCTAAATCGTCGAAATAGCTTATTAATTTGTCAAGATGTGAAAGGTGTGATGAATACATGAACACTACATGAGTTATGTATGCAGTTGTTGAATGCAGATTTGCGTAATACTCCGTAACACTTGTTCTAATGCAGATTTCCGTAATACTCCGTAAGACTCGTTCTAATAATCTATTATAACAAAAGAAAGATAATTATTTGCTCACCCTCGTACAGAGAATTTTGAAAAACTGACCATTGAAGTTCATCCTATTATACAAAGAATTAATATTCTGAAAAAAATGACCCAAGTTTATATAAGTAAGCCAGGGATTACATATTTTTCAACCAAATATTGTCTTTGAATTGATCAGAAAGTTTAAAACATGAGAAATTATGTGTTAGTTACAAATTCAGAAAAGAAAAAAAAAGAGGTTGTTATTTTAATTTAGCATAATCGAATAGGCCTCAGCAAAATTCAACCAGATTTTATATTTCAGTTCCAATTCCACGCAACTCAATTAAATCAAATACAATATTTACCATCGACTTGGAATTTATTGACCGGCAAGCTGAATTCATCAGTCAAAGTTCTTGGTCTCCTGGGAAATTTTGTGAATAGGAAATTTAGTAAATTTAAAAGGATTACAAACGAAAAGCGAGATTCGATTTATACTCGATCGATATTTGATTGATATTGTCTAATGAATGAAATATTGTGAAATTTTGTTAGTGTGTTTGCTCCGCAAATAATCCAAAATCAAAAGCATTTGTTACTATCTGGAAACATAAAAGAAATTTAAAAATTTTCGATCACATGAATTAATTTGTTTTTTTTTTTTAAAACATTAACGAAATTAAAATAATTTCGATCAAATAATTTTTTACAAAGGGAAAATAATATTTGAAGTGTTTATTAATATTACGAGGCGTGACACGACAGTCGGTGTGTGTGTGTATATATATATATATATATATATATATATATATATATATATATATATATATATATATTAATATTATCAACCACAGACTGTTTCGCAGGTCATCAGTGTGGCTGGACATCCGACTGCGATCGAAACTCGACTGGTATGATATCAGTCGGGGATTTTACCCCAAATCCATTTGCACACGACAGGTATAGAGGTGAATTTAGACGTATTTATGTTTAGATAAACACGCCAGTAACCGGAAAACTCGATTCTTCTTAACGAAGAAACTTGCATCAGCAGGAGTAATAGTCACAAATTCACTTAACACCCCACCCGAAAATCTCAACCGAAATATTTTTTTCAGGTTCATATTACGTGAGAGAAATAAACAGACAAGTGAGAGGAAGAATGATTAGTGCATTTATACATATATTTAGATGATATAAAATGAAATAACCTGAATTAAATCTGGTTACAAGTTTGGAGGATCCAATTATAATCGAATTCAGTACATTAGTATAAGTCTTCAAGTCTAGCTTCCTAATTGCTACTTGCTACACGGCAAAACATTGACACTTCCTTTCTCTCTGTCTGTCTCTCTATCTATCTATCTATCTATCTATATATATATATATATATATATATATATATATATATATATATTTCTCACCGGTAGCACGAGTCAGAGTTCCATGCACAGCACAATCTTCTCAGGAAACTAACGGTTACATAATTAATTTTTTAATAAATATACCTGGTTAACGCAATGCTGGCATAGTCCTATATTATACATAGTTTTATTTGTAATTAAATTAAAGTTATTTATGTTTTTGAAACATGAGAACACATATGTAGCGATGGAATCGTATTTTTTAAAAATATATATATATATATATATATATAATTATTTAAAAAAAATTATGATCCCATCATATATATATCTATATCTGTCTATCTATATATATATATATATAGTTTAAAAATAGACGGATTTATATTAAACGTGGATTAATGGTATTCCATCGAGCTCTATTTTATTAACACCAGTACTAAAAGTTTAAAGTAATATATATATATATATATATATATATATATATATATATATATATATATATATATATATGTATGTATATATATACACACCCCCACACACATATATATATATATATACACACATATATATATATATATATATATATATATATATATATATATATATATATATATATATATATATATTTCAGTTGATATTTCTAATGGTAAATAGTAGATAGAGTATAACTGTGACATATACTGTTATATAATGTGTTCTGACAAGTTACGTATAATTTGCATAATGAAATATTTTTTCCTGAACTAATGATACATGAAATATGTAAACATGAAATTTGATTTATTTTTATTTATTTTTATTTATTATTACAATAATAACTAATAAGTATACATCAATATTTCCAGAAGAAGCTCTGTTAATGATTTGTTTTGATTTATAATTATTCAGGTCTTCACATGTAGGATTCAACAAAACATTATAATATTACATATTCCTCAATGCTGACAGAAAAATATATATGTTGAAGAACTTAATTTTCTGAGAACTCTTGAAAATAACCAACTATTTCAACTAGTGTAAATAACATGAAATTCTATTCCTGAAACCGTATTCTCTGTAGGTCAACATGCATGGCGATATCGTAAGAGTCCTTTTTTAAAGGCAAGTCATTTCCAATGCCGTTTAGTAAAAAAAATAGAGAAATGACATAGAATCAACTAATCTAGAATAATTTAATAACATTTCCGCTGAATTCTTGTAAAATACCCCAGTAGATATTTGTGTCAATTTTGTAAATATTATAGAAAACTTTACAAAGTTAGATCCCAGAGAAGATGTACAGCTGATAATTAATTTTCCGGTTCCATTCAATTTTGACAGACAACTATTTTTGTTTAAATTATTAAGATTAAATATTAGATATCCTGTTTCTATATGTATTAACTTGATACCTATAACTATTTCTGCTTTCAGACATATTTCCTACTCAGTAATCTATGCAATTATCTCTATCTATAAAAGGCAGTGTGTGTGTGTGTGTGTGTGTGTGTGTGTAACACATGCACTGCCGCAATTTTCGACAGATTTGCACCAAGATTTACATGCACATGCTCCAAGTTAGCGGGAAGGCCAAGACCGAATTTGCATTTCCCAACTCCCATAATCAAATAATCGATTTTTTCATGTTTCTACGACAGTTTTCATGTAGTTTGCGGCCATTTTCTACTGGCCAGAGTGAGAGAATATAGCTGGCTGGCACGAATAGGCAGGAATATCCTATTGGCCAGCGTGAGAGCCAACAGCTGACTGACACGAATGGTAACTAGCATGCAAAAAAATCGATAGCTGCATCCGTCACAAGTGGGAAAAATATAAATATGCATGGCGCTTCACCCAACTGACTCATTCGCTTGCTTAAACCCAACGTTGATTCTGATTCCGCAGAACTGGTTTGGGTGTGAAAAAGTATTTGCTGTTAACATTCTTTTTTTATTCGGTTTTTCCAGTTATGAGTCCTTTTTTAAAGCTGATAGTTTTGTGTTCATTTTGTTTAGTTCTTTTTTCGTAACAGATTTAATGTTTAGTATAGAGCTTAGAAAAAAATTCACAGTGTGAGATAAGCAAGAAGTAAGGCATGTAGCAACATCAGCACGGCAAAGGGCACTCCTTTAAAAGCAAGGAAGGGCAAAAATATTTTAAGTCAAGTGATAGAGATTGCTGTATGAGTCGTACGATTTTTGAATCAAGTACGGGCAACGCCGGGCCATGTTGCTAGTTATATAATAAATATTTAGAAGTCAGGCCGACCCAAGGATTCCAATCAACTGTGTTCGGGGACAGGTCAAAAGTAAATTGATATCCCTCATATTTGGAAAGCAAGGATTATCAGGAAAGTAGATTTTGTTGAAAAAAATTTTATTTAATAAATGCTTATTTTAATACTTACTTGATGCTCCCTTAGCATCGTTCATCACTTCCTCTTTGTTAGGTATAGAAGTGTATTCATCAACTCGAAAATCTCTTCCAAATGAAAGCATCTTTCTCACGCAGTTATCTGTCAAATAAGATTCGGGATTCATGTTACAGTGATTGACCATGGTAGAATTCGAACGCTATACTCGGGTCAGCTTTGTAACATGGAGCGGCGTATATCATGGAATATGTAGAGTCTTGACCATGTGCTAACTCGAAAAAAAAATGGGGTTCCCTTCCTGGAGTAACGTAATATATTATTTTCAGCATTGATATTGGCTGCAGGGTGTAATCTTTGTCTGTGGACGTATTTTGTTCTGGAAAAAGCCTAGTCAGATATATTTCAAGAACCGCTAGCAGCCAACTGGGTATAGAAAATTAGGACAAAACAAACACGTCTGATGTCACCAATTTTGTAGGCAGAGGAAGGCGTTCAACAAACTAAAAGCTATGTTGTATTTCGACGAATATTTGGTTTAATCCAGTCGTACTTAATAAATCATGCAATGAAGTACGTTTTGACCTGACACAATTCTCAATCATTTCACATTAATTTTGGGGCCCGCCAGACTTCTATCCTTGGATCCACGGTGCTTCTTACCTTCATCAACGATCTTCCCGATGTCATCAGTTCTCAACTTGCTATTTATGCTGATGACACAACTATTTACTCATGTCTTAACACGTCAAACAGGTAAAACTGGCAAATTCTCTCAAAAATAAACTGCAATCAGTTGTTAACTGGAGCAAAGAATGGCCTGTAAATTCTAATGCCTCCAAAACAAACCTACTGTCACCTAATCTCCATAGAGAACCATTTCTGCTTGTCATGTCTTATACTAGCCTTTATGCCTTCTTAGGCTCACGTTTTCTACTAGCATAGAGGGGTGCAACTCTATTGAATATGTTGCTAGGTCTACTGCTAGAAAGAATGGTTCACTATATCATTTTCTCAACAGAATACATCTTGCACATTTGTAAAACTACTACTCGTGGCTTCAATGTGTATTATATACAAATTATTTTCATGGCTTCTTCTCTGATGAGGTTTCCTTCTTGGTACATCGATTTCATGAATTCATAAATTTCCTACGAGATTTGAAACATGGCCTCAGCATTTTTACTGTTGAACGGGTTAGATGCAACCGTATGTTCTATTCTTATAGTTTCCTTTCTCACACTTCGCTCCCGTGGAACCCGATTCTGCTTTTTTTCTTCCCCGCCGCCTACAATCGCCAGAAACTTAAATATGACGCCAATCGCCATCTGTCCTCGCGAATCGTGTATTTTTATTGTCATTTATTCTCAGAAAATTCTACTCATTCTTTTTCACTCATAAGTAACCTTACGTTTTAGTGGCATCATCACCTTGCCTGGGGTGAAATGATTAGAAAATTCACATTTTTGTAGAAGAGAATTGTTGATAAACAAAAGAGAAAACATTTCAACAAATTTAACAAAATCATTTATAATTTAAAAAGCAAAAATTTATAGATACAAATATTGAAATTAGACATTCTCCAGTGCCTCAGTGCGACACATATCACGATGAGAATCTGACAGCAAGATGGATCGGGCGTGACAGTGATAATGACAATGTGCTGTTGAAATGGCCACCACGTTCACCTGACCTGACTTGACACCTTGTGCTTTTTTTCTATGGCGCGATATGAAAGAACAGGTCTATATCCTTCCTCTTCTGTTTGAGAATATCTGAACAACTACATGTCTCAGGCAAACGAAATTAAACAGGCTTTATGATGAACAATGAAATATTTATTTATCCGAATTCGAACAAGATTTCCAAAGGGATGTAGATTTTATAACAGATTTCGCAAAGTTTCACAAATGTTCAATATGCGTACCACCTGTGACACAACACACGTCAAGTTGGTAGTCCAGCTTTTGCCAAACACGCTGTAGCATGTCTTGTATAACATTCTCCAGTGCCTCAGTGCGGACTTATCTCAATGAACATCTAAAAGGAAAATGTATCGGACTTTCCTGTGATAATGGCAATGTGCTGTTGAAATGACTACCATGTTCACCTGACTTGACTCCTGGTGTTCTTTTCTTCTTACAAACATAGAGGAACTTAAGCGTTGGATAATGTTATGCAAAACATGCTACACCGTGTTTGGTAGGAGCTGAACTCCCGACTTGCCGGGTGTTGTGTCACAGATGGTGCGCAAATTGAACATTTGTGAACCTTGTGAAGTCGGTTGTAAAATCTACATCCCTTTGAATATCTTGTTTGAATTTTTTATAGATAAATTATCTATTGTTCAACATGAAATCTATTTAATTTCGTTTAACTGGGACAGTTAACCAGCTATTCACATTTTAATTGATGTCAAATTCTGGGGCACATGGTGTAGTCAAAATGTATATGTGTATGTATAAGCAGCAGCAATAAAAGCAGGAGCAAATGATCTTTCATCGTTAGACATTCCACTGACTGATAAACCTATGTATGCATTACTGCATTCAGCGGGGTATCTAGACAAGATATTAAATGAAATCGCAAAATAGCTAAACATTAATTTTAAGAAAAGAGAATGTATGTTCATTAGAGAGCGAGAGAGAGAGAGAGAGACCAAGATACAATCTACAAATAGGAGACGTCAAAATAAATTAAGTACAGTAATTTAATTTGGAAGTTTCATAACCAATGCCTGAAAGTGTGACACAGAAATCGAGAAGCACATTTTAATAGCGAAAGAAACGTTTGCAAAGTTGAAAATATATTAAGGAAAACAGTGCTAAATTGTTATGCACTATCATTTTTCTATCTGACAGTAAATGAAGAAATATTTCATCACAGATGTCGAGAAGCAACAGATATCTGGTTCTACAGAAGGATACTGAGTATAACATGAACGAATCATGTGAGTATGAAGCATGAGAATGAAAAGGATACTTTTACTGAGGATCCGAGAAAGTTGAATTTTCTGGGACACATTATGAGAAAAGACGACAACAGAGATGTGCTTCTAAAGAAGGATGCTGAAAATACCATGGACAGAGAATGTGAGCAATAAAGAAGTTTTAAAGAAAATGATATCAAATAAGATATTTGTACTTAAGATCAGAAGGAAACATTGAAATTTCTGAGACAAGCCATGAGAAAATAGGGCTTGTTGAATGTGACCCTCACAGGAAATTCAAGGCAAGGGGAACCGATGGAAACGAACATGGACGGAAGATTATAGACTGAGAAATGTAGTAACAACGGTTAGGATATTGTGGAAAGCTGGAGGGATACAACACATAAGAATACATCGTACACTGATTTCATATATTATTACTAATAAGATCGCTTAGTTCTTGGATAATATTACACAGAATAAACGATTTTATGAATTTCATTCATTTTATGAATGAGAAAATATTCCATTTTTATAACTGATTTGTTTCAACGCAAACATACTTAACAATAAAAGAAATATATATTTCTATATAAAATTCAACTTTAAATCAATTATTATCGTTTATTGCAATAAAAGACACTAAAGGAAATTCGAAACGTTAAAATATAGAACTCGTAGACTTTTTTCAACTTCTCTCAGACCAAACCGCAGTATATTCTATTCGTTGAAAGGAAAATATATATTTTTTAAATGCGCGACATTTTACTTGGTAGAAGTCATACATTAATTCGAATAGTCTAATAGAAAATACAAGTATAAAATAATAATAATAATAATAATAATAATAATAATAATAATAACAGAAGAAAGTATGAAAATAATACTACAGACGTGTGCGTCCGATACTGAATACCAAGCTGAATACACAAAACAGAATATCAACCATTGACTGTATCTGTGTTGCAATACAGTTTCAACATCTTTAATTGGACCATAGCTGATATTAAGCGAATGGCCGTCAAAACGAGAAAGCTTCTCACTTACCATCGCATGCATCATCCCAAGACTGATGTTGATCATCTGTATCTGCCAGATCCGAAGAAGGCAGAGAATTAGTTCAATTAAAAGTGTCTTATAAAACCACAGCAATCAGTCTTCAAACATACTTGGAAATGACAGGAAGCTGGGTGCAGATTTGTGTTAAAGAAAATGAAAAAAATGAGAAACTGTATTCAGTAGTAAAGGAGTCCAATAAGTTCGAATGGGAATTTCAAGTGGCTGAAGAAATGCAAGCATGACATAAAAGACCTACTGAAGCGACAAAACCTTAAAAATGAAAGCAAGAGCAAATAAAATGGACCAGAGACAGAAATGATGGTAAGATAAAATTCTTCATAGTCAATATTCTGCACGTGTCAAACAAGCTGACATAGACAAACCTTGTACCCATCAGTGGTTTCGTAATTGAGGGTTAAAAGAAGGCCAGTGCTTTCTAACTAGAAATTACCAAACACACATACTGAAAAACTGTTAGCCAAAAATGCAGATTATGTGATAAATATCCACAAAGTGTTAACCATCTTGTACTTTGTTCCATGTGCTTTCTTGTTGATATCGCGGTCCCTGCAGACTGTAATGTATCTTTGAAGATCTTTGAAAACTATCAAAATACAAGGACCTTTAAATAGAAATATAAAAAATGTGGCACATGGGAACATCAACAATCCATGTTGTAGTTGGAGCCCTAGGATTGTTTGGAAAAGACATCATTAGCCTAATTGAAGGGGATTCCTAGAAGTCCATGCCTCAAAGAGATACAAAAAAAAATCTTCTAACAAGTACAGCCCACACTTTACGAAGGGCTTTATCTATGTATTTATTTATTTTTTTTTTTTTTTGTCAGTGGAAAGTGTCATGATGCCATTTCTAACCTTAGGTCCCTGGGCGGGACCCAGAAAGAAATGTGTAAACGGCAGAAGTCAAAGATAATAATAATAATAATAATAATAATAATAATAATAATAATAATAATAATAATAATAATAATAATGTTTTGCCCTTAACTCAACTTTCGTTCTTGATACTCATAATAGGTTTTCATCTCAAGTGAATACCTTGCCCCAAAGTAACTTACTTTTGTTGAAAAAGAAGAGATAGACAATTGTCAATTGATGTGAAATCTAGATTTCTAGATTTCAGAATTTTGAAACGATGCAGACTGGTGACGTTTCCCATAAGTTCGTTCTTTGTCCGGCATCTTCAAGTATCTTACTTTTGCAAAGTGTTCTTTGATACTGAATTGTAATTCCTTAAACATCGCAAATATTGCACGACACATGCTTGCAGCACATTTATACTGACCCGATGATTCAATGACACATTGCCGATGCTGACACTTTTCAAAATGATTTATGAAGATACATAATCCATAAAGAATTAATCCCAAAATAAAAATTTGACAGTCAGAAAATATTAGTAAATTCACTAAATATTATTAAAACACTTCACTTCGACTCATAGACACACTATTTCTCTTTTAATGAATATGCTCTGTTTACGGACGATTTACACAAATTACTTCACAATGTTTTTTCCACTTTGTACATATGTTTTTCTTGTAAATGATATTTTGACGCCACAATTTTCAATTATCCGCTTTGTCCTACAGTAAATCTTTTTCAATAAAATGTCATGTCCCTTCGGTATATAGGCGATCATGAGGCAGCAACGATTATTTTTCTTTATTATAAGAGAATTGTCATGCGTTCTTAGGAATGGCCGTTATCAGAATTCCGATTTTTTTTTCTTCTCTTAAACGGTTGCCACTAAAGGCAAGAGAGTTCGGTTTGCTCTGATAGTTAACCCATAGCGGGCAGGTTAAAAGATTGATTCATAAGAATATATTTGCGAAGGGGATTGCATCGGTATCTGCTGAAATTTAAACTCTGCTCGCCATTCTAAATTTCCGCGCTATTGTCTGCTTCTGTACACACTAAACTAAATATATTATATTCTTAATATTATATTCGGTTGGAATCAAGGCTTAAATTCAATTTCGTAATATACACATCTGCCAGAAAAGGTTATAGTCGTAGTTTTCAGACAGTTCAATTATTTAAGATAAGAGAATTTTCATTGGTATTAATTAAACTAGATTTCCAGCGTGATTTCATAAAAAAGCACAAATGTGCCGGATTGCAAAGAAGTCTTACTCTTGTCTCAGGATGGTTTGTGAGAGTATAAGAAATATATTCAGTGTAGGTATGCAAGTAGACGGGATATATAACATCAGAGATTTTTTTAAAAATCGCAACGATATGACGTTTCTAAATATATATATATATATATATATATATATATATATATATATATATATATATATATATATATATATATATATATATGCAGATATGTAGAAAAATAGGAAAGAACACGTTAGGTAAATAAGCCAGAGTTCTTTAGTATTTTTGTTTTTATTTAAAAAAAACAAAAAAAAACAGTGCTCAAACAGAAGTAGAGCTTAAATTATAAATATTTTTTAATTATTTTTTTGGGGGGGAGGGGCGAAGGGATAATTTTTTTTTTAAATAATTAAAATATATATATATATATATATATATATATATATATATATATATATATATATCAAATCCATAAGTGGAAAGGATAATCCAATTGTTTTTTTTAACATAAAATATTAAAAAGATAAATCCGTAGACAGCTCAATGTATAAATTACAGAGCAATATGGTATACATCAAGAAAAAGCTTAACACATCAAGAAAATACGGTAATAGAACATATTATTATATTTTCTTGTTGTGTTAAGCTTCTTCTTCATATATATATATATAAATAAATATATATATATATATATATATATGTGTGTGTGTGTGTGTGTGTGTGTGTGTGTGTATGTATGTATATTCAAATAATAGGAAAGAACAGTCAGATTTATAATCCAGAGTTCTTTAGCAATTCCATTTATTTTTAATATATATATATATATATATATATATATATATATATATATATATATATATATATGGGAAAATGACATAATTCTATTTTATATTTCAAGAACAGTTTCAGGGAAAAAAAGTATGCCAAAGTGGAAAAATCTGCTTATATCTCTCAGATGAACTATTGTAAGTATTTACGCTATTTTCATCATTCAGATATCTTTATTGTCGTATTCATGACGTTTCGGCCATTGTACGCTCCGGCAGTCTTCAGATGATATATGTTGAAATTTCGAACCGAACATAGGGGTCGATTTTTATAATTCCACATGCCATGTAATTTTCTGTTTCAGTTAATTCCATTTAGAAATCCAACTCGGCATTTTTTTTTATCCCACTTTTAAACTTACAACTCCTTCAACTCACTTTTTGGATTACGTCAACCGACGCTTTTATCCACCAGACCCTGTGCGTTTGGGACAACAATAAGTGAATTTTGGGGATCTATAAACATAATGCCTTACCAACTTGTTTTTAATCAGATCGCATATTATAATTTATTGATATATTTTTCAATGGCTGTGGTTAAATGCTTTGGTTGACTCAAATTGACTTGTTCTTTCTGTTGTGGTCAGATATTGAATTCACAACTGTTTCGGCCAAGTTACGTCCGAACTTTGAAGCCGAAATAACTTTTGTACAAAATTAGAATAACCTTAAAATGTAATATGGGAACAAGTAATAGACAGTGATAGATAAAAACAATAATAATAAAAAAAATATGTAAGCTCTGTTGAAAAAGCGTTAATGAGATATTAGGTTTATAAATCCTAAAAAATTACTAACTGATGTCTCTAGTGTCACTTGGCGCTGTGGATAAAAACGTTGATTTAAGAAATCTAAAGAGTTGTGAGTTCAATACCGCAAAAACTTGAGTTGAGTCCCTAAAGGGAATTAATTAAAATTGAGATATCAGAAGGAACGTGCATTTATAATAGGTATGTTCAATACTTCGCTAAAAAAGAGCATAACCTGATGAAAAAAGGCCCCAAACTTGATTAAAGATTTTTTTTGTCATCAACAAGTTTATGTCATTATTAATAGGAAAGACCAAATTATTTTTTAATATATGGTATTTTGTTAATCCTTTCTAGCACGTCCGAAATTCTCGTTATAGTTTTTATTTTTTTTTGCTTTTTGTTTTTTTTTTTTTTTCAGTCAGCAAAATTTACATAAAATCGATCATGTCAGTCATTTTTGACAACTTTATGAACAAAAGTGATATTCTCCTTTTAAAAATCTTGTAAAATTCAATTATATTTTTTCAAAAGTTATTTTAGGAAAATTGGAAAACTTCAGGTATACTTAATATAACTGGAAACAAACATTACTTATTTTTTTAGCAGAGAAAATTTAGATGGAAATAAGAGAAGCATGTCTGACCGTGGTTATTGTTTTGGAGATGTGAATTGACGTTTACGTCAATGTATCAACAACTAACTTCAGGGAATTGTATCGGGCGAAGAAGCAGAAGTGACAGTATTTTCGAATTTTAAGTGAACCAGCTTAATTAACTATAAAGTAATTCTTAAAAATTAAATATTTTCAAAATTTTAATATTTTATTGATTTTTTAGGTAATTTTTAACGAAGATATGTCCAAAGCCTGCACTGTTTCCGTCCCTAAAACTGAATCTGAAGAAGAAAAAACATGCAGTATGTGTCGCACTAGAAAAGAAAAAAAAATGATTATATTTAAATCAAGCTATGTTTAGAAGAAAAAATCAGGATAATAAAATATAAAGATCAATGCAAACTATTAAACCAACGGAGAGAAGTATTTACGAAATGTAGACATACGAATAAATTCCAAATTTTTGTGGGTGTATGTGTACGAATAGTGGCCTGTATATATGATCATGTAAATGTACACACACACACACACACACACACACACACACACATATATATATATATATATATATATATATATATATATATATATATATATATATATATAAAGATATAGACGCATATAAGTCTGTTGGAGAGCATGAGTAATTTCATCGGTTGCTCTGGTATTACCCACAATCTATAAATCTATAAGTAAACTAACTTACATTAAACTTAACTTTAAATTCCCCATCACTTAGTGGTACAAAAACTATTTACTGTGAATCACAGAAAAACACACTCGGGCGCCGTTAGAAAAAAAAAACACTACATAGTGCGAACTGATATTAAACTACAAACAAAAGTCTTGGCCTTAGATAAACTCCAAACCCAGACAGCTTACCCTTACGCCACCACCGATAGCGGACACAAACCCACTCTCATTAACAAGGCGCCGACTAGAGGAAAACTGACTTTGAAAATAGATTTAGAACGACGCTCCAAGACATGCACTTAGAGGCTGACGATAGCCGTGTGATGAACGCTTTGAAATAGACTATACCTATGTTGAGGTAAGTTTTATTTTTATTTATTTATTTTGCTGTAGAATATATGTGCTCTGTTAAAATAAAAACATCATTTTGATAATTAATATTACATTATATACCAACGGATCGATTACCTGTACTATATATATATATATATATATATATATATATATATATATATATATTGTAATTTTGGCCAAAGTTTTAAGCACCTCAAATACAAATTAACATTTCACTATTATTGCAGAATTTTGTGTCATTTACTTTTAGTTAATAGGAATACTCTGGAATATTACATCACCCTCAAAGTGAAAGCTTATAAGACAGAGTTTTACTTATTTTTTATATGCTGGAAATTTGTTCTAAATTTTAGTTTGCAGGAAAATGCGCGAAAAATTTTAAATAAATCGAAATATTCTGTTATTCAAATATCTCTCATTTTAAATTTAGACGAAGAGGTGTACTCAGAGCAGGAAATCTCAGTTGAAATAGTTTGTAGCCAGACTAGAGTTCACAATGCCAAATACAAAACTTAGGGCTTCTATTCTGTTTGAAAGGAAAGTGCATGCCCCAGAAAAATAAAATTTTTAGAGATTTTTGCAACATGCAAAGCAAGTAAACCTGCAAGGGTTACAGTGGTGAGTCGTATGACTTTTTCTCAAAGATTGGTGAATAAATTTCAACTCATATCCTGAAAACGTGCCCAAAACAATATTGACTGTGGAAATGAAAAAGAAAATCGATTGAAATTCGTGAAAGTGTAGGAGCATTGAAGAGACAAACAAAGGGGGAAACGTTATTTTCTCTGCTGAATCCGCACTGCACGAGATTCTCACTATTATGTGATGTGGTTGATGTGATGAAAAATATAGCATACCAAATAAGAAACAGATGAGCCTCCACTCCGACAGTGCAACTCGGAGTTACATGCACTAGGCAATCATCAGGTATAAATAAACTGGCCGTTATAGGGTTTCAATTTCAGGGGCTTGCGGCGTTAGCGTAGGTGGCTAATTTATTACTATTATTAAATTGTACAATAATTTAAAATCAAATTTATGTACAAGGTTAGGTTTAGACACTTATAATTAAAACTTTAATGCTAAAAGTTCCAATTTTAATTTAAAATTTATAAAACGGAGAATGATGGTGGCCACATACGTTAAAAGGAGTCATGTTATGTTTCAAATAAAAAAGGTGGTAGTGATAATAAAAACAATAATAGGTAACATCAATAATAATAATATTAATAATATAATATTAGGCAATAGAAATATTAATATTAATAATAGGATAATAAAATAATATTAATAACATTATTATAATAATAATATTAATATTAATAAGATAATAATAATAATGTAATAGTAATATAATAATATTATATGTGGGGTCCGAATGAGAAAAATCTATATTAATCTGGGTCAACGTGCTTCAGTAGGTATTTATTTCTAGGTTTGCAAAAGGTCATTAATTAACTTCTTTTTTTAACACATTAGTATTATCTATATGTTTTAGGATGCCAAGTGTTTTTAAAAGACACAAATTACATTTATTACCTTTTCCGCTGAAAGCTTTTGCTTAGTAATAAGAGATAATATTAAGTTTCTATTGCCGCTTTTTATTTTCCAGAAAAAAATTAGAGATGGCAGTGCTGTTACTATATTTAATAATACCTAATGTTATTTGATTATGGCAGAAACGTAATTTTAAATGGTTTTCCGTTGAACCAAAATAGAATTTGACATCGCCTTCATGCTTGACGCTAGCTCTGCAAATTATACCTTTAGACATGCACTTGCATTTCAGCGAGTATGTTATGTTTTGTTCTGCAGTTGCATTCGTTAGTTGTGGGGTTACTTTAATCTTGTGGATTGGTTAAGTGTATTTTTTGTTTTTTTTTACTATAATACTGTTGTACTGTGAAAAATATTTGTCAGTGTTTTAGCACAACTATAGCTAAATTTAACGTTGTTTTTAATTAAAGTCTTTTTTAGCAAAGGGAATGGCTAAAATGTGTATGGATTCAATTCAGGAAAAAATTCAGATGATAGTTTTTATATTGCTAGTTAGATGTTAGTTTTGATATTGCTAAACCATAATATATTGCGTTTATGGTGTTTCGGCTTGTTAATATCTTTTTTTATTTCTAAGCAATTTAGTTTTACTTCATGTTTATTTGTCTCTAAGGCTTCTACATATTTGCTTTTATCCTTATCAAAACTTTACTTATTACTAGATTTGATGGAAAGCCACATTTGGAGCGATTTATGTCAATTGTTTAGAATTCTAGAGTAGTGTTTACATTGTTGACGTATATATGATAGGTGTTTTGTATGTGGTTTATAAAGTCTATTAAGCAGGTTTAACTTTACATCCAGGAAGTTGATCACTTGAGCTTTGGTGGTGCTCTTTAAAGAATTTAATCAGGCTTTTTTCTTAGGCGGTCTGTTTTTTGTGCACCTACTTTACGCAAGACGATTATATCATAATCCCGAGAGAGCTGGGTGTTTTTGTTATATATCAAAGATGAACCATACTCACCAAAATAGTAGAATCCCTGCTAATTCACAAGCCTCAGCTAAGTCAAACGAACTCACCGCAATGCAAAATATCTGGGTTGTTTTGATTAGCTTACAGGCAACCACCATATAATGTGGTGTTGTGCCTGTTTTATGCTATTAATGTCCTTGTTGCTTATGAGGCAGTAATTAGTAGCTAGATTTATAGTAGCCATCAGTAGCTCCTCGGTGATAGACGGGTAGAAGTTACAAATATCAAATCATATAAAAGATGATTTGATTTTCTTTTTTCTTTTAGTGAACCAATCAATTGGATCAGAAGATTTACGCCACTAACTGATACCTAAAACATTTTCCTGTAGGCTCTTTCAAGGATTGAATTACTTAATTTACCGATATTATTTTTCACTGGATTGAGTAGTCGGTATTATGGTTTGTGTGGAAAATCCTCTTTGTGGTCCTTCAGTATAATAAATGATGGACTCTGTCATCGATTTTCAGCTCACTAGCAGTTTTCTGACCTCGCTCTTGATGATATTTTCACAAATGTCCAAGCGCCTTTTTATGAATCTTATTAACTTCTCTGTTATTGGCTTTATGATATGCGTCGACGTCGATATAATAGTGGTTGCCCGTTTTGCTTGACTTGATAATAATCCTATCATATTTCTTGATTATCACAATGTCTTTATTCATTTTCTTCTGTAGGTCATTTGTGGTATTTATGAAATTAATCTTATTTATAATAGAGAATAAATCCTTTTCGAAGCCCAGCGGTTGCTCATCACTTGGTGGTATTTAGGGGGGGGGCTTAAATCTAAAAAAATATATATTTCATTCCAGTTGATGTAATTGTATTTTTTCTTGGCGAAGAATAGATTCCACCTCATCCTTTTGATGGCACACTCTGTCTTGTGTAGAAGGGTCAGATCATAATATATTTTACGGTAACCATGATGTTCTTAGTAGAGCAGACCAGGTTGAATGGTTCCATATTCTAGTGACGGTATGGGTAGAAGGTATAAAGGTTATATTAGACCTATAATAGTGTACAACTAAAAGCGCCGAAATATATCTATATACACTACAGTTCAAAAGTTTAAGGAAACCCATAGTTATTTTTTAAATTGGTCCAAAAGTAGTTGTTTTGTCCATTAAAGATAAAATTATATACATGGTTAAAAAAAGTGATACATGATATTTTATTAGAAATTTTATTATGAAAAAAAAATATGATTAAATTTTCCTCTCGTCAAAATAGCCTCATTTAGTCTTGATTACTGCAGTAAAAAAATTAGGTATTCCTTGCAAAAGTTTAGCAAATAAGATTGCTAATTAATTCCATTCTTTTTTCAATGACGCTAAGAGCTTTTTTTCATTTTATTTTTCTCACTCTTCTGTCAAGTTCATCCCATGCTAATTCTGGGGGTGGCTTCAAACTTTTGATCTGAATTGTATATATATATATATATATATATATATATATATATATATATATATATATATATATATATATATATATATATATAATACTTACGTAAAAAATGCAATTAGATTAAATATATATCAATAAAACATTTTAAAATCTTAGTTCAATCACGCACAAAGACAAATATTGGGAATTGCTGAAATGAAAAACATTTTAAACTAGCTAATCTACCGGACCGGAACAGACGTGTATTGACTTGAACAACGACACCGGAAAATATGTTTTCTCGAACGATGACAGTTAACACCATTTGAAAATTTGCAATTATTACAGCAGTTCCAAACTGTAGAAAAGATACATGAATATTGGAAATAGCATTTTCACTTTAATGGTTTTAATACATAAAATTGCTTAAAAATTACACGGATTCAGATAAACGCCTTAATCTTATGGCCCACCAATCTCTCTAGAATTGTCATAAAACTTTTAGATCGAACTGATTAAACTGTCAATAATCTTGACCGTGAGAGCAATAGGAAATGTTTTAATGTCTTCAGAGTACAATCGATAATGTCTTTCACTGATTCATTATTATCTGTGAATTACCATGAATTCTGGAAAAAGAGAGCGAAGTGGTTTCTCGTCGTTTTCTTTCTAGTCTTGAATACACAATAGTCATTCTCCTAGACTGGCTGCCACCCAAGATTAATTGACCCTGTATAATCAGCTATTTAACTTCTGATGCCAAAAGTTACAGATTCGTGATTTTGCTGATTCGGGAAATATTTAAGCTCTGCTCATCAACTGCTCTTTCTCTGTGTGTGTGTGTGTGTGTGTGTGTGTGTGTGTGTGTGTGCGTGCGTGTGTGCGTAGGAGGTCCGTAACACTGGCGATATTTTAATTTTGTTAATTCACTAAGAACAAAATTTATCATTGTTTAATTATGTCAGTCTATGCAAATGACTTTCCGACAATGTCCTTACAGATGCAAAATAACTTGCTGCAGAAAGAAGTTTAGTTGAAAATATTTAAACATCTTGGCCAGTTTTTATTCTTCATGTTTAAAAGTTCTATCATGGCTGCGGGGATAATAATTTTTTTTTCTTCAAATAACTTCCAGGCACCGAAGATTCAAATTTTCGGAAAGCATATACACAAAAACATAACCATTTTGAATTGCGTTTTTAGATTTTCTGAGATATGTACATATTAATTTATTTGAAAAACCGTCTATGTTTTTGAGGAAAGATAATTTATTAATCTTCGCAATTTATATAATTTGAATATTTACGAACAGTGTCAACATTCGGTTTTCAAATCAAAGTATTTCTTTGGAGAGACTGGCATGGTACATTTTGACATGATCCTTTTGAGCGCGCTTTTACAAGGCTTGCGATAAATTAACCATTAATCTTTAACTTCTAATATTAATTTTTTTCTTTAGTTGCAGATTACTTATTATTGTAGTGGCTAAATCTTGTGTCGAGTTTAACTTTTGAAAATGTATTTTTATTTGACACATATACTGTATACTGTATAATTTCATAAATGACTCTTCAGCAACGGAAATATTCGTTCACTCCATTAAAATAAATATTAATTGCCCGCATACGATAAATGTCTTTTGACATGTTTGGATCGGGATTATTTCTCTCTTAATCTGAAAGACGAAGTACCCACAATATTGAGATTGTAAATACTGTATTTGAGTAAAATCGTCAGCAGATTGAATGAGGATTAGCTAAGAGTTAAATACAAATAACACTTCGATCATAAAACGTTTTCATGGAAACTTGGAAATGTGTTTAAATAGCGCCATCCTCATCAAGCTTCATATTTTGACTTACTCTCGTCAATCAATATACATCACTATATAAAGAGTTTCGTCACTTATTTAATGTTAAACCGAAACGAAACAATTAATGCCGAGAATTATATTCGTTAATTGGAAGCATTGCACAAACCTGAAAAAGCGCCTATCATTGTTTTAAAATAATGGTCTATGTTTCTGACACAATGATGCATGTATCCATTTTGTCCGAGTCACTCAGTAAAAGGTTATAGCACTAAATATGGTAGTTTGCCTCATTCTTTTTACACGCCTAACCTCTTGCTATCATATTTTTAAATCATTCGAGTATTTGTTAGAGGGAAAACTGTTTATTAATTGTGAAGATATTATAACTGATATTAAGTGATGCTTTGCATTGAAAACTAAGTAATTGGACGCCCGATTAATAAAAAAAAATGAAAAATAGATTGGATTATACTCTAGATAATAAAGTAAAATATTATCATGATTAAACATACACGTAAAGACACATTTTTACTTTACATCTTCAAATAGGAAGGAATTTTATTTACAAACTAATATAATCTATAATTTCGAATGGTGATTATCAAAGAAGAATGGTATTTTCTATTTGACAGAATGTGGATAGAAAACATTGTAGTATCCGCTCATCCCGACAGAGATTATTTTGACGATGAAAAGATAAGGAATCTTTCTCTTATGGCAAACACGAACGGACAGTAATATGAAATTCAGTTATAGCTACAAAATATCAAGAAGCAAAATCCATATGTTACTAAACATATGAAATAGGTTGATTGGCAAAATCGATAAAAAAGATTTTCAAAAATGGGTGTGTGGTACCGGGGTTCAGATGGAAAGTCTAACAGAAACACTTGAGTTTGAAATTATCTTAATCATGAAGGAAATCATTCTCACGGTATATTTTAATATTTACTAGACTAGATGGGTTTTGTTTCTTACATTTTTACATTTTTGAGGATGACATAATTTAATATGCTGAATATTTATGAGCGTCTTATAAAAATTTTGAATTTCAAATAACTAACATTTCGTTTTTGTTTATATTAGATACCATGTACAAAACAATATCATCACTTGCTTTGTTAAAGTTAGATTGACGAAACCAGTCGGAAAGACTAAGTTGTTGTTTTACCTATTGTCTAATCACACACACACACATATATATATATATATATATATATATATATATATGTATATATATATATATATATATATATATATATATGTATATATATATATATATATATATATATATATATGTTGTCAAGTACTATTTTGATGTTTCACAGATGAAAGAAAAGCGACATTCATGTTAAATTATTAGCTCTTGAATTTTATTTAAACTACTGTTTCAAAAATTACTTTCATGGTAGTTTATTTATTCAGTTGATGATATATTCTATTTGGACAATTCTTGATGAATTGGTGTTTTAACAAAAGTCCGTTTTGGTAAAAAAAATATAATTTAACTTATTCTGATGAATTGAAGGTATTATGATCTATGAAATCCCTACGATTAATATACGTCAGGAGTGTCTCAATAAATCACCTACTACTTATTAAATTAGTGCTGACATAATGTGCAAGAAGAAACGGCTAAAAGAAATGAATATATAAATATTATGGAGTCGGACATAAAACTGAATTTCCAAAATGATGCCAATAAATTAAAAACCAAGAGTTTATATGCTTAACATAAAGTCTTGTAGATTTTATGGAAATAATATCAATTTTTTCTGAAATTTGCTCTCTTTCTCTATTTCACCTTCCGCTGTCTCTCTCTCTCCATCAGGTGTTCACTTGTATGTATGTGTGTGTGAGAGAGAAAGAGGGAGAAAGAGAGAGAGAGAGAGAGAGTGTGTGTGTTCAGTGAGACAATATGTTTTTGATACAGTTTCTCTCGTTTTCATACAGGACACAAATGTTTGGTTCTCGCATATGCTGGCATTGTCTATTGTTTATTTTTATTACCCTTTCGACCTTTTTTTCTAGTCATCCCCAAGAGCAAAATATATGTGAAATTTATTTGGAGAATATGAAATGGTGAACTCAAACTGACTTCGTGTTTTGCGTTCCTGCTACAGAACGTTATACTATGAAAATTTTGAAAGTGTTTAAACCGACAACGAAAAATGCTTCTTCCGCTCAGAATACAGAATACTTTGCAAATTCATCTGTCATGATGATGCCTTAATTTATACAGTGATAATGGATCAGACCGAATGTCAGATTGCCGATTATGGAGGAAAGTGTTTACGCTAGAAAGTTTTGCTCAGTTTGTGATTTCGGAGTCTATCATAGATACTTAGTTTTATACTACATTGGTCCCAAACAATATTGCTGAACTAAAAATGACTACGGAATATAAAGAAGTGACATATTTTTTGTCAGTCGGCAAATGATTTACAAGAGCAAATAATGTAATGACCTGTTCCGTATATATAACAAGATCAAGGTTAGCAATGGTTCAATTCTAAAAATATTTGGTACCATGAGAGCTACACTGATTTGAACAAAGATGTATAGACTAACAAGTGCCGTGCAGTTTTTTATAGGAATGAAGAAATCAATAATTTAACATTGGAAGGCATAAAGTAGGAATTTAATATCGTGTGAAATATCACGTAAATGTATTGTATTATGGAATATATATAAGCAAAAAGATATACCTTGAAGAATGTCTACTGGCTTATTGATTCGATTTAGAGTTATATGATTACAAACTCTACGAGATTAATTTTACATCAAAGAGTAAGAATAACAAACAATTCCTCAGACGAAGTAATAAGAAAGAATAAGTCGTACAATATTGGCATTGATTATATATATATATATATATATATATATATATATATATATATATATATATATATATATAGATAGATAGATAGATAGATAGATAGATAGATAGATACAAATCATGAGTCCTTGCATACATACTAAAAATTCCTCTTAAGCACTTATGAGCATGGATAAAAAAAAATGTACATTACAATTAACACTTCGACGATACTGTTAAATACCTAACCTATGAACATTAATGGGTATCTCCCAAGCATCATTAATACGTTGGGCACTATTGTAAGTTGTGGTGTAATCTGCATATTGCCTTTTTGATTAGTGGATTTGTGACCCTCTTGAAACTTACTGCTATTTGATAAATTTATTTTGTCACTTTTTTCGTTTCCTCTTTGTATTTTTAACCTCTCCATGTTTTTATTTACGTTTATTGTATTTGTTTGAATTGCTTATTGTCTTTGGTTATTCACATTCTTGTTTCGATTTATTTTTCTTTCTTCTTGACTCTTTTGCTTTTCGTTTTGTGTTAATTTAAAAAAGGAAAAAGAAAAGAAAAAAGAAATCACTTATTTGTTCGACTGTGGTGCTTTTTACACGATCATTGTTGACAAAAATAATAGTGCCGATACACAGTTACCAAAACCGATGTCGCCAGCCAAAACGGCATGGAACGAAAGTAGGCCGCTAAAAATGATGGTCCATTCGAAATAAACCAACGATTAAAATTTGAAGAGACTTTCAAAGACAATAAATTCCTTACCATTCCCGAGGCGCTGGTTGCAGTAGGCCCACGAATTGTATCCCTGCCCTCTTAGGGCTACTGTTCAAGATGGATATCATAGAAGTCTGTGGAGAATCCCCGTAATTTTCCACGCGCACCAGGAGTAATTACCTGCGTGAGGGGTACGGGGGTGTACCTAAAAGTGTGGAGCCACCTATTCGAGGCTAAGGAAGCCTAGGGATCGGGAAAAAGCTACCCGCCTGTTCCGGGATCTCTGGTCTTTCGGTGTGGATGTCATCCCGATCAAATAGACCCACTCTGCCGCGTCGATACCTGTGTGCTGTCTAACGACTGGCATACCAGAGGGGTTTCTTTGCTGATGATCCGTACTCTTGATGCGGAGATCGACCTTTTGCATACCGATGCCGAGGGCTGGTTGATCGTGGCCTATATTGCCGTGAAAAGTGGTTCGTTCCGAGTCGTTGCGATTTATTCGTCCAACGACCAGAATGAGCGGGTCTCATTTTTCGGCGGTTGGGGCAGTTCCTGGTGGATACAAAGACTTAATGGGTAACTGGAATGTCATCCTGCAGCCCAAATAGGTTGGGGGCAGGGAGTTAGCGAGAGAAGGGGCGATCATAGCTTGGTTGATCTAATCGAAGAGTTTTGTCTCTTCGATAGATACCGGGTCGATCACCCTGGGGTAAGATGTGGACGTGGGCTCTTAATTGATCTTCTACCTGGGTGGTTAGCTACCTGCATAGAATGATAGTTAGAGGAGCCGACGTAGATTTGTCACTGGGTAGTCTATTCGGATCACAAACCCCTTTCCTTACTATCAGTCAATCCATCTCGCGGGTTCAGTGCCAAATTAAACCCCTGGATCAATCGGATTTTCTTCGCGAATCATTCCTCTTTCCAATGACATTTCTCGGCTTATGAAAGTTTTCTAACTTTATTTAGTGGAGGGGGTCGCGAATGATCTTCTACGTGAGCGGCTCGACATGTCAGAGGAAGTATTTCGCTCTTTCTGGCCTTGAGATCAAGCGGCGGATTACCTCAGTAACCCTGAGTTTTCGCTTACCGGGCGACTAGCTCGGAATAGGCTGCCTCTCAATGACAAGGCTTCATATGGGGCTTGGTGGATTTGACAGACTTTGATCGATGTGACATTGGTTTAGAAGAAACGACTTCGCACGCCTTCTACCATTGTCCTTGTATCCGCCCCCTATGGGACAATGTCGGCGAGTTGACCGCTCGTCTTGCTCCCGAAAATCTCATGCTCATCGATCGAACATACGCGCGCGACAATGTTTCGCCCCCGTATTCTGGGGGTGAAACGAATGGTGTTTCTTACGCTGCTGGCCACGGCCCGAATGGTTATTTGGACGACACGACAGGTGGAAGTCTTGAGAGGCAACCGTCTTTCTCATCAGGATCTGATCCGATTCTTTGAGCATCAGCTCAAGATGAAGATTAGGACTGATAGTAAAAGCTTGCATTCGATAGTCTTTAGCGAAAGGCGGGTGACTGAGGCGAGCTTGGTTTGTTTGAACAGAGCTAGCTTTGATTTTCTCTTTTAGATCAACCTACATCATATCGGGGTAGTTTCCTTGGCTAGGGTAGACAAGCTTTGTGTACCAAGTTAATGTGAATATGTTTTCTTCCTTGCCTGCTCCCGTCTGCATCATTGGTTATGATCCAAGTTGAGATTCCCAACCTCCCCACTCTGTTTTGGCCCCCTTTTTCATCTCAGCTTTTATATTTCCCATGTCCGTATATATTTTCTCCTTTCCCACTCCCTTAGCGAGAGTGATTCTTGAATTTGTCCAATGGGCAAAATACAGCGGCCTCTCTTTTTTAAGGGTTGGACGGGCCATGATAACATCCGTTATGTTTAGTTTGCTCTGTCTTGATATTTAGTTTTTTGGGGGGTTCATTCCCTCCCCTCTCATTTTAGTCATCCATAAATTTATATGTATAAATTTTATAACCATCATGTTTTTATGACATGGGGAGAGTTTTATAGGTCTCCCTTAAGAGGAAGCGTTATTATAGTGTATGGAGTATTGATTGCTGAGGGACGAGTTTTATGGTGAATGCCAAAATTGTAATGAGTGAATGGGTCGTGATTCGGATTAGCTAGGTATAAAATATTAGGTTGGTGCAAAAATAATGACGTAATAATGTCGTTTTTTGACGTTAAAAATACGTCAAAAAACGACATTATTACGTCATTATTTTTGACCTAATAGTTAGTGATGACAAGCCTCAACCCCTCCCCTTTTCCGGGGATGAGTTGTCCGCCACTAGAAAGAGGTTTATCTACTTCACGCCGGTGGCGAGTATTTTAATTTGTTGATGTTATAAACATTGCCATTTCATATACAACCACCGTTTTGGTTATTCCTCATTCAGTCACCCCTTCCTAGGTTACAAATGATACATTTATATTACCATTGCTTCTCTTATCATCCACCTTCTTATTCTTATTCTTCTACTTCTTCACATCCTCCCCGATTCCTATTACAACTAATTGTTTATTTATTTAAAAAAAAAATAATGTATAATGTGTATTATTTTTTAAAATAAACCGTTGGGAGCTTAACTGATAAAAAATCACCTTAGAATAGCATAATTTTGAAACGAAGGTAGCGGGTTCAATTGTCCAACTAATCACCGAAATTTTTAAGTATATATATATATATATATATATATATATATATATATATATATATGAAATTGTGGTAATTCGTATGGATAATCCCAAGGAGGATGAAATCCAGAGAGCTCAATGTTAAATCAGAGCGATTAATTCAATGAAAACAGATAACTTTAAGGGTCCATTTTATTTTTTAAAATAAACCGTTGGGAGCTTAACTGATAAAAAATCACCTTAGAATACCATAATTTTGAAACGAAGGTAGCGGGTTCAATTGTCCAACTGGTCACCAAAATCTTTAAGTATATATATATATATATATATATATATATATATATATATATATATATATATATATATATCGGTAAAGAAAATTGTGGTAATTCGTATGGATAATCCCAAGGAGGATGAAATCCAGGGAGCTCAATGTTAAATCAGAGCGATTAATTCAATGAAAACAGACAACTTTAAGGGTCCATTGGTTATAATTTATTTCCCCGGTGAATTTATTTTTCACTGGCTCATCACACCGCACTTCCAAGCGTGAAAAAATTAATTTAAATTTACGTATAATTTTTATACACTTTTGAGTGGTAGTTTTAAGTTGCTGCAAGGTAATATAGAGAGTGGGGAGAGAGAGTGTGACAGACATGGTCGAAATTAGAGAGATAATGGAGAGATAGGAATGATTTTAAATTTGCTTTTATTACAATACTTAATAGTAAGGAAGTGAGGTAAGGACCAGACATTTACTTATTTAATAGGTCATCTCACAGGAAACGATATAGAGAGAAAAAAAGAGAATTAAAGATGTAAGCAATCAGAGATGGAATTAGGGTTTAAGGAAAAAAGGGGAATAGAGATTTGGAAAGGGAAGCAAAATTAAGAGAAATAATGTATCTGGACATATTGTGGCTAATTTAGAAAAAACTCAAGTTTATATATTTTGTCATTAACGTTTGACAGGAATTTAAGCGTTTTAATTTTTCAACAAATTAAACTATGAAATAAGTATAATTTGAATCTATCTATCTATCCATATATATATATATATATATATATATATATATATATATATATATATATATATATATATATACACATATCTATATATTGTGTATTTGGGCAGAAATCCCTATTCATGCAAGTTTCCTCAAAAACGACTGACAGAGTCGCGTGGTTAAGATTTTTATATAATTTTTCACGTGTTCTTATAATTTATTTCTTTTCAGGACATAAATTATATAAAAATGGACAAATGTCTTATATAACCAAGAATTTGGGCCAAATTTTCAAAAATAATAATTCACCTGCAAATTCAAATTACAGAGAATTAATATTATTTACGAATTCACATGTGCCTTAAGGATCGGTTTTCTTGACCAATCCTTATTCGTAAGTAATTAGATGCTTAACAAGAAAACTAACGTTACATCTCTCTGACCATATCTCAATTATGTCTCATTTAAATACACATGCAGACCTACTAAACTTTATCGATAACGTATTCATTGATAATACAAATACAATAGCGTCATCCACATGTAAAATTTAAAAAAAAATGGAAACATTATTAATAAAAACGAAAATGCCATTACTCAATAATATTTTTTGGAAAATAAAATATTTCTATAATTCTAGATACGTACATAAAACATCTGACGCTGGTATGTGTTTACGCAAACACGGAATATGCTGCGTACTCAATTTTACCGTGAATTATTTTGTAATAGAATGGCTTGTCACGTCTTTAACACGATTATAAAATCCTTACTTATTATAAGTGGATTCTACAGACAGTAAACTGAGCATAATATCTAAAAAGAACGAGAAACTTTATTTTAACATTCATTGTGTCATATTTCAGTTAATTTATCAATTATATTTTACATGCATACACAGACACAAACCAATATACATATATCAATATAAATAGATACAGTGGGGTTGAATAAGTGATCGTACAGCAAACAAATGCTTGTTATTCTCACTTATAGCGAATGAAAACCTCGAATAACAATGTTATATATGTATTTGGGGGCATAGAATCAGAATCTGCAATTTAAAATTAGAAATTCATCGATAAGTGATAGTTACGCAAATTTTTACATTTCGAATAGTGGAAAATGTGTTCGGACAGTATCAATTTTTGTATTATAATACGGTAGATTTTGGTTGTACTTCAAAGTAGAAGATTCTAAACTGTTCTAGAATATTCTCAGTAACTCTATTGCAACATTCAGTTCAAAATTGGATCATTCTGCCATCACTGTTCACTGATAACGATTCTAATAATGGCTAGACGTAAGGAAATGACTTGTGCTCAAAAAGAGCTAATTATTAAGCTATGGAACAATGGAAAATGTTACAGAAACATCACCAGTGACACTAACATACTTTTGTCGACAATTTGTTCATTTAATGCAAGATTTAAAAGACGTAATACTGTTGAGAACAAAGTCAGACCCGGTGTTCCGAGGAAGATCTCTCCCAGATTACGAAGAAAGTTGATGCGACAGGTTCAAAAATAATCCAATGTCCATCAGAGAAGAACTTCAGAATGATCTGTCAGGAGTTAACGTAACTAAGCAAACGATTAATAATGAACTAGGCAGAGATGGTATAAAGTTGCGCTCCCCAAGAAAGATACCACTCCTTTTGAAACGGCTTTGAGATGCCAGGTTGAAATTTTCGACAGTGCGTAATGATAAGGAAAATTCTTATTGAGAATGAGTTCTTTGGACAGATGAGAGTAAAATTGAGTTGTTCATTCTCAATTCCCTGAGTGCGTGGAGGTCAGACGGCGAAGAATACGCACCCAAGAACATCATACCAACTGCCAAGTTTGGTGGGGGTAGTATCATGGTTTGGGGCTGCTTTTCGATGCGAGGTGTTGGCAAACTATCAACTATAGATGGTAGAATGAACGCAGAAAAATATCAAGAAATCCTAAGCGAAAATTTATCGCATTCTGTAGAGAATCTTGGGCTTCTTCCTGATTGGATCTTCCAGCAGGACAATGTTCCCAAGCATCCTGCTAAGAGTAGAAAGAATTGGCTTTGCTAATAACAACGTTAACATCTTACAATGGCCCAGTCAGTCGCCGGATTTGAATCCAATAGAGAATTTATGGCGGTGTTTGAAAAATAAGATCTGTGATAGAGGTCCAAAAAACATCAAAAACTTGGAGACAATTACTCAGGAAGAATGAGACAAAATACTTACTAAAGTATGCGAAACATTAATTAAAGACTAATTGGAAGAAATTGCTTGTAGCTGAACTTAATAAAGGCTTTACTACAAAATATTAAATGGAGAAAACATTTTTTGTTCTGATGTACAATCATTTTTTAAACCCCTAAAAATTTAAATATTGCCATATTTTCTTAACCATGGAATATTATTTAGTTTTATATGCATACATTTTTCGTATGCATCCTGATAAAGTAGATATATTTCCGTTTTGTTTTAATATGATACAAATAAAAATATAAAATATTTTCATGTGTACGATCACTTATTCAACCCCGCTATATATATATGTATTCATGCCAGTCTGCAGAAGTTGTGGCTGAAGGTTTCAAACGCGTCTTTTTGCAAAGTTAAACATAGATGCAGGATTTTCCTCGTTTACACACCAAATATTGCATACACCTTATACATACGTACGTATACAAAACTGGTTGCTTTGTACATTAATTGAATCTTCTGTCTCCAGAGACTGACCAAGATAGCTATATCTCAAAACTTATAGATATTTTTAGGCCATCGTAGGATATCATTTCCATAATCAGTATTACAATTGTTTATTTTGTTTCCTACCAATATTTATTCCAAAATATAGCGATTAGAAGACTTTCAAATAAAAAATATTTTATCTGCCATCAAATAGATAAAACAATAATATATATATATATATATATATATATATATATATATATATATATATATATATATATGAAAATCATGGTAATGCCGATATAGAACAATATATATAAAATCTTTATATATATATATATATATATATATATATATATATATATATATATGAAAATCATGGTAATGCCGATATAGAACAATATATATAAAATCTTTATATATATATATATATATATATATATATATATATATATATATATATATATAGATATATAGATATATAAGAACTTTTAAATATCACTATAAGCAGGTATATATGTAAGTGTGTGTGTCTGTGTGTGATTACTTCATATTTGCGCCGCAAAAGGAACTCCACAAACTGTCTATAATGTCTATTGTCCAAAGCGCTTTGGGCCATTTGCTTAGTCTTTTTTAAAGGTGTGTATTTTGGTATTGTTAGTTACACTTCATAATTTGACAGTTAGAGATGTAGATTTTCTGTTATTTTAAATACTAATATGAGTGGGTATAACGAACCTTCGTGTTTATAACGAACCTTCTGTTGAGCGTGATTGGAATTCGATCGTTTTTGTATTTACAAAATAGTTATGTGTATATCCTTTTCAGTAGAATTTCTTCCGTTTCCTAAGTATACAGAAGATGAGAGATTTTATTGATTCACCACAGACAATTTGTATTGAGTCACACGACGGATTTTGTGAGGAAATGGGCTATATCGAGTCTAGTTTGTTACCGCTCTGTCACCTGTGCACATTGCTCCAGTGCGTCTGACGCTTGCGTCACATCATTACGCTTCGGGTTCGATTCTTGATAGTGGATGCGCGCTCCTGATGAGTCTCGAAATAGGTTTCTTCTAGACCCGATGAATTAATATATATATATATATATATATATATATGGAAATGAAGCATAGGAAAAAAAAAAGACAGACGCCTACCTTGCAAAAATCCAAAGGACCCAATTTTTAACTCTGATTGACTAAAACAGAATAGTAGCCCAAACCAACAACAGCTAAAAAAAAAAAAAAGACTCAAATTGTCTGTTTTATTTAGGGTCGTATATATATAGAAACATTGCACCTAACCTTTTTGTTCAAAATTATTTTTCACCAAGACTGACTTGCACCTCCGGTAAAAGAACATAGCAAGCCTTACTAACTAAAATATTAAGAAAGAGAGAGAGAGAGAGATGATGGCATATGGAAAAAGATGAAGGAAAAAATCATTAGGAATTTGAAATCGACTCACCAATTACATTTTCCACGCAAATATCAATTACCCTAACCTCTTATTCATACATACACACACGTGCGCGCGCACACATGCACTCACACATATGACTGAAGCCAATGTGTAAAAGACTGAAAATCTTAGTCCTTTCTGGTGCTACTATGTAAAGTTGGTTCTGCGTGAGATGTTTTGCTGACGTGTTCATAGAGTGTTTTTCCAAGTGTAGCTTAGATGTGACACAAGGGCGAAAGCATGGAACACCCTGTGAGGATTGAACTCACTACTTAGTCGTAATTATTCTAGCGACACAAGCTTGCTAACCATTACGCCGCCCCGAGGCGCCCCTGACACGTCCATATATGTTCATCAGTACCTTCCGATAAGGAATCTTGGCTTGTCGTGACAGGTGCTTTCTTCAGATATAATAAACACTTTCTTAAGACATACGTTCTTTATACGCTTTCTTTCATATATTAGAAGACATCAGTTGCATCATAAAATATGCGAGTAAAGATCTACGCTGGTACACCTGTAATCAGTAACCAGCCTGAATCAGTTAAGGTGTTGCACAATATTAGCAGAGTTATATTAACACTCACTAACTTCGTCAGTATTAAGAAGTATTAAATGTAGGTAAATATGAACCGTTAACGTTCATGTGTCATTGCACTCACTAATTCTCAGCTCAGTAAATTTCACAGGACTAAGTGATAGTATTTTCGTTTCTTTCCTCATTTCTGTCGTTGCTATGGATATGCATTACGCTAACTTCAATAGGCAATGAAAAATTTAAAGTTAGGATGCTTGTCTCCGTTGGTAGTTGCATAATTAAAAGAAAAACTTGTAGTTCCAACGAATGATTTATCTCATAGAAATATTTCGCTAAAAAGCGTATGCTCTTACTTTGTAAACCTCAACAACTCTGTTTTTTCATTGATTTGAATTCTTAAGCGTTTCTAGTTTCTTTGCATAGTTTTACTCAAATTAAAGAGTGACCAAGCCTAGCAACAGCTAGTTGAAATATTTCCATAAAATAAATCATTTGTTGGAACTACAAGTTCTTTTCTTTTAATACTGCAAAATTTAATATGTAAAACTGAATATTTCCATATATTATATGCTGACTAAGTTCGTGTTTTTACAGCTAACTGAAAAAATAATGTCGTCTTACCAGTAAGCTCTAAAATTCTTTAATGCAAACAATATAATATTGTATTGTCGCTAGATAGAAAACGTAATCCGACAAATAAATATAAATTGACAACTGTCATATGGTAAACAAAGGTTCATCATCTAATCTACATTCTCTAACAATTGTGAATCTACAGGTGAAGCAGACATATCAATTGTTGGTGTTATTAAATGAAAATAGAAAGAAAGACATCGCGCCAATAGTGCAGCACTTTCTATGTTTGAACAATTTTCTCAATGTAGGCATGATAATACCTACTTGTAATAGTACTCCCACATTAATTAAATGATAAGCCAAGAATAATGTAACGCGTCTCTCTCTCTCCACCCCGCCACATATATATAATTTTGCATTTAGGCAGCAATCCCTCTTTTATACAAGTTCCATTAAAAATGACTCACAAGGTACTTTAGTTAAGATTTTTATTTAACTTTTCGTGTGTTCTTAGAATTTTCTTCTTTCCTGGACATAAATTATGCAGAAATCGTCCAAATTTTTTGTATGTCCGAGCCCCTTCGGCTATAATTTCAGACATTATCAAGGATAAATTTTATTTTTAATTTTAACTGAAGGTATGGATTTTTTTTGTATGTATCTGTAGTTATAGGAATGTTTTATTTTCCAAACACGTTCAGAATATTGCGGCCGTGTCAATAGTTGATATTATTGAGTGTTTTATTAATAATACTTCCATCTTTTTTAGCCTTTTTTACATGTGAACGTAATTATTATATTTGCATTATCAACAAGTATTTTGCACGTAGATTCGTATGTTTCCATGTGTATTTAAATGATGAGACTTAATTTGGCTATGGTCAACCATACATATGATATCCATTTGTTATCTTCCTTCATTAAGCTTCGCAATTACTTCACTATTTTTACTTTGACCACAAGAATGTCTCTCTCGATTGGATTATAACATTACGCTTACGTTTCGAGAATGGGCTCTTTATTTACAATTTGTCGCGCTTACGCAGCCAATCATGAAGTATCGAAATTTCCCTTCTGGTTATCCCTTGCGGACAATTTAATGCGTGTATCAAATTAGGATAATATCATTCTCATAGGTGATTTTAATACAGCTATGGGTGCTGACAGAATGACTTCGAGTCGCCTGGGTAAACACAAAATAGAATCAATAAATGTCAATCGACCCAGGATACTTCAGAAATGCGCATAATTTGACCGCAATTTTATTTCAATTCATTTAAAGTATGCGCTCTTCAACAAAGCAAATTGGATACATTCAAGGCCTAGAAATATGCATTTAATTGATCAGACTGCTGTTCTTTGTTGCGATATTTAGCATATGTTTGATGTCCGGATACATGATGACGTAGACTTATGATCTGATCATATAATAGCACAATGGTTTTCCTTTGCCTGATACTGATATGTACGATGAAGATTTTTCTTTCGTACGTTTAATATAATATACCGTATATTTCCATGTATGCCGACCTTTAAATCCCAAAACCACCCTTAAAAATTGGAGTTTGTTTTATACTACAATTCTAAAAAAAAGTAACCTTAAATTCTAAGTGATGCTTGTCGGTAGGCTAACCTTGGTCTCGGTGCGATAACCAATAACGTACATGAAAAAGATACACTTTATTAAATAAACTGACAATAAATGTAATAAAACTTTTTCTGCGATATATATTACTGGCATAACTTCATAATAAATTGCCAAATCACAGAAATTTATGAAATCAACTTGTATCCATGTCAGCTCAGCTGAGGAAAAGTAGACATCGAGTTATGATTACGTTCACAGCAATAGGAATTACTATTGTTGTACAACATCGTACTGTTATTAGCGCTATTTTGAGATTGTCGATGAAGTATAAGTAAATGGTCATTAGTACACCAGGATGTTTGTAACTGTTTACATATGGGAAGATGTTTACATATGAGAATACCGATCCTACGATCGGTATTCTAAAGAGTCACGTGATGAAGCGTAATCAAAACATTGTTTTTTTTTTCTTTTAAGGGACTTTTGCGAGAAAAACATGATATAGAATCGGTTTTGTTATGTCGCTTATTTTCAGTTTCTAAGGATACAGTAATTAATAACATTTCCATTAACACCATCTTTAAGCAGTCGACCTATATTACAGGGATCGGATAAATTAAGGAAAATTTGGTATATTATTTAACCACGTTAAAGGGCCTTATACGCGGAAATATACGGTAATTATTGATATCAAAGTATTTTGTGGATACAAAATATTATCATAGAAACAGTAACTATATAATTATACAAATATGTTCAGTAAAACTGGATTTAAAAAAAATATCTGAAGGCAGTAATAATTTATTGTATATATTCGTATATAAGCAAATATTGTAAACCAAATTCACATATTATATTCATCAGTGAAATATAATTAAATTCTGAAAGTTTGTGCAGCATCGTTAATGTTTGTGTTTATATTTCTGTTGTTTAATTAATTCGTTTTTAGCTAGAGCAGAAACTAGAAAAATGGCCCCGCCAAAATATTAAAGAAAACAAAAATCCAAAACTAAACATTGCGACATCGCTACCTGTTTTATAAATGACTGTTGCTGTTAATGCCACATCGTCTCAGAAAGCTTTTATCCCAATGTCATATCATTTCTCGAATTTATTATGAAAAATAGTTCCATTTCATCTAAGCGAATGTGCTTTGAGAGAAAGACAGCAGTCTAACCTAATCACCACCATACGCTGTCTTTATATTACTCCGCGTCATGTCACGCATTGTAAAGAAAAGGAAAAAATCGATACTTTCTCTTCCAGCAAAAAAAAACTAGTCAGTAAAATGTATGACGTCGCCTTTGTCGTGTGATCTCTGTAACTGTAGTTGAAGGCTGCGAGTGACTCGCATTGCTTGAGGCAATAGAGAAACAGATAAAGGGGAAGTGGTATTTAAAAAATGAAAAAAAAATAGATGAGGAAGACAAAGATCACACTTATTATTCGAGGATCTTGCCTAGCCGCGTTTTAAATTGGTGAAGAAATCCGAAGCAAATATTAAACCCATTGTTATTTATTGTCTTTTTTTTTTAAATGTCCTTCCTTTTAATGGAATTTCTTTTGAACGATAACCGATTTTTATCATATTTCCTAATCCTTTATGCATTTGATTTCCTCACTTTATTTTTTTGCGCTGGGTGAATTTTCTCGAATACATTTAATTCTGATCTTCATTCTTTTGACAGATATATTACGATACACTGGTGATATCGTGTGTGTGTGTGTTCGTGTACGGAGTTGTATGCTTTGAAATTACGAACAAGCAGAAAGTTCCGTGTTCTTGTTTTTTGCGTGGGTAAAATGAAGGTTGTATGAGAAGCATGAAATATTATCAATTGGACATTTCTCATCATTAAATTAACTTCTAAGCAAATTGTTTGAGGTATTTGATATGCAATGATGCCACGAATTTCATAAAATATCTATTTTTGATGTACACTGTTTAAGCTTTACCATGAAAAGCATTCGCTGTACCAGAAGCCATTCCGAAAAGAATGTAGCATATGTTTTTTTAACAAAACGGAGTAGCAGATTGACTATGTACAAATTGATTTCAATCTCACAAATGTCAGAAGAGACGGCTGGAATAGTTTGTGAACTTGATGGTCTGTATTGCCTCCAATTACATTTATTAAGTTTAACTGATACGTGGTTTTAAGCTGAACCAGAACAAAGATGATAGTAATCATCGTTCTGATATCCAAGGTCACAGGAGGTCATCAAATGAATTTTATCAGGAAACTCAAAGAGCTTAAAAGGCTAAAACACATCATCTTTTTCGTTTTCGTTTCTACGATGAAACAAGTATTGATGAAAAAAAGGCATGTGTTCACAGTAAGGCCGTACATTTTGACTACATGAATATCCATATCGAATAATTATAAGTGAATTATGAGTTTACGCTTAAGCTTATTGAAAGGGTGCTTTCATACAGTGATTTGTTTACACATCCACGATGGAAAGATTGAAATCTTTCTGTGCCTGCCTTAGAGAATGCATAACGCGTATACCAAATGAGGATAAACAATTCTCTGAGGTGATTTTATTCATGAGTTGTGCGAAGAGACTTCGTGTTGCCTGAGTACACACAGAATAGAATAAATAAATGACATCAGACAGGTTACTTCAGTTGAGTCAATAATTTGACCTATAGCTTACGTCTACTTCTTTAAATTATAAACATTTCCACACAGCAACTTGAATGTATTCAATGTCCAAAAACTGTATTTAAACGATCATATTCTTGCGTGTAGTGTCGTTTAAGGATGTTTTTGATTTACGCATATATAAAGGTTTAGACTTAATCTGAAAGATAGAAAGTTTCTTTTCTTGCTTTATAACTGACATGTGCTGTGAAGTAATTTGTTCACCCAAACTTTTTAATATTATAAAGTTCATGACTCAATTTATAAAGTACAGGTTCAACAGACTTTTGCGTCTATAGAAATCTCTGCTGAATTTAAGGTGATTTTAGAAGACCATGACTACTTCACTTCTTCAAATGTTCTGGGACATTCGTATTGAAAGAGCCAAAAATAAATCTAATGGCTTATTTTTCGTTGTCATGGAATATTGTATAGCATAATATACTTAAAATGTAGAAATCGTTAGAGATATAAAGAGTGATTTTTTTATCTTTTCATTTGGTAATCTTAACACAATACCAAGAGATCCTCGATCATCAGCACACACACAGAGACACACACACACAGACACACACAAACACACACACATAATTACAACCACATCCAACATTATTATAGATACGATCAAAACCCCAAATTCCCTAAATAATAATAATTCTGAAGGATATATATATATATATATATATATATATATATATATATATATATATATATATATATATATATATATATATATATACTGTTCAATTGCTCTCCTCAATACATAGAAATTGGACATAAATAATGCTACATTATTAAGTAAATTTTTTAGACGGAAAATTCAAGAAGGTGCCGTATCGGATTTTATCAAAACATAAATATTTCCGATCTTGAAAGAAGTACATTTTTTTACAAATAAAATCCTTACATTTGCCTTGACAAAGTCCACCAGAGGACGAAACGCGTCAGTTGTGTATGCAGAGAATCAAAAACCCGATGTATTGAGCGTACTTTGCTTTGATCAAAATTTTGTGCACGCCAGATCTCACGCGCTCTCTTCCAATAACTGAAATTCAGATGCAGGTATATAAGGGTAGGAGCTGATTGGCAGATATAATATATAAACTCAACATATGAATAGCCAGCCTCACAGATGATAGTAATAATGGGGTCATGCAAACAACATTTACATGCTTAATCAAATACTCAATCTAATTCTGACCAAATATCGCGCGTCAACAGATTAAATATTAAAAGACAACATAATTAAAATCGCATAGAACTTCTTCAAACTTAAATGAGACTAGAAAGAGAAAATTCAGGCAAATCCTCGCTTTTCATGCTAGCCTGATTTTTAGGTTTTTATCCCATTCTTTGAGCAGCCTCACATTATCTATCTATCTATCTATCTATCTATCTATCTATATATATATATATATATATATATATATATATATATATATACATATACATATATATATATATATATATATATATATAAAAGTGAACATAAAAGTCAACACTTAGAGGCGACAGTCTGCTTCATGCTAGACGCAATCGCCAGGCATGAAACAGATTGTCGCCTATAAGTGTTGACTTCTATGATCACTTTTATATTTACCTCTCTCTGATATTGAGCACTTTATCTCATAAATATAGCCCACCTTAAGACTATATATATATATATATATATATATATATATATATATATATATATATATATATATATATATATTGTCATCCGCAGATAGACTGTTTCGCTGTATCACAGCTCATCATTGTGACTAGACGTCCGGCTGCCCCTAGCTAGGATCCAAACCCGGCTGAATTGCCGTCAGCCGGAAATTCTAAGCCGTTGGCGTACGGGGCGTATGTATTTTTTACATCAAAAAAAAAAAAAAAAAGAAAGTTACCTCAACATAGATATAGTCTATTTCAAGCCGCTTCCATTAGGTGTTCCGATATTACCCACAATCTAAATTTATAAATTTCATTAATCTTAACGTGCTTAAGTTTAAATCCCCCACTACTTATGGATATTATTAATTGGACACCTGTAATAATAATAATAATAAAAACAAAAAAAAAAACTATTTACTCTGAACCCCAGAAAAATACAGTCCGCAGCTTTTTTTTAAGAAACACCACATAGTAGGAACTCATATTAATCCAAAACGACATGTCCTGACAGCCAAATAGTAGGAACTGATATTAAACTACAAACAAGCCTTGGCCATAAATAAAATACAACCCCAGAGCACTTCCTCCGGGTAAGATACCTTACGCTGCCACCAATCGCTAACACAAATCCGCTCTCATTAACAAGGCGTCTGCGAGAGGAGGACTGACATTGAAAGTAAATTTAAAACAATATTCCGTGGCAAACACTTGGAGACTGATAATAGACGTATACAGAACGTTGAGGTAATTTTTTTGTTTTTTGTTTTTTGCTGTAATATAATATAATCCTTATAAGTATTAATGGAAAATATTGTGATATTCCTTCAGGAATGTTTGCACTTGGTATTGTAATTTTCTGGCTAATTTCATTTTGCAGTATTTTGTCTTCGTAATAAGTGTCACTACTTCTCTCCATTCGCAGACATTCTACAAGGTGTCTCTACATTCTCGACACGATGCATTAACTCCACATTAGCGTCAATTTTAGCACATTTACTCTTTATCCGTTCAATCAAGTGTGTTGCATCTGTGATTTTCATCCAGTAAACATTCTCCTTTAGCATACCCCCGCACCCCCAATAGCACCACAAAAAATAAGTTAATTCTTTCGATAAAAAAAAAAAAAAAAGTTTAATCTATGGAGGTAAAAAAAAATATAGTTAATTAGATTTATTATGTGTTCAGACTTTAGGAAGGTCATGTATATTCTAATGTATTTTTCCGCCATATTGGTGGTAATTGTAATAATAATAAAAACCGTTTGCTTCCGCATCCATTGACCAAACGGCCAGTGCTGCTTTCGGTTGAAATTTACAAAAATCTGTCTATTAATACAATTTTTCAGTAACGTAGGTTCTTCAAGTCCAGGAGCTGTTATTCCTCTTTCCAGTATTCATACGGGTTTCCTCCCTAACATTTTATTTGAAGTATAAGGAATGTCACCATTTTGAATATGTCATTATTTTCTATTCGAGTAACATTTGCTATTCAATTTCGCTGTTGCTCCTGCTGAAATTTCTCAAGTGATGTATTTTCTGTTATTTGGTAAAAATCTTTGTGATTGTGTCTTTACATTCTATCCATATTCGATTTTTTTTTTAGTTTATTTCCATATGCCTTTGTCGATTTATATTAGCTCACTTGATCATAACCTTTCCTGTTTTATCCATTCTCGTACTTTTTTTCTGTAAGTATGTAGCAGATTATTATTATTATTATTATTATTATTATTATTATTATTATTGAGTAAGAGAGCAGCATGCCAAAAAAAAAACTGACGCATGGTACAAATATAGAATACTCAATATAGCAGTGTCGACAGCTAGTCAGATAAAAGTATATCAAACACACCCATTGTACATGATATGGTGACAGGTTCTAATGAAAGCATCGCAAAAACTTGCAGGTAGGGTCCAGTTAAAAATACCTCCATATATGGTAACCCAATCCGCTAAGACGTTCTTAGAATAATATGGTTCCAATATAACTAGATCTGACTCCCAAACTTTCTTTGTTGTCTCATCCTTCAAACGTTCAATGTTAAACGTAAAAAGAGACATGCTTCTCGATACGCAGTCATAATGCTCCCTTAATAATAGCGTTCATGAACTGTGACATACTTCATCCTCTAGCAGGTATAGTCAACTGTTTATGGTCAGGTAAATGACAAGCACATATGCGGTATTGAATTTCATATTAACTCATCCTGTTTGATATATATATATATATATATATATATATATATATATATATATATATATATATATATATGTGTATGTGTGTGTGTGTGTGTTAACACCCCCCCAATCAATTAAGCCGTGAGAGCCATGCCTGGTTTATTATAATTATTATTAATATTATTATTAACATGAAGAAAATCATTAATTTATTTGTTATGCTATGCTTAATATAAAATAAATATTTATAAAAGTATTTCATTCAAAATCATTAATTTCAAGTTTTTGTTTAAGTGGTATCGATCACATGACAAGTTAATTAGAAATTTTAATCCACTTGATCCGACTAAATCTGACGTCACTGCTCATGTTAATTAAAAGGAGTTCGACTTTCTGAGATTTCCGATCAACGTAATTTAGTAGCAGTTATTCGTTATTCAATCCGTCAATTATGTTAATTAGTTTATCTTTATATCTTGAAATCTATCAATCTACGCAAGTGATTTCTTCATATCTACATACATGTACATAACTCCATCTATCATTTTATATATATGTATATACATACATACATATATCCATAGATATATATATATATATATATATATATATATATATATATATATATATATATATATATGCGTATGTGTGTGTGCTGAATGTTAAATCGACTAAGAAGAAAAAAGAAAGTACAAAAACAAACCCTAGTTATGCAAAATCTGAAAGAAATGGAACTGCCTTAATAAAACAACTCTATTCAATGCTTATAGTATAAATAAACCAGAAATGTGAAATCAAACCATGAAAGAATTGTAACAATAAAAACCAACAGAAATACGCCTGGAGATACCGACCTAAACCGTTACTATCAAATGATTGGGGTAGGCGTAAAACTCAGAGCAACGGGTAAGGTCAGTGTCTCAAGACAGGTTTGTGATTGTCGGTAAAGGCGACACTTCTAACTTACGTCTTTCAAACAAAATAATGATACTAAAAAATAGGAACTATCCAAATCTCTTAAACAAGAGAAGTGAGTTAATCCCCACTTGCTTGCATAGACCTTGATTTATATTCAAGCACATTGGCCAACACTGATATAGGTTAACCAGGGCCAGTTGGGATAGATAATAGTATTGATATTATTTCTCATTATCATAAATATTTATTTTTACTAATATTTCCACTATCTTTACTATTTAACTATTATTAACGTTATTATTATTATTATTATTATTATTATTATTGTTGTTGTTATCTTACTCTTAGTCTTACCATTACAAATGTTTTTATTATTTTTATTATTATTTGTTTATCATTTTATCATTGCAAATATCTTAATTTCATCATTTTCTAAGAAAAAATAGTAGTTACCCCACCTTTATCCTATAATATATTTGTAAGAGTGGCGTCAGTTTTTAACGTATTTTAAAAATTTTTATTTTATATTTTATATCTTAAAGGCAAATTTGGACCTAATTCATATTTTATATTAGACCAATGCATTTAACATTTATGCTAAAATTATTATCATCGTCATAGTAACATTATTACTATTTTCTATGTAACCGTTATTATTGTTTTTATCTTACTTTTAGCCTTACTATCAGCAACGTATTTTGCTTTTATTATTATCATTATTATTTTTATTTATTATTATTTTATTTTTATTGTTATAACTTTATTTTTTATTAGTATCTAACTTTTATCACTGCATGTTTTATTAATTCCATTATTCATTTTCAAACAAATATGGAGTTACACCCTTGATTTTCAAACGTATTTTTTTAATCACAGCA